>CM057456.1:584767045-585393181 GCA_016271365.2 Neoceratodus forsteri | reverse complement strand
CTTGAATGTGAAGGATGCTGTTAACAATTTACCAGAAACAGTTCTAGCTTTGGAGAAGGAGGTGGACCACCTGAAAGAAATGCTATACTGTCAAGAAAACTATAATTGAAGGAGCAACTTATGACTTTGGGAGTTGGCAGAAGGAAAAGAGGGTAAACTTGCCTTTGAGTTTTGCTCCAAGATCCTGCCAAAAATGTTGGGCATGCAAGTTAAAAATGGCACACTGACGTTGGAGAGGGCCCATAGGTCACTTTCCCCACAACCATCAGAGGGCCAGCCACCTAGACAGATTATTTTTCATCTTCACAATTTTCAGGAGCGACAAGAGATCATGTCGACCTTTAGAGCCAAGAAGGAGCTAACATATGAAGATTGCAGGCTAACTTTGCATCAGGATTTGTCCCAACACGTGCAGAAAAAGTGCCAGGCTTTTAATGAAGCTATGAACATGCTGAGGGAGAGAAAGATCAAATTTTTCTTGGCCTACACGGCAATAGTGAGAGTGCGCATTGAAGGGACATCTTACTCATTCTAGGAGCCGCATAACCTAAAGTCATTCATTTAGGACTGGGACAAAAAGAATAAAGAAAAATGAACTGAACAGTTAGGGACTTTATACCTTTTTGCTTGTTATTTTACCAGTCCTGATTCATGAAGTTGCATGGAGGATTGGATTTCCCCTTTTAAGACTGTGTGAGCATCTCCACAACATGCCTAATTAGGGATTCAAGTTACAATGCAACAATTTTTATGTGTATTACATGGGAATTAAAGAAATATGTAGGAAAGAATGAAAATAAAAGTTGAGTTTACTGGCATGTGAGGGGGGGCCCACGGACTCCTTCATGAAGCTGCAAGATGAAGCGGATAGCCTACCGTGGGAAGTAGCTTGCCAGAAATAAGGTCAAGTTGTTTTTCCAAAGGGCTGTTTTGTTAGCAAAGTAGAGGGCCAATAGGTGCAGGGGAGGGGGGAATAGGGGATTTGTGTGTGAGGGATTATGGGCATACAGAACATGTCAGCTGGACGAGCTGTTAGTTCTAAGAAGAAAAGTAATAGAAATCATCAAAGAATTAAAGTTTATGGGTGGGAGGGAGGGAGGAGGGTGGGGATGTGGTATTGTTCACAGCTGAGGAAAGTTAATGTTTAATAGTTATACTGTTTTTTTTTAATGTATCTGTTCAAAGCAACCTGAATATGTTAAAGCTGATGAGTTGGGACTATAGATTATGCTATGGGGGGTCTGTTGATAATTTTGGAGTGACATGATGGCGAATGGATTAGAGGATGTGATAATATCATGGAACATTAAGGGTGTTAATACACCTATTAAGAGATCTAAGATTCTGGCTGCCTTGAAAAGACAGAAGGCAAACGCAACAATGCTTCAGATGTACCTTCTTCCTAAAGAACATAATAAGTTGGTGGGGGGTTAGGTGGGTTCATGCCATGCTGCCTTTTACTCCTCGCACAAGAGGGCAGTAGCAATTTTGTTTAAAGAAACTTCTGCTTCAAGGTTCTACAGGTAGTTAGGGACAACAAAGAGGGGTGTTATGTGTTTGTGAGGGGCAAAATACGAGGTTGTGAGATCACCTTTGGGAACATTTATGCTCCAGCAGTCTATGACCCTGATTTCTTTCAGCAGATGCTAGACATTCTGCATAGGAAAAAACTTTCTGGACTTATTTTTTTTTGGGTGGGGGGGTCAACTGCATTATGGATTGGGTATTGGATTATAAGGGGGCAGGCAGGAAACAAAATCAGACTACCAGGTTCTGGGCAATGGGTCTGCAAGAGCTAGATATGATTGATAGCTGGTGGATGCTTTACCTAGGGCTTAGGGAGTTCACATTTCACTCCATACCACATGATTCTTGGTCCAGACTGGATCATATCTTCATAGCAAAGGATCTGTTCACCAAGGTCAGAGATGTATCCCATAGTCCAACAATGTTGTCGGACCATGCAATGGTACAACTGAAATTAGGGGGGCTTGTGGCTGTCATGAAGCCCAGCCCAGAGAAGGTTCCCACATACTTATTATGCAAAGAGGAGTTTAGAGACTTCGTTTAATCATCATGGGAAGACTACTGAGCCACCAATAAGGACTCTGTTCCCTTGTGAGGCTTGGTATGGGAAGCTGGTAAAGCAGTAATGAGGGGAGCCATAATTAGTTAAACAGCAAAGATGAAAAAGGAGAGGGGGGAAATCAATGGCCTTGAAACATAGAAACATAGAATTTGATGGCAGATAAGGACCGCTTGGCCCACCCAGTCTGCCCATTTCCCTACCTAATGGATAAGCTGCAGATCCTAGTTAACCAGCAGCCTACTTCTTCCTACCCCCACCCCCTAGAATTGCCTTATGACTGTCCCATGCATGCTTGAATTCCACCACTGTTTTTGACTCCACAACCTCCTCCAGAAGGCTGTTCCATGCATCCACAACCCTCTCTGTGAAAAAATACTTCCTTAAATTACCTCTGAGCCGCCCCCATCTTCAAATTGTGCCCCCTTGTTCTTGCACACCTCTTTTTTTGAAAGATGCTACCCTCTTGGGCTTTGTTGATTCCCTTGAGGTACTTGAAAGTTTCTATCATGTCCCCCCTCTCCCTCCTTTCCTCGAGGCTATACATATTAAGCTCCTTAAGTCTCTCTTCATATGTCTTCCGGTGCAGACCCTGCACCATTTTAGTTGCCCTCCTCTGGACCGCTTCCATCCTGTCTATGTCTTTGCGGAGACTATGTCTCCAGAACTGCATGCAGTACTCCAGATGGGGTCTCACCAGCTGTCTGTACAGAGAGATAATAACTTTCTGTTTTCTACTGGTGATGCCTCTCCCTATGCATCCCAGTATCCCCCCAGCCCTCCTTGCTGCCCTCTCCCATTGCTTGCCCACCTTTAGGTCATCTGATATGACTACCCCCAGGTCCCTTTCCATTTTTGTTGTTGTTAGTATCTCACCCCCCCATTGTGTACTCTTCCCCTGGGTTTTTGTTTCCCAGGTGCATTACCTTGCACTTCTTAGCATTGAATCTAAGCTGCCATACATTTGACCATTCCTCTAACCTTGCCAAGTCCCTTCTCATCCTTTCCACCCCACCTTGTGCATCAACTCTGTTGCAGATCTTTGTGTCATCTGCAAAGAGACATACTTTTCCTTCCAGTCTCTCTGCAATGTCGCTCATAAAGACATTGAAGAGGACCGGTCCTAATACTGAACCCTGCGGTACCCCACTAGTAACTCCCCTTTCTTCAGAGTGGACTCCATTTACTATTAATCTCTGTGTCCTATTCTCCAGCCAATTCTTTACCCAGGCTGTCATCTTGGGCCCCACTCCCAGGCTGGCTAACTTGTATATTAATCTTTTGTGTGGGACTGTGTCAAATGCCTTGCTAAAGTCTAGGTAGGCCATGTCCACAGCCCCCTCCCTGATCTACTACTTTGGTCACTCAGTCAAAGAAATCTATTAGATTCATCTGGCATGACCTTCCTGCTATGATAAATGCTGCCTTGGGTCCTGTGCCCCTCTGGCCTCTAGTTACTCGACAATTCTTTCCTTCAGAAGTGATTCCATCATTTTCCCTATCACTGAGGTTAAACTAACAGGTCTGTAGTTTCCTGCTTCTGCCTTGCTCCCACTGCCCTCCTCCAGTCCTTGGTTACCACCCCATCCTCCCATGATTTGTTAAAGATGGTAGTCAGTGGTGTCACTAGTTCTACCCTTAGTTCTTTTAGAATTCTGGGATGAATCCCATCAGGCCCCATTGCTTTGTCCACCTTCAGTTTAAGAGTTGAGAAGGTGATCAGAGAACTAGAAATTAAAGTCCTGCAAGACAGTAAAGCTGGTGATAGGCAACAGTTGAAAATGGCTCGGGAAGCTGTTAATGAGACTTTAAATGGCTTAGCACAAAATAATTTAATGTTTACTAGGCAGTGTATTTATGAATGGGGCAACAAACAGGGCTCTTTACTGGCCAGATTGATGAAGGGAGGAAGAGTCCCCAATAAGATTGTGTCCATTAAGGGCAGAGGTGATTCCATTACTACTCAAGAAGAGGAAATTCGGGAGATATTTAAAGATTTCTACTCTAATTTGTACAGGGCAGAAAGTGCAGTTGCTGAGGCAGAAGCAAAGTTTTTTTTGGATAGAGGTACACTTCCAAAACTATCTGAAGACCAGGCATATGACCTGGGGGAAGAGGTCTCCGAAATAGAAATTAAAAGTGACAGGAAATGTGTGCTAATTGGCAGCAATTAGTAATACTCCCGTTTACAGAAATTAAACTCCTCTAAATGATCAATATTTAACAGCAATTTAATTAGTACTAATGAGAGAAATTGTGTTTTCAATTGTTTCCTTTTTATGGACAGCCCTCTGTTACAGTTCTCTTCATGGAACTAGTAATTTGGAGTTTTTACTACGTCACTGTTTATGTGCAGAATGGTAAGTATGAGCTATTCTGTCAGAACCATGTTCAGAGTTCTGAGCTCAAACTGTGACATAGTTAAAATTCCAGATCATTGGTTCTGTGAAGGGAACAGTAACAGAATGCTGCCCATAAAAACAGAACAATGGAAAACACAGTTTATCACATCACATTTTATTTAGGTACAGTAACATATGGATCATTTAGGAGCATGAATATAATTTCTGAAACTAAGACTGTTATAAACAGCTGCTAATTAGAAATCATTTCCTGTCATCTTTAAGCAAGCAATATCTGGGCTAAAATCAGGGAAGGCAGGGAGGCCAGATGGATTTTGGGTGGAATACTATAAATTGTTAAAAGATGTTATAGCTGGACCCATGAGTAGCATGATAAAAGAGGCAGGGGAGGGGGGAACTTCCAGCCTCATGCTCCCAGGCTAATATTCATTTGTTGTTTAAGCCAGATAAAGATAGTTCAGACTGTGCATCATATAGACCCATATCTTTACTCAATTATTATAGTAAAATCATAGCTAAAGTGTTGGCCTTATGTTTAGAATCCTTACTACCCTTGATCATCCACCCTGACCAGACAGGTTTCATTAAGGGGCAGATCTCATACCATAAAATTAGAAGACTCCTGAATGTGATATGGTGGGGGGCTAAAAACCCAGGAAGAGCCTGTATTTTATCGATGGACGCCGAAAAGGCATTTGACAGAATAGAATGGGAATACCTCTTTGAGGTATTACAAAGATGTGGGGTAGGGGCTGATTTTATTAAACTGGTAAAACTCCTGTACCACAAACCTATGGCAAAGATATCGGTGAACGGTGTTCCCTCGGTGGATTTCCAGGTTTTCAGGGGCACGAGGCAGGGTTGTCCCATCCCCCCTGTTCTCTATAGTGATTGAACCCTTGGCTTGTAGGGTGAGGGACAGTGACTTAATTCAGGGTATTGGCATACAAAATGGTGTTGAGCACTGCATATCTTTATATGTGGATGATTTAATTTTCTATGTAACTCAGCCAGAAACCTCAGTACCTGCATTACTAGAGCTGGTTAAGGAGTTTGCTGTTTTCTCTGGTTACAGACTTAACCTTAATAAGTCTGAAATTATGTACCTGGACAAGTAAGTTAACTTTAGAAAGAAACCTACTTGGGGATTAAATGTGGTGGGACACTGCCTCACATACCTAGGATTAAGAGTAGGAAGAGAACTTAAAAAACGTTATTACCTCAACTATTCTCCTATCATTGGGAGAGTACAGGAAGACATGCTATGATGGAATGGGTTACCAATATCATGGATTGGAAGGATTAACCTCATAAAAATGAACATATTGCCCAGATTACTATATATATAATGCAGATTATGCTATTTAGCCTAACTAAGAAAGGCTATAAAAAATTGGATAGCAGTTTCTCTAATTTTATCTGGAAGGGGGTTAGGCCAAGGATGGCTATGAATAGACTCAAAGTGGCTAAAGAAAAGGGTGACATGGAATTCCCGCATATGAGGGGATGCTTTCTCTCAGTTCAATTTAGATACATTCATAATTGGGTGAATGGGGAGAAGCTGCCTCATGGCTTGACTTGGAACAAGATTGCTGCCCAGGATGCCTTTCAGCTTATCTGGCACCTGGAGGCGATAGAGCCTTTGCCCGGCTACCATGCCCTACCCCATTAGTGCTGGCAGTTTTGGAGGCCTGGAGTTGCTTCAAAAAGAGAGGTAATATGCTGGCGAGTAGTACAGCCTTGGTGTTGCTGGTTGGAAACCCAGAGTTTCTACTGAGGTGGGATGATGTAGGATTTGCTCTCTGAGAAGCCAGGGGAATTAAATGTTTGGGAGATGCATGGGGGAGAGATGGAGTTGCCACATTTGAGGTTCATAAAAAAAACTTACATTTATCAAACTCACATATGTATCGCTACTTCCAAGTTTGGCATTACGGGGGAAAAATCATGGCACAGGCTCCTGGAGGGGAGAGGATTATACAAATAGAAAAAGTAATCAGAGATGCTAACATTAGTGAGAAAGGCTTTATTGGGTGAGTAGCAAAACTAGACAGACAGTGTTTTGGTGAACCAGCTGAGGCCAGCAGAGTAAAATGGGGTAGAGACTTGGGCTTTGACTTGGCATATGAGACCTAGTAACAAATAGCGCTCTCTCACATGGGTCTGCTAACTTGTAACAATCTTAAAGAGGCACAATATAGGTTTCTCCACTTTCTTTTTTATCCCCCTGCCAGGGTTAACAAATTCCATCCCAATATTTCTCCAATGTGTGGTAGATGTAAGAAGGAAAGGGGTACTTATCTCCATTGTTTCTGGGGCTGTCAAATTCTACAGAATTTTTGGGACCAAATAAGGACCGAGGTAGGTAGAATGTGGGGCCAATCTCTGGAAATGTCCCCACTCTCCCTGCTGTTTGGATTATTTGTAGAAGGAAAGGGGGAAGGGTCTTTGTATACTAGGTGGGTAAGGGTAATGCTTATCATAGCCAGACAAACCATATCAAATATGTGGGTTTCACGTACAGTACCCACAATATCTATGTGGAGAAACCTAATGTTGTCCACTGTGGCAATTTAACATTTGCACTGAGGGGAAAGACAGAACAGTTTCCTGGACACTAGACGCCATGTATTGCTGTGTTCACTCCTGCTGAGTTATTAATTTTCTCAGAAGGGTTTGGTAGAGTGGTATAATTAAGGGGGGCATGAAAATAATGTTCACCATCCATAGCTCTACTATGTGGAAAGAAGATTCTATGAGCATAATAGCTTTTAACACATCAAATTTAATATTATTGTTGCAGACACATGAAATAGGTTGCAATTTTATTTTTGTATGGTTTATTTTTTCTTGTTAAAACGTTTATCTGTAAGACTTTGTTTATATTTAAAATGAGTATCAAAGTTGCTATGGTGAAAGAATTTATGACTCTACTCTTAAATAGATTTTACAGACTTGGTACAAATGGACATTCAATTACTCTTTTATATGCTGTTGGCCAAGGACTGGATTTTTGGGCCAGCCCTATGGACTTTATTTGATAAAAATGGTTCGATAATGGCAAATAATATGTGTTATATGATTGTTGTAATTACAGAGTATGTGAATCTTAGAATATTTGCTCCTTTTAAAGATAAATCAATAAAAATATTATACAGAAAAAAAAGAAACAAAACCCCTTTTGCAAGAAATGTTAATTCAAACAACAACTAAGTACATAAATATACTACTAGCTGTTGATATACAGGAAACAACAAACTTAAACATCATGACACAGAAAATAAAAAGTTCCTGGATGGATGGCAATCCCTATAATTATCATTATGTGACATAACTGATACTCTAAAAATGACGGTTTTGCCATATATGTTATACTGTTTTCAGGCAACCTTAGGTAAGACAGAACAAACACTTTTAGTTAAATTAAGGAATATTTAAAATAAATATGGAGGAGAGACAGCCCTAGAATGATTAGACAGTGTTAATTATATCCACAATTATATTTATATGCAGTTAAAGTGTTTTTGGCGTGGCAATGGGAACTCATGCCAGAAAACTATGATCATCCTGCTGTTGCAATACTATAAAGGTGGGAGAAAGGACAAATGTTATCAAGTGTTTTGGTTCATCCTTCCACAATCCAATATAATAATGAATCCCTACAGTATTTACAGAACTAACTAAAGCTATAAAATACACCTATCTGGAGTCCCAGAAAGATTTACATTATTTATTAATGGAAATAGGGACAGAAGTCAAAGGTTCCTTGGACCATCTAGCTATACAAATAATAAAAATGTTGCATAGCATAAATATAACCAGATGGTATCAGATAAATGATTCCACTGGTGTACTCCTACATGAGAAGATAATATAATAATTAACCAACTAAATATTACATAATTGGAGTACAAAAATTATATACCTTGTTCAATAAATTTAAAAATTATACTAAATATCCCGATACAGCCGAACCCACTTCAGTGAATAACAGATAAGTGAATAAGCCTGATAAGTGAATACACCTGATAAATGAATAAAACTCTGAAATACTGATTTCTTTCCTGTCCATTCAATGTTAAAATGCTGTGTTAAGTGAATAAAGCAGTCTAAGTGAATATTTTTTTCCAGTTTTGATCCCTGTTGACAGCCTATTATCATTCCTCCTCAGATAACCCCACTCTGCCCCATCCCTGTTGCTACTGCTGGACAATAGCTTGCAAATAACACCTCAGTTAAACACAGCTGGTGCTAACTGCAGCTCAGCATGAGGTGTCAAATCCAGTTGTCACATCCAGGACTCCAAGCCCTATTCAAAGATCGAGGGAAGAGGAGTCAAAATGCAATTACTGAACAGTTTTTCAACTCCAAATAGAAGAGAGCAAGTCCAGTGCAGCACAATCACTGTATTAGTAAGCATCTCTGAGAAACATAAATTAATGTTGTTAAATAAAGCACATAACTTTTTCTTAAAATGTTTTGAAAGCTTTTTATGCCTGTAAGAAATAAATTTGACTCATAAAATCTAAACAAAATTATCGTGTGTATCCCCTTCAGCTTCTGCTAATGAATACAATGGTAATCCTGTTTAGTGAATAACCCACTTAAGTGAATATGTTTTGTGGCAAACTGGGTAATCACTTAAGAAGGTTTCACTGTATATTGAACTGGGATGAAAAATAGAAGACCAAAAATAATTGATGTCTCATTACTCTAAGGCAATCATTAGGTAAATGTACGAAGACATCACTTCTAAATCTAAAAAAACAGACTCAGAATATATTGAAAGATTTGAGTGAAAAATAGTCCAAGGAAGAGAAAACAATGTTTTCAAATATAATTGGGAGCAAATGCATGTATTACTCTCACTAGATTATATAAATAGGTTATAAAACAAACAAAACAGGCGTGTTTTAACTTTATGCTTCAGCTTTTGAGTTATACTCCTTAAAAACCCTGTAGTAGCTTTTTCCAGGACTCTGCTTTTTCTCAGTCAGGCTTTTTGTTTTTAGCTTGTCTGGATCCTCATTATTTATTTATTTATTTATTTAGTTAAAGATCAGTTTAGAAACCTTTGAGCCAGAGGCTCATTTACAAAGGTACCTCGTCACAAAGAGGACATCAGAACAGTAGTACAAGGGACACAGTACTTACAACAAAAAAGTTACAGTTCAATTACAATTTTGTTTCAATAGAATACAATCTCCAAAGCAAAAGATAACAAAGGTGCAAAACTTATGGTGGGAGAGCTGGTGGGAGTAGAAGGGAGGAGATAGGGAGGAGGAGGAATTAGTAGGGAAAAGAAAGGAGGGGGCCTCAGTGAGCATTGTCAAACAGAGTATATATATATATATATATATATATATATATATATATTTTTTTTTTACACTAGGCTAGCGGCAGTTGCATTTGTGAGAGCTAAGCAGGAAGTTTATACCACAAGGCTTTAGGATTCTGCTACCTGAAAATCACTGTTTGCCTTTACTCTAATAGTCTCCTTTGCTGGATCCAGACTACTCACAGCCGCAGCATTTCTGGTCTGATTGCTTCCCTGTCTAAGACCGTTGTGACCTCTGCACTGAGAGGTTGGCATGACCCCTTTAACATCCTATGCTGAGCATACAAAATAAGACACTAGACTGCATGGCTATAAAGATGTATTTTGTAAGCCTTAAGGCAAAGGACACTGGGGCACCAGATCTCCACTCTCCTTTCCTTGTCTAACTCAACTGGATCTCATGAAAAGCCCTTAGTCTTGCAATCCCAGGTGGCTGGAATGCAGCAAACATCACATCTTTGCAGAAAGCAATGCAATCCCCTGGTATGTCTCTGTTCAGTTTCTCCTTCTCTCAGAGCAGATGCTGAGAGCAGACAGTGTAGCAGGGCAGATAGAAGTTCTGAAGCTCTGAGTTTGGGGTTGTTAAAATGTTATGGTTGTTATGCGGTGGCTGGCGGCCACCTTGTGGCGAAGGAACCAGGAGGCGGGGAAAGCCAGAAAGCCGGCCTGCCCTCGAGGACACACACACCAGAGGGGCTCCGAGCCGCCAGCGGGCGGGCGGCCACATAGCCGGAAGGAACCAGGAGGCCGGGGAGAAAGCCAGAAAGCCGGCCTGCCCTCGAGGACACACACACACCAGAGGGGCTCCAAGCCGCCAGCGGCGGGCGGCCACCGACAGCCGAAAAGGGAACCAGGAGGCCGGGGAGAAAGCCAGAAAGCCGCCTGCCCTCGAGGACACACACACCAGAGGGGTTCAGCCGCCGGGGCGGGCGGCCACCGTGACAGCCGAAAAGGGAACCAGGAGGCCGGGGAGAAAGCCAGAAAGCTGGCCTACCTCGAGAACACACACCAGAGGGGCTCGAGCCGCCAGCGCGGGCGGCCACCGTGACAGCCGAAAAGGGAACCAGGAGGCCGGGGAGAAAGCCAGAAAGCCGGCCTGCCCTCGAGGACACACACCAGAGGGGCTCCGAGCCGCCAGCGGCGGCCACCGTGATAGCTGAAAAGGGAACCAGGAGGCCGGGGAGAAAGCCAGAAAGCCGGCCTGCCCTCGAGGACACACACACCAGAGGGCTCCGAGCCGCCAGGCGGGCGGCCACCGCGATAGCTGAAAAGGGAACCAGGAGGCCAGGGAGAAAGCCAGAAAGCCGGCCTGCCCTCGAGGACACACACACCAGAGGGGCTCCGAGCCACCAGCGGGCGGGCGGCCACCGCGTAGCCATAAAGGGAACCAGGAGGCCGGGGGAGAAAGCCAGAAAGGTACGGGAAAGCCGCACAGCCAATCGGAGGGCGACCGCCGACTTTGTCAGCCTCTGATTGCTGGCCTGCCCTCGAGGACACACACACCAGAGGGGCTCCGAGCCGCCAGCGGGCGGGCGGCCACTGCATAGCCGAAAAGGGAACCAGGAGGCCGGGGGAGAAAGCCAGAAAGCCGGCCTGCCCTCGAGGACACACACACCAGAGGGGCTCTGAGCCGCCAGCGGGCGGCCACCGCATAGCCGAAAAGGGAACCAGGAGGCCAGGGGAGAAAGCCAGAAAGCCGGCCTGCCCTCGAGGACACACACACCAGAGGGGCTCCGAGCCACCAGCGGGCGGGCGGCCACCGCATAGCCGAAAAGGGAACCAGGAGGCCGGGGGAGAAAGCCAGAAAGCCGGCCTGCCCTCGAGGACACACACACCAGAGGGGCTCCGAGCCGCCAGCGGGCGGGCGGCCACCGCATAGCCGAAAAGGGAACCAGGAGGCCGGAGGAGAAAGCCAGAAAGGTACGGGAAAGCCGCACAGCCAATCGGAGGGCGACCGCCGACTTTGCCAGCCTCTGATTGGTGCGCCTTCTCCCATTGACTTTGCTGTATCTTTGCACCACCAAAACTGGTCGAGATTGCTTGTGTTTGTACTGTAAAGTTAACTTCTCTAAAAAAGGGCTGTTTTTGCTGTTTTACTGTGTACTTCTGTGAAATGCATACTTACCTGTTTAGATAGTAATTACAGTCTTTTGGGTCAATTTTGTGTTGGGCTAGACGCTCAGGCGCCTAACCCCCACCCTCCCAGTCTTTGTTGTGCAAAGTTTTACAATCTAGCACCTCTAGCAAGCCACTGCCTGCAAGTGCTTCTTCTGATTGCCCTCTCCTCTGTCCCTCCCTTCTAGCTGGCCTGCCTCGAGGACACACACACAGAGTGGCTCCGAGTCAGCCAGTGGGCGGGCGCCACCGTGACAGCCGGTGTTGGAACCAGGAGGCCTGGGAGAAAGCCAGAAAGGTACGGAAAGCCGCAAAATTTTTGCCCGCCCCCACCCCTTCAGGGTGTTTCTTTTATACACACCTTCCCGCCAAATCTCATCCCCACCCATAGCTATTCTCCCAGCCAATTCCGAGCTCATTTTCTTCACATCATCTTACTTTCTTTAACCCTCTCTCACCCTCCACCACGCTACTGCACCTACTACTGCTGCTTTGCTTCTCACCTTCCTTAGATCCAGATGAGATAACTGTTGGAACCCATACCGAGGTGCTTAGGGCGACCACTCCAACACTGCCCCCTCTACTGTCCCCAGTGGATACCCTAAACTATACATACTTATACTACCGCTTCTGCACAATAATCTTTGGGAATCCCAAAAAGGCGCACAACCAGTTTGGAACTCCTCTATCCCCCTGCTACCATACTGACACTACAATTACTCCCTACGCCTGTCCATTAAGCTGGCAATCTATGATAAACTCGATAACCATGCAGCAGGATCATCACCCACTATATATTGGATCCCAAGAAAGAAGAAAAAACTGCCTGACTGCTCACTACTCCTATCACTTGGTGCCCTCATCAAGTTAATCTTCTTTCTGCTGGTCTGTGTTGGCACTGTGGAAATCAACCCTGGACCCACTGAAAGCTTCGATCTCTTCAACTGACCTAACCTCCATAAATGGATTGAGTTTTCTTCACTTCAATGCCTGCAGCCTCCTAAAAAAGTTCTCATCAATACAGGCCTGGGTTGCACACACCCTACCGGACTGTCTGGTTATATCTGAAACATGGCTCAAATCTGCAACAAAAGATAGTGAAATAAACCTTCCCAACTATCAGCTCTTCAGATCTGACCGTCTATCCAGGGGCGGTGGGGTAGCCATCTATGTCAAATATCTCTGCATCCTGCCTCAATTCTACATCTCAACCAAAGGAATTCGAATGCTTGTCTATTAAAATAACCCTTCCCAACACATCTTCCTTTCAACTGGTTGGTTGCTATAGGCCCCCCTCTGCAGGCCTCAACTCCTATCCCATTTAGGATCCATACTTAATCTGGGCCCTGAAGACACCATCATCTTAGGAGTCATGAACTTAAATTGGCTGACTAATGCATCTGCACCCTGGTAACCTTCTGTGACACCTATGGATTCTCTCAATTAATCAAAGAACCAACAAGGATCAACCCAAAGAATACTCTCAACAGCACACCCTGGATATTATATTGGTAAATAAACCTCATCATTATCCCTATGCAGGAGTACTTCTCAGTGACATAAGTGACCACTGTCCCATAGCTGCCATTAGATCAACAATCAAGCCACCCAATCCTGCAAAATTCCTCCCACGAAGGTCAAAAAGAACTTTAATATTACAGGATATCTCCATGATCTGTGCCACACCACACGCTGGCAAGAATTCTATCTCACAGCCTCAATAGAGTCAGCTCTTCAAATCCTAAATGATATAATCATAAGTGCCCTCAATTCACATGCACCCTCACCAGTGTCAGAACCAAACTCAAATCCTGTCGCTGGTTCTCTGCCGACCTTAACCACCACTGCTTGCCAGAGACAAACTCTGAAAAGGGCAAGAAAGACAAAGGACCCAAATGACTGGCTCCAATTCAGAAAAGCCAGAAACTCCTGCACAAAACAAGTAAGAAAAGCCAAGGCAACCTTCTACACAGCTGAACTAGATGCCTCCTATAACAACCCTTCCAGGTTCTGAGGGTACCATAAAGGGCATCCTAGGTCAAACCTCTACCCTGTCTTACCATCCAAAATTCAATTAAATAATATTGAAATCACCGACAAGCAAAATATCTTGAATGCCTTCAATGACCATTTCACTACAGCTGGCCTGGCTTCGACTCCTCTCCTGCAAACCTATTAAGATCATCTCTAAACCTACAATCTACTGAGAGTCAAAAGGTTGCTTCCACATTCTCATTCAAACCAATATTGTTCAAAGAAGTAGAAGACCTCCTACTCCAACTAGATTCCACCAAAAGTGCAGGTGCAGACTCCCTGGATCCCTACTTTCTAAAAGTAGCACTGTATGCCTTAACCGCCCCCCTCACCCACCTCTTCAATCTATCACTTGTCACTGGTACTATCCCCTCAATATGGAAAACAGCTCAAGTGTTTCCATTACTTAAGGCAGGTGATCCCATGGACCTCAATAATTATAGGCCCATCTCCATCTTACCAATACTATCCAAGATGCTTGAGAAGCTGGTAAACTCTCAGTTAACTGCCTACCTTGATACCAACAATCTCCTAAATCCAGCTCAATCTGGGTTTAGATCTATGTATAGCACCATCTCTGCACTAGCAAAAGTCACAAATGACTGGCAGACTGCCCTAGACAAAAGAATAATACCTGTGCTGTGTTTCTGGATCTAAGCAAAGCCTTTGACACTGTGGATCATGATTTCTAATCACCTCACTAAACTCCATAGGCCTTGACTCACTCTCTATTAAATGGTTCAGATGCTATCTTCTGGAAGGCTACAACTGGTAAAGAATGATGGTGATCTATCTACCCCTAAGCCACTCCTAAGAGGTGTACCAGAGGCTCCATCCTGGGTCCCATCCTTTTGCCATTTACATCAACAATATTGACTCCAATCTCTCTTTCTAATATCCACCTTTTGCAGATGACACTGTACTTTATGTGAGCGATCCTCACCATCAAAGCCTGTGAGCTCCTACAGTCTCAATTCTCCCTCCTCCAGCATAACCTATTAAAAAAGAAATTATTACTAAATGCTAAGAAAACCAAAGCTATGTTCTTTGCCCCCAAGAACTGTTCTTCCACTATCCCATCATTCACCCTCCCACAACTCTCTACCATCCTTGGTGAAAATCTGGAATATGTTGACAAATTCAAATACCTAGGAGTATGGATAGACAATAAACTAGACTATACTACCCACGTTGAAGAGCTCCTAAAAAAGCTAAGACAAAGACTTGGTCTATTCTATAGAATCAAACACTACCTGTCCAAAGATTCCAAACAAAGATTAATCCTTGCATCATTCATGTCCCTATTGATTATGCTGACTTCCTCTATGGTCATTGCTCCCTCTCCCATCTAAACAAACTAGACACCCTGTATCATAGAGCTATTAGATTCTTTACTGACCTTCCCTCTAGCACCCATCATTGCTCTCTCTACAATGCAGTCAGCTGGACATCCCTGCAACATAGAAGAAGAAAAATGCTGCTACCTGGATCTACAAAGCTCTGACAAACAAACTCCTTCCTACATCTCAGACTGCTTCAACCAGACCACATCCAGGCCCTACACCTTGAGGATCAACAAACTGATCCTGCTGAAGATTCCTATCACCTGCACCGGTATGGAAGAGCTGCAATTAGTTATTCCCTGGCACTTATCTGGAATTCTATCCAAAAGACATTGAAAATGGAAACACTGATCCCTTACATCCTTCAAAAGCTGTACACCAGCCTAATCCCAGATTCATGCAATTGCTTCCACAAGGCCTAGTCCTCCCACCCCCACACCCCCACACCCCTCTCTCCCCACCCCTTCTAAAGCTCCTCCCTATTCTTCTATCATTCCTCTGGTCCTTTCACATCAAACCTCAAACATATATGCCCACCCATGTACCATTATCCAAGCCTTATCCTACCAGACTGTTTGTTTCTCACCTTTAATAGGTTTTGGTTTACTGTCCTTTGCCTTGTATATATGTAAATAATTGTACATCTATCTCACTCATAAATGTTTGTATTTGTGCTATTTCAATATCATGTTTTTGTATACACTCTGTAACCTTTTTTGTTATGACCACTCAGGTCCATCTTGTAAATGAGCTATGCTCAATGATGTTCGCCTGAATAAATAAAGATTTTGATTGATTGATTGATTGAAAATAAGATAAAATTTCAAATCAAGGATCTGTAGTGTCTGTTTACAGATGTATTGTAGTTTTGAGCTGTTTGGATGTTTTAGGGAGGTTTATTTAGTTTAAAAAATATGCCTTTTTCTCTTTTTTCTCAACTTGTGCCTTGTAGTTTGGCCATTTAAACATTTATTTTTAATGTTTTGCAGAACGTCTTTGTTTTAGGACTCCTGTTACTTTTCTAATTGTTTTAAGGTGTGATAAAAGGAGGTTTTGTTATATATAGTGCCTTTTATTTTCTCTAATTTACTCCTGTTTATATTTCTTCTCAATGCTCCAAGGTCACCCCCTGCAAACAGGCCTTATGCCCAATGGGCTTCACCTGGTTACCAAAGAATAATTACAAAAAAACCCATAAAAAATAGCATAGAAGAATTTCTTACTATACAGTGATGCTGTAGGTGTAGTGGGATACAAACATAGGGATCTAGGTTCTTATATTGTTACCAAAGAGTAAAGAAAATTAAAAAAAAAAGTAAAAAAAAATGTTTGATACTATTCCTGGCTGCACCCCATGTCTGAACACAAATGAAAAAATTGCATGGGACCTAATTCTTCCCGGGCTAAGCTCTGGCTACAACTTCTATGATAACTTTTACACTGGAATTCCTCTTGTTAGTGTCCTGTATCAGTTCGATATGGTAAGTTGCGGCATGATCAAGCCCATCAGGCAGGGATTTCCCAAAAACTTGGCTGCCAGAAAGCAAAAACATGGAGAGACCGGTGCTCTCAGTTGTGGTGAACTGCTGGCTGTAAAATTCACAGTTAAAAAAGATGTGCACCTCCTAAGTACAATTTATGATGAGTCTACAGCAGTTGTTATGGTTCATGTTCAGGACAAACTGATAAATAAGCTTCAACGTCTCCTAGGTTATAACAAGCACATGTGAGGCATGGACAAAGCTTGAGCCCTATGATGTCACTTGAAAAACTATGGCTTGGTACAAGAAATTAGCTATTCTCTACCCAGGAGATTTTGACCGCAATAAAAAGTCTGGCTCCTGACAAGGCCCCAGGGCCCGACGGTCTCTCTCCAAATTTTTACAAATTATTTGCTAGTGATTTAGTACCGGGCTTACATCGTCTATATCCATACTTATTAGCCGGGGGTGCTCAAGACCCCACTCTCTTAGAGGCCATTATTATTCTTCTCAAACCAGGCAAGCCCTCACATCTCCCCTCTAGTTATCGTCCCATCTCGTTATTAAACTGTGATATTAAGATCTTAGCAAAAATATTAGCCAAAAGGATTGAACAGGTATGGCTATCTCTAATTAGCCCTGAACAGATTGGATTCAGTGCAAATAGATCCCCAGTCAATCACCACCGTAAATTGCAGTATCTACTTAATATGGCCCAGGCATCTCCATCCCCGATGATCTTAGTATCCCTCGATGCAGAAAAAGCGTTCGATAGGGTCGACTGGACTTTTCTCTGGGCCACTTTACAAGCTATGGGCTTTCCACCATTGTTTATCACATGGATACAAGCTCTATACGTTTCACCAAAAGCCAGGTTGTATTGTAATGGGGTCATGTCAGACACCTTTCTACTTACCTTGGGTACGAGGCAGGGCTGCCCCTATCCCCTTTCTTATTTAATTTGTATCTTGAGCCCCTTCTTAGATCATTAAACTCTTCACCATCAATATCGGGTATCCCAGTCACCGATAGTACTCCTAAAATCTCAGTGTTCGCAGATGATCTACTTCTACACTTGTCCAATCCAGTCTCATCGCTGAGGGCAGCATTAGGTAAGATTGAGGCATTTAGTGTATACTGTAACTATAAACTTAATATTAATAAAACTGAAATATTTCCTCTCAATCATTTTACCTACAGTGCGGATTTTCTCGAATTCGGAATGAAGTGGACCACGCGTTCCATTAAATATTTAGGGATACACATCTCTTAGCTCATCAATGACGAGAAAGCTAAATTTAGATGACCTCTGGCGGGATATCCAGCAGGATTTAGTTAGGTGGTCTAAGTTACCTCTATCGTTGTGGGGCAGGATTAACACTATTAAAATGAATGTGTTACCCAGAATCTTCTACCCCTTGAATATGTTAAATTTGTTGATCCTCCAATCTTACTTCAAGGATATTCACTCTGGAATAAGTACTTTCCTTTGGAATAATAAATCTATTAGGAAATCTTATCATAAGCTCTCCCAACCCAAGGAACATGGAGGACTCCGTCTTCCTAACTTTTTATATTATTATTGGGCCTCACACCTCAGCAAATGTGGGAAATGGTTATCCAATGCTGATTCTCAGTCTTCTCAAGGGTACAAACCATTATGGCTTCAAATAGAACAAGATCTCATGAAATCTCATAGTATAGATCAAGAGCTCTATTTTATGGGTCAAGCAAACAGATCCCCAGGTTATTTGATCCTTACCTCTCGGAATTTCTTTGAAGTGGTATTTCAGATATTTAAGCACTCTAAGATCTCTCAAACTGGGATTTCTCACAACCTATATGTCTCAACCCCAACCTTCGCATAGGCAAGTCAGTGATAACTGAAAAGTGGCTGCCACTGATATCGAACTGCAGTGTAAATGATTTTTATTCACCTGATTGCATCTTGGATACGAAGGAGATCCTAGATAAATTTCAATGGCCAACCAAAATGGCATTCAAAGCATACCAACTACGACATCTCCTGATTAGTAAGTTTGGGAATGTTAATAAAAGCTCACCTCTTGCAAATCTCTTTTCTCAGGTCAGTGTGATTGTCAATAAGCCACATAGTGTCTCAGAGTTGTATAGTTTATTACATAAACTCCCGGAAATCCCACCAATCCCTTGCCCCAGTATTTGGAGAGGTCTCTACCCCGATGGAGATACTGATTGGCAGAACATTTGGAAGAACTTATATATTTATCACACGCAAGATAGATACAGAATTACACAGTATTGTATTTTGAATAATCTTTATTACACCCCGATTAGGCTGGCAAAGATGAAACGTGCCACTTCAACAAGGTGTCTTAGATGTGATAAGGAAGAGGGCTCTCCCTTGCATATTTTTTGGTCTTGTCAGTCAGTATCCCCCCTCTGGGCTCAGATAGAAACCCTATTAGACCCCCTATTGGGATTACGAGGTCTCTTTTCCCCTAAAATCTGTATTTTGGGAGATTATTTGGAGATACAGGTGAAGGAGAAGAGATATCACATGGCATTAATATCCATGGCAGTCAAACAATTAGTACTTAGACATTGGAAGGACCGCTCCGTATTAACTTATACGGAATGGTTACATGAGATGACCTTTTCCCTGTGAATGGAGAACCTCATAGCACAGGTGAACAGACGTTTATCCTCCTATAGGAAAAAATGGGGGAAATTAGATGCCTTGTTATTAAGGAGGCATTAGGTAACATAACAAGCTGCGGGCCCCTCTACACTAAGTATGCTTCCCCTCTGCTTTGAATTTAATGGACTATATGCAGGATGCTTTATAAGCAGCTACTTAGTTCCTGGTACCTGGAGCATCTAGTGAACAGTTTGATATGCACCACAAGATTGGGGAGGGGAGGGGAGGGGAGGGAAGAATCAGTTTGTTTATGTTTTTTAGTTTTAATATTTGGTTAATGGATACTTATTGGTTTAGTGTAGGTCCTTGGGGGGTTGTTTTTTTTTTTTATATTTTTGATGTTTAAAAGTTCTGGAACAAGGACATAACTGCTATTGATATGCTGTTGTTAAATTTAATAAAGAGTATTGAATTAAAAAAAAGAAATTAGCTATTCACCTGTTTTAACTGGGCTGGCTATGTACAAAGCTTTTATTCTGTACCTGGCAAAGGCATCTGGTCCTTTAAAAATCCTTCTTAGATTTCCAAATACTGGATTCAATACTGGATTTGTGAGATAGACAGAAGGTGTTAGCCCATTATGTCCATCTCCTGCTCTAGAGGGTCAGGTAACTACCCTTATTATGAAGTAAGTGCTTGTTGAGCTCTGCCTTAAAGGCCTGGAAGCTGTTAACTTCAACTACTCTTTTCGGTAAACTGTTCCATATAGGGATGAACCATTGCATGTAATAATATCTCCTTGCATTATTTTTCAGCTATGTTAGCTGTAATTGGTATTTGTGGCTTCTTAACTGTACATCCCTGTCTTGCAGTTTAAGGCCTAGATTTTGAAGCAGGCCATCATCTCTTGAGACTTTATACGTATGCAGCTAATCACCCCTAATTCTTCTCAGTTCCAGTGGAAACAGAGTAATCTTACTCATTCTTGACTCATAATCCAGGTTGCCCACTCCATCTATCATTTGTGTTACCCTTCTCTGTATCCTCTCCAGGCTATCAATGGCTATCCTTAGATAGGGACTCCACAAAGGCGCACAGTAGTCCATATGCAGTCTTACATATGCTTGATAGAGTGGTAGAATGCATGCTTTGCTTCTTGATGCGAAGGCTTTTTTAATATAGACCACTGTTCTGTTGGTTCTCACAAATTCACTACAATCACAACTTCACTACTGTCAGGCCTATGTTCTGGCTAAGTCTGAACCTTGAAATACTATGTTTTATCTCCTGTAACTCATATATGTACCCAAATTGTGTATGTTGACCTTACCTATTGTATTTTGTCTAATGACGTGGTGCCTTCAGAAATGAGTCTCTGACTCAAAGGTTGTAAATCCAAAATGTTCAGTAAATAAATAAACAATGTGGGCTAAAGCTGAGATCCTTAGATATCAGTATTCCCAGGTCTCTTTCACTTTCCACTTCCTAAGCTGTATACCACTTAGATAATATTCTGCCTGTTTGTTGTTTGCTGCCAGGTGCATCACACACATCTGCCAACATTGAAAAACATTTTACTGTCTGCTGCCCAGTCCTCCAGTACCTTGAGGTCACTCCTTAGTGTACATACCATGTCATTATTAATAACCTCCGCTCCTAACTTTGTGTCATCTGCAAATTTTATACATTGACTCTTAATATTGTTATTCAAGTCAGAAATGAATAATGCAAATAACACTGGACCAATCACTGATCCCTATGGGACACTGTTCATCACCTGCCCCACATTGGACTCATGCCCTCTAATTTTTACTTTGAGTTCTCTCGTTCAACCAAGCATCAACCCACTTGATTAGTGTTGCATGAGTCCAAGTGCATACATTTTGTTAATTAGTATATTATGTGGTACCTTGAAAAATGCTTTTTTAAGATCCAGATACAACACATCCACAGGTGCCTTACTATTTAGATGTTTGCTAACATATTCATAAAACTCCAGTGTGTCCGTCAGACAGGATCTGTTTTTCAAACCCATGCTGTGCATAGTCATTTATTTTATTACTCTCCATTTCATCATTTAGTTTGTCTTTGATAATGGACTCTAGGATTTTCCCCAGGATTGCAATGAGGCTGATGGATCTGTAATTACCTACCTCTCCACTGTCATCCTTCTTAAAGATCGGGACAACAGTGGCAGTTCTCCAATCACCAGGCTCCTCCCCTGCCTCTAATGACAAATGATACAGTCAGTGTAATGAGTCTATCAACAAGTCTCCTATTTCCTTTAGGAGCCTCAGGTTTATCCTACCGGGACCTGCTGATTTATTAGTTTTTATGTTGATTAATTTATCTCTTATTTCTGATTTTGTGATTGTTATTGGGGGTCGACTGGAATGTTAGACGATATAGTAATGTTTTCCCCTTTCTTTTCATAAACTGAGCAAAAGAATTGGTTGAATATCCTGGCCTGTACTGCTGGTTCTATACAGTCAGTACCTTCTGTTCTAATAGGTCCTACAGACCTGTCCACTGACTTATTATTTAAGCAAAAAAAAGATTTGCCATTATCCTTACAGTGGTCTAATCTAAATTCCACTTTCCTTTTCTCTACCTTAATGCACTGTTTGCTTACTCTCAGTAGTGTCTTATATTTATTTACACTGTATGGATTACTATCTCTCCACATTGGTCTATATGCTTTCCTTTTGGTGTTTAAGATTTTCCTAACCCTCTATGTTATCTTGTGTCTCCTATCTGGTTTAAAAGAAATAACTGAAATGGAAAAGAAAGAGCGTGTAGCCAGACTGACTGAAAGACATTTCTGCAGAACACTCCCACTACTGAAAGGAAGGCTAGACCCCAAAAGAAATGTAGAGTCTGCTATAAGAAAGGCATCAGAAAAGACAGGAAATATTACTATCCACAATGTCCCACAGAACTAGGCCTGTGCTTGGAGGATTGCTTTGAGAAATACCGCACCACGTTCATTTACTGGAATGAGGTATGGACACTGTAGGTACAAAAGCTCATGCTGTATAGGAAGAGAAGGCCAAAGTAGTCACTAGATTATAAACACTTTGGGAGAGGTTGTTATTTTCTTATCTCGGCACCCACAAACCTTTGTTATTACTATTCTTTTGGTAATCGGGTATTGCCCACTAGCCACTAGGCACAGTACCTGTTTTCAGTGGCAGCCCTGGAGCACTGGGGAGGTTAAGTGACTTATTAGGAAGGTTGAAGAAATTAAACCCAGGTTAGAAAAATCACCTTATTTCTAATTCTGCCAAAGTATTCTAGTAATGCAGGTGCCAAATACATGCAATCATATCATGGTATTCTGTCCACACCTGCCTATTACAACATGCCTATGCAGAAAATGTTGTCATGCAGTGCCTTACTGCTTGCATTTGCCACCCACAGAAAACTCAATGCATTGCGTCATCCAGGGAATGATATATATTGCTTTAAAGTGAACAAAGTGAAGATTTCAGTGATGCAAGAGAAAGTCACCACAGCAAATATTTGCTATTTATAATACTCCATTGAATCAGGCTTCATAGCCAAAAATACTGAAATAATGCAATATTTTACTCTTTTTATATCTAATTGTCTGACTGTCTGATTTTCAAATACCAAATCCTTCCATTTTCTGCTTCTTCAGGGTGTATTAACTGTACAGGTACCACAAACTTGTACCTCTTATCACAGGATCCTTGGCACAAAATGCTCCAAACCTATTGTCATTACATGTACAGGGTTTTAAAATACATTTTGCAACCTGTGTGTTTCAGGCTTATTTCTGCCAGAATCTGTGATAAAGAAACATAAGCTTGGAATCACTGTAACCAGTTGTCTCTTTGGAATCCAACAAAGGGGAGCTTATATATCTGCATCCTATTTTGCATATTTGGTTGCTAAAATGTTAGAATTATGAAAATTTTCATTATTTTTCATAGTCCTTCCAAATGTAGAGGAGGATTATGGATGGCACATGTTTGAACAGCAGGTAATGTTACTGAAGATTAAAACCAGTATTTTGTGCAGTTTCAGAAAATATGTACTTTTCCTATAGTTCCATGGTGTCCCAAATGTTTACAGGCCAGGGAATCAACACTGCGGATTTTCCATTATGGGACCACATTTTCCCCATTTAAGATACACTTAGCACTCTATATATTTTGGGCCTATTTCAACCAAACCTTTATGGTACAGGTACATAGATGTGCTATTGCTGTACCGGTTGTCTCATTAGAATCCACAAATGTGGTATTTATGTACCTCTAACCTATGTTTTTTACACATTTGGTTTGCTACAGTGGGAAAACCGTGTGAATTTCCGTAATTTTTCAAATTTCTAGCAAATTTAAAGGAGGATTATGGGTAGCAAGCATTTGGATAGGAGGCAGTGGTCCACATTTCTAAAACAAGAATGTGTGAAGGTTAATTTTTCTGTGATACCATGGTGTCCTGGATGGCTATAGGCTAGAGAATCAATGCTTTGCATTTTCCATTATAGACACACATTTTCCCCTGTTCAAATACACTTAGCACCCTATGTGTTTCAAATCTATTTGAACCAGACCTATGTGGTAAAGGTACATAAATTTTGTATTGCTGTAATCAGTACTCTCTGCAGAATCCAAAAATATGGTATTTGTGTACATGAAGCCTATGCTATATAGACATTTGGTTTGCTAAAGTGGGGAAATTATGCAAATTTCAATCATTTTTCATAGCTCTGCCAAATGTAAAGGAGGATTATGAGTAGTAAAGATTTAGAAAGTGGGCGGTGTTACCTATTTTAAAAACCATTATTGTATAACATTTTAGAAAATATATACTTTTTCTATGGTACCATGGTGTAGTAAATGGAGAATCAATGCTCTGCATTTTTCATTATAGAACCACATTTTCCCTTTTAAAATACACTTAGAACTCCATATGCTTCAAGCCTATTTCAACCAAACCCTTGTAGTAAAGGTATATAAATGTGGTATTGTTATAACCAGTACTCTTAGTAGATTCCAAAAATGTGGGACTTGTGTACCTCCAACCTATGTTACCAAGATGCTTGATTTGCTAAAGTGTGAAAATTATGTGAATGTTCAGCATTTTTCTTAGTTCTACCAAATGCAAAGGAGGATTATGGGTAGCAAACATTTTAATTGTGGGTAGTTTTATACATTTTTTAAACCAGCATTTTGTGCAGTTTCAGAAAATAAATATTTTTCCTATGGCACCCTGATGTCCTGAATTTCTGCAGGCCAGAAACTCAGTGCTATGCATTTTCCATTATGGGCTCAAATTTTCACCTTTAAACTGCACTTATCCTGTATGTTTTGAATCTATTTGGAACAAACCTTTATTGTAATGGGACATAAGTATAGTATTGTTGTAACTGGCACTCTCTCCAGAATCCAAAAATTTGGTATTTGTGTGCCTTCGACTTATGTTATATTGACATCTGATTTGCTAAATCAGAAAATTATCTGAATTTCCATCATTTTTCATAGTTCCACCAAATGTAAAAGAGTATTATGGGTAGCAATCATTTGGATAGTGGGTAGTGTTACACATTTTCAGAACCAGTATTGTGTGTAGTTTTAGAAAATATCTATATTTTTTTTATTTTATTGAAATTTCAGAATTACAGTCCTTTGAGTCAAAGATTCCTTTGCAAAGGCTCCAAGTCAATACAAACAGAAACAACATATAGGGACAAATTGTACACTGCTAACTAGGCAAACAATACATTAAGACAAATATAACATGGTTGAATCAGTTCAGAGTAATTAGCTTGCTAGGTTAGTTTCTCACGGTTTCACTAGGGTTGTATAGGGTACTATGGTACCTTGGTGTCCTGAATGGCTAAAGGCAAGAGAATCAACTGGCCCAAATTTTCCCTTTTAAATTAAACTTTGCACCCTATATGTTTTGAGCCCATTTCAACAAAACCTTTGTGGTACAGGTACATACATGTGGCATTGTCATGTTTGGTACACCTTGTGGAAACCACAAATGTGGTACTTTTGTATCTCCAGCCTGCATTATATAGATGTTTGGTTTGCAAAAGTGGGAAAATTATGCAAATTTCCATAATTTTTCACTATAAAGGAGGATTATGTGTAGCAAACATTTAGATAACATACAATGTTATCCATTTCTAAAACCATTATTTTATGCAGTTTCAGAAAATGCATACTTTTCTTATGGTACCATGCTGCCCTGAATTTCTACAGGCCAGATTCTGCATTTTCCATTCTGGTCCCAAATTTTTCACTTTAAACTACATGTAACACCCTGTATGTTTCGAGTCAATTTCAACCATACCCTTGTGGTAATGGTACATAAATGTGGCATCAGTGTAACCAGTTTTCTCAGTAGAATCCCAAACTGTAGTATTTATGTACCTGCAGCCAATGTTACATAGATATCTGGTTTGCTAAAGTGTGAAAACTATGCAAAGTTCCTGCATTTTTCATAGCTTTACCAAATGTAGAGGAGGATTATGGGTAGCAAACACTTGGATAGTGGGCGATATTACCAATTTTTTAAAACCAGTATATTGTAAGTTTCAAACAATACATACTTTTCTCATGTACCATAGTGTCCTGAATGTCTACAGGCCAGAGAAGCAGTGCTATGCGCTCACCATTATGGGCCCCACATTTTCCACTTTAAAATACACATAACCCTTGTGTTTGGGACATCTTTCTGCCAGACCTCTGTAGTAAAGGTGTGTAAATGTGGTACTGTTGCAACCAGTTCTCTCTTTAGAATCTGAAAATGGGGCATTTGCATATCTGCCTCTTATGTTACATGGGCATTTGCTTTGATAAAATGTGAAAATTATGCAGATTTCAATGATTTTTCATAGTTGCAACAAATATGAAGAAGACTGGGTAGCAAGCATTTGGGTAGTGGGCTATGTTACCCATGTTTAAAAGTAGTATTTTGTGTAGTTTCAGAAAGTAAACATTTTTCCTATTGTGACATGTTGTTTTGGGTTTCTACAGGCCAGCGAAGCGATGCTGTGCATCTTCCATTATGATTCCAAATATATTCCCTGCAGACTAAACTTAACACCTTATGTGTTTAGGGCCTATTTCTGCCAGATATTTGAGGTAAAGGTACTTAAGTGTGGTACCTCTGCAATAGGTACACTCCGTAGACTCTAGAAATGTATGGTTCTGTATTCATTCTTCTGTATATTATTGTATTAAAGCTCCATAACTGCAGAGTATTTACTGTTTTAGTAAAAACAATAATTGGAATGAAATGTATGCTTGAAGTATTTTCATTTTCCCAATTTAGCACTATATTTATTTAGATTCACCTGCACAGTTGCATATATTTGTTTAGGTCTAGCAAAGGCCAACTTAGAAATAGAGAAATTTGTCTATTTTCTTGATAAATATATGTGCAACCCAGTATAGGGAATGCAAGGTAGGTAGCCCAAAATGTTGCATATCAGCCTTGGACAGTCATCATTAATGTAAGAATTATTTTAAATAAATGTTCAAATATATACAGACTGTTACTCTTCGTAGACTGGCCTGGTGATGTACATTTCAAAAATATAAGCTTTTGTATGGTTATTTATATTGACAGCATTTTAGCCTGGTTGAAAATTGTGAAATTAACACAGCACAATATATACCTTGCAAATTAATATCAGTGGGAATAACTTACAAACTTTTGCATAATTGGTTAGCCTTATGGCAGGGAATGTAAAATAATGCATAGCTTTTATACATAGACTGGTTTTCACATAGACAAAAAGTATTAAAGGAAAACTACACCCAAAACTTGAAAAATATATGTTGTGCAGAGTGTTTTAATTTGTATGTGAAGTTTTAGTGTTTCCTTCCCTCTGACTGGTATTAGGAGTTTTTTCCTAAATTAGCCTGCTAGCTTTATGCTAGTTTTATGACCCCTGGGGATCTTCATCCCTGATAGTTTAATTGTATTTCTTGTTCCCACAATGCATCTTGTCTCATGTGACTGTGATGTAAGAGAGACCCAACATTCAGCACACACATGCCAAACAAACTAAATATCTTGGAAGCTTTACAAAGCTGAACAAAAATTACCAGCAGCAAAGTTTTTCAGGACAGTAAAACCTTTACGATGAGGGTGGTCACCAAGCTGAATTCTACAGATTTTAAAATATAGCCATCTCTACTGTTGTGAACTGATTGTGAAGCAATGCTTTCTGCTGGATTTATGGTCTTTGCTACATCACCATCACATGAAACAAGGTGCATTGTAGGACAAAGAAATACAATTAAGCTGTTTCATATGGAGATCTCCAGGGGTTGTAAAACTACTCTAAAGCTAGCAGGCTAATTTAGGAAAAACTCATCTTAGCAGACAGAGGGAATGACGCACAACAACTTAACATACAAATCAAAACACTCTGCACAACATATGTTTTTGCAAGTTTTGGGTGGACATTTCCTTTAAGAAATCAAAGGTACACATTACCATTAAATCATCTTTTATTTGTTGGAAGTTAAGTAGAGTACCACTGCTGTAACATATTTCTGCCTATACAAAATATTTGTTTTGTACATAGTATAGGCATAGGGAAGTTCAGCAACATATAGCTTTTACATGATTTTCCATTAAATAATAAATCTTCTGGGGTCTTTTCTGCAACATTTGTGAGTAGCAATATCATGTTGTTTACATTTTAGGCAGTGTTTCATGGTCACATAACCAGATGAGGACAAAACATTGCTACCTATAAAAGGTATCAAATCATTTGCTTCTGTACCTATGAAAAGGCCAGAGTCTGCTAATAAGAAACATTCATAGTTTTATTACTTTTCCTTAAAGGGAAATATGGATGTTTTCATTTTAAATATCATGGTGCAAAAATTGCCAAAACTGTCTGGCACAGAAGTGTAAAATACCTGTGGTGGTGAAAGGGTTAAGTGACTGCACTCTATCCACATTATCCATTAATATAGCAACCACAACTTGGTCTGAGCTGTTACCATATACGGCAGATGCCAATATAGAAAAGACACATGGGGCCCAATTCCAAAAGGCAAGGCGCAACTTGTGGGTGTATGTGAGTTGCGCCATGTGGTGCTATGCTGGGGACCCTACGCCATATTCCAGGACAAGCAGAGTCCCCAGCACTTATGCCCATGACTTGTGGCAGCTGCAGGCTAGCACCAAATGCATGGCACACAGGGCCTGGGTGCCACAAGTCGTGGCATGCATTTAACCACCCCCCTGAGCCCCCCACACTGGAACACTGCTGCATGCACCAGAGGGCATTGAGGGGGCTGGACAGGTGGTACTGGCATTTAGGGGCACACTGTGGATCAGACCTCTGGGATCCTTGACTTTTGGGGGTGGGAGGCATGTCTGTGATGTGGGTGATATGGGGAGTCAGGCAATGTCCATGCTGCAGTGCTGTGGAGTGGGCATCCATCTATTGGCATGGACAGATGCCCCTTAGAGCATCTCCCATGTTTTCTAACCCTGCTGCACCATTGTGGCTTTTAGAATTGCATGAATGGGTTACAGCAGCCACCCTTTTGGAATAGGGTGCAGTTGTTGCTGTAACCCACTCTTGTACCATGCTGCTGTGGGTTGTGGGTGTAGTGAGTGGTGTAACTCACATTTGACACAACCCACATAAGGCATGGTGCAAGACACCTTTTGGAATTGTAACCTGTGTAACGCATGGTGCAAGTTGTGATTTACGCCATGGGGTTTGGTGTAAATCACCTGGCACCATGCGTAATGCATCTTGGAATCAGGCCCATGGAATTCCTCAAATTTTGTATGTATCAATTTCTATAAATTAATTTATACTGATTTACATCCAGTTTTAATTTAAACTTGTCTTATACTTTTTTCAAACTTTCAGTTTCCCCTTCTCTGATAGTACACCTACAGTACATAAAACCTATCTATAAATCTTGTTCACTATTATATTTAATTTCTCTTAACTAAAATTCACCCTTCTCACACTTTTATTTTATTGTTAAAAATATCCTTCAAACCTTCAGGCTTTTCAGCTACACTGCCCAAACTGGAGTGACTCCAAGCCTTCACAGCCCACGTCATGAGTCTCCTAATAAGTTCAAACAGTAGATGAGCTGGAAGGAAACAGGGCTGAGAAATGGAGAGGCCAGAGCCAGAAAAGGGAAAGTCAGACAAACCAACCTATCTTGCCCACTCACGGCTTGCTTGCAACCAGTCCAACAGCTGCAGTGCTCCATTCAGAGAAATAAAACACTAATATTGATTCAGCTCCATGGCGCAGAGTGAAGGGGTTCACTCCGCATGCTGGTTACCTGTGTTCATGCCCAGAGCCCAGGTACCAGGAATGGAGATCTGCATGGAAGAAGTACAAAGCATCCATTGGATGCTTCTCTCCCAAGGGTATGGTCAGGGCCATGGCACTGAATGGTGGATTGGGCAATGTAGCTTGGGATCTTGAGGCCTTGACACGCCCTCTGTACATACCCACCTCAGGTCCCCACTACACTTGGCCAATTAGGGAAGAGGGTGTGAAGGGCAGAAAACTGGAAAAAGTGCCCCTGAGTGATTGGATGATGGCCTTAGGTCCCCCGATGCCACAAAGCCCCAGAAAGTGTCTGGTCCAACCCCACAGCACCTGGGATATGATGTTGCACCTGGAAGATGCTTCTCCCCTGAAAGAGAAGGACCCTCCCAATGAAGGGAAACATCAGGTTACTCAGGTGACTGGGGGTGGTGGTTGTCTGGAAGGGGAGGAGTGGTGCTGGGAGTGTACCTTGGAGTCCCGAAGGAGTGGCTGCTCAGGGGTGCCTGGGGAGCAGCATTAAATAAAAGACACTAATAGGATTTAGAAAAAATACAACTCTCCAAAATAAATTTGCTAGTATCATCAGCTTATCTATCTTAGATATTCATATAGTATAATAGCATACTAAAATGCAAATCCAAACTCCAAGTTCAAAGTTCAAATCTCTGACCAAACAGTTCCAGTCTCTTACCAGACCATGACATTTCCAAGTCAGAAGGGCATGAAGGACAAACCGGAGAGGAGAGGAGAGGATAAACAATTCATTATATATCATATGTAAATGAGGCAGGCTGTGCTAGGCAAACCATTGATAGCTTAAGGCCACAGTGGAAGACTATTACACAAATGTGAGAAGTATGAATGTAAAAGGGAGTAAATTAAGTCTTAGCAGAGAGCAAGAGGTTGGATGTAATTAGTACCACGAAGACACAGTAGACTGAAAACGATGAATGGGATATCCCCCCCTGTAACATTATAAGCTGATTAGACAAGAGTGCAGCAGGAAATGAGAGGGGTCACACTATATATAAAATATGGCAGGTCCATGAAGAAAATGTCACTAGACATGCATTTGTGCCATCTGAATCTGTCCTGTGAAGTGTATGAACTTTACATGTACACTGTAATATGCACCCTTTAGAGGTGTTTGCTCTGATCTCTACTTAGAATGTCATCATTTGTTTTCTGCAGTGGAAATTGTATGTCTTTGTATTGTTCATTCTTTGTAACTGTACTCTTTTATCCCAGTTCCCTCACCCCAGATCACAACTGGAAACAAGTCTTGGGCTATGTGTGTTCACCTGGCAAAATATGTTTAACTAAATACATACATACGTACATTCATACATACATAAAATGTGGGTTCAGAAAGTATGACCTTCATAGATCTGGTGAATGATGTTTACTTGATATATGTATTGTAGCACGCCAAAGAGGGTACTAAACCAACTGCTATCCAGCAACAAAGAAATATTGTGAAATACCTACACAGGGAAAATCCATGGAAAAATGATTACATTCTTGTCTTATTCAATATGATCATTGTTAGTAACCCAGATTCCAGCAAAACAGTGAAATGGGACTTTAAGAAAAGTGAGCAAAGTCCACAAATGAGATACTGTGAGACGGAAATGGGAAATAAAGAAAGGGAATGGGAAGAACAATAACTGGGACAAGCAACTGAGAGGTGGATTCCAAACATAAATGGATCAATGGGTAGAAGTAAAAACAACTAATCCTGGGTAACACCAAAGTTAGCATGTTGTCAATGCCCTTACCACAATACTACAGTAAAGCCTATGGCAGGATTTTCAAAAGAATCCATCTGAGATTCACCCATCACTATTTTCAATGGTTAATACATCTGGAACCTGATAGTAAAAACTTTGCCCATTGGGCAAAGTGATTGTGCTCTGTTTTCCTGAGGTTTGCACCTGTGCAAAATTTTCAGAGGGGGCTGTCTTGCACATTAAATGGGTTAGCGCATGCAAAAAAAAATGTATGTGCTGGGAAAAGGGAGGGGCAGGGCCAGGAACACTGGCACAGCACAATATTCAATGCATTTGTACTGTGCAAAACAGTTGGCGCACACCATTTCACATGGCATAAACACTGCCGAGAAAAAGCCCTACTTACTCCAGGCAACCCTAGTGAATGACCAAGCAAGTGCAACCAACAACCACGATGGTGGTGGGGGACCAAACCTACTCCCAGGTGGCTAGTGGCACTCCTGCCCTCTGTTCATCAACCCCGGTGTCACAGTACATAGCCCCCAATGCCTAGCAGCCCCCCTGCCCTCCGATCACCAGCCCCAGTATAATAAATAACTCCCTGGTGTCCTGTGGTTCTCCAACCCACCATACCCATTCCCATAGCAACATATGCTTTCCCTAGTGTCTAGCAGGCCCACCACACCATGGGCACCAACCAACCAACCCACCAAGCCAACCTATCTTACCTGAAGCATCAGTGCTGTGGGAGACCATGAAGCAACTGACACAGCCCTCCTCTCACCACCTCAGCTGGCCACCATATGTGATGACTTGGAGAGTACATTCCCTGGACTGTAAAGGGCTGTGTCAGTTGTCATATATTTCCATGGCACTGGTGCTAAATGAGGGGCAGTGGGTTGGTCAGTGCCCACAGTGCAGGTGGGCGCGAGATGCCAGGGAAAGTATATGTTGGTATGAGGCTGGGGATCAGTGGGTGAGGGGGCCACTGGACACCAGGGAGTTATTTATTTTATACCAGGGATGGCAACTGAGGCTGGGGGGACCACTAGGTACCAGGAACTGTATAGTATTATACCAGAGTTGGCGAATGGAGGGCGGGAGGATCACTACGCACCATGGACTGTTTATAATTATACTGGTACTGGTGATCTGAGGGTGAAGGGACCACTAGGCACCAGGGACCAAATTTTATCATTCCGCAGATGGTGACTGGAGGGTGGGAGGTGTCACTAGATACCAGTGAATACTTAATTTTACAGGATCAGGCAATCAGGTTGGGTGCACAGCAAGTTATAGGGTTGCAAATCTACCACCACGTCCCATGCAAATGTGCCCATAATGGGCATGCAGATGGCCCCTTAGTGGCTTGCATGCCCAATGAACTCATTTGCATGGTGCCATCTGAATATCATGCTGGAGCTGCCAGCACTATTGAGTCAGGTGGCATGGTTCTCTGCACTGCCAGGATCCATATCAAGGCAGTGCTACTCAGCTTAGTACTGCACCAGCATGTCCCTATATTCAGTGCTATCTGACTGAATACAGCATCCACAGGGTCATGAGCGTTGCCCATTTTTGAATGTCTGGCCCCTGAACTGTTGTACAGTTTATGAGATGGGCTACAACTGTCTGACGTCTACAGCAAAAATGATGTAATTACAGTAAGAAACGCTGCAAACTACATTTGCATCATTTGCTACCACAAGTTTTAACTTTCTGGTGCAGACTGACGCATCTTTTGAAAACAGTGGCAGGGTTCCTTTGCATGCACTTGGGAGGACAAAGGCACAACATGCAATTGCATTTGAATTTGACACTTTTGATTGTCATGCCCTGTATTTTCCATTCTGCTGGCTCACAAAATCCCACTCCTCACTCCTTGCTTCCTCATCCTGCCACGATCTGCACTCTTTCTCTTCACTGCATCCTGAACTACTGAGACTCTTCCTCTCTCTTCTCACTACACTCTAATCTACTACAACACAAAAATGGCCAAGGCCTTCCTTGATTTCCTACAAGTGGTAAGTCATTCCTTTTAAGAGTCTAGTCATTCTCCACAGATGATACAATGGTAGGCAGTGCCCATGATGCAGACTATCCAGCTATGCCACAATACATTACAGAAAATCTCTGTTCATTTCAAATGTATTTCTGTGATGTTTCTTGATATATCCAGAAACATAGTGCATCTTGTCACTGATTACCACTATAGGATAGGACAGGACAGGACAGGACAGGATAGGATAAGATAGGATAGGATAGGATAGGATAGGATAGGATAGGGATAGGAAAGGTTAGGATAGGATAGGATAGGATAGGACAGGACAGGGCAGGACAGGATAGGATAGGATAGGTGTAACAGGGTATGTAGTCCCTGTTAATGTAAATACATGTTATATGCAGCTAATATGTGAAACCCCTCCCATAAAGAGTTATTCTTTTTATTCTGTCCTATCTTCTCTATTTATTTTTCTTTGCATTTCTATTTTTTCTCTGTCAGGGTGGCCAACCTGACAGCATTCTTCCTCCTTTACTGTCCCTTACTAAAACAAACCTATCAACCTGTTGTTGGTGAGAGCTGCACCTTTAATGTAAAACTCTCAAGTGGTAGATATGAATGCAAGTGCAAGCTGCGCTTTAGTAAAAAAGTAATGTGCCCAGGAGAAGGGTGTACTTTGCAAAAACTTATGCCCTACATGAAAAGAAATTAAAAGGCTCCAGACAGCACATGAGGAGCACACTGCTCCTGCGGTATGGGGGTATGCTTGACAGAATGCTGCAATATGGCGCTTTTATGTTAAACCTAGGTGCAAGAGCAGAGTGCTGCTCCTACTACAGCCACCAGCCGCAAGATGCAGCTTAAGCATAAAAAGAAGGTGATCCCCTTTTGGAGCAGGATACGCTCAGTGAATATATTCAGAGCAGACTGGTTCTCTGAAGTACTGTGTATGCTGCAATCTGCGATTTAGGATTAAATGTATGCTTGTTGCAGAGCAATATGGTGCTCCATTCACATGAGCGCCACACCAGGTGGCAAAAGATGTGAAGTATAGCAGACACTACAGGTATAGGCCTTATTAAGCTCATAGTGTCGGCAGTTTTTAGCCCAGTTTATATTGTGGGCTACATAAAGAAACAAAAGGCCCAAATGAAATTCAACCTGACAGTGAATATATTTCAGCCGTTTGAAACCAAAGTAAGAGGTATTACTGTAATAATTAAATAGCCCCAATATAAGGGAGCGCCCAGAAACAGGGCTAAATAACTTATATCTTGTGGAGTTAAGGAAAATTAAGTGTTTATATGCATTTCTGTAACCATGAAAAAAGGGGAATAAATAAATAGTAGAAACCTATTTTGGAATTCTGAGTTGGAGAGAGAAGGGAGAAGAGGAGTGTGCCCTCATTCTCCCATTCCCCTTACCAACCCAGAAACTTCCATATAATAACAAGCCATAATAAACCGCAGTTTATAAATAATAAATGTTTTACCTGAAATGTTCATGGGTACTGTTATATAGGGCTGGCAGACCCAAATTGACTGTTTATATAGAAACGGTGCAACATAATGTCATCAGGGTAGGACGAGCTTCACTCCTTAATGAGCACCCTTATGATCACAAGAGGTTTAAATGTGTTTTAACAGCTTACTACTTATGAAGTGATACAGTGCATTTGAAGCTAAGAACATGTCTTTGTCATAGCAAATACTATTGGATATGTAGTTTATCTATTGAAAGGAGAATATTCAATTACAGCTTAAGTATTCAATCACATGACCGCTGATGTCATAAGTAGGAGGGTATATATACCCATCATCAGGGGTGCAGAAGATGGAGATGAGCCAGTGTGTATCTGGCCGCAGAGAGAGAGGAGGTGTGTGTGTTTTCACATTGTTCTGAGTTAAAAGTGAAGTTAGTGAGTAAAGAAGCGGAATAGCTGGAGCAAGCTAATTGAGGGCTAATAGGTGTGCTGAACTAACACCTGTTTTTGCTTTCTGTAAATAAGTATATTTTTTTATTATGAGATTTAAAGAAAATAAAAATTAAAAACAAACTTGTGCATTTTTTTATGCATTATACTCCTGACTGAAGTGTCTGTTTTATACTCACAGCTTAACAATGGTGTTAGCTGTGGGATAGCTGATATCGTTGAGGCTGCTTGGGAGGCGTTACCAGTGAGTACTGTAACTATTACCCAGGCAGATGCAAGAAAGGCAGGAGGATAAAGCAGAGGCCAAACCTATTCACTTGACATGTGCAATGGCAGATAAAACTGGAGTACAGCCTGGACTGGCTTAGATTTTGCAGCCAGGCCAAAGATTGCCAAGAGAAATGATGATGAGATGAAGGAAGAGGAAGAGAAGGACCCTAAGATGTAGAATGCACTGGATGACCCAGTGCACTTCTGAAGTGGCTCTGCCTTCACCAACTCGAGATGGACCGGCAGCGAGATGAGGACAGATGACAGAGGGATGAAGACCGACAGAAACAAGAAGAGGACCAGAAGCAACGAGATGAGAAGTGGGCAGATACCATCAGGGCCCTCCAAACTTTAGCCCCAGGATAGCCAGATCGAACAGTCCCCAGAGACATTAAGCTTACTAAGCTTACTGAAATGAATGACATTGCAGCATACCTGACCACATATGAACGGATCACTCAAACCTGCGCCTATTTGCAAAACTAATGGGTGATCAGACTAGTGTCATATCTGTCTAGTAGGGCCCAACTGGTGTACAGCCAGTTAAATGGATAGGATGCTGTAAACTACACCCGAGTGAAGGAAGAGATCCTCTGGAGGTATGATATCAGCAAGGAGACCTACAGGCAGCGTTTTAGATCCCAGAAGATGACCACCTATGATATACCTAGGGAGACGTATGCCCAATTAAAAGACTATTGTTGCAAATGGTTTCAACCATCAACCAAGACCCAAGACCAGATCATGGAATTAATTATTCATTCAGATTCTCTCGCAGGATGTACAGGTCTGGGTGAAAGAACATAAGCCAGAATCAGCTGAGAATACAATCAAACTCACTGAAGATTATTTGGCAGCCCGACCAACCAGACCAAGAGGTAATCAAGGAGCTACATTCCCCACTACGGATTGGGTAAGACCTTTTGAATATACCCCACAGAGACAGTCCAGTTATGGGAGAAGGGACAGAGGGGGGAAGAATGCCTTTATCGGAGGTAATTTGCCATGGTTACCTGGGAAAAGTACATATTATAAGAAATTGTCCCAACAAAAGAATTGAGCCTGCTCATTTGGCTTTAGCAGCTCTGGGGTATGTGGCTTCTGTGGGGGTTGGCCAACAACAAACACTGGGTCGACCGGATTCTGGTAGTAAACAAACTGCATTAAGGGCAGACCTAGTATCCAGTCCTGACCCTGAGCAGTCGGATACTACTGTACTATGTGTCCATGGGGGCATTCATCAGTACCATATGGCAGTAGTAGATATGATTGTTAATGAAGAACAGCATTGAATAACTGTGGGGCTGGTACCTAGACTAGTTGTACCAGTTATCATAGGACAGGATTTCCCCCATTTTGGAGAACTGTTGAGAACCCAAACACCTTGTCTAGATGTAGTGACTGTAACTACCAGATCCCAGGCTAAGTTGGCCAAATCAACCTCTGTGTTTTCTTTTGAAGAGGACATATTTGGAAGTCCCAGGAAATCTAGAAAATCCCAAAAAGAGAAAAGGAGAGAGAAACAACAATGACAGAAAACCAAGAGACGGAATGTCCTGGAAGTGGTCCCATGTTTACCTGAAATAGACACTAAGAATGAAACTGTATGATGTTACTTAAAAAACAGTTTTTGAACAGGTTCACCAGGAGGTAACAGGCAAACAGACTCATTTTATCCTGAAAAATGACATATTGTACCGTGTTTTTTTTAATCCAGTTATGCAATTAACTGTTGAGCAACTTATGGTACCCAAGTGATATAGGGATACATTGCTTCAGCTGACACATGACTTGCCAATGGCTGGTCATGAAGGAAGGGACAGTACAATGAGTAGGTTAATAGACAGGTTTTATTGGCCAAGCATTCACCAGGATGTAGCTAATGACTGTCATGCTTGTGCTGGATGTCAACTAGTGGCCCAAGGGGTAAATAAGATTGAGTGCCTCTACAACCCATCCCATATGCTACAATAGGATAGGAAAGGACAGGACAGGACAGGTTAGGACAGGATGCAATTTTATTTAGTAAGCAGCCTTGTTAAAATCTAAGGCATGTTATATAATTTGAAAAACCAACAAAACAAACACATAAAACAAATCAAATTATTAACAGATAATACATCAGATATATTTCAAAGACACAATATTGAACAAATGGTCTAGAATACAGAATGCATCAGAAATGCTCATGATGAAAAATCAGGTTAGGCAGAGTTAAAGAGCTACTTCTGTGCTTTTAACTTGATGCCATTCAAAGTTTACAAAATTTGGGCTCCAGCCAGAATGGAGTTCCATTGCATTTGGACTACTACAGAAAATGTCCTGTCCCCTGAAGATGTTAATAATGAGTCAGGGTAATGTGAAAGTAGGCAGTACTCAATCTGCTCAGGGCCTTAAATGTTGCAACAATAATCATGTAGTTGTTTCCTCTGCCAAATCGACAGCAAGCTGGAGCTGGCCTCTCAGCGTAATGCTAGATCTACTACTTGTGACAGCAGTCACTCAGGTTTATGCCCGCAGCATGGATGTGCAAGAGCTGTTCTCCTCCAGGGAGGGGGTGGCACAGTGCCTGGTATTAGCCTGGCACCTAGCTATGCCTGGGGGTCAGAACACCAGGGGCATGATATTCAAAAGTTTGCATGGGTGCTACTGGGTCTTTACGCACACAAACCAGGGTTTGCACTGGATCCCCATATTCAAAATGGGCTTTTGCATGGGCAAAGAGGGTTAATGCCCATGCTAAATATAATGTATACAGGTGGGCAAGGGGAGGAGCATGACCATGAATAGCCAGGCAAACCCATATTCAGTAGCTTTGCATCACACAAAAGTGTCTAGTGCAGTCCTTTTGGGCTGCACAATACCTTTGAACACAATCCTGACTTACTCCAGGCAACTCTAGCAGCTGCCGGAGGTAATGACACCACCCAGCCAGTTGGCCACTGGGGAGCACACCTACCCCCTGTGGTCATGGCACCCTCTCCTCCAAATGCCACTCCATACAAAATGTACAACATTCCTGGTGCCTAGTGATCTGCCCATCCACCAATTGCCTACCTGATTTTGTCAATGTAATCCTCCCTGGTACTAGTGTTCCCCCCACCCACCAATTGCCAGCCCCAGGAAAAATAGAAACCTCCCTGATGTCTAGTGGTCCACCCCCACACTGATCCATGGTACTTCTTGTCTCAAGACTGTAATCCCTGGTGTCTAGCTGCCCCCCATGGAACCAAACACCACCCTGCTACTGTATCTGTATCCACAGTGCTGCAGGTGTGCATAAGGTGAATGGCACAGCCTTTCTCACACTTCCTCAGGGGGCTGATGTATGTCCAGGCAGGGAGTGCATGTCTTATTTATAGGACAGCATAGCACTCTGTCCTTTAAAAAGGATGTGTGCTCCATGCCTGGACATATGGCAGCTGGCCAAGGAGGTGTGAGGAGGGCTGCACCAGTCACTGCATGAGCACCCATAGTACCACAGATATGGTACAGTGATGGGGGGATTTTGCTGCCTTGTGGGTTTTGCTGGCACCATGAATTATGGTTTTGAGATGGGCAGCACTGTGGATTGGTGCAGGGGGAACCACTTGATGCCATGGAGGTTTTAATTTGTCTTAGCGCTGGTGATCGATGGGTGGGAGGGGGACCACTAGCACCAGGGAGGATTACATTTACTACAAAGGGCAAGTGATCAGTGGGTAGGAGGACCACTACCACTAGGGAGGCTTACATTTTCAACAATGGGCAGGTAATCAGGGGGTTGGGGACAACTAGCACCAGGGAGGCTTACATTTTTGACAACAGGCAGGCAATCAGTGGGTGGAGGGATCACTAGCACCAGGGAAGTTCTGCATTTTGTATGGGCTGGTGATCAGAGGAAAAGGGACTACCACTAGGCACCAGGGTAGCTACATGTCTGGGTCAATTGGAGGGGTGGTGCTATGTAAACCATCCCACTACCCATGTAAATGAGCCCATAATGGGCATGCAAATGACCCCTTAGTGCCTTGCACGCCCCATGGGCTTATTTGCATGGGTCTCTGAATATTGCAGATAGCGGTCAGGTGCTACCTACTCTGGTGGAGCATATCAGTATCATGTCAGGGCAGCACTACATGAGTTAGCACTGCACCGACAAGGACCAGTCAAATAGCACTGGTGTACTATTCAATTGAATATGACATCCTCGGGCTCCCAGGCAAGTGCAAGGAGCAGCACAAATGTTTGTGCTCTGCTTGGCACTATTTTGAATATTGGACCCCAGGACTGCAACTTAGGGGGCAGAGGAGCAGCAGTCTTCCAATGTATTATATACGGAAGCATGCCTAGTGATGCCCCTTGATAGCATTGCATGCTGCATGGCCACAAGGGCGGAAATTGGGAGCAAATTTTCCTGACTGGAAGGATTATTCCTGACCCCCTCACAGGCCCTGTACTGGTGACCTTGGCATGGCTCCATTATATCCTCAAAAGTGTGGGTTGAACAAGGCTCTCCGGCACCCTGTTACAGGGGATAAGCCATGGGGGAAGGAGCTGGTAAGTACGGGAGATGCTGGGTGACACGCCTGGGAGGCTAGGGGCCAGCAGGGGAGGGAGAAAAATGCGAACAAAAAAAAACTGATAGCCAGGGTAGATTGCACAATGCTAGAGTGTTATATTCTGACCACCTCACAGAGCTAAAAAGAGAGCCATGTAGCTTGCTTTGGTTCCAGCCAGTCCACATGTTGCCCAAAGCTTGTTGGAAATGTCAAAGCAAGTCACTCGGGATGTGCCTAGAAAGAAGTTGGGGGGGGGGTTAGGAGAGAAAATATCATGGAGAATGAACATGAAGTGATGTCCAGTGGCTGCAACATAGTTAGGAACCAGGAGATCCAGGTTCAAAACCCACCACAGCCACTTACACACTGAGGGACACTGAGCAAGAACATTAACATTCCAGTTCTCCAGCACACTCAGCTGTAAAGGTTAGTAAAAGCAGGAGCCCACTGCAAATTAGCTATTGCATTTCAGCTGAGTTTTCCTGTGTAAATAAATTATAAAGGGGAGGCATTGTTTACACTTTTCTTGACCTCTCTTTCTGAATGTCCCTTCCATTCTCAAATATCTTGTGCCTGACAGACAGGAAAAGGCAATGATGAAAACAGAAACTGGTACACCCCTATAAGAAGTCTGAAGAAGTACAAGAAATCACATTTTCAGTGGGGTCCCAGGAACACTTACATGATCTGACAGCTACGAGGTATAGAAGGAGCTTTAGTAAACAAAGTGTTAAATTAGAGTGATGTAGCAGATCCAACAGGTGTTTCTGATGATGTAATCATGAAAAGATTAAAAGGCAGTCGGGGGAGGGGGTTGGGAGAGCCTAGTTAGCAGATTATTTGAGATGGCTAAGAGTGAGGGACATTGTACTATAGCAACAGTACAGGCTTTCCTAAACCCAAATACTGAATGTTTATTTCCAAATAGTTATCTTCTTGTGTGTGTTTGACCAAAGATATTTTCTTTTCTGTTCAGTGTCAAAGAAAATCAGTATCATTTTCCTGAGGAGTAGGAAAAAATCTATTTTCTTAAACTAACCTGAGGCAGATTTTCTACTGACTGATGGAGTTCTTCAGGTGGGGATAGAAGTAGTTTGTATTGGTTTGAATTGAGGACAGAATGAATATTTTTTGTAGTTTAGGGAAGTAGCTGTAAAATGTATGCTGAACTATTTTAAGCATGTAGTCTCTCTTCCCCTCCCCCATCTCTGTTTTATATGGTGAGTAAGGATATAGCAGTTCCACTTCAGTCCTTTCTGCTTCTCTTTGGATGGGATTCTGAGTCAAATAAAATACATGTTTTGAAAACCAACTCTAGCAGCTTTACAGTCTGTTTAAATTAATACAGAGATCACAGTTCTGTAAAGGAATAATTTAATCTCTGCTACCACAGATCCAGCAGGGACTTTTGAGGAAGTACTTCAAACAACAACAAAAAAGCTAAAACCAGGTTGGGTTGGGGGAAGAGGATGATAATTAAGCCTTTAGCAAACTTTTATTTGGGAAAACTTCTGAACATGTTTTGTGAACAGCCACATTATTTTGGATACTGCCCCTGAGTAATCTACATTTTTGTTCTGTACTACAAGATACTACTATTCCTTTATCTGCTAACTTGCAGTCTCTAGCAGGCTGATTGTAAGTTGAGTGATACAATGTGGCAAACATGGTTGCTGGCATTAAAAGGGTAGAAGCAGTTTGTATTTGGTTTGAATTGAGGACAGAGTGCATATTTACTGTAGTTGAGGGATGTCCTTGAGGGATATTACATGTCCAACTCTTTGGAGCATAGCTGTCCTTTCTTAAACTATGTGATTTATAAGGAGGGTAGAACCAGTGCAGTTCTTCAGCCCTCTCTTCTCCTCTTAAGATAGGATAGCTGAGTGAATTAACAGGTCTTAAAAGTATAACTTCAGTAGCTTTGCCTTCAGTTCAAATCAATAGTGTTCATGGTTTTGTAAAAGAACAATTTATTTTCCACTGCAGTAGATCCCGCAGGAACTTGGGATGAGGTTAACACCAGGCATTTTGGGGAGGGGGGAAGGAATAAAGCAAAAAGTGTAACCATGCAGAAAAGAGGAAACCTTTAGTAAATGATTATCAGAATTTTCTGGCCATGTATATCTGAAAACTCGCATGATAGTGAATTCTTCTACTATGTACATTAGTCAAATTTTCTTGGTAAAAAGTTAGTTAAAGATAAATCTCCTCAGCTATAGGAATACCCTACTAGGCTAATATTCTATTGACTGATCAAATTGTTGCTCAGTGGGGTTGTTGATTTAAAAAAAAAAAAAAAAAAAGGCAATTAAAAACAATGTAGTCGTACTTCAGGAACTAGTCTTGGAGCAGTGTGTGCATGACTCAACATCTTAGAGCATGTCCGTCCCATTTTCCTACCTCTTTATGATATTATAAAGCGGGTAGGGCCATAGCAGTATCACTTCAGGCCCCTCTGCTTCTCTTTGAATGATGCATTGGGATAATCTGCATGTTTTTAGTAATTACAGTAGCACAAGTAGCTTTAATATGCATTTAAAACTGCATAGAATTCACTATTTTATAAAAGAACAATATTTGCTTTCGTATACCCAACAGGTGCATCTAATGAAATGAGGATAAACCCATAACATTACAAACCTTCATGGAATAAAATGCTAAATATTTATTTCTTAATACGCTTATTATTTTGGACATTCCTTGGAACTGGTTTAAGAAGCACAAGTATTATTCTTCCAGTGTAAAAAGGTCTGTTTATAAACTAAGTTAAGAAAAATCAAGTTACACTATTGGCTAAACACCAGTGCAAGCATACACATATCTGACCAGAACTGCATGCCTTTACTTCTTTTAGGCTGACGGCTTGTGCATGGCTATCTTAGTGTACCTCTCACAATTTAAAATGAACAAAAATAAGTGTAGCCATGTTGTTAAAGCCCCACTCCCACCACCAAGCTGCTACAGTCCCGTGTGCTTACTGTACCTCAAAACAGTACAAAATTAATGCATTACAAGCCCTGTTTCACTCTGACATACATTTTCTATTACAATCTTGCACAGTACAGTGTTTGTATCTTTCCCGAACCACTCTTTCTGTAAAACAACACTTCTTCACAGTCTGTTGCTGTCTTTTTTTCAAGTAACATTAGTTATGGCTGCCATGAAAATCTGAAACTGCACAAATAAACCTTACAATTAAACAAATCCAGTTAGGGTCTGTGGAGGCAGTCAACTGTAGGAAGGGGACCATCTGGGCAGACTGCTTAGGCCAAGCAGTCCACTTCTGCCAACAAATTCTATGTTTCTATGTGAATGAACAAAAAAGCAACTTTTCAAATAAAAATATGGGGGAGGGGGTATTCGGGCAGACTGGGTGATCCAAGGGGTCCTTTTCTGCTGGCAAATTTCTATGTTAATGCAACTAGCCTATTCCGAGCTCTTTGTCCAATTTTGGAGGCCGCACCTCTGCAAGAACATTGAAAGGGTGGAGGCAGCACAGAGGAGGAAAATGAAAATGGTGAGAGGGGGATTGCACTAGAAGCCTTATTAGAAAAGGCTGCAGAAATTCAACATGTACTCCCTGGAAGAGAAGAGAGCGAGAAGGGACATGGTAGAAACCTATGAGTACCTCACAGGAGTGAACAAAGTACAAGAATAGGTCTATTTCAGAGAAAGAAAGGCACTAGAACAAGGGGCATGCAATGAAGCTAAAGAAAGGGAAGTTTAGGAGAGATGTGTGGAAATACTTCTTCATGGAAAGGGTGGTGGATAACTCGAACAGCTTGTCAGAGAAGGTAGTGGGGGCAAAGACTGTTGTGAATGTCAAGCATGTGTAGGATAGGCACAGGGGCATAAAAGGTAAAGGAACAGGGGAGGGACCAGCACCCATAACCAACTAGAGTTAGTGGTGATAGAATAGGTAGGGACAATGGGCAGACTGGATCAGTATGAAAGATTCTTTTAAAATTCTTGTTTCTGCGTTTCTGTTTCTGTGTGCTTGCAGTGGGAGATGAAGCAGCCTAACCCATAGCTCCAGCATGTCTTATAAACTCCCTGACCGCTGTAACAGTCATGCTGCTCCAAAGAGTTTGAACAGCATGAACATATTTGCAAACTTCCCCCACCAATGAAAAATCCTCTGTGAGGCAAAGAAACACATTTTAATTATTAAAATGAAATATGTAATGGAAAATATATATGTATAACATCTCCAGAAAACTGACTTTTGCGTGTTATACTGCAAACCTTTCAGTACAAATAACTGTTTACATCAATTTTTCATGAACCCATTTTTGAAAGTGCAATAAGACACTTCAGGATGGGTAATTATGGTCAATAATTGCTCTTTTCTATTATGTTTTTAAAGGCACTCTTCACAAGAGCTTCATCTCGATAAACACTTAAAGTGCATGATTGGTGGTCCATAATAACACATCCTGGCATGTCATAGTACAGTCAGGGCAAGCTTGATAGTCTTTGGTCTCCTTCAGCCATCAATGCTATGTTTCTGTTATTGCATTCTGCATTGCAACATTGCACTAACAGCTAACCCAACATCTCTACCTAGTATCTTACTACCTGATCAGAAAGCCTCTGAGGTTTCTGGATGTCTGTACAAGATTTGCAGTTGTAACAAAGTGCCTACTCACTGAGGTTGAGAAATACTGTTCTCCCAACTCTAAGAAGATACTTTGGTCTCCCCCAATCTCTGCCAAATAAAGAGGATAGCCACACTATCTAGCAGTTTATTTTTAGTACACAGTTATTTGGAGAGGGCACCTGTAGATATTTTTTACATGTTTTAAAAGTCAGTGATCCAGTCTGCCCAGCTGTGGAAATGGTTAGAAACAGGACCCCACCCATCTCGATTTGGCAATCCTGGATAAATTTAATGTAAAAACAAAAGTCAAACATAGATCCAGCTAGCAGGACCACACTGAAAATGAGATGTTGCATCTCAATTGGGTCATCCTGGGTAAATACATGGTAACAACAAAGATCAACCATAGCTTCCACCAACAGGACCCCAATGGAAATGAGATGCTGCATCTCAGTTGAGCTATACCGGGTAAATATGTCATAAAAACAAAACTCAAACCTATCTTCAACCAGCTTTAAGCTACATAGCATACAGGGGTCTGCAGTGGCCTGGGTAAGAGATTTGGGTTGGCTGGGTATTACCTGCCTATTGTCTAGTGGTCCAGAATTAGGCCACAGCTGGTCTGAGCAGTTTTGGACCCACCACTGATGCCTTATTGGTCAATTGGCCAAATTACTTCAGTTGGCTCCTCCAGGTCAACAAGAGGGCACTAGGGCCCTGCAGCATCCCTCTGACTGATGGATGAGACATCACGTAGTGATGCATATTCTGCATTATGCACTGTTGGTTGGAGACAGCAGAGAAAGCAAGAGGACTGTTTTGCAGTTTGGAACTGTTTCACAGGACTGGAGCGTGGTGACTCGCTCCATGAGGGAGGGAGGGATGATGATGTGTGACTGCAGGCAGCTGTAGCTGGAACAGGAGTAACCAAGTGGCAGTGAATGACACTAGTGGAGCAGAGGCTCAGGTTGATTGGATTAACATAGTAGACTGGGGCTTTGGGCCATCTAAAAAGTCATCAAATCACTCAACACCTTTTGTTTGTGGGGCTGTGTCATGGGCTACATCGGTGGGTGGTCAGGAGATGGGGGAATTAGACTAGCTGGGTGCATTGAGGGTTGGCCTTGGGGATAGGAAGGAATCATGCTGCTGCAAGAGCATTTGTACAGGGAGAGAGAGAGAGACGTCTGTGGTCTGTGAATGTCAGTGTCAATTGGCTTGGCTTGAGGGATTACAGAAGGGGACATTTCAGAGGACAGCGTTCTGGCTAGTCTATACTGGGCTACTCTACTAAACTGAAAGTAATGGCAACATAACCTGAAAAAGGAAATGTTATTTATATATATATATATAATCAGAGAGAGGCAGAGGGACTGCAACAGCAGCAGGAGGCACCGCAAACTGGCAGGTAATGGGCTGGTCCGGTCCTTGGGGGCAGGGGGACCTCTCTGCACAGAATAGAATGCCAGAAAGTAAAGAACATTTTCAAAAATCAGAGAGACAGACAGCAGTGACAGGCTGTACAGCACTGGCAGTGGGCAGCAAGCATTGAGGGAAGGGGACAAGAGCTGAACTGCGCTGAAGACAAGCACCTGAAAGAAAATAACATTAAAAAATATCAGAGATACACAGGTGGAGACTGGAGCACTAGCAGCAGCAGCAGCATCAGCAGGGCCTGTTGCAAGACAGGGGAAGGGACCACAGCTAAACTGCACTGAAAATAAATGCCTGAAAGAAAATTTCTTTAAAAAAAAAAAAAGGAGATAAAGAGAGATGGAGACTGAGGCAATAGGAGGGTCTGACAGGAGGCAGTCCAGGGTGGTTGTGTCCACTGGGTGAGAGGATACTAGAGCAAAACAGCACTGAAAAATACCTGAAAAAAATAACATCTTTAAAAAAAACATCGGAAAGAGGACTGAGACTGAAGCAGTAGCAGGGCCTCACCAGAGGAAGTGTGCTAGAGCTAAATTGCATTGAAAGAATTCAAAAGAGGTGGCAGGGAAGGTTAGGGAGAAAATAAATAGCATTTAAGAGGTATAAGGAAACACAGAAGGAGCAGGTCAGAGAACTGTACCAGTTAAGACAGAAGGAAGCAGGGAAGGCAGTCAGAATAGCAAAGGCCTAAACTGAGGACAAGATAATCAACTCGGTAAAGAAGGGGATAAAACCTTTTATAGTTACATTAGGGAGTGTAGAAAGACAAAGGGAGGGATAGTGAGGCTGACTAGAATAGACAGTGGGTGGGCAGAGAGGGACAGTGAAAAAGCAGGGATACTGAATAAATGCCTCTGCTCAGTATTCACAAAAGAGGAGGAGGAGGAGGTACCTAATCTAATCCATAGAAGCATTCTGGATGGGGGGGGGGGTCAATCCCAGTCCTTTCACAAAAGAAAGGGTTCTGAAAGAACTCCTAAACCTGACGGAGGACATAGCAATGGGACCTGATGGAATTCAGCCCAGAATTCTAAAAGAATTAAAGGGAGAACTAGTGACACCACTGACTAGCCTTTTTAACAAATCATGGGAGGATGATGTGGTACCTGAGGACTGGAGGAGAGCAGATGTGATTCCTCTTCACAAAAGTGGGAGGAAGACAGAGGCAGGAAACTACAGACCTGTCAGTTTGACCTCAGTAGTTGGTAAAATGATGGAATCACTTCTGAAGGAAAGAACTGTTGAGTACCTAGATGCCAGTGGGGCACATGACCAAGACAGCATGGATTCACAGTGGGAAGGTCATGTCAGATGAATCTAATCGATTTCTTTGACTGGGTGACCAAAGTAGTAGACCAGAGAGGGGGGTAGTGGACATGGACTACCTAGACTTTAGCAAGGCATTTGACACAGTCCCACACAAGAGATTAATAAACAAATTATCCAGCCTGGAAGTGGGTCCCAGTGTGGTAGTCTGGGTAAAACATTGGCAGGACAACAGGACACAGAAGGTAATAATAAAAGAAGTCCTCTCTGAAGAAAGGGGGGGTTACTAGTGGGGTACCACAGGGTTCACTACTGGGTCCAGTCCTTTTTAATGTCTTTATAGGTGACATTGCAGAGGGACGGAAAGGAAAAGTTTGCCTCTTTGCAGATGACACAAAGATCTGCAACAGGGTTGATACACAAGGGGGGTGGAAAGGATGAGAAGGGACTTGGCAAAGTTGGAGGAATGGTCAGAAGTATGACAGCTTGGATTCAATGCAAAGAAGTGCAAAATAATGCACCTGGGAAACAAAAAACCCAGAGGAAAAGTGCACAATTGAGGGGAGGTAGTAACAACAACAAAAGTGGAAAGGTACCTGGGTGTAATCATATCAGAGGACCTAAAGGTTGGCAAGCAATGTGAGAAGGTGGTAGGGATGGCTGGGGGGATACTGGGATGTATAGGTAGAGGCATCACCAGTAGAAACAGGAAGCTGTTATCACTCTGTAAAGACAGTTGGTGAGACCCCACCTGGAGTACTGCGTCCAGTTCTGGAGACCCCATCTCCGCAAGGACATAGACAGGATGGAGACAGTCCAGAGGAGGGCAACTAAAATGGTGCAGGGTCTGCAACAGAAGCCATATAAAGAGATACTAAAGGAGCTTAATATGTATACCCTTGAGGAAAGGGGGGGCATGATAGGCAAGCAATAATGCCCGACAGAGTGGGCAGTATTGCCCATACAAGCCCACCCTGGAGGGCATTATTGTGCTTAGAAAATGGGCTGTCATTTTTTTAGGATTACAAAAAACAAAGTAATTCTATAGATCATGACTATAAATGTATGTTTGCCCCTTTTTGAGTAAAATAGTCCCTGTTTCTACTGTATTAGCCAAGACTGGGCTCTGTAGTGTTTGCTGCATATATCTGTCTGGTCCTACCGCTATCTCCCCCCCACCCCGGCACCACGCACACTTTTAGATGGGAAAAGAAACATGATCCAGTGTTTATTTTTGCGGTCAGGGAGAGAGAAGTCATAATTTCTCACAGCCCCAGTCATTTCTGAAGACAGTACTCTCCTGACTGTGCTGTCATGCAGGTTTGCTGACATTTCGCGTAGTTCGTGAACCCCCACCAGCCACTCCTGCCGCCACCACCATCACACACACACTTTTAGATCGCGATCCCTGAATGTGAGAAATGGCACAATGGGAAGGTTACTGTATTACTTCCCATGTTTTCTAAAGGCAGAGGAGAGATTTTTGTTCAGATATTGCAGTCTGGACTGAGAGGGAGGCCATTGTAAAGGTTGTCTGAAGCACTGAGAAGTAAGCATGGTTGCCTCTTAGGGTTAGAGGTTACAGTGTGGTAGCTGTGCATTTACTGTATCTGTATATATTTCTTTTTAAACTGAAATCCATAGTCATGGCCTGAGGACATTGAGGGGAAACAGTTTAACAGAGATGGTTACACAGCGCGAGACCACTGTCGGGAGAGTGCTGTCTTTGGCAGTGATGGCAACTTTGAGAAATGATTTGTTTCTCTCTGACTACAATAATAAATACTGGATTTTTTTTTTACATAAATAAACAGCAGCCAGCTTTGAAAGGATGGGGTAGCCAGCTGGTGTACGAGGTAACTCACTTAGCCAGAGACAATGTGGCAGGAAGTACATTTTAAAAGTGTATGGGCACAAGGCTATGTGAGTGGGAGGGTGCTGGGCCATGGGAGGATAGAGAAATAATGTAAATAAAAAAAAAAAAAAAAAATGTAGCCAAACATAAGGACATCTGAGTGGCTGATATACAGTTTTTGTCAGGCAGCTGGCAGTGAAGTAGGGAGCTTTGGGGGTGCAGTATCTCTCGCTAAGCGAGACAAAAAAAATGGCTGGGATTTAAAATTAAATTGTGTGCTTTTGGCCAATAAAGAGGCATGGTGGGCACAGGGATAACCTGAGTGTGTGAAAGGGCAATGGGGGTCGGTACTTTTTATTTCCTGGTCGTCTATTGAAAGTTAATGTACCCCCCAGCAAGGGTACCAGCCAATCAGAGACCAGGAAATAAAAAGTCAATTTTCTAAAAACTTTAAGTACCTCAAGGGAATCAAAGTCCAAGAGGATAGCATCATTCAGAAAAAGAGATGTGCAAGAACAAGGGTACATAATTTGAAAATAGAGGGGGACCAGGTCAGGGGTAATGTGAGGAAGTATTTTTTCACAGAGAAGGTGGTGGACGCATGGAGTGGCCTACCTGTGGAGGCTGTGGGGTCATAAACAGTGGGGGAATTCAAAAATGGATGGGACAGACATAAGGCACTTCTTGTGGGGGTAGGAAGAAGTAGGCTGTTGGTTAAATAGGATCTGCAGCTTATCCAGTAGATAGGGAAATGGGCAGACTAGGTTGGCCAAGTGGTCTTATCTGGCATCTAAGCCAATGTTTCTATGTAAATACCTGAAAAAAATATGCATACTGTTCTGTCACAGTTGTTCAATGGGCTAGTTGCATTTTAAGCAGTTGCCTGTTGTTTCTGTAAAAAATAAATTATGGGACCGGTTGGTCAGTTTAGTATGCCTCTGCTTGTTGCCACCTAGTGGGAGTGGCTGCTTGTCATGTCCACTTGTCTACTGCTCTCTCACAGTTGCTCAAAGGGTAGTTGCAGTTTAAGAACTTGATTATTGTTTCCTAACAAAAGAAAATAATATAGGGCCAATTAGTCAGTGTAGTATGCCACTCCTCATTGCCACATAGAGTGCCTGGCTGCCTGCTGTTATGTCTACTTGTGTGCTGCTCTCTCACAGATGCCCAAAGGGTTAGTTGCAGTTTGAGAACTTGGGCTACTTTTACTTAAAACTGTAGGAGGATGACTCGTTTGCTGTAGCATGCTGAATACCTTTGCTTCTTTGCCACCTAGCAGGCCTGTCTACCTGCTGTAACATCCATATGTGTACTGCTCTCTGACAGTTTCCCAAAGGGGTAGTGGAAGTTTAAGCACTTGGCTATTTTCTTCAAAGATTTGTAGGACCAGTCAGTCACTGTAGTAGGCTTCTGCTTGTTGTAACCTTGCCATCATGTCCACTTGTGTACTATGCTCTCACTGTTGGCCAAAGTGCTACTGGGCTATTTTTAGTACTTGTCTAGTTTTTCTAAAGTAAAGACAAAGTAAAACAAGTTGGTTAGTGTACTACATTTCTGCTTCTTGCCACCTACAGTTCCTGTCTGTCTGCTGTCAAGTCTACTTTAGTACTACTCTCTTACAGTTGCCCAAAAGGCTTGTTGCTGTTTTAGCATCTGGGGCTGGATATAAGTAAAAACTTTGCCCATTCTGAAAAGTGATTGCGCCCTATTTGCCCAGGCTTTATGCCCACGTGCAATATTCATAGGGGGGCACCGGTATACTATCTGATTGAATATAGCATCCTCAGGGTCCTGGGCAAGTGCAGTGCACAACTTTGTGCTCTGCCTTGTCCATTTTTTGAATATCTGCCCCCTTTCTTCACCCCCCCCAAAACAATTGTAAAACCAGTTGGTCAGTGTAGGGTGCCTTTGTTTGTTGCCTCACAGAATGCTTGTCTGTCTGCTTTTCAAGCTGCTTTTGTACTACTCTCACAGCTGCCTAAAAGGCTAGTTGCCATTGAAGCACCTGGCTATCCCGCCCCCCCCAAAAAACTTGTAGGACCAGATGGTCAGTGTAGTATGCCTTGTTGCCACCTAGCATGCCTGGCTGTTGGAGGTCAAGTCCACTTTTGCACTACTTTCTCACAGTTGTCCAAGGGCTAGTTGCAGTTTAAACACCTAGCTGTCCTCCCCCCACCAAAAACAAACTATAAGACCAGTCGGTCAGTGTGGCATGCCTCAGCTTGTTGCATCTTAGAGCACCTGGCTGCTGCTGTTACATCCACTTGTGTACCTCTCTCAAAGGGCTAACTGCAGTTTAAGTACTTGACTGTTGTTCCTCAAAGAAAAAAATTATAGGAGGACCAGTTGGTTGCTTTAGTATGCTGTACAAATCTGCTTGTTACTACCTAGCATTCCTGATTACCTGCTGTCATGTCCATCTGTGTACTGCTCGCTGACAGATTCCTGAGGGGCCAGTTGCACTTCAAGCACTTGGCTATTTTTCTAAGCAAAAACAATTGTAAGACCAGTTGGTCAGTGTAATAAGCCTCTGTTTGTTGCTGCCTAGCATGCCTGACTGCCTGTCCTCACTTCTGCTAATGTAATGCTCTCTCACTGTTACCCAAATGGCTACTTGCAGATTGAGCATGTAAGTTTTCCTTTAACTCAAAAAAAAAAAAATTTATAGGAGCAGTTGGGCAGTGTAGTACGTGTAGTTCACTGGAGATGTGCCCACGGGTGGTGGCACTACTTTTAATATAAAAGAGAGGATGGTACACTGTTTACAGACATATACCAAAAACCAACAGACAGGAACAGCCTGCTTTTAGACACAAACTGTCACTAGAGATGCAGCGTAAACTTGGTAACTTGGTTAGGTTTAGACAAAGTAGACTGTGGCCCATTTAATTGTCTCCCCACTCCTAGTGGGTTTATTTCATAATGTAATTTTTACCATTTATAAGCAAATATCCATCCAACTCACTTTTAAAGGTGTTAAAGGTAGCTGCTTCTACTACTCGTTTAGGAAGAGCATTCCATATAGATGGGACTCTAGAAACAAAAAAATTTAAATGTCTATTCGTTTTCGAAGTATTTATCAAGATTTGTTTATCATGAGATCTTGAATTATAAGTTTTAGGGGTCCTAACAAGGCTGCACTGCTCCATTAATGATACATCATCCAAGATGTGATACAAAAATAATAAATCTCCTCTGATTCGCCTGAGCTCCAATGGATACAGGTTCAGTACCCCCAATCTATCCTCATAGGCCATATTTTGTAAGCCTTTTATGGATTTAGTTAACCGTTTCTGGACTTTCTCCACTCTGTGTATGTCTTTCTTTAAATATGGGTTCCATATAGGAGAGCCATAATCTAATATAGGAAGAACACATGCTTTATAGAGTTTAAGTAAACACTCCTTATTTCTAGATGAATCCTTTCTTTATTGAGTGTATAATACCATTACATTTACCTATCATTTTAGCAATGTGAGTGTTAAAAGACAATTTTGGATCAATCCAAACACCTAAATCTTTTCCAACTTACTACTTTTAACTTCTTATTATTTAAATAGTAAGAAACCATGGGTTATTTTACCGAAATGAATCACAGAGCACTTTTTGTTCATTGAATTTCATATCATTTTAATACCCCATTCTTTTATTAACCTCAAGCTATTTGTTAGTTCTTCAAAATCCCCAATAGTTTTACTACCCCACCTATTTTGGTATCATCAGCAAATTTTGTTAAACGGGATTTAACACCAACATTCATATCACTGATGTATAACCCAAACAACAATGGTCCCAACACAGAACCCTGAGGCACACCGCTTACCACTCCTCCCACCTCTGACAGTACGCCATTTATACGCACCCTCTGTACTCTGTCCAACAGCCAATTTTCAATTTACATTATTATAGTTTTATTTAAACCAAATTTAATCAATTTATTTAGTAACTTATGATGAGGTACCGTATCAAATGCCTTTCCAAGATCCAGATAGATAACATCCATAGGTTTGCCATCATCCAGATTTACACTAATGAAGTTATAAAAGGCCAGTAGGTTAGTGTTGCATGAGAGTCCTTTCTTAAAACCATGTTGAGAAAAATCATCTAAATTCAAACTTTGCATATCTTTTTCAATAATAATTTTTATCAGTCTCTCTAGAACTTTACAACAAACTGGCGTCAAACTAATAGGCCTATAATTTGATAGACATGCTTTATCTCCCTTTTTTAAAATGGGTACCACTATAGCTTTTTTCCAATCTAGAGGAATTTCGCCAGTAATAATAGATTTATTGAATATTAATGTCAAGGGCTCAGCTAGACTGTCCGCTAGGTTCTTCCAGACAATAGAATCAATATTATCTGATCCTGAGGAAGAAGATGGCTTTATTTTGGACAATTCAGATATGACAGATTCTTTGCAAATATAGACAGGATCAAGATTTCTGACACTTATGTTATTTTTTATTTTAACATTAGGAACCTGGTACGTAGAAACAAAATATTCATTAAATCTATCCGCTATTTCTTTGCTGTTTGTTACACTTTTTCCCTTTACTCTAACAAAGGAACTCCTTTTATTATGTTGTTTGTTATTATTAATATATCCAAAAAGCTTTTATATTTTTGTTCACAGCTAATTTGTTTTCAAATTTATTTTACCTTTCTTTATTATAGATTTAAGCTGACGTTGCTGTTTTTGTATTTATTGAGATATATATCAGTAGGACAAATTTTATATTTTTTGAACGCTTTATTTTTCCTCCTAATTTGTTTTTTTATGTTTTTAGTGAACCAGAGTGGAATATAACCCTTACTATTATATGTTCTACGAGTTGGGACCAATTTAGTTATAATCATTTTTAGTTTATGTTTTAAATCCTCCCACATAGAGTCTACCCTTAATTTACAAAAGGCTTCCCCCCAAACTAGTTTAGTAAAAACATTTTTTATCTTATTCCAATCAGTCTTTTTATAATCAAAGGCTACAGCACCATTTTTAATTTGGAAGTTTTCAATATGTATAGTACATTCCACTATATTATGATCGCTATTACCTAAATGTGGAAGGATGTCAGTATTATAAATCCTAGCTCTAGAGTTTGTAATAACCAGATCCAATATATTTAATCCCCTTGTTGGTGCTTCAACTAGTTGGAAATATCCTTGTGTAGTTATATTATCAAGTAAGGCTTTTTCAAAAACGGTACTCCCTTCTAGAGTAGCCCATGAAATACCTGGTGTATTAAAGTCCCCCAAAATTACAAAGTCACCTAAAGTGGATATCTTATTGATCTCATCCAAGAGATTATTATTTAAACAGTTATTACTATTTGGTGGTCTAACACACCCCTATATTTATTTTTGTAGAATGTAAAAAAGCTAAACTTAAGCATATGGAGAATGCACCAGAAATATTATGGTTATTAACTGTAATTTCCTGGCTTGATATTTTCTCAGACACATAGCAGCATACTCCTCCACCTCTTTTATTTGCACGGTTTACATTATAAAGCTGGAATCCTTGTATGTTGTTTGACCAGCTATTCTTTTCATTCCACCAGGTCTCCGTTACACATATAATATCCACTTTCTGTTGAATCACTCAAATTTTGAGTTCACTTAATTTATTATTATTCAAGCTTCTTGCATTAATTAACCAAATTTTCAGCTTGTTCGTACCACTATACCTTGGATTTGAAGCATGATTTGATTTGGGATCATAGGGGTGCTTCATAATTGGACCCTTTTCCCCCATTGCAATCAGTTTAAATTTGCTAAGATGATTTTTTCATACACCCTACCTAGTTTGTAAGTTCCCTGGCGACTTAAATGTAAACCATCCCAACTAAACAGTGACAAATTATTTTCAAAATTTTCCCAATGTGGAATGGTTTTGTAACCTTCTTTAAAGGACCATTTCCTTAGCCATTCATTTATGGCTTTAATCTTACACGTTGTGTAGTAGTTTGCCCTAGGAACAGGGAGAATTTCGGAAAACCACACTTCACACTTTAATTTTGTCAGTGTTTCACTGATATTCATAAAATCTTGCTTAATTTCATCAATACTAAATTTCTTCAAATCATTCGTGCCCACATGCAGAATGACGAACGGATTTGATCCTGAATTAGACAAAATATCAGGGCACATTTTATCTATGTCCTTAATTCCAGCTCCCCTTAAAGAGGAACATGTAATATTATGCTTGTCCGATCTACATACAATTTTATCAGCATATTTAACAATTTGAAAGTGTAGTTTTACTTCCATAGTGAAGTACAGGTGAAGTAGCCCACTTTACATCCATTTGGGGCTACATGAAGTCTCCATTGAAATGAGCTACTTTGCGTTCACTTAGTCTTATTTTCAGAAAAGGCGAAGTGTGTGAGAATTGAAACAGACCACATATCACATGACTCACAGACTCACAGTCTGCAGGTCACATGCTGCAGGCAGGATGTTAGTCGGGCAAGACAGTGAAATACTTTCACTTTTGCCTTGCCTAGTCTTGGAGAAGGTGCTGTTTTGTGTGGGAGATAGAGAGAAATAGTGTTAGATTTTGAATTTTCTATCAAATTTGCAAATTTTTTTTTGTAGTTCAGTTGCCCATTTCTTGTTTAGAGTTGTGCCCCTTTGGATTTTGAGTTCATATTCCACTCATGATTCCTTAGTTTACCACTTTGTATTTTTGTTTCAGAAGTTGTTGTTAATAGTTTATTTTTAATTTTTTGTGTAAAAAATGAGAGAAGTGGGTTTATTTTGGGGCACGTAGATGACAGCGTGTTGGGCCACGTATGCAGGGTGGCATCCGCATATAAATTGCAGCACTATGTTTAGTGTTAGTGCTCTCCTCCCTGAAAGAGGAGGCACTGGTGTCATGCAAGCACCCCTGCTGGTGACACCTACCACTGCCTGCCATGGCCCCAGTGGATCAGCAGCTACTGCAGCAGCAGTTTTGGTAGCAGCAGCAACAGCAGCAGGTTTTCTCCTCCATTTGTGCACCAACAGCCTATAACCATAACACCTAGGGGCCCCCAGCCTGTGCCTTGTTCACCCCATAGCTCTATTGTGTGGGAATTCTTTACTTCACTATCTGGTGACCCCAGTGTTGTAAAGTAGGACATCTGTAGTGTGCTTCTGCATCGTGGGCCCTGGCGTATTCATCAGGGGACAGGTGAGCAGTGTACATACCTTGCAAACCACCACCATGTGGAGTGGGAGGCCAAGGCTGCAGAATGCACAAGGAATGAGCCTGTTGGGCAACAGGTGGTAGCACAGCCTCTGCCCGCATGGGGTGTGAAGTGTAAAAGGGCCAGGGAACAAGTGGCTGTTCCCGAACCTGCACATGACTCTGGAAACCCTGCAACAATGCCTGCAACACAGGCTGATTTCGGTGTTATGTGGAGCGAGGTAGACCACCTTAACAGGGTGCAGAACCTTGAGCAGTGGTTGGAGCATATGGAGGGTCACCAACTGTGAATTATGTCTATGCTCCAACTGCTGCTGTCTCACCATAACTTGGAACATTAGAGTTTTTGTTTTGTGTATAATTTTCATTTTGTGCTCTGTCTTTCTTTCTCAGTCATAACCTTGTCCCCCTTCAATTTTTTTTTAAAACACCTCCAAAAAACAATTTAAAGAAAATAACCTAAAAAAATGCTGTCCTTCCCTTCCTTATATTCCTAGTTAATGATCTCTGTTTACAAATGGGACACTTTTTTTGTTGCAGTAATGTTTTCTTCCTGTCATGTCTGTGTTAAAGTAGCATTGCAGTAATCTGTTACAGTGCAGGTGCGCACTATCAGGTGCCCAGCACCCTGTAAACCTATATGATAGATGGCTTTGTCCATTGTTAATGGTATTAATAATCTACCATGCAGCCCCGTCTATTGAAGTAGAAACAGTCAGTACAGCTCAGTCCTCTATCCACATCTTAATAAACCACAGCAATTACAGTAGAATAAATTTCCCAAAAGTTTATTTTACCAGCACACAGTCAGAGGTGCCCCATCCCACATAACAATCTGAATGTTGTTGTGTGGTACCAATGCTGCGTCAAGGCTGAGGTGGTAAAGTTAAGTGAAATTTATCCTGCTGCAATGATTGTGGACCTTTAAGCTGTGGACAGTGACTGAGAGCCATACTGACTGGTCTTCCTCTTCCAGTCAAACAGTTTTAGAACCCTGAATATGTACCTGCAGTGTTTTACTGTGGGTACACATTTGAGGTGCTCTATCTTTGTTACTGGACCAGTCTGCGTGGTATTATTAATACCCCTCAACACTGGAGCACGTCAGGTATCATATATGTTTGAGGGGTGCTGGGTGGTAATAACCACTTGACAATGCACCATTCCTTCCACAATTAATGTTCTCCCACATTATAAAAGGGTCATTAATGAAAGTTTAAATGTGATGACATGTCATTTGGCAGCAAGTGTCACCTGGTCATTCATCAATGCCCCACTTGACCAACAGTTGGCATGCTTATTGTAAAAAGGTTTTTATTTTTGGCCTTTTACAGTTAGCCAGACTGTTTTTATAAGTGTGATATAAACCACTCCAGCCCATGGGTATATCAGGGCATTAATGCACCTCCCAGCTGGTGTAAGTCACTCTGGCAAGCCTTCATGCCTTGCATCACACTCAGGACATGCATTAATGCCCTGACACACCCATGTTTAGTCATGAGTTCTTTGTAGCATGCTTACTCCTCTTTTTTTCAATATAAAATAACAGTAGTGCTCCTTTTAATCTTGTTCTGAACCTTTGTTTTAATCAGTATACCCAGCTGTTTTTGAACACCTACTGCTCTTTAATCTAATGGTGGTGTTCAATGTCCTGCTGGATTGCATGGTACTTTATTTGAGTCCCAACAGAAAGGATTTGGAATGATAACTGTACAAAAACCAGTGTGAATACTGATGAAAGCCTGCTACAAGCAAGGTATTATGTCATATGTGAAAAAACACAGTCCAGAAGATGTAAATTGTGGAAATAAGGGTATCATATTGACAAGTCAGTAAATAACTACTACCAATCAAATTGCATAGAAAAGTACAGGTAAAAATTGTAAACAGATTATTGCACTGCTGTGATAGTTGTCATGCAATACAAGTTATTGGGTACTGTTGATTGTGTTCTATTTTCTTAGCATATCCACAACAACCACAATCAAAATACCCTACCATCACCCAACACAATTACTGTACAACTCCCCCCAGGAGAAAACAATTACTATGATATGTGAATGTAGCATGCTTATACTGCTGTTTATTTTATTTTAGTCTTTGGTAACTGGGTAAGGCCCACTAGGCACAAGTGCATGTTTTCAGGGGTGACCTGGGAGCACGGGGTGGTTAAATGACTTGTTCAGAGTCGCACAGTATGCAAGTGGAAGTTGTGATAATCAAACCAAGGTCTGGTATGCTGGATGTACCAAGATCATTCATAGCTCATTACTCTAACCTCTAGGCTATCTTGTTACATCATTCAGCGTGCAGTATTAGTGTTCCGACTCTCGATGAAGAATAATCACATGAGAAAATGTGCTGAAAAGTCACAAATATTTCAGGGCGCACTGATTAAAGTATGCACCAACAGCCACAACTCTGCATGAGTGTGCACACTAAAATGGCTGTTGTTAAACTGTCATGAAAAGGCCAGACCCCAGATGATGAATAATTACATGAGAAAATGCTCTGAAAAGTCAATTATTTTAGGACTGATTAAAGCGTTCACCAACAGCCACAACTCTGGTGCCTGCTGCTGTTCTTCTGCTGCCGCTGACTGATCTGATGCACAGTGTGTTGCCAAATGATGACAGCCACAGATGACCATTGGGTGAACCATAATGTTATGTTCTGGAGGACCATTAATCTGCTGCGTTGACTGAAACATGCTGCCCTATGTGTGTGTGTTCATATCACCATTGGTAAGTTACTGTATGTTTCACGCTCAGGTTTTTTCAGAGACCCAGACATTTACTTTCTGTGTGTGTGTGTGTGTGTGTGTAGATATAGATATAGATATAGATATAGATAGATATATATATATATATAGAGAGAGAGAGAGAGAGAGAGAGAGAGAGAGAGAGAGAGAGAGAGAATGAATGAACGTAATCATTGCTTTTTGTTTTCTCTCACACGTCATAGTATCCTACTTCAGTGAAGAAATTATTCGGACTTCATTGCACTAACACATTCTGTTCCAAGTATGGCTGTTCCTGTCTGTTATAGCCAGCTTCAAATACCAAGCTATTAGTAAGCCACTACAAGACCAAGTAACAAGCTTATGGCATGTGACATGCACTGGCCCACTGTCTTAACTTAAGTTACATGACATGACATGTTGTCATGACCTGGATAAAACTTAGTGCAACCATGGCGTGCTGAAGTAAGCCAGTGACAGATGTGCATGAAAAATATACTATCTGGCCTGTGTGTCACCTCCATTGTATGCTTTACACTGGCTTAAAAAATGAAGGACAAAAAAGAACAGATGAAAAAAGATTGATATTTAACCTGAAAATTATATTGTTTAGGTGGTTATAGTACTACAGTACTCCTCCTGTCCTGTTACACTGTTTGTAACTGGAACCTGTGGGGGAAAAAAAAACAGTTGCCGGTATTGGTGACGAAGGCATCTATAAAATGGTTACGAAAGCATTCACATAGTTCAGGGAAGAACCATAGTATGACAAATTAGTACATGCTCTCTGTAAACTATTGATGATAAGAAGCATGGTGGTTGTGGGTGGCTGCAGGTTCCTTCTGGGCATGGGCACAAGTACTCATTCTCTGTCTCTCACTCTCATGTAGACAGGTGGTTTTGGCTGGCTGTGGGTTCATTCATTGTGCATGAGCACACGTACACAGTGTCTGTCTCTCACTTATGTAGTTCGGTGGTTGTGGCAGGCTGCAGGTTCATTCATTGGACATGGGCACAATATCACTGCCTCTCACTGTCATCAGGACAGATGGCTGGATATGGTGTGTTAGTCTTTCATTGTCAGAAGGAGGATATCTGTCATTTAATCAGCAGGATTTAAGTGGCTACAACAACTGGATAGTTGTGTTTATGAGGCTGACTGTGTTTGCTAATGACAGCACACTTTCTGTTAAGTGTACTCAGAAAATCTACCAAGGGGAAGGTAAAATAGAATGATGTGTCATTATTTGTGCATATCTTTCATATGGAATGAGAGTCAAGGACACCATTTTTCTTTTATGAAAGACAAAAAATGTTAACATTACAGAAATGTGACAACCTTTAAACCTGTTACTCCCAGCAATATCCTCCTCATCCTTCTGATCAGAGGAAGCTGCTCTCACAGTTGTCAAGGTCGGAATTGTGTCCACTAGGGAATTATTTTTCCATGACTGAGTCATCAACCTCAGTGGTAGAGCATTTGATGATGTCACCAGGATAGTCTGCTTCACCCACATCACCAGCACAACCATCATCGTGATGGAGTTACAAACACAGATGTAGTAGTTCGACTTGGTATGTGACCTTGATTCATTTTTATGAATGTCAGCATGCTGACACTTGTAGGTGAGAGGTTAGTACAGCGATCATGCACTATTGGAAAGAATTGTCGGGTATCTAAAGGCCAGAGGGGCACAGGACCCAATGCAGCATGGTTTCACAGTGGGAAGGTCATGCCAGATGATTCTGATAGATTTCTTTAACTGGGTGACCAAAGTAGTAGATCAGGGAGGGGCTGTAGACATGGCCTTCCTAGACTTTAGTAAGGCATTTGACACAGTCTCACACAAAAGATTAATATACAAGTTAGCCAGCCTGGGAGTGGGTCCCAAGATGACAGCCTGGGTAAAGAATTGGCTGGAGAATAGGACACAGAGAGTAATAGTAAATGGAGTCCACTCTGAAGAAAGGGGTTACTAGTGGTGTACACAGGAGGTTCAGTATTAGGACCAGTCCTCTTCAATGTCTTTATAAGTGACATTGCAGGGGGACTGGAAGGAAAAGTATGTCTCTTTTGCAGATGACACAAAGATCTGCAACAGAGTTGATGCACAAGGTGGGGTGGAAAGGATGAGAAGGGACTTGACAAGGTTAGAGGAATGGTCAAATGTATGGAAGCTTTGATTCAATGCTAAGAAGTGCAAGGTAATGCACCTGGGAAACAAAAACCCAGGAGAAGAGTACACAATGGGGGGTGAGATACTAACAACAACAAAAATGGAAAGGGACCTGGGGGTAGTCATATCAGATGACCTAACGGTGGGCAAAGCAATGTCAGAGGGCAGAAAGAGGGCTGGGGGACTTGGGATGCATAGGGAGAGCATCACCAGTAGAAAACAGGAAGTTATTCTCCTCTGTACAGACAGCTGGTGAGACCCCATCTGGAGTTCTGCATGCAGTTCTGAGACCAATCTCCAGAAGCGTAGACAGGATGGAAGCTGTCCAGAGGAGGGCAACTAAAATGGCGCAGGGTCTGCACGGGAAGACATATGAAGAGAGACTTAAGGAGCTTAATATGTATAGCCTCGAGAGAAAGGAGGGAAGAGGGGGACATGATAAACTTTCAAGTACCTCAAGGGGAATCAACAAAGTCCAAGAGGGTAGCATCTTTCAAAAAAGAGGTGTGCAAGAACAAGGGGGCACAATTTGAAGATGGGGGGGAGGCTTAGAGGTAATTTAAGGAAGTATTTTTTCACAGAGAGGGTTGTGGAGGCATGGAATGGCCTTCCAGAGGAGGTTGTGGAGTCAAAAACAGTGGTGGAGTTCAAGCATGCATGGGACAGTCATAAGGCAATTCTAGGGGCTGGGGGTAGGAAGAAGTAGGCTGTTGGTTAACTAGGATCTGCAGCTTATCCATTAGGTAGGGAAATGGGCAGACTGGGTGGGCCAAGCGGTCCTTATCTGCCATCAAATTCAAATTCTAACTAAATACCCTCTCCACACTTACACTGGAATGTGGGCTGGTCAGGTACTTCAGTGCTACTGAAGTCAGCTTTTGCCATTCATTCACCTTGCCACTCCAGTACACCAGAGAATCATCAAGCACCGACAGATGCATGTTTTCTGCCAAATAGCATCAACCATGCTCTGTGCTGCATGCAGTCCTGATGAGTCATTCACCTGTTCACAGGATTCATCGAGGTCACAGATTCCTACCTGAGACAAGGCACCCCGGCTTGTTGACACCCCCCTTGCCCCACAGCCAGCTTACTGGATGTGCTTACTCCACAGTGACCTTCAGCCTTGTTTGCTGTGGTTTACAGAACTTTGCATGTGACTTCTGTGCCCCATGAACCAGACCAGCTATCTAGTCAGATTTTTAACCTGATCAGACCCTCCCTCCAGTAAGGATGCAATGCCACATTTGTATCCTGGGTCCAACATTGTTGCTATTCTAAATTCTGCACTTTTCTGAATAGTGGTGATGTGACAATTGCAGTCGAATACTGTAAGCATGTGTTTCAGGAATGCAGTGTTTGACCTATCTTTGGACACATCAAGGCCAGACTGCAGATTCAACAAAGTCAGCTTCAGCATCTGCAGCAGTGGAATGACTTGACTAATGGATGCAATGTCACCACTCACTGCCTGTGTGGCATGTACAAATGGCCTCAAAATTGAAATCACTGAATCCATGAGGCACCACTGTTCAGTTGTCAGACAATGAGGCCCCTGAACTGTCATGGCTAGTGTGCATTACTAGGTATTTGGAGATGGCTTTGTAATGTTCATACAACTGCTCTGTCATGTACTGTAAAGTGTACAGTAGAGTTCCAGTGCGTGATAGCGTCAAGCTTGAGGCGGTGCTGAGGGAGGCTGTTTTGAATCTGCAGCTGCCTAAGCTGGTCACAGGCCATTCTAGATCATGCAAAGTGTGCACAGATACGACGTGCAACTGTCAGCATTTACTTGATGTCATGGTGCTGCAGAAACTCCTGTACCACAAGATTTAAACATTGGGCCATGCAGGGAATCTTCACAAAGTCACCATTGTTGATACATTTAACAATGGTTGATCCGTTGTCACTAGCTATAAAGCATGCTTTTAGGGACAGGGGGATAAGCCACTCATCAATTTCTATCAGTAGCAAGTCTAGCATGTTTTCACCCATGTGGGACCCTGCTACACTGCACATTGTAAGTGTTGCATGCTGTCTAATTCCCTGAAGGTTGCTACCATGATAGTCTTACTTATTACACTGATTTCCAATCCCATCAGCACAAACAACCCCCAGTACCTGTGCCCAATGTGCAGTAATACATAGATAGGAACTACCCACTGTTTTGCCACTTGTCCACATATACATACTTAAGTGAACGTATGGGGATGAGGAATATTGAAGGGCATGTCTTGCAGACTCTCACAGTCTGATATAACTCCAGGACAGCACGAGTGGAAAAGTAGGTCCTGGACGGGACTTCCCATTTGGGACAGACACATGCCGCAAAATGTCAGAATCTGGAATTCTCCACAAAGGAGAAGGGCAAAAGGTCAATTGTCACCATTTCTGCTACAGCAGCATTCAGTTCATGTGACACCATAGGATTTGGTGGGTGTTTCATATTCCGGGCAAAAAGACTGTGCTACGTTGGCTGCATTGTTGCCCATTTTGCATGTGGCATGCCAAATGGCTCTGCGAACTGCCATGGGTGGGGTGCTTTTGCCATGTGATGAGGGGTGCACAGGTGGCAAGTCAACAAATGATGTTATTTTCCCCATTTTAAGCACAGGGGTTGATGTACTAGAAATACGGCATTGACCACCACCACTGCTACTCTGACCACTACTTGATAATTCTAAATCCTCCTCCTCCTCATGCCTGTAATAATCCTCCGGTGTTACTTCACCACTACTACAAACATGGCTACTTGGGCTACTTCCAGTCAAGGAAGGGGAGGATACCATGCACAATAAGGTGGATGAGAGTGAATGCCCCACTGTGGCATTAGTTCCCCTCTGGTGCTGAGTCCACAGTGCCATGTGCCTGCTCTTCAGATGTGGATGCTGGCCCCTGGTACCCAGATGGTTGCCCTTTTTACTACACCTCACACATGCTTGACAAAGTTGGAAGATTGCCACTGTTTCATCATTTGCATCTTGTATGAAAAAATACCCAAACTAGGGATTTTGATGCCCTACATTTCACATGTCCTGATGCTGCATATTGGACTCCAGTTTTTTAGACACTGAAGTGGGGGGTGTGCTGCATGATTTCTGTTGTTGGGCAGACTTGAACTCTACCTGACCATCACAATTTATGGCTATTACTGGGTCATCATCATCAACAGACACAGCTACATCACAACTTTGAGGAGGGGAGGATTAATAACAGACTGTTTGCACATACTTGGCTTTACTTTCTTTTTCTCTGGTTCCCAGCTGGGATCACTGAGATCATCATAATCATCATCCACATCCACAAATTCAGCTTGGATGCTGTCCTGTGTAGAACATGTTCCAAGTCTAACCACAGCCTCAGTATGATCATCCACTATTTTTTCTTCAACATTTGAATTGTTGGATGGCCCAGGCCTAACCTCAACAGCACTGGAAACATGAGATTGTGATTGTGAGTCATCGTCGGGATCAGAATCATGTTCAACTACTGTGGGGATGGGGATAGGGAGTACGACATTAACTACACTCCGACTCATGTCTTTGGACTCCACAGTATTTTGACAACCTGTTAACTTGTCACATGTTGAACTTGGGGCAATACTCATTCCATCACCAACTTCACTGACACTACCAGCAGGAACAACAGCATCTCTAATCATTATTGAAGCAACTGATTGTGCTGTGAAAAACAGTCTGAGAAATCCATTTACTGCCATCAACTGTGCCCTTATACTACGTACTGCTATGCCCATGGCCACTCTTACCACTGGCAGCAGTGCCATGCCCAGAAACATCTTTGCATGCATTCTCTTTGCAGGCATTTTTTGGGATTACACAAAAATTAACAAATTTAGATTTCTGAACTTTGCGGTGGATGGGAAGCCAAAAAACAACTGGCTTACAAATGGAGATTGGGCCCTAAATAGATGCAGATGCACAGACAGATGGAAACTGAGCACTCAAGAGATGCAGTTGCATAGGTACAACGCCACCTTAACCAGTGGTCACAAATCCCAAACTGGAAAATAATACTTTCTTTTGCGGGGTGGGGGGATGGGAGACAGCTACAGTACCAGTCCACTACCTAGATAGAATGAAGCAGTAAAAAATACCACAGATGGATAAGAGACTCGGAGTGCTGTGATTACAGTGTGGGGGCAATAAAATGTCTGACTTGGTGACGCACACACACACACACACACACACACACACGGTAATGCACAGAAAATTTAACAGTTCAGTACACTACAACTAAATCTTTTAAACCAACTGAACAAAGGCACAGCAAACAGCAAAAAATGTTCTAAACTTGCTAGAAGAATTACCCCTTTCAATCATTGTTTTTAGTGGTAAAAAGTCCTTCATATTTATTTATTTTTTGTTTTGTTTATTTAAAATCTGGTAAGTCTGAGCCAATAGCCCATTTTCGAGGTCGACAAGATTCACATATATACTTAATAAATACAACAAACAAATATAGGATTTATTGGACCTTGGAAAAAGCTAGCTGAAACAGGTACATTGATTCTTAGAAAAAATATACTTTTTCAAGTGAGATCTAAATTGATCTATAGAAACATTAATACAGTCAAAAACTTTTGCAGTCATATTAAGAAATGCAGATAATGTGTAAAACAAAGTCCTCTGTCCCATAGTTGTTTTCATATGAGGTATACTAAAAATGTGCTTTTTAGATGAACGAGTACCAGCCTTATCTATGTAAGTTATAAAAATAGTATAGAAGGATTTTTTGTACCTTCTTTGTAACCACTTCTTTTGCCAGAATTCCTAGTTAATACTGAAATCTCAAGTCCAAAGTAAGCTATCCTGTTTTATTTAGTAGGTCCCAAATTATACATTCTATCAGGGATGTGTGTAGCAAAATGAGCAAATTGATTTAGTAATGTTTTAACTCTACTCAACTGCTCACACGTAGAGCGATAAAATAAAATTCCATAGTCTACAACCAGAATTAAAAAGCGCTGGGCAGTGAGCCATCTAGTGTCTGGCAGCAGGAGAGGATTTAATCTATAAAGGGCTCCAAGCCTTTGCTGGGACACCTTAATCATCTGAGTCATGTGCGCTTCATAACACATACATTCATCTGCAGTTAATCCCAAATATTTAAAGGTATCAACTTGCTCTATAGCTCTTCCACTAATTGTGTGAAGAGTAAGAGCAGACCCCAATACACTTTTCCTTTTGTGGCTGCAGAAAAGCATAGACTTTTTTATTTTATTCAAGGCCAGCCTATGACCTGCAAAACAATGCTGTATAAGCTCAAAATCAAAAGCTAAGTTGTTTTGTGCAATGTTGAAACACTGTCTGCTCATGAGAACCACTGCATCATCTGCATAATGACATATGTGAATTGGTATTAACTAAAAGTAAACAGTTTAAATAAAGGCTAAATAGTAAAGGACCCAGAATTGACCCTTGAATACCCAGATACTGTATACAAGTGATAGGGCAGAACAAATACCATTAGTTCTTGACACCTGGGTTCGTTGGTCCAGATAATTCTGGCACCAGCCAACATACTACTTCTGATATACCCAGTTTTAAAAGCGATAACGAAAGTAATAATTTTTACCACTGAAAACTGACACCCAAAATCCTGACAAAAATAAGACTGACACTGATATACTGACAACTAATTTCCTGATACAACCCCCAGCTTGACATGCCATAATGAAACCTGACAAATGAAACTGACAAACCTAACATTGTAAAGCTAATCATCTTAGCCTCCCCACACCACCCATATGGGGGACTCTGCCCCCTGCACTCTCCAGTTTCTGAATATGCATCCTCCCAGTCAGATGTGACTTGAGGATGGGCACAATTAGTGAGAAGCACAGATAGAGCAAGGGTCACCCATGTGCTATGCACAGGTGTTACCTCACAAACGAAGCTAATCATGAAAAAAGGCAATTTGTAGCCTTACATAAGAGGCACACATACCCAAGCCAGACTCCTAAATCCATGATCAGATCCACATCTGAGAACAGAGGGGAGCAGGAAACTATGGCAGAGAGAGATCATGAACCTCACTGCAGCACATATTCCAGGGTGGAAATTTGCCATATCATCCCCTCAAGAAAAAGGGAAGCAAAAACTCACCATAAACAGCTATCTCCTACTAGAAGAGTCCCACAGACAAAACAAATACTACTGGTGCTGTGAATTCAAAAAAACAAAATGCTGCCTAGGATAAGCCGTAATCACAGAATAAAATGGACAACATATAATTAATAATAATAATAATAATAATAAAATATATATATATTAAAGCACCTTTTCAAAACCAAGGCACTATACAATAAGAAAGCAAATAAAATCCAGTAAAACACAGAAAATCCATACAACTGAATAACCAAATACATAAATATCTAAAATATTCATTCTGGGTATACTACAAACACAAAACAAACACAATCATGCCCCAAACATGACTGCTGCACCAATAGCACAGATGGTAACAACACTCAAAACCAAAGCTAAGACATCAGCCAGTAACCCTGCACAATTACTTCAGCATGAAACAACATGCTTAACTCCTGAAGTAAGACAAAATATACCATCCAAAAAATCTCTTATTACAAATAATAAACCAGCACAGAAAAAGAGAACTGTCAGCAGAACCAGTCACACTACAAGGTATTGATATACCAGACAATCTTAAAGATGTCACAGGACAGCCCTTCTTCAGAAAAGTTAGCAAAATCTGAGAAAACACAATAGTTATATTTACTACAGAGAGCAACCTTGAAGATTTGAGCAAAGCTAAACTCTGGGTCATGGATGGAACATTTAAAACTGTCCCAAAGCTGTTCACCCAGCTATACAGCATCCATGCTCCAGTAGGAAGTGAGATAAACAGACATATACTTCCATTAGTCTATTGCTTAATGACATCTAAAGCACAATACTGTTACATCTGACTGTTCCAGGACTTACATGAATTGGCTGATAAAATAAACTGTACTCTAGCACCAGAAGTCATAATGACAGACTTCGACCAAGTGGAAATTCATGCCACAGAACAAGAATTCTCATCAACAAACCACCTTGGCTGCCTATTCCACTTCAGGCAAATAGTCTGGAGGAAAATACAGTCACTAGGCCTGGCAACCAAATACGGAAACAATCCCAACTTTAGCCTCCTAATCAGACAGCTAGTATGTCTGGCATACCTGCCCCCTAAGGAAATTCCAGCTGCATATGAAACACTAAAAACAAAACTACCGCAATCTACAAAGAACCTGTGGCAATGGTTTGAGGGCAACTACACTTATGGGAAACTGAGACCAAAAATGGAAAGAGCAAGATATGCACCTCTATTTCCACCCCAACTCTGGTCAATAGCCCATGCAACAACCAAAGACATACCTCAAACACAAGATTAATATGGAGGGCTGGCACCACAGACTATACTCACTACTAGGCAAAGCCCACGTTGGTACCTACACCATGGTCTGAGAAATTCAAAGAGAGCAGCAGCAAACAGACACCATGAAAGAACACATCAAATGAGGATAATCATGATCACCCCTGAGAAAGACCTACAGGCAAAGAGAAGAAAGAATCAAAACCATCATGAAGAGCAAATCAGAATACTCCACTTCTGACTATCTCTGAGCGTTAGCTCACAGTACAGCTCTGTAACCTGCTATTATAAAAGTTCACACAAGCACAACCCCAAAACAATTAAAACAATAAAAGACAAAATAAACACCAAACACAACCACACCCCTCAGAACTCCAAAAAAACACAAAAAACACTCCCTCACCAAACAACCGTAACCAATAAAAATTCCATAGTTGTAGCCTAAAATATAAAATTTCACCCACATAAGACAAACTTTTGCCCGTCATGGCACATTTTGTCATTCAACAGTGAAATTTTGCTTTCTATCTTCAAAACTTTGCCCATAAAATGCAAATTTTTGCCCATGATAGCAGATTTCCCATTTCGACGGCCAACTTATTTTTACCACGTGCAAAATTTTGCCACAGAAAGCGAAATTTCACATGTGATATCAGACTTCACCATTCAAAGGCAAAATTTTGCTTAATTTCACCATTAGACTGTGAAATGTCACCTTACCTCTGCATATACGTCAGGTGAAAAACGTCATAATAAACTTATACTAAATTGGTGAAGTTTGCTTATCTTTGGTCATCTCACCCCACCGATATCCCCAATAACATCCAGAACCCACAAAACACACTAGAGATAAATAACAAACTAGTTAATTTCACCCCACCCATGTTTCCGATATCACCCAGAAGCCCCGAAGCACACTAGAGCTAAATTACAAAATAGCTAATTTTACCCAATCCATGTCTCCAATACCACCCAGGAACCCTGAAAGACACTAGAGATAATTGACAAAGTAGCTCATTTACTTCATTACACCCCACCATCACCCAGAAGCCCCATAAGACACTAGGGAAATCAACAGAAAAATCCCAAAACACATGCAGAAACACACAAAGTTGCATGAAATCGACAAAGTCAGGCAAGCACAACTGTCGATATACAGTAACGCACATTGATATCAACAATGTCAGGCAACTGACTAAGTCAGGCAAGTAAAGATGGGATAATAAGTGTCAGTATAATGGGTTCGGTCTTGTGCAATCCTCCCAAGTAATTTATGGTTAACTAAATTGAAGGACCTTGGTAAGGTCCATGAACGCCGCAGCCGCATAATATTTATTATAGTCTCATTCATTATTGGTCCCAGAGTGGCAACTGTTCATACTTTGGTATCTGTCCATAATTGATTCATTCCGAGATCCCAGTGAAATTTTCTGCCTTTAAACCTCCATAGTGCCATCACTGTTGATCTTTCTTGCAACTATGAAATAACTAGCAGTTTGTATATAATCAGAACAGGCTTCTAACTATGAGACTTGAAATAACAGCAATCATTAAAATGTAATCTTATACAAGAGTAACAATAATCATGGACAAATCATATCCAAAACAGCAGAGAAAAAGGCATCATTATAAATATAGCTTAAGATCTAATATATAATTCAAACCCAATGGTTTCAATGTTTCAAGTCACCAAATTCATGAAGCCTCTAGTTGTGACAGTCAAGTTAAAGTACTTGATTTAGTCCATTTTGAACTGTGAACATACTCCAAGCCCATGAATCTCAGTTCACTTGGGCCCCCATAGAAACATAGAAGTTGACAGCAGATAAGGACTGCAAGGCCCATCCAGTCTGCCAATTTATTTTTCTACCTTATGAATATGCCATCAGCCTTTGCTCCGTCAAAGGCCTATCTATTCATACTCATCTGTATTGCTCCCTTATACCTATCCCATGCCTGTTTGAAGCCCTGTTCTGTATTCATATCCACCACTTCCAGAGGTAGGCCATTCCATACATCCACCACCCTCTCTGTGAAAAAGAACTTCCTCACACTACCTCTTAATTTGCCTCCCTCTAATCTCATGTTGTCATATTGTCCTGCTATTTTTCTTATATTGAAACATGTTATTCCCTTTCACCTTGTTAATGTCCTCCTTTACTCCCTGGTATCATATTGAGCTCTGTTAATCTGTCCTCATATGTTTTCTGATGCAGTCACTGCACCATTTTGTTGCCCTTCTCTGGACTGCCTCAATTTGGTTAATGTCCTTGTGAAGGTGTGGCCTCCAGTACTGCACACAGTACTCCAGATAGGGCCTAAACAGTGTCTTGTAAAGAGGGATTATTACCTTCCTCTTATAACTTGTGATACCCCTACTAATATACCCCAACATCCCCCTAGCCTTACCTACTGCTTTAGTGATCTACTTGGATGATTTCAGGTCATTGGTGGTGATGATACCCAAGTGTCTTTCTTCCTTTGTGACTGCCAGTAACTCCCCTCCCAGCCTATAGGTGGCTTCAGGGTTTCTCTTCCCTATGTGCATGATCTTGCACTTCTTTGCATTAAACCCCAGTTGTTACTCTTCTGACCATTTTGCTAGTTTATCCAGATCTCCTCTCATTTTGCCCACCCCATCTGGATGGGGTGGGAAATTATCTACTCTGTTGCAGATCTTAGTGTCCTCTGCAAACAGACAAACCTTACCCTCCAGTCCAGCTGCAATGTCACTGATGAAGATATTGAAGAGACTGGCCCCGGGATTGATCCCTGAGGTACTCCATTTGTGACTTGCATCTCTTTTGACTGTATACCGTTTACCACCACTCTCTTTTTTTTCTGCCCGTCATCCAGTTTGCCACCCAGTTGACCAACTTCTGACCCAGAGCCTATCCAACTTATTAATCTTCTATGTGGAACAGTATGGAAAGCTTTACTGAAGTCATGGTAGGTGACATCAACTGTTCCCCCTTGGTCCACCACTCTGGTTACCCAGTCAAAGAAATCTATGTGATTAGTTTGACAGGATCTTCCTTTTGTAAACCCATACTGTCTTGGATCCTGTGATCCTATGAATTCCAGGTGTTGCACTATCCTTTCCTTAAGGAGTGCCTCCATAATCTTGCCCGCTACTAAGGTAAAACTGACTGGACTGTAGTTCCCTGCCTCCTCCCTGCTACCACTGTTGTGGAACAGGATCACATAAGCCCTTCTCCAGTCTACTGGGACCTCTTCTGTGCTCAGACTCACTAAACAGTTCTGATAATGGCTCTGCTAGTTCCACTCTTAGCTCCTTTAGTACCCTGGGATGTATGCCATCAGGTCCCATTGCCTTGTCCACCCTGAGCTTATCAAGCTCTTGTAGGACCCTTTCTTTTGTGAAGGGACTAGTGCACACCTCCCTCCCCGTGTCCATGGTGCTGAGCTGTGGGCCCTGCCCTACCTTCTCTTCAGTAAATACTGAGCAGAAGTGTCTATTTAGGATAGATGTTTTTACATGGTCCTCCTCCTCACATGCCCTCTTGTCCCCTATGACCTTAACAATACCCCCTCTGGACTTTCTCCTATCACTAATATATCTATAGAAAGTCTTGTCACCTTCTTTTATTGTTTGTGCTAGTGTTTCCTTGGTTTGGACTTTTGCCTGCCATACTGTTTTCCCTGCTTCCCTTAGGGAAGTTTGGTATGCCTCCCTATCTTCATCCTGGTGCATTCCCTTATATTTCCTGAAGGCCAGCATTTTGGCTCTGATCTTTTCTGCTACTGTTTTGAGAACCAAAGTGGTTTCCTTCTTCTTTTGCACTTCCTTTTCTCTCTAACACAATGGGATGTTGCTTCAAGTATTGCATCCTTAATGGTTGCTCACTTTGCCTGTACCCCCTTACCTGTATTTATTTTTGCCAAGCCTAGCTTAACTCTGTTGGCCATCTTATCAAAGTCAGCTCCTCTTAAGTCCCATGTTTTTGCCTTGGAATGGGATGATTCAGTTCTAGTGGCTAAATTGAACCATACCATGTGATGGTCACTGGCCCCCAGGTGATCTTCTACCTGGATATCTGTGATCCTTTCCCTGTTAGTCAGTACTAGATCTAGGATAGTCCTGCCTCTTGTGGGTTGTTGTACCAGTTGTTTGAGGCCCATTGTGCATGTCTTTAAAGTGTATACCTACAGGACTGTTCATGTTCACATTTACAATGTTTCTGACATGCTCTTGGATTCTTTGTCAACAGATCGTGTCATTCTCCGCACATACAAAATATCGCATGTAAGGCAGTATACTACATTCTCAGTGTCACAAGTTATGCATTCCTTTACTGGATATCTTTTTAAGGTTCTCAAGTGTATAAAGAAAGTCCCTTAAATGGAGGAAGCTCAAATGGGAATGGGGGAAACGAGCACAGCATCAAAAACTAGGGAATGAAGCAAGATGAACGAGGAAGGAGGAGTACAAACAAAGGTAAAATGGAGACGGGGAATGGAAAAAGAAGAGAAACAGGCAGGGAGCAAATGGAAAACAAACCAAATAGGCAAGGAAAATTGAAACAGCAGCAAAAGCACAAAACTAAAGAAGGCACAACCACACAAGCCATGCAAGAGGCCAGAGTGCTTCAAACACACTAAGCGTGAGCTGCTGGGAGAGGCTGGATTTTATTTGGGATGTGGGAGGAGCTATTCCCCCACATTGAACCACAGACTTCAGCAATCTCATTTCCTCTTTATTGCTTTCTATTCATATTTAAGTTTCCTGAAATTCCTTACCAAATGTAGTAAATGCAGTGCTTTTTAGGATTTTTTAAGCAATAATTTGGTCTCAGTGATTTCCTTAGTCAGCTGTATCCTTTTTAATCAGAAGTTTAATGAATTCCTTAGTGCACTCAGATGCCACTGCCTCTTACTCTTCTCCATGCTCACAATCCTCTAGTCTGCCTGACAGCATTACAGTGATTTTCAAACCGTGCGGGGCAAAGATCCATATCCAAATACTGATCAAGGCTACACATATTGCAGCTGATATTGAACACTTGAAATAGCTGTGTCTCAAAAGTGTAGAATAACTTTTTTAGCTCACTCACTCTGGTGTTCTCTTTTGTGCTTGCCATGCACTGAGTTTTGATTTTGCTAATTCCTTGCATTTCAGAACATTGTCCATAGTAGTCAGACAGACCGGTGGAGATTCTTCACTACCACTATCGTTTGATTTGCAGAGCTCATAGCGATGTTTACTTTTTCTCCAAACCGAATGTCAATCACAGCTCCAAGCAGAAAATTTCTGCCCATTGCAGGCTCTTGCAAACAGACACTAATTCCTTTAGCCACACCATGCCATCCAAAAAGTGACATCTGGGTCATTTTAATGCCACAAATTCAACAATGGATCCCGAGTGTAAACAGTGCTCACTGGAGCAAAGCTCAGTGCAGGATGAGGGTGTTGCTAACCCAAAAAGCCAACAGAGAAGCCACAAAACAACTGTAGTAAGGTGAACGCTCATGGTAGATATACAAAAATGCATAAACACATCACTACACTCCAATAATGTGTCAAGATCAATTTACTTAGTGCAACTTGCCACAAATCATCAAAATCCACCAAACATAAAAGTTAGAGCTGCTGGACTGTTACTGAGGTGATCCAGCATTTCACTCATAGAAACATAGACTTTGACGGCAGATAAGGACCACTTGGCCCATCTAGTCTGCCCATTTCCCTACCTACAGGATAGGCCGTAGATCCTAGTTAACCAACAGCCTATTTCTTCCTACCCCCCACAAGAATTGCTTTATGTCTGTCCCATGCATTCTTGAATTCTCCCACAGTTTTAGACCCCACAACCTCCTCAGGAAGGCTGTTCAATGCATCCACTACCCTCTCTGTGAAATAATACTTTCTCACATTGCCCCTGAACCGCCCTCCTTCTATCTTTAAATTGTGTCCCCTTGTTCTTGCAAGTCTCTTTTTCTGAAAGATGCTACCCTCTTGGACTTTGTTGATTCCACTGAGGTACTTAAAAGTTTCTATCATGTCCCCCCTCCCTTCTTTCCTCAAGGGTATACATATTAAGCTCCTTTAGTCGCTCCTCATACGGCTTCTCTTGCAGACCCTGCACCATTTTAGTTGCCCTCCTCTGGACCTCTATCCTGTCTATGTCCTTGCGGAGATGGGGTCTCCAGAACTGGACACAGTACTCCAGATGGGGTCTCACCAACTGTCTGTACAGAGGGATAACAACTTCCTGTTTTCTGCTGCTGATGCCTCTCCCTATACATCCCAGTATACCCCCAGCCCTCCTTACTGCCTTCTCATTGCTTGCTAACCTATAAGGTCATCTGATATGATTATCCCCAGGTCCCTTTCCTTTTTTGTTTTTGTTACTACCTCCCCCCCCATTGTGTAATCTTCCCCTGCGTTTTTGTTTCCCAGGTGCATTATTTTGCACTTCTTTGCATTGAATCCTAGCTGCCGTACTTCCAACCATTCCTGCAACCTTGCCAAGTCCCTTCTCATCCTTTCCACCCCACCTTGAGCATCAGCTCTGTTGCAGATCTTTGTGTCATCTGCAGAGAGGCATACTTTTCCTTCCAGTCCCTCTGCAATGTCACGTATAAAGACATTAAAAAGGACTAGACCCAGTACTGAACCCTGCGGTACCTCACTAGTAACCTCTCTTTCTTCAGAGTGGACTCCATTTACAATTACCTTCTGTGTCCTGTTGTGCAACCAATGTTTTACCCAGGCTACCACCCTGGGACCCACTCCCAGGCTGGTTAATTTCACTCATTAGATCTTCATCGAGGGCAGTCACCTGGTTGACTCCTTCCCCTTATGTACTCATTAGGCTATGATGCCATCACTTACAGTCAAGGGGCCTGATTCTAAAAAGTTGGTGTAAGCTGCGCCAAAGGTGGCTTGCACCAAATGCTGGTGCACCAGGGACCCTGTGACTGATTCTCTATCCGGTAGGGTCCCGGCATCAAAGTCCCATGGTTAGCAGCAAACATGGCCCTGTGCAAAACATACAAAACAAAGAATCAACAATTGTCCATTCTCCAGTTTTTATAAATTGAATGTTCCTTTTTTTACCAAATCTTTTTATTGATTTTACAATATAAATATACATGTGGTTACAATACTTGAAATCACACATTCTACTCCTTCCCCCACCCTCCATAGTTAATTCTAATAAGCACATAATATTTTAACACCCCCGCACTTCATTCATTCATTCATATTATGACTATGCCATCCATAACAAAGTAAATGTCATATTTTGATCTGCATGAAGGAAGGGAAGTTATTGATGATTTCTTTCAAGATGGTACCTTAAATATCATCCACACTTTCATCTAGGTCATAAATGAGTTTTTCCAACATTAATGTATCTTAAAAAACATTCCACCAATGCTTCATGTCCACATTTTGTAGTTGATCGAATTTTCAGTTAGCTAGAATGGTGTGTTTAAGGGTCAAGGAGGCAAGATCATTTTTTTAATCTTGTCTGGGATAGTTCTGTTTGAGTAAAATCATTGAACAAATAAAGTTCTAGTATGCATGGTAATTGTTTATCAAACCAGGATGATATTTTATTGATGATTTGCCACCAATTTTTTTATTATATGACATTCCCATAGGCAATGGAAAAGATTGCCTTTTTGTTTGCAGCCATGCCAACATAGGTTAGAATATTCATTATTTTGGCTATTTGACAGGGAGTAACATATGCTCTATTATTTATTTCATTTTGGATTTTTTTTTTTTTTTGCTGGGGCAATAAATTTATTCATATCCTTATGTTTTCCCATTGTTGTTGGGTTACTTGTACTTGCCTGCTTGTTCCATTTGTTTACTTTTTTAGAGATTTCTTTATTTTTTGTTACTAAAACATCTTAAAATTGTGCAAATAACTTTGTCATGCCCTTATTTGTTACTTTTTTGATGTTTCATTATATTTTCCATTCTGTTTCCTTTTGAACCAACAGATTATACATTTGTTAAATTGTTTCTGCAGAATATAATAGTAGAATGTATTCCAATTCTTTGTGTGTAATAAGTTCAACATTTCCTGGTATGATGGGAATTTATTATCAGTAATTAAATCTTTCCATTTAATTATATTGTTTAATGAGAATATAGAAAAGTCAATGGGATTATTATCACCCAGATTATTTCACCAAGGTTTATTTCAAGATATAACCATTGGAGGTGAAATTGTGAAGGATGGTTAATATAATTGTATATAGAAAGAAACTATTGTGGTAGGAATTGAATTTTGTCTTTAAAAATTCCTAGATCTAATCATAGATCTTTTAATTTATTTGTTTTTTCTGTCAAAAAAAATTAGCTCTTGTATCAATGCATCAGTATTATTTGTGAAATATAACCACTGGTAGGATAATGACAACATATGGGCCAGCATATAATTGTAAGGGTCTGGGCACCCTAATCCACTAAATATCTTAGGCACTACCAATGTTTTCCAGGCTATTCAAGGCCCCCCTCTTCATAGGAGCTTGCTGAATATTTTCTTTAGGTCCTTGAATCATTTTTCTGATGGTGCACCCCAGATATTTTGTATAACATATATTAAATGAGGTATAGCCATCATCTTGAGAGTGTTGATTCTTCCTGAGAGAGGCAGAGAGAGATTTCTCCAGTTTTCTAAAATAGAAAATATTTTATTTTTGGCTTTATTGTAACTTTCTTTTATATTGGTAAATTGATCTGGAGTTATGCGTTATGTGAAGCTGTGTGAAGGCCTAAATATTTTATATAGTTTGGGATTTTAAAATCCTTACAAAACTTATCAGGAAGACTATGATTCTTATTGGATACTTTCATGATAACAAATTTGCTTTTATTAATACTGTAGTCTGAAAGTTCGGAGTATAATTTTATGATACCTAAAAAGACAGTTAGTGATATGTCAGTGATTTTGATTAACATTAGCATGCCATCTGCGAACACACTTAATTTCAGGTGTTCATTTGGTAGGCTGATACTTTGCATTTGGGGTTCTGTCTTATACTATTTAATAGTGGTTCGAGAGTTAATATAAAAAGAGTTGGGGAAAGGGGCAACATTGTTTTACACCATTATGCATTTCAAGTGTTTCAGTTAACATAGTGTTCATTTGGAAGTTGATTTTTGTATTTTTACAGAGGGGTTTAATTAATATTATTTCTGATGAAATTCCACAGTCTTCTAATACTGAAATAATAACATTCCTATTAATAAGATCAAAAGCTTTGGTTGCATCAAAAGCAACTGTATAGTAAACATCTTGCTAATATTTTTGTTAGTATTTATTAGACTTATAATTGCCTGAAACTTGGTATTTGCTTGTGCTATTATTCTTCCATGCATAAATCTGAATTGATTGGGATGAATATAATTATGGAGATGGTTTTGGATCTCATTATTTAATATTTTTGCTATAAGCTTGTAGTCAGAGTTGAGAATAATTATTGGTCTATAGCTATCCAGTTGATTTACTGGTTTGTCAGGTTTGGGGATTAATATTATTTTGGCTAGTTGCATAGATTCTGGAATTTCTTGAATATTTGTTGTGACTAGTTCTGTTATGATTTGTTCTATCCAGGGGGGTAATTTCAGTTGAAAATGCTTGAAAGAAAATTCACTTATCAGTCCACCTAAGCCTGGGGTTTTCTTTCTGGGAAGTAACATATTGGTTTCTTTAATTTCTATTTGGGATATGGGCTTGAATTTTTAAAGGGGAGTTTGGCCATTTGAGCATGTTCAATAAAATCTTTTGTTTTTGCAGGATCCAGTATAAAGTTGTTGTTATATATTTTTTATAGTGATTTATAAAAATGTCTGCTATTTGGTCATCAGCATTGACTGTTATTCTGAGAGTTCAATATTCCTGTTAAGGTTTTTTGGTTTTAATGATGCATCAAGGTAACAAGAATTTTCCCATACTTATCTGCATTAAGTTTCTTTTAATAGCCTGGGTAGTTTTCAGGTGTTCATGGTAAATAAGTTCTTATTTTTTTTTATCTGACTATGTCCCATTCTTATTTATATTTGTTATAATCCTCCAGACCTAATGTCTCTTTGAAAGCATCCCATAGCTTGATTACAGGCACTTGTCAATTATAACTGCAGAACCAAAATTCTTGAATAGGGTTCTTTATTATTTTACAAAATTCTACATCTTTTAAAACATTATTATTAAACCTCCATTGGTTAGTACAGTGGTGTCCCCCAGGATGAAACTCAGTTTTAAAACACTCTGCAGTATGCTGCAGCAGACTTACTGAATAAAGGAATGTAATTACAATGGCAATTAGTCCCCTTTGTAGTGCAGGAAACTGTGGCATTCACATCATCCTGGCAGTGTCACATTTTCCTGAATGACAAAGGGAACTAGTTACCATTGAAATGACATTGCTTTACTCAGTAGGTCTTCTACAGCATTCTGCAGAGTGCTGCAAAATGCTGTAGAATTGTTTCATCCTGGGGGATGCCACTGTATATTTCCTTTCCTTGTCTTGGAGGAAATTCTCTAGGGAAATCAAAGCACGGTCTGACAAGGATATTGAATCAATTTCTGCATCGCCATTTTATTTATAAGATTTTTAGTGGTTAAGATATAGCTAATTCTTGTAAAGAATTTTGTTTTTGGATTATGATGTGTAAAGCTTTTATCATTTGGATTTTTTATTCCCCATGGGTCTGCCAATGATTCAGCCTGCATACAGTTTAATTTTTTAGCTATTAATATATATATTCATATTTTTAAGTTGATAATTTATCCAAAAAAGGGTTCATCATGGCATCAAGGTCTAGTGCCAACATAATGTTATCAGCTTGAGGTTTTTGAAATCCATCTTATTTTAGCAGAAAAGCTTGTGTAATGTGTAAATAGGACATACACTGAGATGCATACAATCATATGGGTAATTATTTGTACTTTAACCATTATTATTCTGCTATCTCAATCTTTGATCTAGTCAATAATTTTAACATCTGCTCCTTTTTTAAAGATTTTTTTATTTTAGTCTTTGGTAACTGGGTAAGGACCACATGGCACAAGTGCTTGTTTTCAGGGGTGACCTGGGAGCACCGAGGCGGTTAAGTGACTTGCTCAGTTGCACAGTATGCAAGTGGAGGTTGTGAGAATCAAACTCAGGTCTGGTCTTCTGGATGTATCAAGCTTGTTCACACCTCATTCCTCTAACCTTTAGGCTATACTGCCAGCCCAGATTATTACTACTCACCTACTTTTTGTGTGCGTGTGCTAAAAAAGAGGTGATTAGTCCATTTTGTTTTTAGTTGTATTACTTCTTTTTCTTCTAAGTGAGCCTTCTGGAGACATATAATATTGGCTTTTGTTTCTTTTTTCTTTTTTTTTTTTTTAGATATGCCAAAATCTTGGTCCTTTTTCAGTGTGTTCAAGTTCATTAACATTTAATGATACCATTTTTATTTTATTATAGTAGCCATTTTTCTCATTCAGATTTCTTAAGTAAGAAACCCAGTGCCCAGCAGACGCATGTGCCACCTGTAAGAAAAGCAGACATTTATAGTATATAGCAATTTCAAATACTTTGTCCAAAAAATGAATCTTTAAGAAAAAAAGATCATTGTGGAATGCCTAGAAACAACATTTATAGAGAGACTGTAATGAAGGTTTTTCCTATTCAGGAGGTCCTGTCCAGACCTTAGTTTTCCCTTCTCTTTCTACTTGTGTTACCCTTAATATGACAAAAACTTGTTTTAATACTCCACCCTCCCCATATTAGAACTGTTTTTACTATTCTGAGAAATCGATCATTGCCAAATAAAAACTTCTGTTCCTATAACTCAAATCCCTCAGAAAATAAGAATAAGCACAGGAAGTTTTTACATGTAGTAGAGCAGCCCTTATCTTGTAGGCTGTTGCAGTGTACCGCCACCCCTAACATATTAGCATACATAGTTTTATACAGGTCTAAGTAAATTTATTAGGGACTTTGATTTTTAAATTTTTCACTGCTTTTTCTAATGTATCCTACTGTATGTACACCTCATTTCATTTATTATAACTCTAAGTTTGGCAGGAAAGGTTGTGGTTGCTTTAATGCCTTGTGCCCACAACTTGTTTTTTAGTCAGTCATATTTTTTTTATTGTTGTATAATTTCCTGTGGGGGTGTAATTGTTGAAGATAGATATTGTGGCACCCATAAAATTAATTCTCTTTTTTTTATATACCACGACCATCAAAGTATCCTTACCTTGTGATTTTAGAAATTTCATGATTATGGACCTTGGTGGTTCTGAATCATTGGGTTTACTTCTTAAAGATTTGTGGATTCTATTGATTTCAAAATCTATTTTTATAGGTTTAGTGACTAAGTAAGCTGCTATGACTTCCTTGAAGGATTCAGCAAGGCTTTTCTGATTATCCCATGATTCAGGCACCCCTAATATTTTGAAGTGAGTTAACTTTGCTTTAAGGCCCATGTAGGCAGTGGGGAAGGCAAACAGAATGCTGGGGTGCATAGGAAGGGGCATAACTAACAGGAGGAGTGAAGTGGTGATGCTACTGTATAGATCACTGTTGAGGCCTCAACTGGAATACTGTGTCCAATTATGGAGACTGCATCACAGGAAGGACATAGACAGAATGGAAGCAGTCAAGAGAAGAGCAACAAAAATGATACATGGATTGCACCACAAGCCTTATGAGGAAAGACTCAAGGGACTAAACACTTATTCACTGGAAGAGAGAAGGGGGAAGGGGATATGATGGAGACTTTCAAATACCTTAGATGAATAAACTGGGTCCAGGAGGGGAGCATATTTCAAAGCAGAAAGTACACAAGGACAAGGGGACATAACATGAGGCTGGAGGGAGGAAGGCTTATGGGAATGCTGGGAAGTACTTTTTCACAGAGAGGTTGATGGATCTGTGGAACAGTCTATCAGTGGAGGTGGTGGAAGTGAAAACAGTATGGGAATTCAAAAGTGCATGAGATAAGCATAAAGGCATCCTACTGTACAGCAGAGTGGGGAAAGGCAGTCCAGATATGAGTACAGATTGCCAAACCAAGTATGGAAATGGACAGACTAGGTGGGCAGTATGGTCCTTATCTGCTGACAGATTTTATGTTTCTATTTTAGACAGTTCTAAGTCATCCAATTTCTTGTAGACTGGAGTAGTTTCTTCTTGTAGTGTGTTAAAAGCTGTTTTGACTTGAGTCATTTTGTTTCTTAAATCAATATTTTCTTTTATTAAATTCTGAATCAGAGTAAAATAGGTGTCTGGCTTCTCCTGAAAATGTAACATGTTCCCATTTTTTCTGAAATGATGGTCATTTGTGAGAAAAGGATTTTGGCCAATGCTGGGGGTTCCTCACTATCAGACTCATCTGAATCTTCAGTCACATATTCTTGCTCTGATATGTTTCCTGCTTCATCTGGCTTTTGTGCATTATAACCTCCAGGAACAGCAAACTGTGATTGAACCTTTTCAGACCCTGAGCCATAATTTTCTGTAATTATGAAACTCTGTCCTGTCCGGTTATCTGTAATATTAACGTTTGCTTCCTCACATACCTCTATATTTTGAGTTGGAGTTTTAGCAGCAATTTTTTCAGCATCATTGGGGTATGCTTTATTATGGAGTTATTGTCTTTATTTTGACTGTTTACATTTACATTAGACTTGTCAGTAGTTGGAATTGAGTGTACCTTCACAGAATAAACATTCTTACCTGCTTCATTTGCTGCAGTGTGAATAAGCCCCCTGTCTTCCTTGCAAGTGAGACATTCTCATTCAGTGTTGCAGAGGGTGTCATTTGGATTGCTGAGCCATGGATGCTGTTGGGCAGTGCATAACCAACCACCTGGGAGCTCGTTGAAGAGAAGCCTGGATCAGTCATCTGGGGCATTTCAGTAGCCTGTTCCAGTTTGAATTGCTGGCCCCCTGCAGTGGCAAGATCTGACTTGATTCTGCTCGAGTGAGTCTATCAGTTTTCTTGTTTTCAAAGTTCTGGAACATTGGGAACAAAGTAACTGTGGATTTATGTCTAGCCCATGGCGTAGTCAGATTGGTTAGAGAAGTGTTTTTCATTTTTTTGCAGATTATCTCCAGTTTTTCTAGTGACCAAAGAGTGAACCTTGATTGTCTTGAGTCTAGCACCTTTCATCAATTGTTTAGCATTCAAGTTCATTGTGGTAAGACCGAACATGCGTAAGAATTTCAGTTTTTTCTTTTCAATATTAGCAGTCATTGCATTTCCCACTTCGGTTCATATCTTAAACTGCATAGTAGGCATTGAAGAGTTGAGGGCATTTGGAGGATTTGGTTCGGCAGTGTTTAGCAAGCAAGAATGCTGTGGGCTGATGCCATGATGCTTCCTCTTCCCCCCCCCATGGGCAGAGCTCTCCTTAATAAATTTCATTTTCCTTTAAAAAAAAAAATTAATGTCAGAGAGAAAATAGAGAAATTAAACCGCAGTCAGGAGTATTTCACACTAACCGTAGCCAATCTGGATGCTTTTGTGTACACAGGAAGATCCTGCGCTCTTCAAACCTCCAGACTAGAAAAGATAAAACTACAAAGAAGTATAACTAAATGCTTGAAATACATATAATTAACATTTTGTCAATTATATGTAAAACCAGTTCTACAAAGGCAGAAGAGGTTGGGGGGAAGGAATACTCCATTGATTATTCAAATTGATAATACCACTATGCCCATACATTTCTTCAGTAATCTTCACCAGTGAAAGGGTATTGGGGGGGGGCAAGATAAAATAGCTAATGTAAATTACCTAACAATAAGGTTTAAAGTCAAATTTTATATTTAAACCATGAGGGGTTAATGGGTTGAGGGTGAAAATCCAATAACTTTCCCTCCGGAAAAGTCTCTGCACTTACCTCTTCTCCCCACTTTGACTTGTTCTAGTAAAATGAATTTCAGATGTCCCACATCACTATTGTGATGAGTAAAAAAGTGCTTAGCAACTGGGCTATCTAGATTCAGGTTTTTGGTTCTCTAACCTGTTCCTAAATCATCAGTTTCAACTGCCACACTGTGCAGACAACATAGAGTAAACTATGAGTGCTCCAGACAGCATATACTGTGAATGTAATGGCACATGAAATTAATTGTTGGATTTGTAAGTCCTTATACAGCCAGGCAGCTGAAAGAAAGAACCCTGGATGCATATAGAGCAACTTGCAGTTGACACATTTAAACATACCCAGAGGTTTTACTGTTAGCCAAGTTCTTTGCTCATTGATACATTGGAGAATTGGCTTCTGACAAATTTGTTCCTAAGCTTAGCCCCCCTATGTAATGCAATATGGGGTTTGGATCCAATGTTTTTAGCTAATTCCTGATCTCCAATAGCATAGGCCAGTATTTGGTAATGATGCTGCCTATTTTTCCTGTCACATGTTATATTGTGTTGTGAAACACACCATCTCATTTTCACTAGAGTCCTTGGTTTGGGGTTTTAACAAAGTATGCCACTGAGCTGTCTCTAATACTTCAACCAGAACCTTAGGAATGTACCCCATAGAAGAAACATATTCTTCAGTTCACATAGTTCTGTGAGAAATTCCTCCATTTCTAAACCATTTCTTCTCAAGTCTTAAAAATTGACTATACAGAAAGGAGTCCTTTAATTTTTTAGGATGTGAACCGCTACCTAAAAGGAAATTATTGGTGGTCCTCAATTCCCTAATCCTTTTTCTTATTATCCTGTTGTCATTGCTTATCATATGGGTCACATCCAGAAAATCAGTTGAACAGGGATCAAATTTATATATAAAATGAAGACTGAGGTTATCATTGAGCAAATCCAGATATGAAACATCATTTTCAGATCCATTCCAGGCACAAAATACTGTTTGCTATCAATAAATCAATACCATGTGATAATACTGGTAGGAATACTGATTTCAGAATAAAACATCTTGGCCTTTTCCAAATACTCCCAAAACAAATTTGCAAATGATGAGCCATCAAAGCTGCTATGGCTGTATCACATTTTTGCAGATAAAACTTATTGTCAAACTCAAAATAATTACAAGTAATTACATATCCAAGCCCCCTCCAAATCAGATCCACAGGCATTGTTTCCTTCAAAGAATCTCTGAGTCGATAGTAACTACAAGCCTCTATGGCATCATCTTGTTTTATGGATGTATATAAAGATTCTATATCTATGGTTAACCATCTGTAACTTGGTAGCCACCTAAACTCTGAAAATTTCTCTAGAACATCCATAGTGTCCCTAAGGTATGACTTGAGGCTTTCTACATTTCTCTGCAGAAAAAAAAATCAATTAATTTGCAAAGATTATCTGTCAGAGACCCTAACCCAAAAATAATTTGCCTACCTAGAGGATTGATTTGGTCCTTGTGTATCTTGAGTGGATGCACATGGTTGGTGTGATGGGAAACTGTGGGAGTAGGTACCTATATTCATTCTCATCTATTCCCCAAAACTTAACATATTGTCTAACAGATGCAGCAATTCCTGTTAGTAACTAAGCACTGGACAGGAAGTAAGCTTGGTATAACTCCTGTCATCTGATAATAATTCTATTACTTTTCCTCTATAAAATGTTGTGGCTACTATAACTATATTTCTACTTTGTCTGCCAGCTTAAGTGCTACTTCAGTCACCTTTTGAAGTTCTTTAAGTGCTTTTCTTTCTTCAAATGACATGTTGTATTTAGGCCCTGTATAATTCCTCAGTAATGTGTTTTCCTCATTTAACACCATTTTTCTGAATATGTGAATTGCTAGATTATTCGTTTGGGGGCAGAACTGTGATTTTCGAGTGAACATTCTTTTTTGTAAAGTAAAACAATCACTTCTATTACCATCATACAAATGTGTGTAGAAATTCATATCTGTTGAGTCCTGGTTTCTTTCATTAATGAGTCCAAACTAAAGAAAGTTTCCCAGTCCAAGTTAGTCCAATTTTCTTCAAAGTTTGAAAGTTCATTGTTCCTAGAAGTAGCTTCACGAAAGTCCAACAATGATGCTTTCATGTCCCACGTACAGTAGGTCTAGCCTGATTTTCTCCAATTGGATTGACCGTAGATGCACCACCCATAATACTGTGTTATCCTGGATTCCTGATAAAGTAATCCTTCGTGTATAATTTCAGAAAAAATATGTTCCAAGTCTATGTTGATTTGAAATGTATCTGATCTGGATCTAGGAACACATGAGTCCTTTATGAAGTGCTCTTTTTTTTTTGAGACTTTGAGTTTTATTTCTGTCAAATTTATTATTTGCCACTCCTTGACAATGTTTTGCCAATGTTTGCTTTTGCTGCCACCTCTTTTTTCTCACTTTTTTTTTTGCCTTTGTCTTTTTGTTCTGTGTTCTCTTTTCCTTTTACCTTGTTGCCTGTTTCCTGCTTGGAAAAATACATCCCATGGGATGCACTAGTGTTGTTGTCATCAGTGGATGAGGCGTCGCATTCGTCTGCTGCGTCACATTTGTCTGCTGTTGTAGTGGCAGGCACCTGTTTTTCTGTTTTACTTTTTTTTTTTTGATTGAACTCAAGAGCTGCCTCTCAAGATGGATCTACTTTTTCTTGTTTTGAATTTATTTATTTTAATGTATGTATTTATTAACCAGGTTGGTACAGAGGTCCCAGGGACCATTTTCAGGTACAACCCATGCTATTCAGATGGAACATACAGTTCAAGGAAAATGAAAAATACATGAGCAAATCAACATCCAGTGCTAAAGTGTACAATAGACAAGACTCGGCAAATACAATGCATGGGTAGATGAGAGTACAATACACAAGGTTCAGAAATACAAATACACAGGTAAGATATAAATTAAGTTGTGGGCAGTGAGAGTGAAAGCAGGTAGTAATACAATACATCAGTGCAAAAATCTGATACAACTCAGCCAACAGCTGAGGATTATAATCATCAGGTGGCAAGGGGAGTGGTATGTTTTATTTTAGTGAGGGTGAGAGGCCAACAATTTAATCCACACCAGCTAAGATCAGGAAGTGCACTTACAGGACAAGGCAGTTAAAAGGCCATTTTTCAATTGAACTTTGAATAGATGTGTGGTGCTTAATGAGTGATGCGTGGTTGATTGGCTGTTCCAAAGTTTGGGGGCAACCATGGAAAAAGCTCATTGTCCCATGTCAGTAGCAACCTGGGGATATTCAAGCAGGCATTGAGAGGAGGACCTCAGCTCCCATGTGTCATGTTTGATGTTGAGAAATTTGGTTAAGTGGGAATAGACACCATCATGGAGGAATTTATAGATAAGTCCCCATAAGGCCATACTGACGGGACTAGGAAGAAAGCCACCTGAGCACTGAATAAAGGGAGCAGTGGTGGGAGTTGCATGGGGCTAGTGGGACGTATCTGTGAATGTTGTTAAAGGCAGTATTTAGACATGAGAGGTGATAAGACAAGGTTTGAGAGAAGATGGGAAGCATTAATCCAGGGCAGAAGGAACATGCTCCTTCCAATAGCCAGACACATGTCAGGGGTCATAAGTTGTCACAGGCAATAGCAGGCACCCAGCTGTTGGTTAACACATTTCACCACTAGTGCAATGTGATCTCCTAACATAAGGGGGGGTCAAGGCAGACTCACAAGTATTTTGAAGGTTTAGACATGTTCAGAAGTGGGGTCCATCTGTGGTCAAGATAAGGAATAAGTTTACCTGGCCAGATGAACATTTAGTAGGCCTAGGCTTCAACCCGGATAGCACGGACTTGTTTTTTGTTTTTTTTTTGTCTTTTTTTGCATTCACAGGTAGTTCATTTGATGTAAATCAGCCATGAATGGATCCATGATCCTTGAAAAAAGAGTGGGATAAGTAAAGTGGGCCTTTGCCACTCCTGTAAATAATATCATTCATATACATGATTTTTATGGCACTCTGAACTTTCTCCAAGGAGGTGGTCAACAAACAGGGAGAAAAGAATAGATGCTAGTATGGACCCTTGCAAGACTCCACTATGCACCTCATGAGGGCTGGATACTACCCCCTGGCGCATACCCTTTGGGATCTTTTGGAGAGGCAATTTCTGAACCAATCTGTGAAACCCACTGAAAAGCCATAAGAAATTAGTTTGTAAAGGAGGATATCATGATCTACGAGGTCAAAGGCCTTAGAGAGATCGATGAAGATTTCCCCATTGAGTTTACCTTGATCTGGCCTCCCTAGGACATGGTCCATGAAGCAAACCAGCACATGCTGAGCCCCTTATTAAAACCATGTTGGTCAGAAGATAGAAAACAGTATTTTGAGATATGGTCAGAAATTTGCAAGAAGACAATTTTTTCAAGGATCTTGCTTAGGTGCGAGAGAATGGATACAGGCCTGTAATTCTGCATGAGATTAGGGTTCCCTGACTTAAATAGGGGAAATTATCTGGACTGTTTCCAGAATGGGGGTTGGATGAGGTTGGAAAGGACAGGTTAAATAAAATAGCAAGGGGGTTAGCAATAAGGTCAATGAGCAGAGACCATTACTTCCAGTACTACCAGAGTAGGGGAGAGCTCTGAGAAGACATCAGACTTCCATGGGGGAAGTAACTTTAATGTGGAAATGGGAACAGCCAGTCACCTCAGCTCCCTCGCCCCCAGGGGTGGAGCAACAACCTTGGGTGGGAGTTTAGCAAAGTGAGCATCTAGATTAGAAAATGTAAGGTTCAAGGCTTCTGCAACTTTTGATGGTTTGTGAGCAGATTGATGCTGTTCTGCTTTTGGCTAGGTTTGGTAAGGGAGTTAACTGAGGTCCAGAACCTAAGAGGGTCACCCAGCTGCTGGTTTGGTGGCTTTTAATGAAGGAGGCTTTGAGAAGTTTAGACTTCTGCTTAACCAGGCTCCGTAGTCTACAGTGATTACTTAAGTTTGCTGGGGATAAAGGATTTGAAGTTACCCATAAGGTGTCCCACTGTTTCATTTTGCTCAGAAGCTCTTTGGTTATCTTTCTTGAGTTCCCTCCCTTGACTTGATGGGTAATAATTGGAAAGGGCTTGTCTTGTATAGGAGACAAGGGGCAGTGAGGAACCCTAGGGCTGAATCAACATCTGTTAGTGAGTGAAGAGTGGACTAATTAACTGTGTTAATATCAGAGTAAAGTTTGTCCATGTTACATTTGGAGAAATCCCTGAAGGATGGGGGGACATGGACTATGACAAGCCCACATACAGAAAGTGGGTAAGTGGTCACTGATGGAGTTGGACAGAACCCCACCTGAAAGGACCATGTCCCCTTGGTTTGCTAGGATCCTGCTGAGGGGAGAGTAGTTTGAAGACCTATGTTTGTGCCGTGTAGGGGAGGAGATAATCTGGGTGAGGTTCAGTTGCTTCAGCTGCTCAACATTTTTGAATTGGTTATCATTGACCCAGTTGTGGGTAAAATCACCAACCATTATAAGGTCCCTCGAAGGAGAGAGGCAGCCAATGCCATTTGAAATGTGGGCAAGTCTGCTCAGACTCCCCTCATGAGAATTGTATACATACCAAATATACAGCTTCTTAGTGGCCCCAAGGATCAGCTCAGCAATAATCCATTCCAGAAAGGACCAAGAGTCACTGGTTGAGATAATAGAAATGGTTAAGTGATCTTTGAAAAACAGCAGTACCTCAGCCCATTTTTCAGTCCCAGGTTTATAATGCCTGAAAAGAATATAGCCCCTGATTTGGCAGTATGAGTCTGGGATGGAGGGCTTCAGTCAAGTCTGAGTTACGCCTAGAGCATCAAGGTTGTAGAGGGCTATCCAGGCTTCCAATTCATGCATTTTGGAGAGGAAGACATAAACATTCAAATGGACAATCCTTAACCCATAGCTATTCACCCAGAGTGGATTTGTGTGATTAAATGACGTAAGTAGGACCAGGTTAAGTTTTGATGTCTACATCTAGTAAAAGTAATAGCAGGGGAGCCAAAAAATAATTGCTGCATATCCCAGTAAGCAATCATTGTGTGAGGCTCAGGGAGAAAACATAGGCTCCAAGAAAGTGACACTGTCTCTTCCGTGAGCAAGCAAAGAAAGATAAGGGGTGAGATAGTAAGGAATTAGGAGTGGGGGGGTGACTCGACAGAAATGAGGAGGCATAGATATTTTAAGCTCCTAGTTCACTGGTCAGAATATAGGCACAGGAGTCGCATAGAAACATGAGACCCAGAATGAGGGAGAACATAACAGAAGCGGGCACTGCTGGATGTATTATCAGATGAAGTCAGTGCTACTGGTAAATGGGAAACAATAAACAGTTTGTGAGAAGGACAGTGGGGACCTGAGAGATTGGTGTAGCAGATCAGAACAATATGCTGCAGTCCTCAGATACAGCAAACAAAACAGGTAAGAATAACCCTAATTATATAATGTACAATTGGCTACCCAGACCTCTGGTACTAGTACGAAAACTGCAGCAGCAACCTACAGAGGATAAGTAGGGCTACAGGCCTACTGTAGATGGGGTGTCTAACACCAGTGAGACTAGCAGTACCTACTTGCCTGGCTATACAGTATGTATACAATAGGCCGTAACAGCAAACATAAGTATTACTGTATAAAGTGGAGAAAGAGGCCTACTCTAGATAGGGAGATTTGCAAGACCAGTACAATCAGTGAATTTCTAAAATTCTGACTACCCTAACATAGATATAATGTATGGTAGAACAAAATCTGTCTTTTCCTAATGTTGTACCATCAATGTGATGTCACAATGTTGTTATACCATCAATGGTATGTCACATTGATGGTACAACAAAGTAGAACTCCAGCGCATTGCTGTCACAACAGCAGGACTGCCAATCGAATGATCCCGTATTTTGAAGTTTCTCATCCAAGTGAGTTTATCCTCCAAACTCATTCTCACTCACTCTCTCTCCCATTGATATTAACCAGTCAGTTTGAAATAAGTGAAGACGTGTAGTAAAACACCTTTTTTTTTCCTTCCATTTGTTGCAGATCTACTGGAAATCAACAGAGTTTTACAACACAATGACACGATTTGAGGTTCCATCCTGCCTTTATGGCAGGTCAGATTGGTCCTAAAAGTCGCATGATCTACACCAACAACTTTTGTTTTTATAGTTTAAAGTATCTCAGAGCTTATTCATTACATTTTTAAAAGAGTACAGATTCATTATCTTATGTTGTGTGAGTGCTATCATCGGATTAAATAATACATTTTAGCCAAGCTACACCTGCTCATTCCATTCATTCTGAAGCAAGAGAATTGCTGCATTTTCAGTGGCAGTACAATGGCACAATGACATGATGTGAATGTTGAAATACTATCCTATTTTGAGAGACTGTGCACCAATGCCCATACACTATAAAAGACAATGTATGGGCATCAATGAACAACCACTCTATGCTTACTTCTCACGGTTCCCATCACAGCTTGGGTGGACCTCTTGAGCTGCACCCAAATTGTCATGGGAACCACTCAAACTGAGCATAGAGTGATTATTCATCAGTGTCCATATGTTATCCTCTATGTTATGAATCAGACCTACTGACAGACCCGCCTTTCTTAATAATCAGTTCTCTCTCTCTCTCTAATGTATTCCGTTTCCTATTTATTAGTTCCTGTTCACATTTGTTATGTTTTTTCCTGAAGTTCCTTACCAAATGCAGTAAATTCAACACTTTTCAAGGCTTTTTTTAAATAATTTTTTTGATTCAGTGATCTCCTTAGTTAAACATTGATGACTGGCTGTATATCCTTTTTAATCAGAAGTTTAATTAATTTTTTTGTGCACTCAGATGCCACCACCTCCCACTCTTCATTGTATTCAAAATCATCTAATCCACCTGACAGCATTACAGTGATACTCAAACCCTGCGTGGCAATGTCCAGATACAAATACTGCTTAAGGCTACAGATATTGTAGGTGATACTCAACTCTTGAAATAGTTATTTCTCAAAAGAGGAGAATAATGTTTTTAGCTCACCCACTTCTGTGTACTCTTTTGCACTGGTCCATGCACTGAGTTTTGATTTTGCTGATTCCTTGCATTTCAGAATATTGTCCATAGCAGTCAGACAGACTGGAGATTCTTCGCTACCTCCATCGTAGGAATCGTTTGCACAGTTCATAGCAATGTTTGCCTTTTCTCCAAACCAACTGTCAATCACAGCTTAAAACAGAAAATGCCCATCCATTGTGGGCTCTTGAAAACAGACAAAAGCTCCTTTAGCTGTACCATGTCAGCTGAAAACTGACACCCAGGTCACTGTCATGCCACAGATTCAACAATGAATCCCAGGTGTAAACAATGCTCACTGGTGCAAGGCTCAGTGTAGGTTGAGGGTTTAGCTAACCCAAAAAGCAACAGAAAAGACATGAAAGAACCAAACTCAGGAGTACACACATGGTGGATTGTCACTCAAATAATGTGTCAAAAACCAATTTAATGCAACTTACAACAAATCAAACTCCAAACAAAAGTTAAAGTGCTGCTGGACCATTACCAAGGTGCCTCAGCACTTTGCTCATTAGAGCTTCCTCAGGGGGCAGTCACCTGGTGGACTCCTTCCCCTTATGTACCCATTAGGCTATGATGTCATCACTTAGAGTCAATGACTCAATGTTCTTATATACAAAAGGGAAAATAACAAACAATTACATACATATAAACACACATGTGTGAACATATTATATACCATTTCACTATTCCAATATGAAAACTTAAATAAAAATCAAGAAACAATCAATTTCATTCTCTATTTCTAATAAATTTCATCTTGCTTTAAGAAAGCACATACTTGTCAGAGAGAAAATAGAGAAATCAAACTGGAGTCTTGAACATTTCACAATAGAAGGCAGTATAGTGCAGTGGTTTAAGGCTCTGAGCTGCAGACCTGGGTTTGAATCCCACAGCCCCACTTGCATACTGTGTGACCCTGAGCAAGTCACTTAACTTCCTTGTGCTCCCAGGTTGCACCTGTAAACAAGCATTCAACTTAGTGTCTCTCCTGGTAAAACAAAGGTAAAAATATATATATATATATATATATCTGTCTCTGTCTCTAGTCTGGATGCTTTTGGGTACACAGGAACATCCTGCAGTCTCCAAACCTCCAAGCCAGAAAAGTTAAAAGTATAGAGAAGAACTAAATGCTTGAATTACATATAATAAACATTTTGTCAACTATGTGTAAAACCAGTTCTACAAAGGCAAAGGAGGTCTAAGGTAGGGGTAAGGAAAATTCCATTGATCGTTCAAATTTATATTTCCACTGTACACATAATATTCTTCAGTAATCTTCACCAGTAGAACAGTATGGGGTGGACCAAGACAAAATAGCTAATTTAAATTACCTAGAGATAAGGTTTAAAGTCCAATTCCATATTTAAACTATATGGGGTTAATGCTTTGAGGGTGAAAATCCAATAAGTTTCTTTCTGCAAAGGTCTCTGCACTCTGTCACCACCTCTTTTCCCCACTTTGACTTGTTCCAGTCCCATGAATTTGAGATGTCCCACATCTCTCTTGTGATGAGTTAAAAAGTGCTAAGCAGCTGGGCTATATGTGTATGTATGTACATGTATGTACATGTACATATGTATGTATGTATATACAGGCAGTATAGCGCAGTGGTCTAAGGCTCTGAGCTGCAAATTTGGTGACATCCAGCAGACCAGACCTGGGTTTGAATCCCACAGCTTCCACTTGCATACTGTGTGACCCTAAGCAAGTCACTTAACCTCTTTGTGCTCCCAGGTCGCTCCTGTAAAAAAGCTTTCAGCTTAGTGTGCTATACCTGGTTAAACAACTAAATAAATAAAATAAATATGTATGTGTATATATATATTTATTCAGGTTTTTGAGGTCTCTAACATCTTCATGAAACCTCAGTTTCAACTGTCACAATGTGCAACCAACATGGAGTAAATTACAAGTGCACCAGACAGCATAGACTAAGAAGGTAGAGGTACATGAAATAAATTGTCAACTTTCTACAGTCCTTATACAGCCAGGCAGCTCAAAGGCAGAACCCTGCATGCACATGCCACATACCTTGCAGTTAACACATTTAAACACACCCTGAGGTTTTACTGGTAGGCAAGTTCTATGCTGTTTGATGCAGTTGGAGAATTGGCTTTCTGACTAATTTGTCCCTGAGATTAGCCCCCTGTGGAATGCAGTGGGGTTTGGATCCAATGTTTTTATCTAATTCCTGATCCCCCATTAGTATAGGCCAGTATTTAGTAATGATGCTGCCTATTGTTTCTACCACGTGATTATATTGTGTTGTGAACACACCATATTGTTTTCACTGGGTTCCTTGGTTTTGGCCTTTAACAAAGTATGTTTCTTAATGTTTTTGGCTCTCTTAATACATCACCCAGAACCTTACAATTGTACCCCCTTTGAAGAAACATATTCTTCAGTTCCCCTGCTTCTGTGAGAAATTCCTCAGTCTCTGAACAATTTCTGCTCAGTCGTAAAATTTGAGTATACAGAATGGAGTCCTTTAAATGTTTTAGGATGTGAGCTGCTAGCCAACAGGAAATTATTGGTAGCAATCAATTTTATAAACCCCATGAACCCCTTTTTCTGTTGTCATTGCTTATCATAAGGGTCAAATCCAGAAAATCAGTCGAATGGGGATAACATTTATATGTAAAATGAAGGTTTAGGATGTTATCATTGAACAAATCCAGGAATAAAACAGCGTCATTTTCAGATCTATTCCAGACACAAAGTCTGGAATAGATACCAGGTGATAATATTGGAATGGAATGATTTGATTTCAGAATTGAAAATATTGTCCTCTTTCCAGTACCCCAAAAACAAATTTGCAAATGAGGCCATCGAAATGCCCATCGCTGTACCTCATATTTGCAGATAAAACTCAATAATTATGAGTAGGTACATATTTAAGCCACCTCAAAATCAGGTCCACAGTCATTGTTTCCTTCAAAGGGTCCCTGAGTTGATAGCAAATACAGGTCTGTATGCTCTCAGCATGTTTTATGGAAGTATATAAAGATTCTACATCTATGGTTAGCCATCTGTAACTTGGTAGCCACCTAAGCTCTGAAAATTCCTCTAGAACATCCATAGTGTCCCTAGGGTGTGACATGAGGCATTTTATGCTTCTCTGCAGAAATAAATCTATTAATGTACATAGATTATCTGTTGGAGACACTACCATGGAAATGATGGACCTACCTGGAGGATTGTTTGTGTATCTTGGGTAAAATGTATGTGGTTGATGTGATGGGGAAACTGTGGGAGGATCTGTATTCATTCTCATCTATTTCCCCCAAACTTAATGCACTGTCTAACACATGCAGAAATTCCTGTTTGTAACTAAGCACTGGATTGGAAATAAGCTTGATATAATTCCTGTCATCTGATAATGATTCCATTACTTTTTCTCTATAAAATGTTCTATTTAATATAACTATTTCCTCCTTTGTCTGTCAGCTTAAATACTACTTCAGTCACATTTTTAAGTTCTTTAAGTACTTTTCTTTAATCAAAGATTGTATAACTGTATTTAGGCCCTGTGTATTTCCCTAGTAAATGAGTTTACCTCATATAACACCATTTTTCTGAATGTGTTAATTACTGGATTTTTAGTACGGGTATACAACTGTGATTTTGGGGTGAACATTCATTTTCATAAAGTGAAAAAAAATAACTTCTTTTAACATCATACATGTTTATATAGCAATTCATAGCTGTGGAGTCCTGGTTTCCATCATTAATGAGTCCAAATTAAAGTTCCTGGTCTCTAAGAAGTAGTTTTGTAAAAGTCCAACAACGATGCATTAGTGTCTCATGTAGGGCTAGCCTGATTTTCTCCAATTGGATTGATTGTAGATGCATCAGCCTTTATACCATGTCATCCTGGATTCCTGATAAAGTAATCCTTTATGTATAATTTCAGAAAAAAAAAAGTTTCTAAGTCTATGTTGATTTGAGATGTACCCAGTCTGGAATTAGGAAAAAATGAACATCCTTTACAGAATACTACTGTTTTGAGAGACTGTGAGCTCCATCCATTTCCCTGAAATTTATTATTTGCCACTCTGTGTCAACATTTTGCCAATGGTTGTTTTTACTGCCACCTCTTTCTTCTCTCTCTTTTTTTTTTTTTCCTGTCTTTGTCTTTTTGTTTTGTGTTTTTGTTTTCTTTTATCTTGTTGCCTGTTTCCTTCTTGGAAAAAAGACATCCCATGGGATGTACTTAGGGGTGTTGTCATCAGTAGATGTAGTGTCAGATCCATCTGCTGTTATGATGGCAGGCATCTGTGTTTCTGTTTTACTTTGGGGTTTTGGGGATTGAACTCTGGATCTGCATCTAGAGATGGATCTACTTTTCTTGTTTTGAATCGGGGCCACTGAAAGACCCTCTGTTATTAATAATCAGCTTTATCTCTAATTTTTCTTTTTCCTATTTATTAGTACATGTTCATATTTAAGTTTTTCCTAAATTTTCTTATCAAATGTAATAAATTCAGTGCTTTTCAGTTGTTTTTCAAGCAGTTTTTTGGTTTCAGTGATGTTCTTAGTGAAACATAGATGAGCGACTCCATTCTTTTTAATCAGAAGTTGAATGACTTTCCTAGTGAACTGAGAGGCTGCCACCTCCCACTCTTCTCTACATTCAAAATCATCAAGTCTGCCTGACAGCATTGACAGTGATTGTCAACCCTCCAAATATTGTAGATGATATTCAACTCTTGAAAAAGCTGTTTCTCAAAAATGGAGAATACATTTTGTAGCTCATCCACTTTTGCATTCTATGTTGTGTGGCCCTTGCGCTGAGTTTTGATTTTTTGCTGATTCCTTGCATTTCAGAATATCATCATAGCAGTCAGACAGACTGGTGCATATCCTTCACTACCACTGTCATTTGATTAATTTGTAAAGCTCATAGCGATGTTTGCTTTTTCTCCAAACTGACTGTGGCTGCTCCTAGCAGAACATTTCTTTCCATTGCAGGCTCTTGCAAATGGACCCAAACTCCTTTAGTCACACCCCATCAGCTGAAATCTGATACCCTGGTTGCTGTTATGCTGCAAATTCAACAATGGATTGCCAGCATAGGGTTCTGTGCAGGGTGAGGGTTTTGATATCCCAAAAAGCAACAGATAAGCCACAAAACAACAACACTCAGTAACCCATGTGGTGGATTTGCAAAAATGCATAAATGCATTGTGACTATCCAATAATGTGTACAAAATCAATTTATTTAGTGCAACTTGCTACAAATCAAAATCCACCAAAAGCAAAAGTTAGAGTGGCTGGACTATTACCCAGGTGCCCTGGTACTTCACTCATTAGAGCTTACTCAGGGGGCGGTCACCTGGTGGACTCCTTATGTTCCCATTAGGCTATGATGTCATCACTTGCAGTCAAGTGAACTAATGTTCTTATATACAAAAGGGAAACTAATTAACAGTTACATACATATAAGCACCCACGTGTGAACAAATTTATCATTTCACTATTCCAATATGAAAACTTAAATAAATTTCAACAGAGAATCAACACTTTTCCATTCTCTTTCTAACAAATTTCATTTTCCTTTAAGAAAGCACATAAATGTCAGAGAGAAAATAGAGAAATCAAAATGGAGTCAAGAGTATTTCACACTATCTACAATCAGTCTGGATGTTTTTCTTTACACAGGAAGATGCTGTATTCTGCAAACCTCCAGGCTACAAAATATAAACATATAAATAATATCTAAATGCATAAAATACATATAATAAACATTTTATCAATTACATGTAAAACCAGTTCTACAATGCCAGCTTCCTAGCATGATTCCTTGTTCTTGAGCATCTTTTTCCTCTGAAAGATGCTTCCCTCTTGAACCTTATTTATACCCATGAAGTAATTGAAAGTCTCTATCATATCCCCCTCTCCCTTCTTTCCTCCAGTGTGTACATATTCTGGTCCTTTCATCTCCCCTGATGGGGCTTTTGATGCAGACCCTGCACCATTGTGGTTGCACTCCTCTGGACCACCTCTACTCTGTCTATGTCTCTCCAGAGATGTGGTCTCCAGAACTCTACACAGTACCCTAAGTGAGGTCTTACAAATGATCTATACAGTGCTATCACACCTCTCTTTCTGCTGGTGCTACACATCCCAATGCACCCTAGTGTCCTACTAACACTCTTTTCTGCATTGTCACACTGTTTGGCCACCTTTAAGTTACCTGCTATGGTTACTCTCAGGTCTCTTTCCTGTTTGGTGGTTGTCAGTACCGGTTCCACCAAGCAGATTCTTCAGAAAAAACATCAATAGTCCTCACATCGACAACAGAGCACCAACAGCCTCTACAGCAACACCCCAGCAACCAAAAGTTCTGATCACTGAAAATCACCACAACCAAAAGGAAAAACACACATACAGGACAGTTGAACTGTAAATAAGGGGGGCTGTGCTTCCTGCAGCCCCCCTATTTTAATATAACAAACTCCACAGCACACACACCATGGAGGACAAGGCATACACTTCACCTGGCTGTGGAACCATCCCTGCCCAGAACAGAGGCCCAGCTGACCTAAACACCTGTTGGCAGCAACACCATCAACTTGAGCAATCTGTTGGCTAAAACACCACCTCACTGTGACTAAGATCTCTATTCATCCCCACCCCGGAGTGTCTATCCTATTGCAGATCTTGGTGTCATCTGTAAAAAGGCATATCCTCCCTTCTTGCTCCTCTACAGTGTTGCTAATAAATATATTAAAGATGACCTGTCCCAGTACTGATCATTGTTGCTCCCTGCTGGTAACCCTTCCTTCCTAAGAGTGAACCAGATTTACCACCACCATCTGATGCCTATCCCCTACCAAATTCCTTACCCAGTTTACTACCTTTGGACCTACTCCTAGGCTGCTCAGCTTGACTGAGTCTCCTTTGTGGAAAGATGTTGAAGACCATGCTGAAATTTAGGTAGGCCACATCCACCGATCCACCGTGATCTAATTCCCTGGTCAACCAGTCAAATAAATCTATTAGATTTGTTTGACATGACTGTCCACAGTGAATCCATGCTGCCTCAGATCTTGCAAGCCACTGGATTCAAGAAATTTCACAATCCTTTCCTTCAGCAGTGATTCCATTAACTTTCCCACCACTGAAGAGAGGCTGACTGGCCTGTAATTTCCAGCTTCCTCCCTGCTACCACTTTTGTGAAGTGGAATTACGTCAGCCCTCCTCCAGTTTTCTGGAACCACTCCCATCTTGGTATGCTGACCGCACAATGAAACCCGGACAGTGAAATTCTTTACAGTGACAATTTTGACAAGTTTTGAAATTGCCGCTTTAAAGGATCCGATGGTGAAATTTTGCCATTTCACCATCCTTCCGGACCCAATGGCAACATTTTGCCTTTTCATCATCATTCCCCCCTGAACTAACTGAATCAGAGTTAGTTATATTAAGAAGGGGAATGTGGGGGGCTCAGGGGGCACATCCCCCTAAAAGAAAACAGACAAGGTCTGACCAGCAAAATTTCACCTGACGACATTTGGGATTTCACCATGCCGCATGTCCACAACTTTGTTGTCAGTGCACATGGCAATAACTTAATAATATTAACTTTATTTTGCTTAAGTGCCTTTCAGAATGTCAAGGCACTGTACAATAAGATTAAAACAACAGTAGTAAAATCAGCAAAGACAATAATGAAATAATCTGACGGGCCCCTTCACTCCATGCCACTAAAGGCCTGATGCCATAAAAAGGTTTCCTGTTTGAATCCCCCCAGAGTCACACACTCCCACAGCTAATGGGGTAGAGAATTCTGGAGGGTAGGGGCCACGTACATAAATGCACGGACCCCAGAAGATTTTAAATGCACCCTCGGAATCTCCAGCAATCCCTCCTCAGCTGAAAGGAGCTGTCTCTCAGGGCAATAGGGTACAAGAAGCTCTTTCAAGTAGTCAAGGTCAAGTCCATGTAGGGCTTTGTAAGTCAGTAGACCAACTTTAAAGGTGATCCACCACTGAATCAGCAGCCAATGCAGATCTCACAGCAGAGGGTTGATATGAGAGGATTGTGAAGTCCCTGTCAACAACTGTGCTGCAGTGTTCTGCACTAGCTGCAGGTGGTCAGTATCAACCCCAGATAGCCCTAAGTACAGTAAGTTGCAATAATCAAGGTGCGAGGTCACAAAGGCATGGACCAGTGTAGGCAGTTCCCCAGACAGGACAAGGTGATTGATCCTGGTGATGTCTCTAATATGGTAAAAGGAAGACTTTATGACCATAGACACCTGAGATCATAGTGTCAGCCTGTCATGAAGCACCACCCCCATGTCTCACACCCATTCAGAGGTAAGGATATGGGAGCCCTACAGACAAAGTCCAGAGGGCTGACCAGCCCACATCCCCTCTATCCAATGACCTGAGTCCACAATCATCACCTTGGTGTTTCCCACATTCAATTTTAGCCAGCTCAAATTCATCCAGTACTGGATTTCAGCAAGGCAGTTGCTAAATATCAAGAGAGCACTATTCTGGTAAGGTGCAAAAGAGCTTGGTATCACACACCATTTTACAATGTCTCTGAGGGGCAGCATGTACACTGCAAACAACATGGGGGACAGCACTGGGACCTGAGGGACCCCACATGACAGAGTGGGTCTGAGGAAAAAAAAACAGACACCACTCTCTGAGTTCTGCCAGTTAGGAAAGATGTAAACCACCTGAGGACTGTGCATGTCAGGCCACAGATTGACCTCAAGTACCCGAGCAGCACCCCATGGTCCACAGTGTCAGAAGCTGAAGAAAAATAAAGGAGCATCAAGAGAGAATGGCTTCTCCAACCTCTCATCATCAGGAGATCATTTAGCACCTGAACCAGCACAGTCTCAATACTGTGCCTGTTTCAAAAACTGGACTGGAGAGGTTCATAGATGTTATGGATGGTCAAGTGGTTCTCCAACTGTACCACAACTACTTTCTCAATAACCTTCCCTATAAAGGGGAGGTTTGAGATTGGTCTGTAGTTGGCCAGAGAGTCTGGGTCCAAAGAAGCCTGCTTCAGGAGGGGAGTAACCACTGCCTCCTTCAGGGAGCTTGGGAACTCACCTGAATCAAGGGAGCACCAGACTATCTGTACCAGGACCAGACTGATAATATCAAAACAACCCATAATCAGGGAAGTTGGGCCCGGGTCCAAACTACAGCATGTAGGGCACATACTCTGGACAATCCACATGACATCAACAAACTCTGGCAGGTCAGAGGTACTCCAGGAAGCACGAGGTGAAGTGACCGAGCACCGATCAACAGCATCCACCACAGAGTGAGTCAAGTGGATCTCTGACCTGATGTCAGCAACCTTATTCACAAAGAATCGAGCAAGCTCATCGCACTCCACTTGCAAAAAAGCTCTGCGGCATTGCAGATTGGCTGGGTTTCACAGCCTATCCACAGTTCAGAAGAGTTGAGCTGGTCTGTTCTGAGTGGCAGCAATCTCCCTGGACAGAAATTCTGCCTTCTTATGGGAGATCGCTGATTGGTAGGCCTGATAATGCTCTACCAATCTAAGGTGAAAAACTTCCAGGGTGGATTTCCACTAGCGCTGCTCTAGCCTTCATCCTAGTCACTGCAACTCCCTCAAGGACCCATCAAACCAAGGGTCCTAAGGACAAAGGGGGAGAGGACGAACATGGACAGGAGAAATCGAGTCCAGGGCCACAGAGATGGCCTTGTTATAGGCCAACACCAAAGTGTCTGGACTCAAGCTGGCCACAGGAAACTCTGAGAGGTCAATAACCATCCCTAGGCCTTTAGGGCTCACGTCCCATAAAGGGTGGTAACTGACCATCTCCACAGGGACAGGCATATGGAGGGGGGTGCAAAGGTTGAACCTCACATTGTAGTGGTTGGACCATCTGACAGTTTCCACCATCAGATTGGAGGCTTCAATTCCCAGGAGAAAAAACAAATCAAGAGAGTGACCATGTCAATGGGCAGCAGTGGGAACAATCTGTGTAAGGCCCAGCAATGTTATCAGCTGGAGGAAGTGCTGTCCAAAATGCAAGAGTTTGTTGTCAACCTCAACCCAGGCATTAACGTTGCCAAGAACCATCAGTCTGGGTGACTCAAGCACCATATCAACCACAAAATCTAATACTTCCTGTAGGAATCGCTTCTTGTCCCCAGGTGGATGGTAGACGAGAGCTATCCTACAACCTACACCTGCTACCACAGTACACTCAAAATTTCAGTCTCCTCAACTGGCACACTCATGAGGCCTCACTCAGCCTTGAAACAGACTGCCACCCCTTCCCGCGGTCCAATCTCAAGTGGTGTATCACTGAGTACCCAGCTGGAATTGCAGCCTCCAGCGTGGGGCCAGCATTTTCATCCAACCAGGTCTCAGTGATGCAAGCCAGATCAGCTGTTCCAACAAGGTCTGCAATAATTTCAGTCTTTATTCTTGACTGATCTGGCATTGCATAGCACCGCTGGAGTTGGACGGGTTTCAAGGGCTGCCCCGGCTACTTGCCTACCAACAATAGTGGTGCCCTTGGGTATGGGGACTAGACATGGTGAACCATGTTCCATGTTCCATTTCACCCCATGGCATCTTCTAGGCCTAACTACCCCGATGTGAGATACCCGTTCATTCATCCTCTGATGTCCACACCCCACTCCTGTGAACAATACCCAGTGCTCAACAGTGCTGGTAAGTTGACAACATCAGAGGTGGTGGGGGGCAAAATGGGTGGAGGGCACAGAGGGCAGAGGATGAATAGCACACGACTTTGGGGGGGAGGCCTACACATTCCACAGGCTGACCAAGATCAGAATACACAAAACACAAGCACCAGACCCAAAGAAAGACCCCCAAACAAGCAATAATAAAAAATACCCAATCCAAGCACTTAAACAAAATAAATAAATATACCCACCCAAAACAAATAATAAAAACACAATTAAAAAATGAAACCGTTCCCACACCGCATGGATAATTCAATCCAACACATAGCTCCTGGAAAACACAAATCGAAAAATAATAGAAAATAAAAACTTCTGCAACCCCCTCTCACTGGATGTGCAGAACACAGCCCAGGAGTAATAAAAGTCAGGACACTCTCACTGCCCAAAATTGAAAGTCCAAGGTCTGCTCACATTAAATCAAAAAACAATTAAAAATCCAGAGGTCTTCTTTCAAAGTACTGTACAAACAGAAAATAAATGAACTGTGGACACCCAGGTCCTCTCACCACTGGGGAATACCATGAAAAGGGGACACTCTCACTGTCCAGGATAATGGAGTACAAAATCTGGCCGTAATTCCAGAGCAAAGTAAGAAATAATCCAAAAGTTCAGGTAATCAAAATAGAGACTCCAACTCAAAATGGCCAAAACTGGGTCAGTAGTCAGAAGCAAGCAGGGGCCCGCAAAACTCCATCAGCAGAGACCACCGCTGGAAATACTCACTGCACCACTTCGGTTCCCGGGTAGAGACCACAAAGTAGCCAACCCCCCGGGGACCTAGGAGAGCTACAGGCTCATCAGCCAGCTCCCTGGCCAATCTAGAGCCCAGTCCCCCATGTGGCAGCAAATCTGGCTATAGGTCACCAGACGATGTCGGGCCTCACTCACAGCACCAACAGCCGACCCCCACCAAAGTCATATTCAGAGCCCGTGGCTCAGGATCTTCTCCAATGATTGGGCTAGGTCATGCAGGCAGTACGAAAGGTCACACACTAGGCCAGTACAAAAAGCGAAAGGATCTTCCCATGGACAAACTCCACTTTATTGCACAGCCTCCTCCCAGTAACTCTTGCTCCCACTCCTCAGCTGCAAATGTCTCAGCATGGATAAAAGCAAACGGCTGGAAACGGTGAGTCCGGATCTACACTAACATATATTGTGCAGGGTTTAGTGGGCAAATTTAAATGACACAAATCCCCTTTTTGTATCTGGGCAGTAGTGGGACTGTTTGAGCGTCCTTAGTGTAAACTGCAAGGATGATCTAAAATCCTGATAACGTGCAGAAACTAACTACCTCACTCCAAAACCCTAAGTAACTAAGAAATCTAGGTTAAGCAGTGTAAAACCGAGCAGGGAGAACAAGAAAATGGCAGCATAAACAAATAAAAGGCAAACAAAAAGTAAAAACTTCGTTGCAAAGTGCAAGTTGCAGCATGCCCAGCCCGGCGGCCATCTTGAATAAATGGACCAAGTCGGGAAAATCTCCCTGGTGAAACCTCCCATCTCTAGTGAGTTGTTAAACAGGACTTTCAGAGGTGCAGCCAGCACCTCTCTGAGATCCCTCAGTATCCTTGGATGTATCCCAGCTGGCTCCGTTGCCTTGTCCATTTTCAGATTTGCAAGTTCCTTCAGGACTCTCTCTTCTGTAAATGGATTAGTGGTGAATGCAGAACTGGAGCATAGTACTGTGCAGAAAAAAAATCACAAGGGCAATGGGACATTCAATGATTCTGGTGGAAGTGTAAATAAGTGTCCATGTGAGGAAGTACTTTCTCAATACAAGAGTGGTGGGTGCCTGTAACATACTTGCTGCAGTGTTGGTGGGGGTGAGAACCGTGGTGGGATTACGTAATGCACCGGAGTGTGAAAATCCACGTTTTTATAATTGCGCTTCTGCTCTTATCATGGGGTGACATAAACCCCAATCCTGGACCTAGCCTTCCAGATACCACCTCGACTGTATCTGCTACTACTAGCCAGCATGCCTTACCCCATGGCCTAAAACCCTTACCTTTACACATATGCAGCCTGCTCCCCAAAAATTTACCAACTTCAGCCTATAGTCACCTCACTTACCCCTGATATCATCATACTCTCTGAAACATGGTTAAATAATAAAATAGAAGGCTCCACCCTCTCCATCTCTGGCTACTCTATATCCCATCAAGACTGGCCCACCGGGGCAGAGGAGCAGCAATATATGTCTCGTCATCCATTATATTCACAAGCATTCTAGCCACCTCTGTCCCGAAAGCCTATGACGTACTAATTTTGAAACTTTCCACTCGTTTTTTGGTACCCATTTATGTTGCAGGTGCTTACTGTCACCCTGGCCTCCCCTTCAGCCATCATCACTGAGCTCACAAATACCATTATCTCTCACTCCTGCAGGTAAAACATATATAACGGGTGACTTCAACCAAAACTGGCTATCCACCTCCCTAACTAAAACACAAAACAATATCACTGCCCCTAACCTCTCACAACTTATCCTTGAGCCAACCTGAATGAACCTTAATTCCAGTAATCACTCCCTAATTGACTGGGCCCTCACATCCCACCCCCATAGGATAATCAAATCTGGTATGTTACCAGATGCCATAAGAGATCACCATATGATTTTCAAGGTGTGTAAAATATGCCGAACGAACCCCCCCCCCGAAAAAATCACAGGTTTTCTGATCGTATAAATCGCTAAACCTCAATCTCTTCCTACAGGACCTGCCCTCACTAACTGGGAACCGATAAAATAATCTCTTTCTATTGATGAAGTGTACAACTTTTTTCAAGCTAAATTTCTTGAGGTTTGAAAGAAACATAACCCTCTTCAGCATGCAAGGGTTAGGGGAAACCACTTCTCATGGATCACCCCTGAACTTCTAGTGTATCACAGGGCTAGGGACCATGCATGGAAAATGTACAAAGCTACCTTGCTCCCTCAAGCCTATAACTACTACCGATCCCTACGTAACAAGTGCACAAAAGCCACTCACTTAGCAAAATCTGATTACTTCAACTCTACTTTCCAGTCCAATATAAATAAGCCATCCAAATTCTGGAAGGTAATTCACTCCCTCTTCTCTCCTCCCCCCCGCTCCTTCCCAACACCACTCCTTAAAATAAGCAATATCCAAACTACTAATCACCTTAGCGTGGCAAATAAATTTAATTCGTATTTCATCTCTTGCACTTCTGCTCGCTTATCCTCCTTGCCTCTCCCATGCCACCACCTTCTTCCTTCTCCTTTTCTAGCATTACACCTATGGCTACCTTGGAGGCTTTATATTCTCTCACCCCCTCCAAAGGCAGGTCTGGACCCCAAGCTGTTGTATTTATCAGCCCCTACTATCACCACTCCACTTTCAGACCTGCTCAACTGCTCCTTCACCACAGCTTCTATCCCCTCTGTCTGGAAACACTCCACCATCCTTCTCCTACCTAAGGGAGGCAACCCTTCCACTCCTGCTAACTATCTCCCTATTTCTATCCTCCCTACCCTCACTAAACTGAACATCTGGTTCTCTCCCAACTAACCTCTTATCTCTCAGACTTTAACTTTTTCACCCCTTTCCAATTTGGTTTCCACAAGAATCACTCTAACACTACCTCCCTGATTAGACTCACTGATACCATCCTCACAGAGATGGACAGTGGTAAAATCACATCAGCCATTTTTGTTGACCTTGCAAAGGCTTTCGGCACTGTCTCCCACACCCTTCTTTTAGACTCCCTTTCCTCAGCAGGCCTAACAGACTCTTCCACAAGTTGATTCAAAGCCTACCTTGTGGGAAGGATCCAGTCTGACAAAATAGCAGAAACCGTATCTCCTTCCCTCCCTATCAACACTGGCATACCCCAGTGCTCTGTCCTGGGCCATATTCTTCTGCCCATTTTCATAAATGACCCTCTCTGTCTGCTGTTCCACCTCAATCCACATGTATGCTGATGATATGGTTCTCTTCACAATAGGCCTTTCCCCCACTGATGTTGCATCCAAACTTCAGCATGACTTCAATAAAATTCAGTTCTGGTTCGGCTCCCATCAGCATTCCCTCAGTGCCAAGAAGACAATCTCAATGACCAGCTGTACCTCTCCACAATTCATTCGCTCTTCTGGTGGATAGTGGTTCCTCTATGGAGGCACCTGCAGTGGAGACCAAGGAGGACGCTGGGAACCTTCACAGAGGACACCCACAGGAGGGTGGCATGGGACCCCACAGGGGAAGGAAACAACTCCTGGTGGGGGACTCAATCATTAGGGGGTATAAATGGAGAAAGGGGAGAGGGAGGTAAGGTACCTTCCTGGCGCCACGGCTTGGAGGGACAGGAAGTGAATCCTCAGGATCATGGGAGGAGCTGCATGAGGGAGGGAGCAGGATGTCATTGTCCACCTAGGGACAAATTACCTGGCTAGAAATGGGACCAGAGCAGTGCAAGAGGAGTTTGTAGAGTTGGGAAGGGGCCTTAGACAAGTAGCACATACGGTAACCTTCTCGGAGGTGCTGCCTGTCTATGGCAAGGGAGATGCTAGGGCACTTCTCACCAGGGAATTCAATGAGTGGTTGAAAAACTGGTGTGGAGCTCAGGGTTTTGGCTTCATTGGGGACTGGGGAGCCACCTGGAGGGATGCAGACCTATACTGGTACGATGGTCTGCATCTGTCCAGGGGGGGAACCAGGATCCTAGGTGAGAGGTTTAAATGCTTCATTGGCAAGCATTTAAACTAGTCAAGGGGGGAGGCACTGAAAAGGAGCAGGGAAATCCAAGCCTCCCCCCACAAAACATGGTGATTAGTGAGGTAAACACCAAGGTACAGAAGTTGTTAGGGAGCAGAACAGATTTAAATGTAGAAAAAGTCAAAGGCAGTAAGGACAGAAATGGGGCTAAAAGGGGTAAGGCTATCAAAAAGTGGAGGGTGATGCTTACCAATGCCCATAGTCTGTGTAACAAGCTCCCTGAACTAGTGGCCTTGATGGAAGAGGGTTGCCTGGATATTGTGGCAGTCACAGAAACATGGTACACAGAGAACCATGACTGGGATGTCAACATACCAGGATACAGAATCTACAGGAGGGACAGGGAGGGTAAAAGAGGAGGAGGAGTAGCTCTCTATGTAAAGGAAGGGATCAAAGCAACAGAACTAGAGAGTAAACAGGGAGCAGATGAGGCACTTTGGGTCACCCTGGAGACAGGAAATGGCATCACAATCTGCATGGGGGTTGTATACAGACCCCCATCTCAGGGGGAGGGAATGGACAAGGAAATGATAGAAGGCTTTCTTAGAATGGCAGAAAAAGGGGAGATATTGTTGGTGGGGGACCTGAATATGCCAGATGTTAACTGGAGCACCTTTGCTGCAGGCACATCCAAGAGCATGGTCATTCTTGATGCCCTACACGGGGCATGCCTCAGACAGCTAGTATTGGAACCCACTTGGGAGGGAGCAATCTTAGACCTGGTACTTTCAAATGGGGATCGAGAAAGAATCTCAGATTTAGAAATGGGTAGCCATCTGGGAACAAGCGACCACCAAACAGTGTGGTTCACGATAAACACAGCCATACAATCAAGCCATACAAAAGCAAGAGTACTAGACTTTAGGAGGGCTGACTTTGGGAAAATGAGAGAGTGCCTCAGAAAAGCACTAGCAAACAGGCGAGAAGGAGGGGTGGAGAAACAATGGGGAGTGATCAAAACAGCCATCATAGAGGCAACAAGCCTCTGTGTAAAGCAAATCAATAAAACACAATGAAGGAAAAAAATGCTATGGTTCACAAAAGAGGTGGCAGGGAAGGTTAAGGAGAAAAGGACAGCATTCAGGAAATATAAGGAAACACAGAAGGAGCAGGACAGAGAACTTTATCAGTTAAAGCAGAAAGAGGCTGGGATGGCAGTCAGAATAGCAAAGGCCCAAACCGAGGAAAGGATAGCCAATTCTGTTAAGAAGGGGGATAAGACCTTTTATAGGTACATTAGGGAGCGAAGAAAGACCAAAGGAGGGATACTGAAGCTTAATAAAGGGGAGGGAATGTGGGTAGAGGGTGACAGTGAAAAAGCAGGATACTGAAAGAATATTTCTGCTCAGTATTCACAAAGGAAGAGGAGGGGGAGTTACCTAAACCAAACAAGAGAAACACTCTGAAGACGGGTGTCGATACCAGTCCATTTACAGAAGAAAGAGTTCTGAAAGAACTAATAAAATTGAAGGTGGACAAAGCAATGGGGCCTGATGGGATTCACCCAAGAATTCTAAAAGAACTAAGGGTAGAACTAGTGACACCGCTGACTACTCTCTTTAACAAATCATGGGAGGATGGGGTGGTACCCAAGGACTGGAGCAGGGCAGATGTGATTCCTCTTCACAAAAGTGGGAGCAGGACAGAGGCTAGAAACTACAGACCAGTTAGTTTGACCTCAGTGGTAGGGCAAATGATGGAATCACTTCTGAAGGAAAGAATTGTTGAGTACCTAGAGGCCAGTGGGGCACAGGACCCAAGGCAGCATGGATTCACGATGGGAAGGTCATGTCAGATGAATCTAATAGATTTCTTTGACTGGGTGACCAGAGTAGTAGACCAGGGAGGGGCTGTGGACATGGTCTACTTAGATTTTAGCAAGGCATTTGATACAGTCCCACACAAAAGATTAATACACAAGATAGCCAGCCTTGGAGTGGGTCCCAAGGTAGCCTGGATAAAAAATTGGCTAGACATAGGACGCAAAGGGTAGTAGTAAATGGAGTCCACAGTGAAGAAAGGAGGGTTACTAGTGGGGTACCGCAGGGTTCAGTACTGGGACCGGTCCTTTTTAATGTCTTTATAAGTGATATTGCAGAGGAACTGGAAGGAAAAGTATGTCTCTTTGTGGATGACACAAAGATCTGCAACAAAGTTGATACACAAGATGGAGTGGAAAGGATGAGAAGGGACTTGGCAAGGTTGGAGGAGTGGTCAAATGTATGGCAGCTCAGATTCAATGGAAAGAAGTGTAAGGTAATGCACACGGGAAACAAAAAAACAGAAGCATACACAATGGGGGGTGAGATACTGACAACAGTAAAAATAGAAAGGGACCTGGGGGTAATTATATCAGATGACCTAAAGGTGGGCAAGCAATGTGAGAAGGCAGTAAGGAAGGCTGGGGATACTGGGATGCATAGGAAGAGGCATCAGTAGTAGAAAACAGGAAGTTGTTATCCCTCTGTACAGACAGTTGGCGAGACCCTATCTGAGTACTGTGTGCAGTTCTGAGACTCCATCTCCGCAAAGACATAGACAGAGTGGAGGCTGTCCAGAGGAGGGCAACCAAAATGGTGCAGGGTCTGCACCAGAAGACATACGAAGAAAGACTAAAGGAGCTTAATATGTATACTCTTGAGGAAAGAAGGGAGAGAGGGGACATGATAGAAACTTTCAAGTACCTCAAGGTAATTAACAAAGTCCAAGAGGGAAGCATCTTTCAGAAAAAGAGATCTGCAAGAACAAGGGGGCACAATTTCAAGATAGAGGGGGGACAGCTCAGGGGTAATGTGAGGAAGTATTTTTTCACTGAGAGGGTTGTGGATGCATGGAACAGCCTCCTTGAGGAGGTTGTGGAGTCAAGAACAGTGGGGGACTTCAAGAATGCATGGGACAGGCATAAGGCAGTCCTAGTGGCGGGTAAGAGGAAGTAAGCTGTTGGTTAACTAGGATCTGCAGCTTATCTGTTAGGTAGTAAAATGGGCAGACTAGGTGGGCCAAGCGGTCCTTATCTGCCATCAAATTCTATGTTTCTATGTTTCTACCTTTGGCATCAGGCAGAGACTCTCTCGGCTCCCCTCCCTGCCCACCTTTCATACCCTAGACAGGACGATCCTTGAGGATTCCACCTCCTTCAGGTATCTGGGGTCTGGCTAGACCAATGTCTCAACTTCTCTGGTCATGTTGATGCCATCCTGAAGAAGCTGCACCCCAGACTTGGTGCATTATACAGGAACCGTAGCTGCCTCACACTAGCAGCTAGGTGTACACTAGTCCAGAGGATGAAAATGCCTATCTTTGACTACTGTGATGTTGTATACAGTGCCGCTCCCAAGTCCTCCTTGACCAGATTGGATACCCTTTTTAACTCCTTCTGTTGATTTGCTCTTGAAGCCCCCGTGTCATACTCATCACTGTTTTCTCTACCACTCCCTGGCCTTCTGTTCCCCAGAAAATCACTGCCTCCTCCACTGTACCAAATTTACATCAGCATTTTGGTTTGGAACACTCCCTACCTATCTTACCTCATCTCTATATATTCTTCCCCCACCTGACTATTCCCTTAGATCTCATGGCTCTCAGCTACTAGTAACTCCTAGGGGATCTACTGTCATAGGACATATGGCCTTCTCTCATCATTTCACTAAGCTATGGAATGCACTGCCTCCCCAGATTTGCCACTTTTCCTCCCTCCACTCCTTCTCCTTAGCCCTTCAAAATTTTCTCACTATGAATTGCTCCTGTGGCTAAATGTCTCTAATCCTTTTCCTTCTGCTAGTGACTGCTCCATTCTCTGTCTCACACGATGGTCACACATCACTGTTCCAAGGGGTTAATTACAACTGGATTCTACTAAAACACTTCAAGGTATATTCCTTGGCTACTTTTTGCACTGTTAATCTGTCAAGGCTCTCTGTATTGTACCATGAATGTGGTATGCTCAGGATGCTTGTATCCTTGGCAATTATTTTTGTACTGTTAATCTGTATTGACTATCTCTTATTTTACCTTACATGTAATATGCTCATGATGTATGTATTGTAAAATGTATTTTTATTTTTCCCTATTACCCTCCTCCTCAGAACGCACTGGGAGACTAGCAACGTGTTGCTCAGTGTGCCTTTCCTGTTGAATCATTTCAATAAATAAATAAAACTAAAATAAAAAAGTGAATCTTACTGGACAGCAAGAGGCGGTGGGGAGACAGCGTCTGAATCAACTTGTCCTGGTAGTTGATGCAAAGAGAGGACAAGGTTGACCCCTGCCTGTGAGTATTCATATCTGATGACCTCAGGCTAGTGAGACTGCTCCAGAAGTCATTTGCTAGAACTAGAAGGATAATGGAGTGTATTTGGAGTTATAGCACAAACTGAAGCAGGATGTCACCTGCCACTATTTACAAAACTGTTGAGAACCTACCTGGAGTGAAGTATCCAATTCTGGAGACCACATCTCAGTAAGGACACACACAGAGGCTTTCCAAATGAGAGCTACCAAAATAGGTAAATGGCTCCATCATGGAGACACTGATGGAATTTAATATCTACAGACTTGAAGAGTGGAGGGGGGGGGCATACGCAAGAGAACCATACACACCTCATAGTGATAAACATGGTACAGGAATCAACTATAAGTTGGAAGTGGGTAAATGAGGCAAAGGATATATTACCGTATTTCTTTAACCTTTTTTTGAAAAAAATTGAAGCCTTTAAATACATAAAAGGAGTAAACAAGACAGGTAGAGAGGGGCTGTTCAAAGTAAGGGAGGGGAGGGACACCAGGGGCCATGATATGAGACTGGAGCGAGGAAGGTTCAGGAGGGAGATGAGGAGACACTTTTTTACAGAGAGGGTGGTGGCTGGGTGGAATGCATTACCTGCTGAAGTGGTATGCAGTAGAACAGTGAACTGCTTCAAATGAGGATGGGACAGGACAAGGGGAAGGGTGGAAGGGAGGGGCAGCTGCAGAATAAGGGGTGCTAGCTGCACATTCAAGCAGACTTGATAGACCTCTAGGCCTTTATCTGCTGGCAAATTTACTATGTTTGTATGTATTTGACCAGTAAAATACTCCATTTAGCAGTACTCATTTACAAGGATGTCCTGGTTAGAAAACATAACATTCAGTGGGAAATACTGCAACTCCACAACATATGGTGACCCCCCCCAAAAATTAGATACTAGCCAAAAAATGTTATCTAATACAACTCAAGATGCGAATAGCTGGAGTATTAATATATAGGACTTATGGGCTAGATGATATATATGGAGTGCTACAAACAAGTACAATATTGAAACATACAGTAGTATCAAATTGACATCAGTTCAGTTCAATTTATTTGAAAGGATGACAGCCATTGAGCAGGCTCATTCACAAGGTGGTCCTTTATACATCAAAAGATGACAAGATACTAAGGTATATTGCAGACTGAAAAAAAAGAAGCTAGAATACAGTGAACACATATGAAGCAGTAGAATACAATAAATAGTAAGGACTTTATAGTTACAACAACAAAAGTACACATTCCGGTTCCGGATGCAGCCAGGAAAACAATGAGCACAGGAAGCATAATGAGTGCATAATACAACTTTTGTCGTGGCTTTAGTTGAATTGTTTAGGAGACAGAGACAGGATCTAGGTAAGACAGTATTTTGTAGTTAACAGTGACAGGCTTCAATGATAGTATTACCCACGATGTATCTGAATGCGTTTAGGGGTATCAAGTTTTTTAGTTTAAGTGAGATTTGGAGTTTGTTCCAGACTTCGGGAGACCATTGCCCATGGCAGCTTGGGTATGAGTTTTTGTATTTCAAATGAAGTATACTCACATTTTCTTAATGCACAGGAGCTTTGAAAGCAATGCAAGGTAGAAGATATGTACAGAGGCAATTTGTTCAAGAGAGCTTTATAGACTGAGTTGTAAGTAGAGAGAGAAGTCTCATGGTTGATAGAAAAGTCTAGTTCAGCTATTTATATAGTGTGCAGTGGTGTGTTCTAGCCGGGGCATTAGTAATAAAGCGTAGAGCCTGGCGATAAAGGATATCCATGGTATGAAGGCTGGAGACTGTACAATTGTTACAAATTATATCTGCCTAATCAAGTAACAGCATGAAGGTGGCTTGAACCAGTCTGGTTTGTGAATCCCGAGGGAAGCGGGATTTGTTCTGATAGAAGAACCCCAGTCTCTGCTTCAGTTTCTTGGACAGTGACTCAATGTGGGGAACAAATGGCAAGTGAAAGTCCAGTAAAAAACCTAAATATTTGAAATTATTCACAACTACAGGCTTATCACCGAGGAGGGTGGTGATGGGGTAACATGGATATATGTGATAACGGCGATTGCAGAATAGCTATTGCAATTATGGTGAAGTGCACTTTGCCGGAAAACATTTTCAGCAACGTACTCCCTGGCACACAGCAAAAGGGTGCCAAGGACTTACATTTTGCCTCCCACACCCCCCTACTTAAGGATTCTCAACTTCCGCGGGTTGCATGTTGTGGGGATGAAAAAGAAAAAAAACAAAACATTTTGGGCTGGGAGCAAGAAAAGGTACCTGTGCCCGGCCCCAAACCAAGTACCCTATGCAGCCCAGCCCTGTACCCACCCACCACACCATGGGAGCAGCTCGGTAACTTGCTGCAGCAACACCCCTCACAATCCTTCCCTCCAGTCCCACCCCTCGCTCAGCATGCTTCCTACCCCCCCCACGCATAGACATGTAGTGACAGGATGTTGCTATTTTCGCTAACCCCCCCCCATCCGGTCGCCCTCCTTCCCTGGTAGCCTCAATGTCAGGTGTCGTGATTGAGTCACCATTTTTGTAGGTGCCCAATCGTGGTCGCCGAAGTTATGGTATACCGGGTAACATTACTGTAGTCTAGACTCGCTGCAGCTGCCTTAGGCTGATGAAAGAACATTATCTTAATTTTTTTTAATAGTAATTTTGCTAAGATTAGATTTTGCTGTAGCTGGTTAAAGTCAAATTGGAGCAATGAAATGACTTGTGAAAGTGAGGGTTTAGAGATATGCAATACCGTATCATCAGCGAATAAGTGAATCTTTGAGTCTGAAGTGTTCTTGGTTAGGTTGTTAAAGGAAAACACTGGAAATGACATAGCTTTCCTTGGACACTACAGAAACTCTCAATCAGTGCTATCATTAGAGTAACAACTTTTTTATTGAGTTAAAACAGCTACCCACAGCTTCCACTTTCTGTTGCTGACAGCCACCATCTCATGAGCAGCAGTGAGATTCCTGGGATGACTTTATGCTATTATGCCTGTTTGAGCACTGCTTTTGGTTGGCAGGACATATTAGCAGAAAGGAAGCTCATTGCTACTCATGAAATGGGGGCTGCCAGCAATAGAAAGTGAAAGTTGAAGGCCACTGTTTAAATCACTAAAAAAGCAATTGGAGGGAATTAAAAAAAAAAAAAAGTTACTGTCTGAAAGCACTAATCAAGCATTTATGTAGTGCCGGGGTAAAGCTGTGCCTTTTCCAGTGTTTCCCTTTAACATAAATAAAAAATAACAGCAGACCTAAAATGGAACCCTTGAGGACCCCCCTTTGTAGGGGGAGCAGGGGTGAGAGGTTGCCATTTATTTTTATTTGATGTTGCCTAGCCTCCAAATAACTGGTGAACCAGTTTGTTGCACTAATGTTGAAACCCAGCTGTTTAAGGCTATCAAGAAGTAATACATGGTTCACCATATCAAAAGCCTTGCTGAAATCCAAAAATACAACTGCAGTAGCTAGTTTATTATCAATTGTCTCTATACAGTCAGCTGTTACTTTAGACAATGCAGAAGTTGTGCTGAAGGATGGTCTGAGACCAGATTGCAAGGGATTGATTAGCTGGTGTTTGTTCAAAAAGGCTCTTACTTGGATGCTAACGTGCTTTTCCAGCAGCTTTGATATGACTGGTAGAATTGAGATAGGCCTATAATTATTTATTTGAATTGCTGGGCTCAACAACACTTACATTTATCGACACAGAATTCACCAACAAGTACTTTACCATAAGAGGGCTATCAAGAGGAACTCATTTTGTTAGCATGTTTATGAAAAAAAGTTTAGCAATAAACAGGCAGAGAATACCAAGAAGAAGAAACTGCTGTTATAACTATACTTCTCTACTGGGCATACCTCTCAACTTGCCAATGTGTGACAGAGGGCTACAAAATGTGTGATAAATGGCAAAAATGTGGTACGCCTGATTTTTCACAGCGTGCAGAGTCATGCACTGTGGCGTTTTCACATAAAATAAATTTTACCACAGTAAAATTATTGTCTGTATGCTTGGCATGTAGTTTGTGTTGCAAATTAAAGAGAAAATGAAAATGTGTTGTCTATATGTCCTTAATTAAAACAAAGTGTTGCAAATCTTAAATGTGAGTTAACATTTTATTGATTTAATCTATAAATACACCTCTAGAGAATGAAAAACCACCACTTATTCATTATTTGAGGAAATCATGAAACAGTTTATTGAAACTATACTAATGCAACACTACTGAATGAAAAAACTATTTGTAGAGCATTTGTGGAAATTATAAAATTAAATGTATACTGAAACTATGCTAATACTACACTATAATACATACAAACAAAAATGTGTGTTGAATACTTTAACTATAATACTATACTGTAATATACTAAATAAATGCACCTCAAGTGAATAAAACAAAGTGCTTGAAAGTTAAACCCTAAAAACCCAAGTAAGCAATTATTGAACTTAAGTAATACGCGTATTCACATTTATTTATTTAGTCAGTCATAGGAATTAGAACACTTTGAGTCATAGACTCATTTACAAAGGCTCTGCATCAGCATAGTCATACATTCAGAGATAGTTCATTAGTGGGGTATCACATTTCAAGTATTTACATATAATAACCAAGGTGGCTGAAAATCTATACATGTAGTAGCTAGGGTATTGATATTATTACAGTGGAACAATTATAGAGCTAGTGCAGCCTCTAGGGCATTGTCGTATAGTAGGAACAGTGATCAATATATCAGTGAGACAACGCAGTTTAAGCAAAGTATTTACATATAATAGCCTGGGTGGCTATTGACCTATACATTTAGTAGCTATGGTATTGTATTAGTACAGAAGATATAGTTACAGTGTGGGTGCAGCCTCTAGGGCATTATACAGCAGAGGTGGCGATCATCAGCAAAGATGTCCTATACAGTTAGTCCTATACAACTGGTAGCAATGTCAATGGGGAGCAGCCTAGTGCCACTCTGTGCAGTTCAATTAGGAGGATTAGCAGTTGCACTGGCATTGGCACAAGGAGACAATGTGTTTTTTTAGGATGATCTTGAAGTGTCTTAGGTTGGGAATGGAGGTTATGGCTGGGGGGAGCTCACTGTACCAGGTGGGAGCTCTATAGAGGAATGTTCTCTGAGCTAGGGAGGTTCTGACCCTGGGCACGGTCCACAGATGTTTGTTGGCAGAATGAGTGGTCTCAATGCAGGAACATGAGAGTAGTGAGGCAGAGACCCCACAGCGGAGTTAACCCTAGGTGGATTTTTTTGGTGAGGAGACAGGATTGATATTGTAGTCTTTCCTCCAGGGTGATAATGTTAGTAAGAGCATAGATGGTGCAAGTATGGGAGTGTTCATCTGCACCTAGGACGCCTAGCCACAAACACATGCTGGCAGCTGGACACTAAAAAGAACAGCATATGCAACTGCAAACAAAATCACAGCTGTAGGACCACAAATGTCAAATGTCTTTCTTTAAAACACTGTTGGAGTGTGGTGCAAGTTGTCTATGTTGTGGTCCGGTGTTCTTTATTATGGGCGGCCATTGCTTTTCTGGCAGCAGCAAGAGTCTCCTTCGAATACTGAACATTGTAACAGCCTCGCTCCTCATTCATCTTGATTGCCAGCAAAGAGTTCAGCATTTTGAGATGCAGGGACTTTCATAGCTCTGTTTTAACTTTATGTACCATGCTAAAAGCATGCTCTGTGTCTGCATTTAAGTGGGACAAGGAAAGTATTACCATCATCAATCTTTTAAAGTACTGCAGTGAACCATCTCCACCAACAGTTTTGAGGACTGCAGCCCTATGTTTTGGGAGGGCTGAATGGGGTCCATTTATTGGTCCAGCTAGGGTTCCTGTATCAGACAACTGGTACACAGAAAATTCATCCAGTAATGTGTCCTTCTCTTCTATGGTCTTGCAGATTCCTAGATGATCTGCCAAGTCTATCATCATATAGGGTGTAACCTTGAGCTTCGAAGAAGAATTGAGGACATGTCCTACATTTTGCACAAACCTGTTGGTCACAGGAAGCTTCTTTAGTATTTTGGATATGACAGTAGAATAAAACACAACTGCTTTCTGATAAATGTTGGTTTCTATGACTGTCCCAGCAATGCTGTCTTCCTGCTCCATCATGTACTGTTATATTTCTGCCCCTAGACGAAGGTCACTGTGGCACAGAAAACTATCAGGATTGTCCAGAATGGTAGCATCATTGTCATTTAGCAATTTTCTGGCCATCTCAGGCCACAGAACTCTGCCAGCATATATGTGGAGGAGTTGAGAGATGTCAAAGTGCAAAGTCATTAGTTTGCTGTCACCTTTTTGCATCTGTTGGTTGAACTGGCACAGAGGTTCAAGTCCATATTTTAGAAACATAAATTGCATTCAGATTTCATGGCTCTCCAGTCTTTTGGTGATGCTCTCCACTTTTGCTGGTCTTTGTTCTGCTGACCGGAAATATGACAGGAGTGCAGGCCACAGAACCAGCATCCTCTTGACAACCTTATTCAGGCTGAGTCACCGTGTTGGTGCATACTTTCTAACCTTGAGTGGTTCTACATCTACAAACAGTGCAAATTCTTTTAACTTCTGTTCTTTGAGCACTTGAAGCAAAGTGGCAGTAAACATCTGACTCAAGCTCTTCAATTTTTGTCAGAGTCTTTACTGCTGATTTACTGCAGATGTCTGCCTGGTGGCAGAGACACCCCATGTTGACAATATGTGGATTTAAGGTTTGGAGCCTTGATAAAACAGAGTTCCTCTTGCCGATCATGGAGGCAGCATTGTCCGATGACAGTGCAACAAGATTGTCCATTGGGAAGTGAAATCTGTTTAGGGTTTCGATAAGATAGTCAAACATGCCTTGTCCAGTTTCTGAGACACACTCAGGCATATCCAAGAACTTTATCGCATGCTTTCCTTGCTCTTCATCAAAATAACCCACAAGAATAACTAACAGTTTTTCATCTCCCATGTCTGTGCTATGATCCATGTAAACACAGTATGGCACTTTTCAGCACTTCGCTGCACCATCTTCCTGGTACATAGGCCCCATGATGTCCCATGTTATGCAGGTTGCTTTTGTGGCACCGCAAGTCATCTTTTTTAGTACTTCAGGATCAGAGTAGTACTTCTTCATATATTTAATAATGTGATCGCCACATGAAAATGACAAGTTCTAGCTGCTCAGAATTAGTAGTGTTTTAGTACAATAGCCCTGTATACCCCTGTATAATGGCTTTGCACTTAAGTGGTACATTGATATGCAACTGCTGTGGGGGAGGGAGGGAGTTTTAATGTAAGAAGTGCTGTATCCTTGTCTTCTGTCATGTTACTGCCTCTTAATGTGGAAAATTTGCTAATAAAATTTGAATTGAAAAAAAAGAAAATGACAAGTTCTGCTCTGTAAACATAGTGACAAAAGCAACTACGGCCTCTGTAAATTTTGAGTTTGATTGTGCTGCAAACAAATTGGAGAGCATCTGTCCAGATGTGGCATGCTTGACATTGTTGCAGTGCTTCTTCAAAGCTGCATGGCACTGCAGATCATGGCATCCTCCATGGCTTATGGTGAAATCACAGGAGCATATCTTGCAGAATGCATATGTTCTCCCTTTCCCTGCTGTTGCCGACCCAATCAAATAAAGATTTCCTGGTAGCCTGAAATGTTGTGTACCATCTTTTCTTCTTCACTGGGCTGTGCATACTGGAATTATCTGATTCTGAGTCATCCCTGCAATCTAAGCAAACATAAAATGCAACAATCTAAACAAAAGAAAGACAACGCACCTCAACTTGACTTCCACTCTGAGACTAATCCCTTCAGGCAGACAATAAGGCAGCAACAATAATTTTCAACTTCAAATACTTATTTGTTCGCTGGTGTGGCAGGAGGCAAGGCATAATGCCTCAGCATTCCACACCACTGAGCCAGCCTGCCAACCATGCCATCATCATCAAAAAATAGGCCATGTACCTTGTTTTATGGGTGGTGGAAGAGGGGTCCTGCTTGCTGTGTCCAGTCAATGTTGATGTTTTCTGAACATGACTGGTGGGTCACACTGTAACACTATAGTCATATTAAAAAAAAAAAACAACATCAGACATTGTCTGAACACAGCAAGCAGCCCCCCTCATGCACCCAAATACCAGTGCAAACAATTATGTTACACAACGTAGCATAGCAAACAAACCACACCATCAAAAATAGGCCATGTACATTTTTTTGGGAGTTGGTGGAAGGGGGGGCTGCTTGCTGTATCCAGTCAATGCTAATGTTTTTTGAACATGACTGGTGGGTCACACTGTAACACTACAGTGACATTAAAAAAAAAAATCAGACATTATCTGGACACAGCACGCACCCCCCCCCAAATACTTAATTCCATTACACTTGGCAATTTTGGCATTAAAAGTAATCCAACATAATGTCATGTAGCAAGCAAGATACTCACTGCTAAAACAGGATATGGTTCTCATTTTTTGGGTCGCTGGGAAGGGGGTCCTGCTCACTGTGCACATACAATACTGATGGTTTATTAACACAGGTGTCAGTGGCTCAGTAGGTAGCACACTCACCTTTGAGGCCAGGAGATCAGAGGGCTGTGGGTTCAGTTCCCACATCTGGCACTTGGGCTAATATCCCAGTACTAACACTGTAGTGCAGCATGAGGGGTACTGCACTTCTGAGGTGCTGTCTTTCAGATGAGACATTAAACCGAGGTCCCATCTGCCTGTTCTGGTGGTGTTCAGGTGGATGTTAAAGATCCCATGGCACTTATCGAAAAGAGTAGGGGAATTTTATTGAAAAGTTTGGACTTCCTTACTGAAAAAAACAAATGCAAAACAAATAATCAAAATAAAACAACAAAAACAGAACTGGAAATAAACAGACTTATCTAAAACAGGAACTTATACACCAAAACAGAAAATGTAAAAAAAATCAATCAAGACAGCAAACATCACTGTTTTTCCAAAACTGTAGAAACTGAGATCTAGTATAAACTTGGATATCATGCAATTTAACTGAAAGCACAGCAGTTTTGATATTATCTACAGTTTCTTGTAATGAAATCCATTTCTGGTGTAATACTAACATGCATCTGGCCTGCCAGAAATAATAATGAATCAACATCAGAATAATGTACATATTTTCAGCCTCATATTTCCCAAGCAAAAAACCATTTGTACAAAACATAATATCTTCATATGATGAATGCTGCAATAAAGGTTCAGACCAAATAGTGGCTAACAATTTCCGAAAATCAAGTGCAAAGTGGCATTCCAGAAATAAATATTGTTGGGTTTCTAAAATACCCTGACAGGAATCCGTAGGGCAATATCTATTTTCTATTGCCTTATGCTTATGATTGCCCTTAACACTTAATCTCCCATAATTACAAAACCAAATTGTAACCCAAACATATGGAGGTAAACATGGGTTTCAAAGTTGCTTGAGAATCCAGTCAAAACAATCTGGAGGACAAAAGGGGAAAGCAACCTCTTCTTGAGAATCTCGCCTCCAAACCCTTTCATAGAGAAATTTTCGATTCAGAACACAAAAATCCTGGGGGCTAAATCCCCAGGACAAAGCCAGTTTTATTGCTTGCCTCCCATAGGAAGGAACATCAGAAATTCTGGACTCGAAACCCTTCCTTCCAGAATTCCAGTGGGTAAGACAGGGTAACAACCACTGCAAAAGAAAAGGTTTCCAATCCACATCTCCAGACTTCAGTGCCTTCCCAAAATTATAATAGAAAAATAAACTATAAAAAAGGCAACCGGGTTAACCATACCAACCCCTCCCTCAACCAGTGGCCTATAGGTCAAACTATGTTTAACTGGGTTCAACTGAGACCCCCAAAACCCTTGAAAAACAATGCTGTACAGTCTAGTAAATAACGTCACCGGCGGGGGGAATATAGCAGATATAAAAACATGGGAGCTAATAATGTTTTGATCAGATAAACTTGCTTTTTCTTACCAACTTGGTGCTGCTTCCACCCAGCAATGAGACCCTCCACTCTCTCAATTGAAGTCTGCCAATTATAAGATTGCATATCCCCGGTCCCAAACAAAATACCCAAACTTTTAAAAAGAGCAGTAGAAATTGTAATACCAGCAAAGGTACCAGTTATAGGAATAGTGAGATGGCCAAGAGGAACCCCAACACTTTTTGTAAAATTAATGTGAGACCCTGAAATAAAGGAATAGGTCTGTAATACTCCCTCCAAAGCCCTTTTCCTCAGTATGCATGCCAACTGTCAAAACTAAATCATCAGCGTAAGCCAGTATCTTAATTGGAACAGAGGGTTGAGCTCCACTCAACTCCATTATCTCAGGACAAAGAAGAATCACCCTATTCAGGAAATCAATACAAAAATTATATAAAATGGGACTTAATGGGCATCCTTGTCTAACACCCCATTTAACTGTCACCTGCCTACCCAACCATTAACATTAGGAATAATAATAGCTCCGGAATATAGAGCCCTAATCCACTGAATACATTGAGCAGGGATCCCAAAAGCTGCCAAAATGGAAATGAAAAAAAAAACCATGGGAGACCTTTATCAAAGGCTTTTTCCTGGTCCAAGCCTAATACCCATCCTTTAACATGATCTCTATCTCCTAATACAAACAGTTCCTGTAACAAAACCAAATTATCATGTTGACACCTTCCTGGTATACCACAAGCCTAAGCTGGACTTACCATGCCGGCTGTCTTAAGCAATCTAGCCAACAAACTTTTAGCTAAAATTTTGTAATCAACATTTAGCAGGCTAAGTGCTCTCCAATTGTTTAGATCAGCCGCAGAACCCTTCTTAAAAATCAGTACTAAAATGGCTTCTTTCATAGTTTTTGTAAATGTAGCTTGAGACATGTCATTAAATAACAGTCAAAGCTAGGACCAAATCTTCTCTAAAAGTACTGTAAAATGGGCTGTAAGACCATCCGTCCCAGGTGCTGAGTTCAAATTTAAACTCCTAATAGCCTGAGCCACCTCAGTAGCCGAAATATCAGCAGATAACATATCACCATCTGCTTGTGAGAGTGGGGGTAAATGCAAGGAGCCCAAAAAGGAATCCGCTGATGCACAATCAGGTGTAGTACCCAACATAGTAAGAACATGTTGCTCTACCACATCCACCAAAAGTTCCGGAGACTGAACAAGCTCTCCAGAGGGGGACCTTAAAGCCTGAATAAATCTAGACCCCACCCGTCCCTTACAGTCCAACCCCCCTTTAGACAATCTAGTCCCAAATCTAGCCTCTTGCCCCAGGGAACTAGCTCAATAATACTGTAAGGTTTTCATTTGACTACACACTACTGCAATTTGTCTACTATAATCATGAGAAGAGGTATCAGGCAGTGAGATCAAATGCTGTGATTGCTGACACAATGCCAAATAACACAACTATTGGACACTACGGTCAGCAGCAGCCTTCCCCTGCAAAACCTGCCTCCATCGTATTTTAGAATCCTCCCACCAATCAAAGACTTCATCATAGAAGTCCGCTACTGAGAATCTGGCTGCCCATTCCTTCCTCCACATTTTCTGAACTTTAAGACCAAGTAACAGGGAGTTGTTAAGCCTCCATCTATTCTTCTTACACCGCGGAGCATTCTCCCATGAGAAAGAAACCCAGACAGCTGCATGATCAGAAAATTCCACACCAATAGTCTTACAAGAAAGAATATGCAAGACTTTAGACAAAAGTACTAAATCAATCTGAGTACGAAGGTTTTCCTTAAAAAAAAAGTGTAAACCCACCAGACACATGACGTGATCTATAAGCATCCACTAGCTGAACCGTAGAGATCACTTCCTTTAGTGAAACTGAATCACAAAACAATTTAGGGGTTTGAAGCCCCCTATCCAATTGATGTACCCCACAGTTAAAATCCCCCACCCACATAATCAACCTAAAAGTATGTAGGAAGGGATGCACTAAATGAGAAAGACACCCTCTGTGCTTTAGTCTGGGGAGCATGAATAGCAATTAACCAGAATCTCTCCAAGGAGAATGAAATGTCCAGTAACAATGCTCTTTCAGGCTGTATATCTATCAGTCTAGAGACGTGCAGACCAGGGTTAGAAAATAAAATCCCTATGTCATCACACTTGTCGGTCCCACAGGACCAAAAGGAAGGACCATCAGGCCACACCTTGGAGGCCTGTTGCAGTTCCTGATGTGATTTTAACCTGGTATCACAAGACGAGCAATATCACATCGTAAATCCTGCATAGTTAACATCACACCCCCAAGCTTCCTGTGACGCTTAATACAATTAACATTTAAGGAGCAAACTGATAAAGAAGCCATTCAAGTACCTAAGGGTGATTTACTTCTATGACACTGTCTAGTTCTTTTAGCAATTGGATCTGCCTCCCCACCACCCTCAGTATCAGTATTAGACACTATAAAGGAAGTGTCAGTTTCCCCCCCTGCAGAGTCCCTATCAGACAGTTCGGAAGCTAATAATGCAAATTTATTCCCAGTCTTCCAAGAATGAACCCCTGCCTTTTTACCTTGTCCAGAAACAGCCAAATCTTTCCTAGTCCTCTTATGTTGCACTTGAACAAAGGCAGTTGTCTCAAGGCCTAAAGTAGACTGTGTTGTTGGTGGGAGGGGAAAGGAGGCATGACACTAACATCCACAACCTTAGCCTCTTCTATGACTACCACCTCAGTACTATTGGACGTATCAGTGACTATGACTTGCTCCTGGGGGATTTGATCAGTGTGGGAATGATCAACCCCGAGTGTAACCATCCCAGTAGAGCCCTCCTGTCTCTCAGGATGGGAAGAATCTGAACTAGCTTTTAAATCCCACTCAGCAACAAGTTTAGCCTGTGATTGCTGAGCCAGTGTAATCAGTCCTTCATTAGAGGGACAATCTTCCTTATTATGAGAGGCCCAGGGACAACGCCCATAGTCATGTCCCATGCATTCACATAAATTGCAGTTAAATAGATTCAGACAAGTACTGGAATTATGTCCGAATTCAAAACAATGGTTACACTTCATCGTATCACAGGCTGAACTAAAGTGAGCTCGGGATCCACATTTGAAATGGGATTTAGGCTGTCCTGCATAAAAAAATTAACCTGTTATCTTTACCTAGGTAAAAAAAACTTGGTAAATGACTAGGCCCAGCACTAGTAGAGTATAATTCCCTCGACCCCTCCACCTGCCATCCCAAATCTGCTCACTATCTAATGTGGGGACTGGTTTATTGAGCACTTCACAACATTGCCTCAACCAAAACAAAATGTCCTCAACAATAACCCCTTCATTCTTAGGAATAATAGTTATATTCCTCACAGCAGGCTTAGTTAAAGGAATAGCATGGAAAGGGGACCAAGTGGGAGAAGACTTACAGACAGCATACTGTGCCCAAAATCTATCCAAACTTGAGATTTGTTTAAAAATTATCATAATTGCCATTTCTAAGACTAATGAGGGTGAAAATCTCAGAGGAAAAAAACCTCATTGAGCCTTTAAGTAAAGTTTTGGCAACATAAACCCTATTTGGTGGGTCCAACAAGCCCCCTTTATATTATAGCTGCACGGCATTGCATCTAGGGGCAGGTTCACCTTTAGAGGAAAATAAATCTGCCAGTTTAAAACCTACTGGCCACACAGGGTCATCCTCTGGTGCTTCAAGCAACAAAGGAGCAGGCCCCAACCTGAGGGGAACCTCAGAATTCGTGGGTTGACTGACACCAATATCAGAACCAAGAGATGCATCACTAATTGGTGAGATTTTATCTGGTAAAGTACCAACTACAACTGTAGAAACACCCCCTAAGTCACTAATAGCCTTTGGAAACTCAATCTGTACTGCAGTAATATTGTATCCTGTAGAACAAAAATTAGAAGAATTACCCTGGAGTTCGTTGGAGCTCAGTTGAGAAGACAGGTCAGTGGCCACTGGTGCTGCAGCCTTCTGTAGCATTGTCAAATAGGTAGGTCTTGCGAGTCCGGCGTCCAAGTACCCCCTTCCCTGAGTTCCCAACCCACGTTCTGTAGGACCGCTTCTGGGGACCAAGCTGCATCCTCTGTAACACCCACGGTAGTAGTGGACTTGATTTTAGGCACACCCACTGCCGACTGGACAGCAGAAACTGACTTACCCAATCTTTTACTCCAGCCTGGCAATTGAGTACATGGAAAAAAGACAATGCCATCCGATTAATCCACAGGGCCCAACTCAACTGGTCGTTCTCCATGCTGTGCACTTAGTTGGTTTGTACAGCCAAGTCGTTTAGTTCCAGTCCGTTTATTTTTACTCACATTGGGATCCAACGGGGGCTGTAAGCACACCGGGTTACTACCCAGTAAACTACCAGCCCTCAGACTTGCTTCTGAAGGGGAAGTGTTGACACTTAGTGTGACAAGACATAGCAGGATGTTCTGAGTCAGCAGGGGACTCAGGAATCCGTGAGTCTGATACAGGGGAAAGCAAAACAGAAGTCTGTGGGAGAGCTACAATTTCCTTATCCAAAGTTGCCATTTTCTTTAATAAATCAGAGTGCTCCCGAAGTAAACGGTACTTGTCAAAGCCAGCAGAACATAAAACTGACACCTCCTGCCGAGAAGCAGGAGCCACATAATCAGGCGCATCAGCCTCCACCACACTCACTGCAGCTACTTCAGCTACAGCGCATTCCTCCTCAGTGGCCTCTAGCTCAACAAGCACAGGAGAGGAGGTCCTCTCTCCTGCACCCTCCACATCCATCTCCTCCGACAGATCCCTCGAATTGGCCATGATGCAGCCGGCAGACAGGGCTCCCCCTACCAACGAGTAGAGGAATTTCCCCGGTGTCCTGAGCAAATTTCCCTCATTCACTAAAAATACCACCAACAGCTTAATCTGGATCAAGGTTAGCTGGCATTCATCTGTATCCCCCTCCTCCGGGTCATGCCTGAAAATAGGCGGGATTTGTCTAGTGCACTTACCCGGTCAGCAAAATCTAAAAAAAAAAAAAAACTACACTGTGTTTGTCACACTGACATAACTGTATTAATATATCAGCTAGGTGTCACACAGCAAGCTGACCCCCTCCCCACACATAAAACAAGGTGTACTTGCACATACTAGGCTATAAAGTAACCATCATAAATAGGAATAATTGGTGTCAGGCAGCACCCACCCCAAAAAGACAGTTAAACACTGAGTTGCAGAAACAATTTTAACAGAAGTGAGCACCACACTCAAATGTAGACAAGACCACGGTTCTTTTCTTAAAATTATAAGCTAATGGCATGATAAGAGCAACTTGATGTAGTTGATGGCTACTCATCCTTTATCAATGGTAAAGGGTGAGTAGCCATCTGAAATGCATCAGGTTGCTCTTTATTATGCCATTGCTTTAATAATTTTTTTTTGACTAAGAAGACAGATGCCCTTGTCTACATTTGAGATGTGAATGCCCTACTTTTTCTTGTTAAAATTGTTCTGTTTTTAAGTATTGAAGCACCATGTCCTTGTGCCCACATAACTGTGTTGGATGTTATCCCCAGGAACATACCTGTAGCACTATTCAGCTGCTCCTCCTCCTCCTCCTCCTCCTCCTCTCGCCTTCTTTTGCTGGTGATGAATGCCTGCATTGAGGTGTAGAGTCGTGGTCTCCTGGATGTTGTTGATTGCTTTGGGTTTCTGGCCGGGCTCCCTCTGATGGTGGCAGGTTACTCCTGGTGGGGGCTCGTTTGAGTCAGATCAGATGATGGAAGCTGATGATGTGTCACTCACAGAACCTCCAGCACAGTGGCTTACAAACAGATACACACACTCCCTCAGTGAGGGTGGCAGATGTATCTGTTGTGAAGAAAAAGAAGTATTAGTATGTATAGCACACTTGCAAACACGTTGTATCCTAAAGCACTTGACAAGCAGTAGTAAAGTGACTGGCAGAGCAGTGGTATTACCCATATAATTGTACATCAAGACCCACACAACACAGCCGTGGACAGCTGCAGCCATGCGCCAGTGACTGGCCTGGATGGCTGGCTTTCACTCACAAAGTAGTGGTCCCTTCTGGTCCCAGGTCCCTTCTATCTAGTCAGCTCTTTTAGTGCAGTGGGAGTGCTGCTGCTTTTCTACTATTTGGCCAGACGCTGGTTGCTGAGCTAAGTGAGTGAGCACCAGCCAGACAAAAGCAGCTCTGCAAGCAGGCAGCGAGCAAAGAAAGGACCCTCTGAGCCACAAAAAAAAACAGTAGCCCCATGTGGAAGTTAGTAGTGGTCTGGTCCCTGGTTCCTTCTGGCCAGTCAGGTTTTTCAGTGGTGGTGGTGCTGCTGCTGCTGTTTTTCTACTGCACTGCTGGTAAGTGAGCACCAGGTTGTTACCCACCAGGAGGACAGGATGGTGGGACTGGACCCAGAGAGCGAGGATACAGTTTGAAAAAGTTAACACACTGCACAGCCAATCCAGCTTCCAGCAGCAGCAATGAAGTTGGCTGGCTAAGTGATGGACAATGCTGGTGGCTTTTCTCCTGGGGGACCAACCGATCCAGAGACTCTCTTAGTCATTCAGAGAAGCTGCTCCAGCCTCACTCTTTCAGACCTGCCTGCCGGCCAGAGAATCCAACTTTGGACCCGGTCAGAGAGCCATACACAGAACATAGGAGCAGCAGCACAGCCAAGCCAACTTCCATGATTACAGCTCAGATGGAAGTGGAACTTAGCAGGGTGCTGAGTGCTGCCCTTGACTTCCCCCTGGATCTCACTCAGCATCAGCTCCCTCTCACTGTGTCAACCAGCTCAGGTCGAAATTCTGGCTGCCAGTAAGACATGGACAGGTCAACTTACAATTACACACAGAGCAAGTCTTGATTCAAATCTGACAATCGACAGTGACCTCCACTCTGAGTCCTCTCTCTTTCTCTGGGTGCTGGTAAGGCTGGTGTGCTGACGATTCTCCACATCTCTTCCCTGCCCCCCAATCAACCCAAAAAGGCACAAAAAATATTTAAACACTGGAGGATACTAACTCTTCCAATTGGTCTGATGGTCCATAGCTGGTTGGCAGAGTTCTTCCTTATTGCTTGGCTGGTTGTTCCAGCTTCCTGCATCTGAGCGCAGTGGCAATTGGTGAATTCTCTGTCCTGGTCCTTCCTGGCAGTGGTCCTATGAGCAAAAAGCTCCTGAAGCTATGGTTCCACCTCCAGGCACCCAGGCTGTCTTCTAGCCGGGCAGTGGACCTGAGTGAGGACTTGAGATAGAACTAAATCAGTTTCAGGGCAGGGCAGGCTTAGAAAAGCAATCAGCAACTAGCCTGTCACTCAACTTGCTGAGCTCTTCCATTATCCTTTAGGTACCTCCCCGAGCCCCCCCCCCGACGTCATCATTAGCGTACCGTGAAAGACACTGGAAGTTATTGGACACAAAGGGATCACTGCTTGTGTGGTGCACCCACGTGGTTTTGGCGTCCAATATGGAAAAAAAATGAATGCAGGGTGGCAGTACACATGAACTACAAGGGTCAGATTTCAGGATGTCACACTGAATCCAGTACAGTTGAGAGGTATGCTACTGGGACTATATTGCCCTCCTTTCCCTTCCCTCACCCTAAGCCAGTTCTACTTTTATAGGCACAGAGATTTGACTGACAACAGGAACTTCCTGTTTGGGAGCAGGAAGTGAGTGATCACAGAACCACCAAAGACTCACCATCCTAGAAGGAAAGAGTAGCTCTCCATCCCCCCTAGCTACTGGAGGTCTGACTCTGAGCAAGTAAGGAGACGACTAAGGAATACAGGAACTTCTTGTCTCATAACAGGAAGATCAGGAGCTTAAAGGGCACAGAGGCAGTAAGTAAGTAGGGAGAAAGAAAAAAATAAACAAAGGAAAGAGTAAGTATTGTAAACAACAGTTAACTCATTGCCTCCACAGGCTCACTCTGAGATTACACCACTTGTCTCCTGAATCTCCTGTATACTTTTAACAGTGAATCCTGGGCCTTTCTAAGCAAATCAAGCCATAGTTAGCATGTCGCAAACAAATGCTAATAGCTCAATAACCATACATGCTAGACACAAAGTATGAGTGGCAGAGTTATTCAGCACAAGATTGCCTTTCCAACGGTGGTATGCATGTAATAATAAGTAATTTACTTTATTTCTATGCTGGTCAAAACTGTAAAAAAAAAAAAAAAATTTTCACAAAAAAGGCAACATAAGCCATTTTTTATTGGAAAATGTCAAATATCAACACAAAAATAAGCATACATACATTACATGGTGTTTTACTATTACGTTTGTTAAAAACAGATATCTTTTTACTATGAAACATAATTTTTCCCCATTTTTGTCAAGGTGGTTTGGTTAGATTTGAGGGATGAATCTCAAACACACACACATAAACAAACGCACATAACTCCAAAAGTATACATGATACACACAAAGTATCGGCATGAAAGATGATCATCACAACATTCTTTTTCCAATGATGCTATGTGGTCAATTCTAATCAATACGTTTTTTTTATGCCTGCTGAAGTGTCAAAGTGCATTTTATTAAAGCTGCTTAGGTGAGTCTTGGTGGAAAAAATGTTAGCCATTCACACCGTACCATAAATAAATAAGGGATATACAATGGTGAGCTGTCAGATAAATGATTTATCTACACAAGTGCTGTTTGACCTCGGGTAACTTCACGAGTGGCGTAAGCCACGAGTGAGGTGTCCAAGGTCAAACAGTACAAGTGTAGATAAATCATTTATCTGACAGCTCACCATGGTATATTTCATTTATGCAATAGGGATGCTTCTTATCAGTGCGGGAACATTTAGTTTTGACTGTTTATCTTCTTTTTTTTAAATGATAATTTCTGGGACTTTCTGGGACTTTCGGTTAACTTTTCTGGTGTATGTCCGCCTAACGGGGTGGTTGCTATTAAATGAAACACCACTCATTTTGTAGAGAACTTCTTGCTGAACAAATGTCATGGTGACAGTATCATGCTACCTTTTTTGTTTTAAAGTTATTCGAATTTGTTTGATGAAAAAGTGAAACAAAAATTTAATTTTATGCTGTTTTTTGCTAATTATAAAAAAAACTAAAAGGTATTTATTAATGAAATGCCACTCATTTTGTAGATATTTTCATGCTGTACATTTTTGTGCTCATAGTACCATGCTATCATTTTTAGTTTTAAAGTGATTCACATTTGTTTGTTGAAAAAGTGAAAAGAAAATTGAATTTTATGCTGTTTTGTGCTAATTATGAAAAAACTAAAAGGTATCTATGAATGAAACACCACTCATTTTGTAGATATTTTTGTGCTGAATATTTTTCGTGCTCACAGTACCATGTTATCATTTTTCATTTTAAAGTTATTTATATTTGTTTGTCTGAAAAGTGAAAAGAAAATTGGATTTTTTGCTGTTATTTGCTAATTATAAAAAAACTAAAAGGTATCTATAAATGAAACACCACTCATTTTGTAGATATTTTTGTTCTGAACATTTTTCGTGCTCACAGTACTATGCTATCATTTTTCGTTTTAAAGTTATTCACATTTGTTTGTCAAAAAAGTGAACAAAAAAGCTTTGATTGACAGTTTGCATTTATCCCACATATGTGGGATAAATCTAGGGTGGTTAGATTTATCCCACATATGTGGAAATAAATGGATTTATTCAATGGCTTTTGGTCTCACACCTATTGCATAAATGTAAATAGCTCCTAAAGTATACATGATACACACAAAGTATCAGCATGAAAGTTGTTTAGCACAAAATTGCCTTTCCAACGGTGCTACACAATCAATTGTAATATATATACTTTTTTTAATACCCGCTGAAGTGGCGAAAAAGTACATTTTACTCAAGCTGCTTAGCATGACAAGCTGCCAAGCTCTTGACAGACAACTGTCAGACACACACGCACACACACAGCACCACAAACAAATGTGCATAACTTTTCATTTATATGCGAAAGACAAAGTATCATCAGATAACTTCTTCAGCACAAATAACCTTGCTAACGGGTCGAGGCATTCAGTTATAATCAATTTTTTTGTACTACCAGAAAAACAAATTCAGTTTTCTGAAACTAAAAGCAGTTCTTATACAATAGGAGTGAGCAGAAAAAGTATTCTCACTGCAGTATGAAAACTCCAGATGTCACAATGTCTCCAGATATCTCCACATATCACACTGTAATTCTCCATATATTACTGATTACTACCAAAACCCAATACAAAACACTCCTATTGTATGAAAGCACTGTAATGGCCAGGTGTATGATACAGACTAGATCTGAACTCGTTGCAAGTGAACTCAGGCAACTCATTTGTGTCATCGCTATTCTCTGTCATTCATTCATGCTATTCCACCAGCTCACTTGCCAAGCATTCAGATATATTCTGCATCACACCCCTAGCCATCATGTACCCCTTTAGTCCTTTGGTACAAAAGACCAATCTTTCATGTCTTTCTATCGCACCAACATATGCAATGACATTCACAGTTTAGTCCCAAATGTCAGAAGGAGCATGGCGGCACACTTTTTCATACACCCACATGTAAGAATGAGCACATCACAACACATACAAGCATATGCACGGTGGCACCCATGTTATTCAGTACAATGCCCACAAGTCACAACACAGAAAACCGAATGTCAACAAATATTATGCCGACAAAATTATTACAATCACCACAATTTCATTTTTCTTACCTTTTCAGATGGTGTCCCATGATGATGTCACTGCACTAAAGCGCTTTCAACATCCTCACCTGGTGTCGTTCCAACCTCTCCTCTGTTGTCTGTCATATTTCTGTAAATAAAGTAGTTCCATCCTCTCGTCTGTGTCATCCTTCTGTAAATAAAATGTTTTCATCCTCTCCACTGCTGTCTGTGTCATTTTTATAAAAAGAAAAAGAAAAAATGTCCTACCTCTACCCAGCTGTCTTTGCCGTCCTATGATGAGAAAATAAAAAATTAGTTACAACCAGTTGTCTGTAGTCTGTGTCAGATATTTGCCTTCACAAAATCCTCTAGCTGTGCTTTTGTAGTCCTCTGTGGCAAATTTGTAGTCTTCTGTGGTCCTCCGCTGTTCACTCGCTGTGTTCCACTCAACTGCCACCTTCACATAAATGCGGGACCACCACCTCTGCATGCCTCTCCACTCCATGCACTGCAGCAGCTGAAGGTTATTGGGAACATGGTCTATTTGGTGTCTTCCGGTTTTCTTCCTCCTCGGGCAGGACTTTGCATCAACCAGATATATGGCGCCATGCACAAAGAAAGAAGATTCAGCATTTATATAGTGCTTTTCATACATAGTGTATCCCAAAGTGCTTTACAAGCAATGTTAGACTGGTAGTGAAGTGACTGAATGTGTAGCGGTGGCCATATGGCACCTTACCCATCCACAGCCTGTACAATTGCATAAACCAGTTTTAGGGGAAGGGGACGGTTGGCCATGACACCATGAATGTTCCCTTCTCTTTGCGAAGAGTGCCCTGGGTTCTTTTACTTCCACCTGGACACCCACCGTGATGGGTAGAAGGGATCTGAACAATGGCACACCTCAGCAACACTGCACCCCACCCCCCAATACTGCACTCGAAGAATTATCTTTTTTAAGTGCAAGTCCAATCCCAGTGTTGGATGAGAACCCACAACCCTCTGGCCCAGAGGTGCATGAGCTACCAACTGAGCCACACCGACACCTCTTGGTGTCACAATGGACAGCACGAAAAACAGAACAGCCAATGAGGAAGCCAAATGAAAATTAAAAATACTGAGCTAAAACCTCCACTCCACATAAATTATACTGAAAGTGGTACTGGAGACAAACAGGCACACTGGCATAGTCACTTGTCACTCTTTATTTCTGAAGTTTTGTTTTGTATTCCTTTTGGTCCTTTGAGTCATAACAATTCTCTGTCTGCCAACTGACACATCAACCCCTATGGCACCACACTGCCACATCATTATTGCGATCGCTCAATGAAAACGCTGTCAGTACACTAACAGATGATGTGGTGGGTGGCCATTACAGATATGTCTGCACTCAGGCAGAGCGCTGCTATGCTCATCACACATAACGGCAGGTGACAGCAGTTTCAGACTGACCAAAAGGAAATCAAAGTACTTCAGTTACAATGAGGTGATGGCTGACTCCCAAAGGAATGCAAGTTTCAGCCCTCCACTACCACTTTCAGTTGGCCCCCTTGGTCTGGTGAGTAAAATAATCCTCACACTGTCATCCACTGTGTGAAGCCACACTCGCAACTCTTTCTGAACACACCCACTTTTCTCTCACCAACCGTCAACTCCAAAATAACGTTTCCATCACTTTTCCCCTTTACTTTCACTCACCAGACCTTTTTTAGCTCAGTCTTTTTCATTTTCATTTGGCGCAGCCCATTAAATCACTGGCATGTCACTGCAGTACGACTGAAACACCAATAGGCCTTACCTACTTTCAACAACAACATGCGAAAAAACGTTTCCCGCCTATGAAACTGCATCTCTGTGAAACACCAACGGGCATAACCTTGTTTAACCAACAACGTGCGGCAATCCATTTAATGCCTATGACACCATGTCTGACATTCAGTGTCACACGACTCACAAAGCTCTATGGTCTCTCACAAACTTTTAGTCTCTCTCTCTCTCGGTCGCCGGTCTCTCTCTCTCTCTCTTGGTTGCGCTCTCTCTCTCTCGTTAGCCGCTCTCTCTCCTCTCTCTCTTGGTCGCTGGTCTCTCTCTCTGTTGCCCTCTCCTCTCAGTCACGGTCTCTCTTGCTCTCTCTCACTGCCACTCTCTCTCTCTCGGTCCGTCTCTCTCTCTTCTCTCTCTCTCTTCGTTGCGCTCTCTCTCTCGTCTCTCTCTCTCTCTCGCTGCTCTCTCTCTCTCTCTCGGTCACCGGTCTCTCTCTCTCTCTTTTCTCTCTCTCTCTCCTCTCTCTCTCTCGTCTCTCTCTCTCTCTTCTCTCTCTCTCTCTCTCTCCCTCTCTCTCGGTTCGCGGTCTCTCTCTCTCTCAGTGCCTCGGTGCTCGGTCTCTCTCTCTCTCTCTCTCTCTGGTCCTCTCTCTCTCTCGGTTGCTGCTCTCTCTCTCTCGGTTGCTCTCTCTCTCTCTCTCAGTTGCCGCTCTCTCTCTCTCTGCCTCTCTCTCTCTCTCCGGTTTCTCTCTCTCTCTCTGCTCGCTCTCTCTCTCTCTCTCGGTTGCTCTCTCTCTCTCTCTCGGTTGCCCTCTCTCTCCTCGTTCCTCTCTCTCTCTCTCAGTTGCCGCTCTCTCTCTCGGTCGCTGGTGTCTCTCTCTCTCTCTCTCAGTCGCTGGTCTCTCTCTCTCTCTCTCTCGGTCACCGGCCCTCTCTCTCTCTCTTTCTCTCTCTTGGTCTTTTGTGTTGCTAGTGTGATCCTTGTTATATGTAGTTGTGATACTCTGGAAAGCAATCGACACAGAGGTGTACATTGCACACGCGTCATATATATGATGGTTCAGTGCGCTTCTTTTTCAGTGCACAATTTCTGCACCTACCCTTCTTCACTTTCACCGGGTAGTGTGGCCCAGCAGAAGTAGGATCCTGCTCAGTTACAGCAACTGGGGTACTTTGTCTCTTATTGGTGTACCCTTCCAGCAGATGCTCTGAGAGGGCAATGCGAAAATTTAGCTGCCTATGCTTGTTTACCCTCCCGGTCTTGGATTGTTGAACATGATGCACACTTTCTTGAAACAAAGTAAAAGCGTTTGCCAATGCCACGTCCCACAAAAAACAGAAAAGATATATCCACCACCACTTAGATTTTCTGCTACTGTGGTACTGGCCCCAAAGCTGGTCAGCAACATCCACGCCATTCATGTGCATGTTATACTGCTTCAGCACTTCAGGACACGGAACAGATACTTCAGTGCCATTTCTTTGTCACCTGGTCACAGATGATGTTGGTAAGGTCTGGTCATGATGAGTTGAGAGAAGGAAAACAGGATTGTTGTCTTTCCAAGCTGTGGTGATGAATGATCCATCCTGTAGTTGTTCACAATGACCACGGTCTTTCTTCTTCATTGCTACTTTAAGTTCTGCAGGCCACCCAACCCTGTTGGTATGCATTGTGCCACACGCATAGAAGCCAACATTCAAAAGTTCTTTTGCCAGGTGCACCGATGTGAAAAAATTATCATAATACACATGGTGTATTTTGTCACTCAGATCTTTAGTCAGGTCTGTCACCACCCTCTCTCCAAGGCCCACTTCCACAGTGCCAGCAACCTTTCCTGTGTAGACTTGGAAGTCTGACACATAACCATTTGTGAGGATCTGCAAGAACCTACCCCTTTATTCCATACCGTTGTGGCTTGCTTCACATGTACTGCTTGAATGAGAGCCATCCTCTGAATCCTACCATGGCCTCATCGAGTGACACTTCTCGGTGTAGGTGGTACTCCATCTTGCAGGCCATCCGAACGCACTCCAGGATGGGACGCACATGATGAAGTTTGTTGTGATTTTCCGATCCTCTGGGTGGATTTAGTGTACCATCGTTTGCATGTAGTTACTGAGTAATCTTCTCATAACACTAACGGGTCATCACCTTCGAAATCAGACTATGTCCATAGAGACGGTGCTTCCCCCAGTACATACGGTAGTGTGACACCTTCATAATAGACATATATAGCCGTATTCCCCAAAAAAACATTTTATGTCACACGCCTTCACCGGAGTCCATTGGGTGTCCACTTTATTGGCTTCTACCTGCTTACAGGCACTGTACCGGTTTGTCTCCTCAGCTATCAGTTTATAGAGTATCAGTGGAAATGTAAGGTTCTTGAAATCCATGGGAGTCTTCTCTGCTCCCATCACTGTGGCCGGACCCACTGGCTCCTTGAAGTCTTTAACATGAACTGGCTGGAGCAGACATGTCCAACCATCATTGCAAGCCACATCAAGATGTGTTGAAAGTTGCTCATGTTGTTCAGCAGCATCCACTTCAACAGGGCTACATGCACGCTGCAGTCTAGCCAAAGGGAGATCATCTTCACTGTCCATGTAGTTGCTCTGCCACCGTAGCTTGGCTAGTGGAACATCATCCTCTTCGCTCTCCGAGGAGTGCCTCTTCCAGCGCAACGTGGCCAGGGGCAGATCATCTTCTTCACTGAATTCACTATCTGGTGTACTCAAAGGCATCATGCGCACATCAAGTCCACCTGGATGTCAGAATCATCAGAACTGCCAAAACCCAGAAAGTCATCTGCCTCATTTTCACTAGCACTATCAAACAAGCACAGCAGGTCATTATTGTACACATTCTCCATATTCTCCAGTTTGATTGCTCTGCGCTCTTTACAAGGTTCTGAGATGGTCTTGGGATGGTCTCTTTGGTGGTTATAATGATCAATGTTCTAACGATCTCCAGCGGTTGCAATGATCTCTGGCAGTCATGCACAGTCTCTACAATACAAAAATAAAGCCATATCTTTGCACTGCAAGCCACACAAACTTGCTGCATCCAACATATGTTCCATCTACAATGCTCCGTAACCCGGTACAATCAAAGACAAACCGCAGGGTGTTTAATAGTTTGGTGGGGTGGCCACAAGCCATGGAAATCCATGTTATGTAATGTAGCTGTGTGTTTGAAGGTGGAGGTCAGGACACTCACACCAGGGAATCCATCCTGTGCAATGCAGTCTCTGCTGTCAGGGACCTCCCATGTATACACCAACAAATCAGACACCATTCTCAATGGTGTGCCAGCACACGAAATGGCATTCGGTTTATATCACATCTCTGTTGTAAACAGCTAGCCGCAGGTCGGAGACCACGAGACTCCAGGGAATCCATGTTGTGTGACTATGCCTGGTGTTTGAAGGTAGAATGGAGCACCCTGCCAGCATGTCAACCATTGTGCATGCTGGCGTCACAGCTCGGAGGGAGTAGGGTCCCCCAGACCTTAGGTACTGCTCTTTGTTGGATGGAGCCAGGCCTTGCATCACCCACCACCACACCACAAACAGTAGTGGCCATTGTCTGGGTGCCCCTCTCCCTTCAAGACCTGACACCAGCGCACAAAATGGTTGCCTCACTGTCATGAGCCTTCAATCAGACCTTCAGACATATGACTCAATCCCACAACAGGGATTCCCTGGTGGCCTGTGGTCTCCACACCCTACAGTATACACCAACAAATCAGACAGCAGTACCTCTCCCCACCCCCAATGGCTGGCAGCAAAACAAAATGGCATTTGGTTTATATCACATCAAGGGTAAGGGGGAGATCCAGGGGTTGCAACCAAACCATGACCAAATCACATCTCACAGCTACATTTCCTGGTGTGCATTAGGCCCTACCCATGTCCTCCCTCCACCCCAGATCCACTCACAAATACAGCCCATGCAGAAAGAAAAAATGAGCAGCCCTGTATCTGCCTGGTTTGAGTCCACTCACACACACCTTTACCTGAACTAGATGGCACTCTGACAGCAGAATTATTTTTGAGAGAAGCATCCCTCTCCACAGAAAACAAACAGCATTAAGAAATAATAGCGTACAGCCCAGTGGCACATTTGTTTGACAAACTCCTCCACAAAACCACAGAAAGCCTAGTTACCTGTTACCTAGTGAAGCTTCTCCATGGTCGGTCGACAGCACAGTTCCAAACATGTAGGGTAGGGTAGCTAGAAAACCACAGGATGCCTAGTTTACACAGATGAACCCCCCCACCCTTGTCGCAACAGAAGCGATACCTCCATGCCCGTTAGCAGCAAAAAAACAGAAAGGCAACCGCGTAACATAGAGTAGCTAAAAAACAACACAGAATGGCTCCATAGATGGTCGCACAGTTTACACAGATGAACCCCCCCACCCCTGCCGCAACAAAAAGACTAAAGCGACCAGGGTAGCTAGAAAAGGGCAGGGCAGGAAGGCTCTAGCACAAAAAAAAACCGGTAGAGAACAGTAAATAAAATGAACTACAAACCCAATGTTCGATAGTGAGGAGGTGATAGTTGTAGGCAGCTCGATAGGCTCACTAGGCAGCTCGATCCAGCTTTCACAGCATTCAGGACTGAAATGAAGACGCCGAGACTAAAACGTGGTTTTCTTGTTTTTTTTAAATGGGAAGTCAACACTTGCCAGCCAATCCGGGGAAGTGAAAAATGTGGGGCATCACCCAGAGAGGGTCAATAAGCAGTAGCAGCATTGGCTGACAAGTAATATTAAAAAACTTTGCTGATGACTCCAGATGTAGCACAGCAAGACAGGGACAATACAGCTGATGTCTGTATTCATCCTCGGAGACATGCAAGAACTTGATCTGCCACCTCCAGGGGGCGGCTCGGAGACAATGAGTAAAGGGGCCAGAAATAAGACATGATGAGAGTGGTGCAGTGCAGTGGCTGTGGAGCAGCAGTCTTCTGGAGGATGTGGTGTTGTCCCATCTGCAGGCACCTCTCTGGGCTGAGGGAGGCAGTTGCTGAGTTGGCCAGGATTTGGAGGATGACCTCTCCCACCCAGGGATCACCAGGGCCACTGCCGTTGCCTCAGAGGTTGCCAAGAAAGAGGAGCAATTGGACCACAGTGGGCTCAGGGAGGGTGAGGGTGGTGGAACAGAGGTGCATTCCTCCAGTTGTACCTTTGCACAATTCATATGCCATTCTGGCAAAGTGTGGTTCCTCTATGGAGTCACCTGCAGTGGAGACCAAGGAGGATGTTGGGAACCTCCACAAAGGAGACCCACAGGAGGGTGGCATGGGACCCCACAGGGGAAGGAAACAACTCCTGGTGGAGGACTCCATTGTTGGGGGGTAGAGCTGGGGGATGAAGGGGAGAGGGAGGTAAGGTGCCTGCCTGGCACCATGGCTTGGAGGGACAGGGAGCGAATCCTCAGGATCACTGGAGCAGCTGCATGGGGGAGGGAGCTGGATGTCATTGTCCACCTAGGGACAAATTACCTGGCTGAGAAAGGGATCAGAGCAGTGCAGCAAGAGTTTGTGGAGTTGAGGAAGGGCCTTAGACAAGTAGCATGCACGGTAACCTTGTCTGAGTTGCTGCCTGTCTATAGCATGGATGAGGCTAGGGTGCTCCATACCATGGGATTCGATCAGTGGTTGAAAAACTGATGCAGAGCTCAGGGAATTGGCTTCGTTGAGGAATGGGAGTCCACCTGGAGTGATGCAGGCCTATACTGGCGTGATGGTCTGCATCTGTCCAGGAGGGGAACCAGGATCCTAGGTGATAGGTTTAAATGCTTCATTGGCAAACATTTAAACTAGCCAAGGGGGGGGAGGCACTGGAAAGGAGCAGGGAAATCTTAGCCCCCCCAAACAAATCAGGGCAGTAAGTGAGATAAATACCAAGATAGAGATGTCAATAGGAAGAAAGGTAGGGGTAAATGGAGAAAATGACAAAGGCAATAAGGATAGGGATTGGCCAAAAAGGGGTTAGGCCATCAAGAAATGGAGGGTAATGAATACTAATGCCCACAGTCTGGGCAACAAGCTCCCTGAACTTATGGCCTTGATGGAGGAGGGATGCCTGGATATCTTAGCAGTCACAGAAACATGGTGCACAGAGAACCATGACTGGAATGTTAACATACCAGGGTACACAACCTATGGGAGAGACAGGAAGGGTAGAAGAGGGGCAGGAGTAGCTCTCTATGTAAGGGAAGGAATAAAAGCAATGGAAAAAAAGAGTAAACAGGGAGGAGAGGAGGCACTGTGATCATCTTAGAGACTGGAAATGGCACCACAATCCATACTCGGGTTGTATGCAGATCCTCATGTCAGGGGGAGGGAATGGATAAGGATATGATAGAAGGCATCCTTAGGATGGCAGAGAAAGGGGAGATACTGTTGATGGGAGTCCTGAATATGCCAGATGTTAACTGAAGTACCTTTGCTGCAGCCACATCCAAGAGCAGGGCCATTCTAGATGTCCTACATGTGGTATGCCTCAGACAACTAGTTTTGGAACCAACTCATCAGGGAGCAATCTTAGACCTCATACTCTCAAATGGGGACAGTGAGATGATTTCAGATCTAGAAGTGGGTAGCCATCTGGGAACAAGTGACTACCAAACAGTGTGGTTCACAATTAACTCAGCAACAGAGTCAAGCCATGCAAAAGTGAGGGTACTGAACTTTAGGAGGGCTGACTTTGGCAAGATGGGAGAGTGCCTTAGAAAAGCACTAGCAAACAGGCTAGAAGAAAGGGTGGAGCAACAATAGGGAAATATCAAAACTGCCATCACAGAGGCAACAAGCCTTTATGTGAAGTAAATAAATCAAAATGAAAGAAAAATCCACTATGGTTCTCAAAAGAGGTGGCAAGGAAGGTTAGGGGAAAAGATAGCATTTATGAAGTATAAGGAAACACACAACGAGTAGGACAGAGAACTGTACCAGTTAAGGCAGAAGGAAACAGGAAGGGAAGTCAGAATAGCAAAGACCCAAACTGAGTAAATGATAGCCAACTCGGTTAAGAAGGAGGATAAAACCTTTTATTGGTAGATCAGAGAGTGAAGAAAGACAAAGGGAGGGATAGTGAGACTGAATAGAAAGGACAATGGATGGGCAGAGGTGGACAGTGAAAAAGCAGGGATACTGAACGAATACTTCTGCTCAGTATTCACAAAAGAGGAGATGGGGGAGGTACATAATCCAATTAACAGAAGCACTCTGGATAGTGGGGTTGATCCCAGTCCTTTCACAGAAGAAAGGGTTCTGAAAGAACTCCTAAAACTGAAGGTGGACAAAGCAATGGGGCCTGATGGAATTCACCCCAGAATTCTAAAATAATTAAGGGGAGAACTAGTGACACCACTGACTACCCTTTTTAACAAATCATGGGAGGATGGTGTGGTACTTGAGGACTGGAGGAAGGCGGATGTGATTCCCCTTCTCAAAAGTGGGACCAATACAGAGGCAGGAAACTACAGATCTGTCAGTTTGACCTCTGTGGTAGGGAAAGTGATGGAATCACTTCTGAAGGAAAGAATTGTTGAGTACCTAGGGGCCAGTGGGGCACAGGACCCAAGGCAGCATGGGTTCACAGCGGAAAGGCCATGTCAGATGAATCTAATTGATTTCTTTGACTGAGTGACCAAAGTAGTAGACCAGGGAAGGGCTGTGAACATGGTCTACCTAGACTTTAGCAAGGCATTTGACGCAGTCCCACACAAAAGATTAATAATCAAATTAACCAGCCTGGGAAAAACATTAGCTGGACAACAGGACACAGAAGGTAATTATAAATGAGTCCACTCTGAAGAAAGAGGGGTTACTAGTGGGGTACCACAGGGTTCAGTACTGGGCCCAGTCCTTTTAATGTCTTTATGAGTGACATTGCAGAGGGACTGGAAGGAAAAGTATGCCTCTTTGCAGATGACACAAAGATCTGCAACAGAGTTGACACAGGAAGGCATGGGGATGGATGAGAAGGGACTTGGCAAGGTTGGAGGACTGGTCAGAAGTATGGCAGCTTGGATTCGTTGCAAAGTGCAAAATAATGCACCTGGGAAACAACAACCCAGGGGAGGATTACACAATTGGGGGAGGGGTAGTAACAACAACAAAAATGGAAAGGGACCTGGGGCTAAATCATATCAGATGACCTTAAGGTTAGTAAGCAATGTGAGAAGGCAGTAGGGAGGGCTGGGGGGATACTGGGATGTATAGGGAGAGGCATCAGCAGCAGAAAACAGGTAGCTGTTATCTCTCTGTACAGACAGTTGGTGAGACCCCATCTGAAGTACTGAGTCCAGTTCTGGAGACTCCATCTCCGCAAGGACATAGACAGGATGGAGGCTGTCCAGAGGAGGGCAACTAAAATGGTGCAGGGTCTGCAACAGAAGCCACACAAGGAGAGACTAAAGGAGCTTAATATGTATATGCTTAGGAATGGAGGGAGAGGGAGGACATGATAGACACTTTTAAGTACCTCAGTGGAATCAACAAAGTCCAAATGAGTAGCATCTTTCAGAAAAAGAGATGTGCAAGAACAAGGGGACACAATTTGAAGATGAGGGGGTGGCTCAGGGGCAATGTAAGGAAGTATTTTTTTTCACAGAGAGGGTGGTGGATGCATGGAACCACCTTCCTGAGGAAGTTGTGGGGTCTAAAACTGTGGGAGAATTCAAGAATTTATGGGACAGACATAAGGCAATTCTTGTAGGAGGTAGGAAGAAATAGGCAGCTGGTTAACTAGGATCTGCAGCTTATCCTGTAGGTAGGGAAATGGGCAGACTAGGTGGGCCAAGCGGTCCTTATCTGTCATCAAAGTCTGTGTTTCTAACATAGAAACAGAATTTGATGGCAGATAAGGACTGCTTGGCCCATCCAGTCTGCCTGTTTCTCCCTACCTGCACTATTACATCTGATCATGCCCGATCTTTATCCCTCCCCCTTTCCTTTCCATTATCATTCATTTGTTCTTATCCCATGTGTAAGCCCCACCCCCCGCATTTGCAAATGACAGGCGGTAAGCTGTTTGAATCTGACAGCACTACCAGGTGGGGACTGGATTCAGGGAGGAATAGGTTACACAGCACAAGGGCTAGGTTTGGCTAGTCTGCACAGGGGCACCCAAGTAACTCCGAACACAGGAAGCAATAACTGTAATGTCCAATACCAGAAATGGGATTCTAAAATGTGGCTTTTATTCACATCCAAACAGAACAAACAAAGCATAGTACTGTCTCCAGACGCCATGTGGAGGGGAGGCAAGGGTGACCTACTCTGAGGGACCCCCCCCCTGCGCTGACAAGAAATCCTCCCCGATTGCCGAGTTGAGGTGCTGTGGGCTACTGTGATCTCCAGCGGGCCTCCTCAGTGGACAATCTACGATAACTAAGCTCCTGGCCCCTGCCCCAGTGCAGGAGAGAGCTTGCTGAAAATCTTTGCATACAGAGCGTATATCAGAGAACTCGCTGTCCTACCTGCATCTGATCGTAATAAAAGGGCTGCCACATCAGCGTCTGAAGAAGGGTGGCTTTGGGTAAAATGGATCTTTCAACTCATCCTGCGGCTGTGACCGGGACCCTCTACCCCGAAACCTGACTCTGGACACAAGTGCTTTGTTTGTTTTTGGCGTCGAAACCACATCTTACCATTGGACTCTGGTCTGTGGTGATGCTCTCCCTCTGTATTGAAAAACAGGAATGCTGTCCCACCAACCTATTACTGTCTCCAGATGCCGTGTGGAGGGGAGGTGAGGGTGACCTACTCCGAGGGCGCCCCCCCTGCGCTGACAAGAAATCCTCCCCGATTGCCGAGTTGAGGTGCCGTGGGCTACTGTGAGATCTGGCTGGCCTCCTTGGCGGACAATCTATGATAACTAAGCTCCTGGCCCCTGCCCCAGTGCAGGAGAGAGCTTGCTGAAAAACTTTTTGTCTGGCCCACCCACCCTGCCTGTTTGGAGGGTGAGTTTAAATGCTCACTGGCCCCGCCCCCTGTAAGCTGCCTCACCCTATCAGCCATAAGGGGAGGTTCTTGCCTATTTCTCCTTGTATAGCGTTGGGATTCTCCCTCAGAAAATCCTTCCCCACCCCCATCTCTGGAATGTGTTATGCATACTACCCGGGTGTATAAACCTTTCAGATAGCTTTGTTGCTTAATCTGTATTGTGATATTATCCCGGTTGTTACCTTTACTCTCCAATCTCTATTAGCTATTGCTACAGAATACTGCCTAGTTTTTGTCTTGTGCTACAATCATGTTTTTTTCACTTCCATCATTGTGTACTATGACTTGATGATGCCTGTCTTTACTGTCCTTGGAGATGGGCAACAAGTTGTAAGGGTTTATACTTCTTAGCAGCCCTGCCTAGTTGCCCAGCTCATTTGTTGCAGTGCCAAAATTTGCCTCCTTTTACCCAGTTGTATAAAGCCTTAGCTAATCCTGACGAAACTGTCCTTGGTAAGCTGTCATTCAAATTGTAGGGGTGCTACTACAGGGCGAGTGCATTGCCCCCTTCTATCCAGTAGATCCTTTGCTGGGTGTCCGGGCACAATCCCACACGCTGGTCCTTTCTCGCCTCCAGCCATGAAGAGGGTGTGGTTCCCCCTGTCCCTATCTGAGGAAGGTAGGGAAGCTCATATAGCTGTGGTTAAGGGTGGGCTTACTGCCACCCCTAGGGCCCTTGTTCTTGTAGGTCTTGCGCTGGGGCTAACCGTCCTTCAAAGTGTCATCTCCCCCCCAATATCCTTGGGAGACAACTGGGAGTGGTCCACCTCTCATGAGGATACTGACTACTCCTTCTTTAATATGCTGGCGACCAACAGGGCTCACCAGTGTATTACTTGCTGCCTAGACCTTCGGTGCCTTATGCACTCAGCCAGGGTCAAGAGAATCTGAGCTAAAAAACGCCCTGATGGCCGACCACACTATAGGTGGTGGTATCTCCCCTGGCTTCTCCTCCTTGCATTACTTATGGCTGGTGATATCGAATCCAACCCCGGACCCTTAAACCTGTCCACCAATATCCCTACTGCATGGAGCATGGGTAAGGGGCTAAGAATAGCTCATCTAAATATCAGGAGCTTGCTACCTAATCAAGATGAGCTATTAGTGTGGGTGGCACTATATAAACCTGACATCCTTGGAGTGACGGAGACCTGGCCTAAATCCTCCATTCCTGACTCAGCCTGTGCACTCACTGGATATGAGTTCACTCGCCTGGATAGAGCTGGAGATGGGGTGGCATCCTAATCTACTACAAAAGCCACCTAAAAACCTCCCTAGTATCTCACCTGCAACCAGAAAAGTCCCCCTGTGATCTATTACATGTGCTTCTGCTACTTGGGGATACAAAGAAACTGCACCTAGTGTGTTCCTACAACCCTCCTAGGGGAGGTCTACCAGGACTTACCCACCTTTTGGACTTAGTTGGTCCCTGTGTTGGGGAAAATGAACTAATTATCATGGGTGATGTCAATCTAAACTGGGAGAGTGGCAATGTTAAGAAGAGTGGCAATGTTAAGAAATTTGAGCCCCAACGTGCCAATCTTGCCCTGACCCAACTAATCCAGGACCCGACCAGATGGACGTCAAATGTTTCCTCCAGAACCCTGTTGGATTGGATCATGTCTAATCGTCCGGATAGGATCACATCAGCAGGCACATTATCCGATTCCATCTCGGACCACTCTCCGGTGTTCTGTGTCTGGAAAATTCCCTCCACCAAAATACCCCACAAAATCATACAAGTCAGAAACTACTCCAGGTTTGACCTGGGGGGGTTCCTGGAAGACTTAAGACTTGCTGACTGGTCTAGGGTGCTTGGAGCTTCAGACCCCTCAGTGGCAACCTCTTGCTTCCTTCGGGGCCTTGCAAGACAAGCATGCTCCCAAGGTCACTCGTAGGGTGAGGGGAACTGCTACCCTCTGGCTAAATGATAATCTCCTAGCCCAGATGCGGGAGAGAGACAAATGCTGGGCCTGTATCAAGGGATCCAATGATGCTTCTAATTTTCAAAGATACAGGCACCTCAGGAATCAGTGCAAAAAGACCATCAGGGCAGCGAAGAGTGACTTCTGTAAGTCTGCCCTACTTAGCTCTGCCAGAGATCCCAGGAGGTTTTGGAGGAATATCAAATCTCTTGTCAGTGAGTCCTCCCATCTGGGGGGGGGGATCACGGACATGGTTATAAATGGAGTCTCATGTAATAACCCACATACCATAGCCAACTCCCTAAATACTCACTTCACTGACCTCTCAGCCTTCACTTCTTCTCTTTTCCCGGCTGGTGTGAGCTTGTTTCTCACCCCTCCCTCCACGTGGCAGGAAGGTCATCCCTCTCGGTGTATGTTTCATCTCAGGGCTGTATCAGTCCAGGACATTCAGAGATGCCTAGCTGCTCTCTCCCAGCACTCTAGCCCAGGCCTTGACAACCTGGAACCTAAGCTTCTTAAGCTTGGTGCTGATTACATTGCCTCTCCAGTAGCCCACGTCTTTAATCTATCCCTTAGTTCGGGGATAATCCCTGCTATCTGGAAGGAGGCGAGGATAGTCCCCATTCTGAAGCAGAGCAATCCTAAACTACCAGACAATTATCACCCGATTGCTATCCTCCCATCCCTTAATAAACTCCTAGAAAAGGTGGTGGCCGAGCAACTCTCGGAGTTCATCCACACCCATGAGCTGTTGTCCCTGGCCCAGCATGGCTTTCGAAAGGGACATAGTGCCACAACCACCTAGATTTCGGTTACATCAAGTATCAGGTCAACCATGGACCAGAGCAAACTCTCTGGTGCCATATTTATTGACCTGTCAAAAGCTTTTGACCTTGTTGACCACGAACTACTTGGAGCACAGCTATGGTCACTTGGACTCTCTCCCCATGCCATGAAATGGCTAATGAACTACCTGAATGGTAGAAAGCAGCGCACCTGCTTTAACAAGGTCCTCTCTGAGCCCTGGCCAGTGACCTCTGGAGTCCCCCAAGGCTTGGTACTGGGCCCCCTCCTTTTCTCCCTCTTTATTAACCAGCTACCTATGGTGACCTCCAACTGCCAAGCCACCATGTATGCAGATGACCTGGTGATAGTGGCTCATTCTCAAAATGCCATCGCCCTAAACCAGTGCTTGTCTGACGATTTCAACAAAGTCTTGTCCTGGGTTACTAACCACAAACTAGTTCTGAACCTGAAAAAAACACAGGCTATGCTCTTTGGTTCCATGGCCAAAATCAAAGCCTCATCGGCCTTGCTCAACATCACTAGTGTGGATGGCCCCTCACTGCCTACAGTGAACTCAATCAAATATCTTGGAGTTACTCTCGACCCCCAGCTTGACATGGGGAGTCATATCCTAAACATCTGTAGGACAACGAACAGCAAGCTTGGCCTGGCCTATAGGGCCAAGTACAACCTAACTCCTGCAGCTAGACTTGCCCTTGCGAGAGGTGTGCTTCTTCCCTCCCTCAGCTATGGACTTCACTCTATTTGCTTGGTCCCCCCAAACTCATCTCACTTGGTGGAACATGGCATATAATATCTGTCATTTCGCTCTAGCTGCCCCCCGACTCACCCACCGTTGTATGCTATACAACAAACTCCGCTGGCTCCCCCCAGCCAAATACCTGGAATTCGGGGTTGGAAGCTTCTCAGGGAAAGTGGTTAATACTGGCATCCCTCAGGGACTGGCTCTGCTTCTTCCAAAAATGGACCCTACTCCCTACCACCTTAGGTCCCTGACTGCAGGGATGCTTAAAGTCCCCCCCCACCCGTACCCTTATGGGGGATCGTGACTTTGCTGCATATGCGCCCAGACTCTGAAACTCACTCCCCGATTATGTCCGTTCGGCCCCCTCCCATTGGAGGTTTCACACTTCCCTGTGGACTTTTCTGAAGCTAACATCAGTGTGCGACTGTCCCAAGCCCCCCTAGAGTAACATATCATGCTGACGGAAGCCATCCAAGTTATCGCTGCTAAAGCTGTTGATACTTTCCATAGCTTAAATTGATTAATATCTACTCTATTCTCAGCTACTCATTTTTCTCAATTTGTGGACATCTTCTGTGTCCACAGCACTGCTCTATGGACATGGGTTGTTCTGCCTACTCCCAATGTATTGGTGGTACAGCCTACTCCCCAGTATTCTGGTACTGCCAACTCATATGTCTTAGTAAACTGTTGACCTATATATAATTTGCCACTTGAGCCTGCTAGTTCCCAGGTTTTGCATACGAAAAATTTAAGTTATATGTTACTAAGCTGCACTGTGGATCATACTGCACTCCTATATAGATCCTCCTATTGTCAACTATGTATTTCTTCCATACGTTGTACTATTGTTGATTGGTATTTTCTTTTTCTCACGTTTTCTTATTTAATGTAATATGCTATCCATCCTTGTTGTACCTTATCTGTATTCCCCATGTTGTACTCTCCCGGGTCGTTCCTGAAAATAGGCATAATACTTGTCTAGTGTACTTACCCGGTAAACAAAAGCTAAATAAATAAATAGATGGACCCACATGGGGCTACACTTCTGGTAATGTAGATTAAAAGAAGCAAGACCACTTCTTCAACACTTCAGCCCTCAGGATCTGAACCCACCAGTCACACAGCCCGGATTTGCATGCTGATTTTGGTACACAGCCTGAACTTGTACACTATTCTGGGTTTTCCCTGGCTTAGCTCCCCTGCCGGACACTCAGACACCTTCCATATCTCATGGAAACATTTTCTGGTGGCTTCCTAAATCACTTAAGAGCACCTCAGCTCTATCAGGGAATTCTCCTTTTAATCCCATGTCTAGGTACTTTCCTCAGGCACTGGCCAAGTACCTGAGAAAAAGTTAAGGTGCCACTGAGCAAATCCGTAGAGGTGAATTTGGTTACTCCTGATTGGGGGGGTCTCCCATCTCACGCTCCCACAATTCATACAAGGCCATTTCTCTGGACAGTAAACATCTCATTCTGTAAAGCTTGGCAATGTAGATTAAGGTTAAATGTATGTCACATTTTCTCTACTTGTCTTGCTTTCCCATTGTGCTGGACTTGAACATACTTTTACTTGGCTTAGCCCATTGCTGTAGGCCCCCAACTGATTAAGCAGTCCAATCCCCACTTTACTTCACTCTTTGTGCTGGACTTGAACCTACTTGAATTAACCGGCAATGTCTATTACACTAGCCCTCTTACAGATTAAGTAGTTCAATCCCCACTTTCCAACAGTTCAGGTGGAAACATTGGCCTCTGTCAGAGCGAACTCACCCTTTGGTTGCAGGTGCCCCACAGGTGATTCCTCACAGGAATTTCTCTCCCATAGCTTCTGGTGCCACAGCACAACTTGAAATAGGCAGCTTCTTCACTTAGCCGGAACCAGGAGGGTTGCCCCTGGAAAACAGGCAAACCTTTCCCCCCATCCCCTGAGGGATGGGGCACTTAGACCAGTGACAGCGGTCAACACCACTACAACAATCAGCTTCTGTGTTCCTCTTACGGTGGAAACACACACCTCCCTTACAGTAGCTCTAAAACAGAGCTTAAGGATCTGAGAGCCTACACACAGACACCTGTGCTACTTCATCTCTCCAAGACTGCACACAGACTCTGTTCAGATTCCCCCAACATTCTATCCTAACTTCCAACTGCAGCATTCCAGTGTGGCTCGTGCAGCTGCAAGAGTTCTATGGTGATGTCATCCCTCAGTCTCAGCTGAGACTAAGAACAGTGAGACCGTGTGAAATCCATTTAGCTGGAGCTTCACAAGCTGCCTTCCCTGACAACCACTAGGTCTTACTGGGATTCTAGTAACCCTGGGTAACAGGGGGGTTACACATGCATTCTTGAGCCCCACCACTGTGTTAGTCCCCACTACCACCGCTGGAAGGCTGCTCCAGGAATCCACCACTCTTTCTGTGAAGAAGTACCTCCTCACACCTCTCCTGAATCTAACCCCTCCAGCTTCATAGCATGCCCCCTTGTTCTTGAGCACCTTTTCATCTGAAAAATACTCCCCTACTGTACCTTATTTAGCACTATGAGGTATTTAAAGGCGTCTATCATATCTCCTTTCTCCCTCCTCTGTTCCAGGGTGTATGTATTGAGGTCCTTTAATCTCTACTCACAGGGCTTTTGAGGCAGACCCTGCACCTTTTTAATTGCCCTCCTCAGGACTGCCTCAACTCTGTCTATATCCTTCTGGAGATGTGTCCTCCAGAACTGGACACAATACTCCAGGTGGCATCTTACCAGTGATCAATACAGAGGCAACACCGTCCCCTTCTTTCTGCTGGTGACACCACTTCCTATGCACTCCAGCATCCCACTTGCCTTCCCTGCTGCCTTGTTGCACTGCCTGGTCACATTTAGGCCCTCAGATATGATTACCCCCAGGTCTCTTTCCTGCTTGGTGGTCATCAGTATCACTCCACCTATTTTGTACTCTGCCTCTGGGTTTCTGTGCCCTAAGTGCATTATGTTGCACTTTTCACATTGAAACCCTTCTGATATACCCTTGAGCACTCCTCCAGTTTTCTCAGGTCTCTGCTTGTCCTTTTCACACACCCCCAATCTGGAGTGTTCACCCTAGTGCAAATTTTGGTGTCGTCTGCAAGAGGCAGACCTTCCATTCCAGCTCCTTTGCAATGTCACTTATAAAAATATTAGAGAACTGGTCCTTCTACTGATTCCTGAGGCATGCCACTGGTCACCCTCCCTTCTTTGGAGTGAGCTCCATTTAACACCACCCTCTGCCACCTATCACCTAACCAAGTTCTTATCCAGTTTACTACCTTTGGACCCACTCCTAAGCCACCCAGCTTGCTGACTAGTCTCCTCTGTGGAATGATTTCAGATGCTTTACAGAAATCTAGGTAGGTCACGTTCAGTGCTCCTCCCTAATCTAGTTCCTTGGTCACCCAATCAATGAAATCTATCAGAGTAGTTTGACATGACCTCTCTCTTGTGAAACTATGCTGCCTTGGATTTTGTAACCCAGTGGATTCAAGCTATTCCACAATCTATTCCTTCAGTAGCGATTCCATTTACTTTCACACTACTGATGTCAGTATGACAACCTATAATTGCCAGCCTCCTCGCTGCTTCAACTTTTGTGAAATGGGCCTACATCTGTCCTCCTCCTCCAGTCCTCCAGAACCAGTCCTGTTTCCAGTGAACTGTTAAATAGAACTGTCAGAGGTGCAGCCAGTGTTTTCCTGAGCCCCCTCAATACCCTTGGATGCACCCCATCTTGCCACTTTGCTTTGCCCCCTTTCAAATTAGTAAGTACCTTCTGGACTGTCTCATCCAAAATGGACTAGTGTCCACCTCCCTCCCACCAAAGCTTTTACTACTTTTTTGTGGCCCTCCCCTTCTCCTTCCTCTGTGAACACTGAACAAAAGTACAAACACAGAAATGTCTGCACAGGGATGGTGGTGCTTCAGGTCAGGAAAATCAAAGTGCAAAGCAGAACAATTGGGCACACACCATCTCAAACAAAGTTAAAAATAAATCCTTGACTCCAGTGATTCAAGCTTCATTTTCCTTTATTCAAAGGTACAATCTCATATTAAATACAGTCCCCCTTCCTCTTTTCACTTACTGTACATATCAAAACAAATGTCTTGACTGCTTTCATTACCTCCTGGGCTAGTCTCTTTAGTTTGCACCTTTGAACTTCTTACTGCTTTCTCTGCTTCCCTCTTTTTCCCTTTATACACCTCCCTCTGCTGCTGCTGCTTCTTATACCATCTGAATGATACCCTTTTAGCACTTACCTTTTCAGCCACCTCTTTTGAGAACCATAGTGGTTTCTTTTTCCTCTTCTTTGCCTACTTGTTTGATGCAGAGGTTTATTGCTGTTTATATCTTTGTCCACTGTTTCTCCATCCCACCCAGGCCACTCACTCCTGCTAAGTGATCCCTGAGGCATTCATTCAGATTTTTAGGATCTGCCCTCCTGAAGTCCAGGACCCTCGCTCTTGTCTGGTTTGATTCCGCAGTTGTCCTTATATTGAACCACACTGTACAGTGATCACTGGTCCCCAAGTGGCCTCCCACCTTGACGCCTGCAACACTGTCTCTTTTAGTGAGTATGAGGTCCAGTATTGTTCCATCACAAGTAGTTTCTTTGACTAGTTACCTGAGGAATGCCCTCTGCAGAGAGTCCAGGATGTCTCTGCTTCTAGCTGAAGCCACTGCTGGGAAGCTCCAATTCACATTGTTCAGGTTGAATTCCCCCACCAGCAGCACCTCCCCCTTTTCTGCCATCTTGCCAGTGGCTTCCACCAATACCTTATTTGATTCCTCCCTCTGTTCTGGAGCTCTGTAAATCACTCCAGTGTGAATAGTGGCTCCAATACCTGTGTGCAGGGAGACCCACAGTACCTCTGCCTCCCCTTGTATTCCCTGTATCTCTGTGGCTTTTATCCTTTCCCTCTCATACAGCACCACACCTCCTCCTTTCCTTCCCACCTGGCCCTTTCTGAACAGAGTGTAGCCTGGTACGGGCATGTCACAGTCATGGTTGTCAGTGCACTATGACTCAGTAATGGCCACAATATCCAGGCAGGCCTCTGCCATGATGGTCTCTAGGTCTGGAGTCTTATTTCCTAGACTTCTAGCATTCACACACATGGCCTTTCAGATTTTCATTCCACTCTACTTGATGCCCTAACATAACCACCACGACTTCTACAGTTTTTTCTCTACCTGACATCACAGTGATTTGGGGAGTGGGGTTATCCAGCCCAGCCAAGGCTGCATTATATATCAGCATGTACTGCAATGTCACTTATTGTCTCCATCTCAAGCTGTGCATTTACAAGACCTTTGCTGCATTCAAGTGATGTTGGACAATTGCTTTCTAAATATCCATGCACTTAGTTATAATCTTTGCCCAATAGGCACTCTGACATCCCCAGACAATTGGTTGCAAGCCTTTTCAGCATGATCTGGATACTGTTATCACCTCATCAGGTTGTCTTTGATTATGGAGGCAGTGAACAATTTCACAGAATGGGAGTTTGTTATAACATTGTCTTGTGCCTAATGAGGACTGTCACTCTTTTTACTATAAATTCCCCCCAAAACAACAAAAACCCCTCCTAAATTATGCTTGTTTCACTGTCATCAGCATTTCCCATCTCCAGTTTACTATATGACCCTTTTTGGTTAGTTTTTCACTAAGCAGCCATTGGTGGATAAAGTGCTTGGATTGTGATGTTAGTCAGACTTCAGTTTTTAGTAAGGTATTGCTTTTGTGCAAGTAACACATTGCTCACAGGATATCAGAGTCCAGTGTTTATGCCTCCACTGGTGCCCACAGTAAGAGTGTGTTGCTATACTTGCTCATGCATAGGTGGATTTAGAGGGGGGGCTAAGGGTGCTATAGCTCCCCCATCATGGAGCTCCTCTATTGGTAACACATTGTGCTGCATTCTTTATCAGTATGCACTAATGCCTCCATGAAAGCTGCCTGAGCCACACAGGTCTCATCTGTCCTCCAGCAGAGCTGGCCTTGGCTAGGTGCAAACTGTGCCCCTGCACCTTGGGGGGGGGCTAAGGGTGCTATAGCTCCCTCATCATGGAGCTCCTCTATTAGTAACACACTGTGCTGCATTCTTTCTCAATATGCACTAATGCCTCCGTGAAAGCTGCCTGAGCCACACAGGTCTCATCTGTCCTCCGGCAGAGCTGGCCTTAACTAGGTGCAAACTCTGCCCCTGCACCTTGGGGGGGGCTAAGGGTGCTATAGTTCCCCCATCATGGAGCTCCTCTATTAGTAACACACTGTGCTGCATTCTTTATCAGTACGCACTAATGCCTCCATGAAAGCTGTCTGAGCCACGCAGGTCTCATCTGTCCTCCAGCAGAGCTGGTCTTGGCTAGGTGCAAACTGTGTCACTGCACCTTGGGGGCTAAGGGTGCTATAGCTCCCCCATCATGGAGCTCCTCTATTAGTAACACACTGTGCTTCATTCTTTATCAGTATGCACTAATGCCTCCATGAAAGCTGCCTGAGCCACACAGGTCTCATCTGTCCTCCGGCAGAGCTGGCCTTAGCTAGGTGCAAACTGTGCCCCTGCACCTTGGGGCCCATGCTGATCTGTCCTCCAGCAGAGCTGGCCTTAGCTAGGTGCAAATTGTGCCCCTGCACCTTGGGGACCCGTGCTTTTTTCTTGAGGAAAATAAATAATTTCAAACATTTAAAAATGCCTAAATGCTGTTAGAGATGAAAATGTTTACCAGCAAATGAAAGTGGAAGACAACTGGCTGTGTTACTGTTATAAAAGGTGGGGGGCTGCTTTGCTGCAGTGGAAAAGATTAGGTTAAGTAAGTGCTAATGGTGTTAATGGCCATACTTTACACTTCTGAGGTTGACTACTTTCACAAACAAAGGGCTATATTGACAAGAGAACTTGTTTATAACCTGGATATGTAGGTGAAACACTGAATGGTATGACAAAATATGTTTCAAAAGTATGTGAGCACTCAAAATGGCTCAAAAACCTGACTAGCACAGAGCAAAAACAGTTATCCTGATAGGGACCCTGAAAACCTGATCAGCAGGTAAAAAACCTGACAGGTGGCAACCGCACGTGGTATCCCATTATGATCCTCTCTATTCTGTCTCACTTACACCTCCAGAAAAGTTAAGTTGTTTAACTTGTTTACAAATCAGAGTATCTGAGGTGTGAGTGTCCAGTGATGATGTCGCTGTCCTTACAGAAATGAATATGGTAGTAGTACCGTATTTACTGAAGTTCTTGTTCCAGGCTCAGTCAGATTCATTTCCAGTGGTGAAGTCACATAATCCAGTGTGATCAATGACACTAATTAAAAGATGCTGGTTAAACTAGTAGACCTGGTACTGCTTTAGTAATTCAGGACAGGAGGGTTAGTGAGTTGTAAATATTGGAGGTGGGGGGGCCCACAGGGAATGGAGTGGTGGGGCCCAGCAGAGGGCTGCACTGGAGCCCAGAATGGTTAAGGCTGTCCCTGTGCTCCAGTGTCCTGGTAGTGCAGTAAACAACTACCCCACCTGCATTACATAGTTGATCCACCCCTCCCCGAAAAGCCGGTCTCCAGCATGAATTTCTTACTAACATTAATCCTACGCCATGTGGTCCAGTCCCAGCACTGTGGCAGCAGTTGATCTTGACTTGGTGAGCCTGAGTATTCATTCTCTACTTTTGCAGGCTTGGTGCAGCTCCTTTGTTGATGCGTGGGGGGGTTCATGCATGGGGGTACAGCTGTATCAAAGCAGAGTGGACCTTAACAATACAGATCTCAACCAGGTCACCTGGTGCTCACTGCTCTTGATTTGCTGTTGCATCCAGTAGTGGATGTGGCTAGCAAGGGGAGCCTTCTTTAAACGTCTGGGTTGCTGAAACAAGAGTGAGCTTTCATTCATTAACTTCAGAAGATTAATGTTGGAGCAAGAGAGGAGCGAGTGTACTACTGAGGAGGAGAAAGAGAGAGAGAGAGAAAAGCCCACAAGTGACAAGCAAAACCTGAGGTTTCAGGCGGCAGCAGTCCAGTAACGCAGGATCGGTGTGACCTTGATAAATTAGCACAAGTAGTTGGTGTGAGGTTCAGGTCATCTTCTGGTAGCTGAAGCAAGCTGTAGCTAAGAGCTTTGCTCATTAGGAGTCATGGGGTCAGTGTATGCTGTCTAGAGAGAGTTTGGTGGCCAGGTGACCGGAGACAGTAATCAACTAAGGGCACCGACTTCAGCCTTGATAAAATTGATCAAGTCTTCATTTAATAAGGTGGTACTTGCTTTAAAAACAAAAGATTTTAACAATCACAAACTATGGTGGGTGGGGGCAGCTGCTGGGATGGGACAGGACATTAGTGTTCCATCAAACTGGGTGTGTAATAAGTGTAGTACTAGTGTTATTAATCTCTAGTATGGAGAGCTTAAATTCATGACATTAAAATTGTTTAAGGTCACTGCTAGTTTTGTCATATATGGACAACTGATTTTGGTGCAGATTTGCAGGACAGGGAGTTGGAGAGTAGTGCCCTCCTGTAGCATGCTAGGAATGGTACAAAACTGGGGGCCAGAAACCTAGGCCAGGTGTACACCCTGGTGGGGGAATGCTACAAGTCTCGATGGCTGAGGGGGACCTGGGGGGTGGTGGTGGATGTCAAGATGAACAACTCGGAGACTTGTAGGAGGGCAGCAGCCAAGGCCAACAGGATGCTGGGATGCATAGCTAGGGGAATCACCTCCAGAAGGAGGGAAGTGATACTCCCTCTGTATAATTGCTTGATGAGGCCACACCTTGAGTACTGCATGCAGTTTTGGAGGCCGCACTTAAAGAGGGACATTAAACTCCTGGAGAGGGTCCAGAGGAGGGCAACCAAAATGATTTGGGGCTTGGGGGACAGGACCTATGAGGAGAGGCTCGAAGAGCTAAATATGTACACATTGGAAGAGAGAAGGGACCGGGGGGACATGATAGAGGTCTTCAGGTACATGAAGAGGGTAAATAGGGGAGGAACAGTCTGGGTGCTTCGAAGGAAGGAGGAGGGGGCCACTAGAGGGCATGGGTGGAAGCTGGAGGGGGGAAGATTCAGGGGAGAAAGGAGGAGGTGCTACTTCACTGAGAGGGTGGTGGAGCCATGGAATGCACTGCCTAGGGGCAGGTGGAGCCAGAGATGGTGGAGGGATTCAAGAGGGTGGACAGGTACAGGGAAGGGTTCTGGAAGCAAAATCCAATGCAGCAAGAATATCCGGAACTGGGAAGGGAGAAGCCAGAGAAGGGGAGGGGGGGCAGCAAGGTCAGCACCCAGGGTGGGAGCTGACCAATCGAGCAGACGCGAAAGACCGTTAGGCCTATTCTGCTGGCATTTTAGTATGTTAGTATGTTTGTAACTAATGCTGAGGCAGGTCTGGTCTCAGCGACAGCATGAACCAGGAGAGGCAGAAACTGGTACATGATACCGTTGAACTGAGGTAAAAACATCAGCATGTACTATATGTCTAATCTGTGTGGTCTTTTCAGTCGTGGTTGTACAGTGTGAATGAGCACAGCGGGAATTAATAGACATGGGGACTTTGAAAGTGTTCTGCTGCATGTTATGGCATGTGCAGGAGTTACTGCATGCTTGGAGAGCAAAGCTGGCAACAGAAGTCATAAGGCCTTGTTTGGCTCATTGACACAGGTAGTTATAAAGCCAGAAAAAAAGTGATAGAACTACATAAACTATATATTTGATTCTATGTGTTGAATTGGGGGGGGATGCAAGTTGTGATGTACCCAATGAAGTGCTGTTGCTAATAAAAAAAAAAAAATGCATTTTAATATTTGTTTAAAAACTGTGTTCTGCTGCCTGCTTACTGACTTTTTCCGCCGATCATAAAAATGAGATGCCTCATACCATGGCATTATCTCAGTAAAAGAAGTTTTAATACAATAAAAATATTTTATTTATTTAAAAATGTATTTTCTTTGGAATAAGTTGCTCTATAGAATAAAATCTATTTTGCATAAATAGCAAGCAAACTTAAAATTACACTTTCAGAAACTAGATAGCAAAGTAACTGTTTCCATATTTCTATAGTTATTGTGTTTATTTTTTTACTGAGGTAAGGTTGGGGGATAGGTCAATCCATATTGCAGGACAAACTGGGATGGGTTGGTTGTATGGTAATGTCATAATGTGCTTGAGCGAGCGACATTTGTGAACTTTTTTACTTGGATTATCATTTAATTTGTCTGCAATGTGTCTTTATCACCAAGTATCTTTCAACTTTTCTCATTGTTATGTGTTTCGAATGTGCTGCTGCCCAGCTGCAGTCTTTTAGTATTTTGTGTTTTTCTTTGGGTGGGAGGGTATTTTGGGCAACATATTGTCATTTGGACGATGGGAACTCTTGGGATAGTGCTAAGGTGCAACTAACAAAGCATGGGGAGGGAGGAAATGAGTAGAAATTGCATTAGAAATACCCTCTAAAATGCACCAGAATGCAACAAAATGTTAAAAACATGTATAGGGGCATAGGCAGCCCACTAGACCCCAAGGCCTATTATTTTTATTTTTTCTGTGACTTGAGCTCCCCCATCTATACAACTCCTGGATCCACCCCTGGCTCATGTAGTCTGGGTATTAGATGATGACAGCATGCTTTGGATGTCACCTGTATAGAGAGTTGATGTTAGTAGACGGTGTGTGGAAATCACATTAAGAACAAAATTAGACAAAAAAACATTTTTGCACTAGACATTTGTGGTGTGCAAGGTAGTGCCAGCAATGTGCAAACTTGATGTACCATCGTTGCCCTTCTGGAAGAGAGGATGGAGGTGGGTTCATGAAATAGACTTAAAATGACAACACACTGGTAAATAAGGAACAAGGGCGCAATACTTTGCTGGAAAAAAATCATGCGGGCAAGGGACATGCAGTGAATATGGGGGTGGGTGTAAATTCAGGGTACGTGCGAGGAAATACTTTTTCAATGAAAGAGCACTTGGTGGGTGCTTGAAGCATTATTACTGTGTAAGTGGTGAGAAACAAGAACCATGGAGGGATTACATAATGCATTGGATAGCCATAAGGGAAAAGCAGCAGACTTCAAGGCATGGGGTGAAGACAGTCTGTGAATAAACTTGTCCTGCTCGTTAATGAAAACAAAGGTCAAGGTCATGGGCCTCATCAGGACTGTGTCATCGGACACAAAACCAAATCCAAATGAAAAACACTTCTCTCACTGTCTCCCAGTTACTCTAGGACCCTTCTTGGTGAGTTTTTAGTTTGCACTCAGCATTTCTGGTGTGTAAAGTAGTGCCAACATGACTGTACTTGATGTGTGTCATCCTGGATAAGGTGATGCAGGTAGGTGCCAGATGTATACTTACTATGAGTGAACAGTGGTAGACAGGGAACAGGATTGGATGATATTTCTGATTAAATAAATACATAAAAGGACTGGGGTGCAAGCCAAGAATCTGCAGGGGGTTTAAATTCAGGGGATATTTAGGGAAGTAATCTTTCAAAGAAAACATGGTAAATAGTGACCATCTTGTCAGTAACGGAAAGGATATTCAGGGTCTATGTGTGGTGCTAAGACAATAGGGAATCATTTACAATCCCAGGGTTGGGAGATTGCAGGGTGGGTGATGGCGCTAGACAGCAGTGACAGTGGTGTGCCAGGGTGGGTCAATTAAATAGTTGTAGATACAACTGGTCACCAAGACATCCTTTCTGTCTACATTAGGTTGTTTCATAGGGAGGTGGGTTGTGCATCTGCAATACAGCCATTCTGCCCCCTAGCATTTGTGTCCAGTGTGGACACTTTTTTTCAGAAACAGTATATAGTGATGCCTTGGGTGCCATATGCCACCAATTAAACCTTGGAAATTCATGCTGCCCCCTTCCCCAAATGCAGAGTAGGACCCACCCATCTGCAGTGGTCTGGCAACAGTGTGCGGAAAAAAATGGTTAGCTTAGGCAGACACTCCTTCACAAACATGTTACATTTTCAATAACTCACATAACATACTAGACGTCAGCAGAGTAGGCCTATCGGTCTATCAAGTCTGCTCATGCTTCAGCACCCTGATTGGGGACCGTAGCCCTCTATCTGTCTCCTTCCACTGTTACTCCATATCTGTCCCATGTTGTCTTGTGTAAAATAGCATCTTGACAGTGGATGCCATGAATGGGTAGCTTCAATGTCCACAGCACTGTGATTAGTTTCTGAATTGTATATGTAGTAGTTGTATAGTGCAACCTTTAGTTTTAGACAGGATCAGTTGACATGTTACACCATTAGGACAAGTCCTGTTTACAAGATACTCCTGATTTTTATACATAATGGAAACATAGAAGATGGCAGCAGAAGGGGATATATGGTTCATTTAGTCTGCCCAATCTAGGTATCCTGGGACCCACAGTATTGTGCACTGGTGTTCTGTCCTCCTAGACACCCAGCTTAGCCCTTGCCAATGCCATGTACAAGTATAGCATTAAGAGTTCTCCAACTTCCTGCACTCCTCCCTGAACTCTGGTTCCCTAGCTGGAGCAGTGTTCACTGACCTCTCTAAGGCCTTTGACACCATTTCCCACCCCCTCCTACTAAATGCCCTCTACCATACACATTTCTCTACTGGCCCCCTTGCCTGGGCGCGAGTTACCTATCAGCCCACTCCCAGCGTGTCAAAAACAATGGGATACTCTCAGAAACCTGTCCCATCCACTCAGGGGTTCCCCAGGGCTCTATCTTGGGCCCACTACTCTTTAGTCTCTACCTAAATACCCCCCGCCCGGTGCCTATTCTGGCAATATTCTCCTGTATGCCCATGCCGCTGTTATTTATGCTGCCTACAGAAATCACACCTCCCTCCAAGACTCCCTCCAATGCTCCTTCAATGATGCAGAGAACTGGTTTAAGAAGAGCAGACTAGTCATTAACCTCAAAAAAAACAAGGCAATGCTCTTTGCCCACCACCAGAACAAAGCCAGCAACAACCCTCTCCAAACCTTCCCCAGCACTCCTCCACCACTTGAACAAGTTTACTCTTACAAATACCTTGAGATCACCTTTGACTTGGCCCCTCACCTTTCATGGCCACATTATAGCCCTCACATCCACCATTAACGCTTGTCATGGCATCCTCTACTGTCACAAGGACTGCCTCCCACCTGATGCCCTCAGGCTTGCCATTACATCTTTAGTAATGCCCTTTGTCGATTATGGCCTTCCAGTCTATGGTGCCGCTGACTACACAGCCCTCAACAAGATTCGACTCACCCTAAACAAGGCTTGCAGACTAGTGACCAGTGCCCCTAGACTCACCCACACTTGTCTGCTTTATGACATGGCCAAACTCCTTAGCCTTGATGAACACCTCCGCTACCAAACCTGCCTACTAAGAAGATTCTACTCGGGCTCTCCCCCTCCCCCCGGGATTTCTGCCTCCATCCAACTTACACCTTCCAAAGTCACTACCCAAACTGCTGAGAAGGTCACCCTACTAGTACCCAGAACTAGGACCACCCAGGCACAGAGGTCATTCAGCTACAGAGCCTTGTTCTGGTTCAGCTCACTCCCCGCAGCCATTTCCAACACCACCAAAATTGCCCCCTACAAAACTGCCCTATGGAACCTATTGTTCAACACCCGCTGCTGCACCTGTCACTAACAGATGCTCTGCTGCTCTCATAACACTATTGACATAGCCCTGTAGGCCGAACTCCACTCACCCCACCACCCCCACTCTCCCATGGCCTCCCTTTCCACTGCCAATACCTGCTGGTACTAAACCTGTCAATTCTGAAATGTTCTGTAATTACTCTTTGTGTTCAAGAAATTATGTAAAACTATGCTATTCTGTATGATTGTATTCTGTAAGCATGTTGACTCTGTATGTCCTCTCTGTGATGAGGTACCTTTGTAAACGAGCCTCTGGCTCAAAGGTTGTAAATCCGATTATACAATAAATACATAAAAATAAAAATGTGTTTGTTCCCAGTCCTTGTCCCACCTGCACTTAAAGCTTGATATTAACTTTGCTGCCACCACCTCAGAAGGTAATCTATTCCAAGGTTCCACCATCCTTTCTGAGAAGTAATACTTTCTGATGTCCCTCTTGAACATTCCACCCTTCAATTTCCACTTATGTCCTCTTGTAGTAGAAGTGACGTTCCTGGTAAACAGCTATGCTTCTGGCACCTAGTTGATGCCTTTAAGGAACTTGAAGATCTCAGTCATTTCGCCTCCCTCCTAGTCCCTAGCAAGTACAATTTCAGAGCCCCAAGCCTCTCTTCATAGGTGATTTCCTGAAGGCCATGTATCATTTTTGTTGCCCTTCTCTGGACCACTTCCAATCTATTAATGTCCTTTCTTAGGTGAGGTCTCCAGAACTGTATGCAGTACTCCAGATGAGGCCTTACTAATGACCTGTAAAGTGCTAGTATCACCTCCCTGGCCCTGCTGTCTATCCCCCCTGTCAGTGCTTCCTAACACCGTTAGCCCTGCTGTAAGCATTATTGCACTGAACTTTGCTGACTCCCAGATCACGTTCCTCAGCAGAGGAGCTCAACTGGACTCCATTTAGCCAGTATTCTTCCTTGGGGTTGGCCCTACCCAAGTGCATCACCGTACACTTCGTAGCATTGAAGCTTAATTGCCATATTTGTGACAGCCTTAACGATGTCTTAAGGACCTCCTGCACTTGTCCGACTCCATCCATACTATCCACTCTTCCGCTGAGTTTCATGTCATCTGCAAACAGGGTGATGTTACCATTTATGCCTTTGCTGATGTCACTAATGAATACATTGAAGAGGACCAACCCCAGGCACCCCATTAATGATCTGCCTATCATTTATTTTCATCCCATTTACTACCACCCTTTGTTTTCTGTCACTCAGCCAACTCTGTACCCACTTTACTATCTGTTCTGCTACCCCAAGGTCTTCTAGCTTTTTTAAGAGGTGTCTATGCAGGACTGTCAAATGCCTTACTGAAGTCAAAATAAAGCAAGTCCACCACATGACCCCAGTCCAAGTCCTTGATCACATCGTCAAAGAACAAAATAAGATTCATTTGACATGACCTGCCCATCACAAACCCGTTGTTTGTAGTTCTGGAGGTGATTTACTTTGAGGTATTCCACTAGATCTTGCTTGATAAGGGCCTCCATAAGTTTATCCACTACTATTGTGAGGCTGACTGGTCTATAGTTATCTGTATCTTCCCTGTCTCCACTCTTGTGCAGTGACACCATGTCAGCCACACTCCAGTGATCTGTTGACTAGGTGTGTGAGAGGTGCTGCCAGCTGTTCTGCAAGCTCCCTGAGCACTCAAGGGTGTAAACCATCAGGGCCAGGGGCCTTGTTGGGTCTGATATCTGAAAGGTCCTTCCTGACTGTCTGAGGTGAACTCCTGGGTACACATTCTCTGAACCCCTCAGGTCTTGGCTCTGATACCACTGTTTGGCAGTGGGCCCTGATTCTCCCTCGTGAATACTGAGCAAAAGTATTCATTTAGGACCTCTGCTTTTTGTTCGTTGTCCTCCAGAGCATCATCCCCCACTCTTAACCTTACAATTTCTCTCATTTTCACTGATATAGTGGAAAAAGGTTTTCTCTCAAATTTGACTCTACAAGCAATTTGCAACTCTTTTGCTACCTTGGCCTCCCTCACTATTTTCCTGGCCTCCTTACTTTTTCTGAGTGTAATCCTCCCACTCCCTGTCCCCTTCGTGTTGCCTGAACCATTTGTCTGCATTCTGTTTGGCCCCGATTGCCTCTTTTACTGAAGGGGAGAACCACAGTGGCCTCTTAAACCTATTTTTCTTTGTTGTAGTCCTGATGCAGAGTCTTGTTGCCTCTAGAATGATATCCCTAATATCTTTCCATAGTTCATCCATGTCTGGCTTGTCTCTGATGTTTATTAACTTATCCCTCACTATCTGCCTCAATCTACCAAAATCAGCCTTCAGAAAGCACAGCACCTCTGTGCTTGAGGTGTTTTTTTTCAGTAGTGCCATGGTTGTTTCAAACCAAACTGTATCATGAGTGCTATTTGCCAAGGCTTCTTCCACCCTCATGGATCTAATTTCTTTAGAGTTTGTGAGGATCAGATCTGAGATGGCATCCCCCCTGGTCAGGTCCTTTACTAATTGAGACACCAGGCAGTCCTGGAATGTGTCCAGTAAAGCCTGACTTTTGGAGCTCTTGGCTGCTGGGATATTTCAGTTCACATCTGGCAGGTTAAGGTCCCCATCCACTACTGTGTCACCTTTACCAGCCATCTTTTGTATCTCCTCAGTTAATTGTTCATCTTTCCCCACTTCTTGCCCTGGGGTCTGTATATCACACCCATGTGCAATTTCTTTCCTGCATTGGTGGCTAAGTGTGCCCTGAGTGACTCCAAGCCCTCTCCTCTAGCCATGGTGCTTTCTTCCTCCATTGCTTCGATGCCATCCCTCACATTGAGGGCAACCCTTCCCCAACCTCTCCCCACCTGTCTGTCCCTTCTAAACAGTGTGTAGCCTGGGATGGCCAGGTCCCATTCATTGTTGTCCGTGGCCCAGCTTTTGGTAATAGATACCTGAGCAAACTTTGTGTCTTCCACTAGAGCCTGGAGGCCGGCATTGCGGCAGATGCCTCACCATGAGCTAGCATCCTAATTCCTGTTATGCAATTTTGTTTCCCTCTTTCCTGCTGATGATCCCTTGTCATTTTTATGATGCTAGCCCATTGTTGAATGCTTTGTTTGTCCTAATGTGATTTGCTCTGTTTTTCTGTTGAGGTAAGGTTTGGCAAGGCACACTACCTATTTCCATGCCTTAGCCTCCCCTCCGATTAGTTTTAATGGTCCAAGTATACTTCCATCTTCTGGACCAGTGCTCCTGTTCTCTGTTGTGTGAGGTGGAGTCTGTCCCATTTGAAGAGTGATATATCCCAGAAATTCCCCCAGGATCTGATTAAATGGAAGCCTTGTGTCTGACACCAGCTCTTCAACCAGTTGTTGAATTCATCTGTTTCCTCCAGTCTGATTCTTTCCATGCTCCATCTCTACCCCATACAGGCAAGTCTTCTGAGAAGGCTACTGTGGTCACAATTGTTGAAAGTCTATTTTCCAGCTTCTCAATACTCCATTTTGCATCCTCCACCATCTGGTCAGCCAGATAGTTTGTTCCAGTGCATACCAGTATTCTCATGTCTTTTTCCTCCCAGTCCCCAGTTCTCCCAATGTGCTCCCAGTCTCTTGTTGCTGGGGTACCGGGAAGGCTCTTCTGTGAGTACATGTGCATCCTAGATTCCACTCCTCTGATCATGGAGTCGCTGACTACCAGGATCTTCTTGGTTCCTTGACTAGGGACTGCTGAAGTCTGCTGTTGGTTGCTGCATTCTTCTCCCCCTGATAGTTCCTTAACTGTCTTGCTGAAGTCTGCTGCTGTTTATTGAGGTTGGTGGGGTTGCTGCAGTCTTCATGCCCTTGACAGGACTAGCATCCTCCAAAAGAGGAGCTGACTGATTCTCTTCAGCTAGTAGCTCAACGTGATTTTTTGTAGTCTAATTGGGGTGTCTCGAGTTGTGGTGTTCATGCCTTTCTTTGCTGGTTTCCCATGTCCTCTTCACCACTTTACAGCCTTCTGGTCCTGTGGATCTTTGAGGCAGAGGGGGATGGAGTGCTCCAAGTCAAATGTTGCCAAAGCATTTCAGTTTCATTCCAGGCTGCTACCAGCTGGGCCTGCAGGTCATGTATCTTCATGCATACTGGGCAATGACCAGTCATCCAGAGGTGCTCCTGGGAGATTAGTTCTCTACAGACATCCCAGTGTAGTATCCCCAAGTTGAGCATTCTGGTGAGGTATTTCCTACATGATAATTCAATTTTGTGAGATTGGTGCTCTCTTTTTCAAATGCAACTTCTTTTGAACTATTTGCTTATTTTTTTTTCCTTTTTCTATTTTCTTTAATGCTATAGTAAAGAAGTTGACCTTCTCTGTCACCAGGAAGTGTTCTGGAGGAGTGATGTCACAGGTCCTGCCTATAAAGGAAATATGGAGCTAGGGACAGGGCGTGAGGGGCAGGGTGGGTGGACCGACCTGCTGCTGCCAGAAACAGTCACGCACAAAGAAGAAAAGATGTTCCCCTCTTCCTCTCCAAAATGAGATAATCTTAAAAGCACATGCTAGCCCCTTTTCAGCTTCCAGCTGCTGCTTCTAAAAACTGAAGCAAAATGGAGATCTGAAGACAGTAAGGCTTGGAGGGGCTGGACCGCTCTTGGTGTATGCCTCCTATGGTTGCCCTTTGGTCTAAAAATGTCTAATGTTACACATTTACTTATCTATATATACATACTCGCACAACATTGAGGGACTAAAATATAAAAATATCATTCCAACATATATTTAATCAGATTGACTTATGTTGCAGAAGAGGATAATTTAGTCAAAACATGTGTATCTGTTGATAACTCCTGACTTAGTGCTGTGTTAAATTTCTTTGAACTTTCATTTGTATTCTTGGGGTGGGATACTCAAAAGGGTTGCGCCATGCGCAAGTCCAAAAGTGCGCCATTTTGCGATATTCAGCAGGAGGCAGTTGCGCCACCGAAAACATGCTGAGCAACAGCACAATGCAAATGAAGGCATGCGCAACCAAAGGGGGTGGATCCATGCATAAAGAGCGCAATGCGATATTCAAAGACTTGCGTAATGCGCAACAGCGGAACAGCCGGAAATTGTGCACTAGCGGAAATGAGCCAAAATAAAAAGGCTCAAGAAAGCGGCGCAAGAACGCTACAAGGATGCCAAGTGGAGGAGAGAGAGAGAGAGAGAGACAGACAGACAGACAGTGACAGGTTAGGGCAGGCAAGGCAAGTGTAGGCCATAGGCTGCAGAGGCCAGCGGGGGGTGTCCGATGCAGTGGAAGTAGCAGTCAGGACAGCGGGGGTAACACAGCAACACCAGCCGGGGGGGGTCAGAAGCCAGGGAGATGGACAGTGCCAGCTTTCACATGGAAGCTGTAATGAGGGGGGGAGAATGCAAGCTGCAGGGGACGAGGCCGTGGAAGTGCCTGGTCGGCACGCCTCCCAACAGGCAGTACCCGTCTCGATCAGCTATGAGCTGTACACAGATGTGAGATCGTGGGCTGGTACCACCTGAACAGGGCAATACTGAGGCGGCTCTGTGAGCTGTGCAGTGATGTGATGCAGGCACCTCACGACGGAGTCACGCTCTGTCAGTGGAGACCAAGGTGACAGCCTGCATGTGCCTGCTCGCCATGGGCACCTTCCAGAGGCCGACAGGGACACACAGGCATCACACAGTTGGCCATGTCACACATCCTACCCAATTCCTCAGCCTGTCTGCCACATGCTGTGGAGTACATCCATTTCTCCAGCACCGTGGAGCGTGCATAGCAAACATGCAGGAGTGCCACAGGGTAGCACATATGCCTGGCATGCTAGGGGCCATAGACTGCACCCATGTGGACATTCGCACACCACCTGGCCCCGATGGGGCTGCATATAGGAACAGAAAGGGCTTCTCCAGTGTCAACTGCCAGGTGGTGTGTGATGCCACTGGGCGCATAATCAATGTCTGTGCCACACACCCTGGTGGAGCACATGATGCCTCCATATGGTATCAGTCCGCACTGTGCCATCGATTCAAGAGTGGGGACATCCCCACAGGCCATCTAGTGGGTGAGTACGCATGTATGGAATGCAAACTCGGGGCAAGGGTGGGAATGCCACAGGTGCCATGGTAGTGGCACACAGGGATATGGGCAATATGGACCTGAACATGATACTGATCTCCACTATCTCCACACAGGTGACAGCGGATACCCACTCCGTCCCTGGCTGCTCACACCATACCGGCACCCCATGACCCCATCGCAGCAACGTTATAATGAGGCACATACTTCCACACGCAACATCATAGAGCGGGTGTTTGGGATGCTCAAGGCACGCTTACGATGCCTAGACACCTCCGGCGGTGCCCTACAGTACAGCCCCCAAAAGGTCTGTGGGATATTCCTGGCCTGTTGCATCCTGCACAACATGGCCAAAGACTGTGGGATAGCCCTACAGGTTGAAGAGGGGGACAGAAATGGGGACACCAGTGGTGCCAGTGTTGATGGTGATGAGCAGCCCCCCCTAGGACAGCGGGACTCCTGACTGATCCGGCAGGCCCAGCTGCACCGGGACACCATCACAGAGGAGCACTATGCACAACACAGGTAAGTCAAGGGGACATGTGCAACCAACACTGTCCATGTGCAAACCACAGGCACACAGGGTAACACACCAGGGGTGCATGATGGCCAGGGGAGTGGAAGGGTCCAGGCATACAAACATACCATCAGGGAGGGGTGAACACTCATATGGATACACACACACCAGGCACAGAGCGTACATGGGTAGATGCACAGCACAGTAGAACCGACATTGCTAACACACAGAACCACCGACCACCCCCACCACCTGTACTGTCCAAGTACGTGTGTCAGATGCTGGGCACCCTTGAACCTTGGTGTACAGTACAATGCAGGCATCATCATGCGCACGCACCTGTGGACAGCAGTTGGGAGGGTGTGCAGGTGGTCCGTGTGTCGGCATGTTGAGTAGAGCACCCAGCAGTGCACTGCCCACCATGACACACATTGCACACAGGGCAGCACCAGACAGGGCCCGCACTGGGAGACAGGTCAGTCATGTAGCTCTGTCCCACGGCCACCGCGGATGCGTGGTCGGCCCCGCCGTGACCCAACAGCCCTGGCAGGCTGAGCAGGGGCCACATGGGGTGGCACTGTTGGACCACCAGGGGTCCCACTGTGCGAACGCGACCTTGCCCACATAGAGGTCTGCAGCATGCCGAACAAACCTGCACCAGGGGTGCTCGGGATGCCCACAGCAGAACCCAGCATTGACAGGCCTGCTGTCGCACGATGCCAGGAACGGGGAGTGGAGAGTGAACTGTGTGGGGTGTGCGGTACAGGGGCACCTGACTGTGTGCCCAATGCATCCACGACAGAGACCACTGCCTGGGTCAGCCTGTAAATGGCGGCGGTCACATCCGTCCGCATATGAACCAGCTCTGCATGGTCCAGAGCACACTCCCTGCTGTGCCGCTCCACAGCCACAGACAGTGCCTCCACGGACATTGCAACCCACCTCTGCTGCTGTACTGATTCCTGCAGTAGGCGGGTGTGCTCATCCAATGGGTACTGTGCCCCAACGGCATCCTGTCCCCCAGGGTGTGGAAGGTCCTGATGCACAACACCCCTTGAGGGTGGGCGCTGTTCGCCAGGACCAGGAATGGGCGGATCAAAGGGCGGCGGACATGTGCCACCACTTGACACTGTACCCCCAGACCTGGTGGGTGACTGCTGCTGCTGCCCCTCCAACCGCTGTGCCCCAGGGTCCACTTTTTCCACCGCTGTAGCCGCAACAGTGCCAGACACCTGCACAGCCACCGATGCTGCCCCACCAGTACTGACAGGCACAGCCTGGGACTGTGCCAACATGCTGGTACACAAGTTGGAACCAGAAAGGCCCAGGGCACGTGCTGGCCTGCTGTGTGTCCATCATGGGACACACACATATCCTGCCCATTGCAGTCCTTGCATCATCAATGGTGCAGGTTCGTGCTACAGCCACAGTCACAGCGTGCTGGCATGCTTGCATGCCAGACTGCTGAGACACAGGCTGTGCACCCCCCACTCCAGAATCACCTACAACAGAGTTGGCGGCCCAGCGTGCATGCTGCTGCAGTGCATGCTGGCTGGTGACAGAGGTGGATGGACCCTCCTCCATGTCCAGCAGGTCATCATCACTGCCTGGACCCACCACCACCATCTTCTGAAGATGAACAGGATCTGTAACAGAAAGAGAGTACATGTGAGTGCATGTGAACAACCCCCCCCCAACACCACCACCATGTCATACCGTGCAGTGATGGGCTTCCACCTGTCTGGAATCCACCTCCTGGTACGCCCTCAATAGCGCTCCACTGCATTGATGCAGCCAGTCTCTCCTCAGCCAGGGTCAGCTCCAACACCGCTGTCTGGCCCCCGCCAGTGCCAGCACATGCCACCCTGAAGGCTGCCACCTTCTCCTTCAACCTCCTGCGGTCTGTCCCCATCTTCTTGCATTCCTGCATGGAGCGCTGGTGGCTTCCATGCAGGTTCACGGCCCGAGCTACCCCTCCCGTGCAGCCGCACTTGACTGAGGGGTGCCCCGCCATCCACTCAGTAGTGGCTCCTCCTCCAGGTAGACCTGGAAGAGGGCCTCTGTCTCTGCTGGGGTAAAGTTGGGCCTCCTCGTACGCCCACCATCCTCACCCTCACCTTGTCTCTGCTCGGTCATGGCAATCTGTATGGGGGGAAGTGGACACAAGTCACTGTGCAGTCTACAGCATTTTCCCATGACCATTGTCCAGAACATCACACAGCATGCAACTCACCTCTCACCTGCAGTACCTGAATCTGGCCAGCGCAGCCCAATGTCGCACATTTATAGCGCAATGTATGCAAATTAGGAGTGGAGCAACTATAATGAGATGCAAATCGCGCCACTGCGCCTTTGAATGGCTGATTAGATGATTTGCATGTGTCGGCTGAATATCGCGCAGTTGCGCTTTGCGCAATACGGTTGAGCCGGCTGAGCCAATGGCGCAGATCTGTGACTGTGTGGTACACTGCATTGCGCATGCCCAGATAGCTTACGCAGGCGTCTGCCGCGCTGCTGACGTGCTGTGCGCGATTGGCAAATTCAGGCCATGGCCACCATTGTGCCAGTGGCGCTACAGCACTGGGCACTATATGGCGCTGTGGCAGTACTGCGCAATAGTCCACTGTGGCACTGGTACGCAGGTGGTCGGTCGCGCAGGATTCGTATACGTCAGATGGCACTGTGCGTGGCTTTGCGTCATTGCCCATGACCTGGTGTCCAACCTTTGCCCCCTGGTGCTGTTCGGCTGCCATGTGTATGGCCCTATTGCGCTGTCTGGTGACAGCGCTATGTGAACTGATGGCGCTGTTCGAACAGCTCGATTGGAACCTATGGTGGTCTATTGCGCAACATCTCCATGTGGGGTTACGGCGCAGCGGGGCACCATATTGCCTGCTGTAAAGTTGGTAGCATGGCACGCAGGAGGGCAGTGCAATGGAGCTCCGTGGAAGTGGCCAACTTGGTGGCCCTGGTGGAGCCCCACTATGGGGCACTGTATGGTGAGGTGCCCCTCACCATAGCTAGGACCCAGGTCTGGCAGCAAGTGGCCAGTGACCTGGTGGGGGTCACTGGGTGGTGCCGGTCAGCTGAGCAGTGCTGGCACCGGTACAGTGACCTCCGCAGGAGGGATCCTGAGCTTCATGGGCAGCTACGGTCACATGCCAGGAGTGGCGTGGTGCCTAGGCCAGGTGGGTGTACCGTCTATGCACCTGTATTCTCTGTAGGGGTGTGACTGTGTTTTGGTGGATGTGCATAGGTGATGGCTCTGACATGGTTGGCTGTGTCAGTGTTTGCAGGTGTAAGATGCATGGGGCTGGCTGTGTGGGCAGGCACTCTCACTGGGGCAGGGGGCAGTCTGCTTTGGAGTCACACTGATGTTTTTCTCAACATTTGTCTCCCACAGGACGGGCGGAGAGGATGCAGGCATGGGGTGAGGAGGGCCGTGCCAGGGCCCCGGTGCCGGTCGGTGGTGCTGTGGGTGGTGCGCCCAGCAGCAGCAGCAGCAGCAGCCACAGCTGCTTGAGGAGTGTGAGTATCATTACTTCATGGATGCTATTGCATGCTGGGGGGGCATGACCACCAGCCATGAACAACACAACCATGCACGACACAGGCGACATTCATCACTGTCCAGTGTCACAGCTGGTCTGTGTGGTCCATGCATGCACTGGGCACATGGCTGTGGGACTGGCATCGCACCACGTTGCCACGTCACTTGACAGCCTTGTTTGTGCTGTGATGTACATGGCCAGTGTGTGTGTGCAGTGGTGCACATAGCTGGTGCTGCCTGGTTGGGCATGTCATGTGCATGGTCACTGTGGGTGGGTGCATACTATCACAGGTGTGGGGCACTAGGCTTTATGCCTTGCAGGATGGGTGGTGTTCAGGGTTTTGGACAGTCACAGCCATTGACTGTGTTCCTTTCCTAGGTCTCAGCATCCTAAGAAGGATGGAGCGTGCTCTTCAGCGGCTTCATGCGTGTGTCAATTGCAACACATGGGATCCTGACCCACATTTACCGCCATGGGATCCGGAGACGGCGGAGGGGACAGCGACGGCGGCAGGCAGCGGCAGACCAGCCTGCCAGGCCATGATTGTGCTTCCCCTTCCCACTTCAACAAACCCTCCCACCCTGCCTTCCCTCTCCCAGTTGTTCACCCCTACCCCTTACCCACCCCTACCTTGTACCCCACCCCCCTTGTGTTGTACATGACTGTATATAGTTGTTCTTGTTGTTGTATTTTATTGTTTCTACGAATATATATATTTTGTTATGAATACTGTGGTGGTCTCTGATTTGCAGCTGGCTATGGTTGCTCAGTTGCAGTGATGTGCATGCCATCTGGGGTGGTATGGTCCTGGGTGTGTGTGTGTGTGTGTGTGTGCGTGTGTGTGCATGGGGAGGTGTCTCCAGTGTGGCAGTGTCTTTCTGTTGGTCTTGCCATCTGCTGCCGCCCACTGCTGGGTGCACAGGGTGGGTCTGGCTTGTATGCTTCTCTGCTACACGGGGTTGACGTGTGCCGGGCGGGATGCATGGTGTTTCCTGCAGTGCCAGTCACTGCACATGGCTGGTGTCTTGGGGTCATGGTGCAGGGTGTGCTGTGCGTGCCAGGGGGGCTGATGTGCACTGTGGTTGTCATCCCCTGTGTGTGTGAGTCTCAGCCTGCCAGTGGTTGTGCTGGGGCATCATGGCCCTGCTGTGCTTTGTTGGCTTGTCCCCAGGGGCCAGTGGATCATCCGTCCCAGCCCCAGTGATGCTGTGCTTGGGGTGTGCAGGTGTCTTGTTGGTTCTGCAGTGTGTTCCTGTGCCCATGTGTGGCATGGCTGCGGTGGGCCCCAGCCTGCCTCCCTGGATGTGCAGTTCCATTGCTCTGCAGGGGGGGGGGGCTCTGCTTGCGCTATGGCACCTCTGGACTGCTCAGCTGGGCTGCCCTGGTTGCGCTATAGCGCAACCTTTCTGCTCAGCTTCCCCTTCCTGGTTGCGCTATGGCACAGTTTTGCGATATTCAGACGTTGGCTGCTTGCGCAATTTGTTCTGCTCCATGTTTGAATATCGCGTCTGTTGCGCATATGCGCAATTGATTTGTGCTTGCTCCTGCTGTTGCGCACATTTTGGGCGCAGTTTGAATATCTGGCCTTGGTCTATATCTTTAATTTGTTTCATATTTTTATGGCAAAACATGAGAAGGAAATTTCTCCATATCTAGTTTTGGGTGTATTTATTTGATAGTCCATAAGTATTTTACTTTTCCTTAAATTATGTGAGTGGCTATTTTTTTTTTTTCAGTTTTTCATATAAGTAGGAAGATTTCATAGTTATAATTGTCTTCCTGACTTGGTTCACCCAGGTCATTTTTTTGTTTATTTTCTAATGTAAGACAATTTAATTTCTCATAAAGTTTGCAATGGTGGGTCCATCTGTTTGCAAACCTTGCCAATCTGTTGTATGTATTCTCCTCTTTCTTTAGGTCTGTGGCACTTGCAAATCCATAAATATGTATACCATAATCAATCAATACCGACATCTGGTTTGTGATTAACCTTCTCATTTTTTTATGAAGACAATGCCTTGTTCATCTTGGAGCCTCTAACCTATAGTTTATTTTGTTCACCATTTCTTGTATATGGTAATCAAGTTTTAATCTGCAGTCTACCCCAAAACCTAAATATTTATATTCCAAAACATGTGTCACATACTCTCCAGTGGTAGTTTTAATCTCCAACATTAAGGGAGCTAATCTGATTTTTGTATCATTGGTAAACATCATGGATTTAGATTTTTTACTATTACGAATTAGGTGTTAATTTACAAACCAGTTTTGAACTGCTATAAAATCTTTGTAACTCTGATTGTACTTGAATTAGACTAGTTCCTTTGGTGAGTAGGACTGTATTGTCTGCGTAAAGTCAGATTTCAGATTTCTCTGCTACACTTTCCACCTGGTTTGTATAAATTAAAAATAGTAGGGGCCTCAAAATGGACCATTGGGGGACTCCTGTTAGTACCCCAGATTGTGCAGGGGTGTCCTTCACCACTACTGTTTGCTGTTTTCTTCCTATTAGGTATGATCAAAACCAGTGGCAAGCTTCATCTGATGTTCCTCTCTGTAGTAATCTATTTATAAAAATCTGATGAATAACAGTGTCAAATGCTTTTGACGAATACACAAACACTGTGCCCACCAACTTCCCCTTATCCAAGGAGGATGCCACTTAATCTATCAGATTGGACAGTGCGGTGTTTGTGGAGTAGTCCTTTCTGAACCCAGATTGGTGCCTGGACAACAAGGCATACTTCACTAAGTACCCATAAAGTTGTCCTGGGTCCAGTGTTGTTTGGGTTATTCATATCGGATATCTCACATGGCGTTAGGAACAAGATCAGTCTGTTTGCAGATTATACCAAGGGTTTACTGGTACCGACGTGATGTCATTGTTGTCGTCATTCAGCATAGACACATCTCTGATGTCGACAGGTGAAATTTCACCTGTCAGACATCAGTCTGTTTCCCCCAACCCCATGCCTTCTTCTATAGATTTTTAACTCTGAGTTGGAGTTAACTTGAAGGGAGGGGAGTGAACTCCTGCGAAGGGGCAAAAGTTCATTGCGGGTCCTTTGCGTTTGTACATACTTTTCAAAACTTGCCTAAAATGTCGCGGGGGATTTTGCTAATGGGGTTTCATCCTTCCATCGGGTACACCAATACTAAGATGGGGCGGTGGTGAGGACCTCATCAAATTGGAGCAGTGGTTGGAAAAGTGTCAATTGAGCTTCAGTGTGAAGAAGTGCAAAGTTATGCACTTCAGAGGGAGGAGCTACCAGTTGGGAGGGGTTAAGATAGAGGTCACAGAGAAGAGAGTTCTAGGGGTGATCATAATGAGTAACATGAACAACTCGGCTCAGTTCAGGAAGGTGGTAGCTAAGGCCAACAAGATGCTGGGTGTATTGTGAGAGAAATCTTATCCAGAAATAGGATATGATCCTGCCACTGTACAGGTCACTAGTCAGGAGGCACCATTTGGAGTACTGCATTCAGTTCTGGCATCCCTTTCTAAAGAAGGAGATCAAATTGCTGGAGGGGGTGCAGCATAGGACAATTAAGGTGATCCAGAGGCTGGAGGGAAAAACCTATGAGGACAGGCTGACTGAGTTGAATATGTACACCCTGTAGTAGAGGAGGGATCAGAGATATGACTGAGAGCTTCAAATATTTGAAGGAGATTAACAAAATGGGCACAGAAGGAATATTTAAGATGAGGAGAGGAAGGGACACCAGATGGCATGGTCTCAGATTGGAGGGTGGAAGATATCAGAGAGAGATGAGGAGGCATTATTTCAAAGAGAGGGTGGTGGAAAAATTGAACACTCTACCCATTTAGCTGGTATCCTGTAGCACAATGGGCAGTTTTAAAAGGGCATGGGGCAGGGAGCAAGGGGGGGGCAGCTGCAGTATAAGAGTGCTAGCCGCACACTCGAGCAGACTAACCTGATAGACTGTAAGGCCTGTTTCTGCTGGTATGTTCGTATGTATCTTTCCAAGATCTTTGACAGCACTGTTAACACAATTATTGGGCGATAGTTGGATGTTTTTTTTTATTTTACCTCCTTTAAACACTGAAACTAATTTTGCCTCTATCCAGGCAGTAGGAATGTACATATAGACAGTGAATACTTGGTGATGTTGAGTGTCTGTTGTACTGTTTCCTGTATTGTTCTGATTTTTAAATTTTCCCACAACTGTCTATATAATAAGTTATCAGTTTATAGTAAGCTCTCAGAGCTGGTCACTAATCATGGAGCTGTATCATTTCATTAAAAATAATGATACAAATGTAACATTTGACATTAGGGTGTGCAATCCTTTAGGTGGGATCTTTTCCATGGCATTGTATATCTGATAATTAGACAATGGCTTCACAACCTATTTGATTATGTACCAGAGCATTGAATTGTCATGGTTTTGGAAGTGGACAACATTGACCTTGCTATCTATATTCTCCATTGATAGTCATACAGTGGACATAAGTCTAAAATGAAGACTTGTTGCAAAACATCTTGGTCCGCATTGTACAGGTGTGTCCCACCAACTTATTGGTGTGTGTGTGTGTGTGTGTGTATGTCTCTCTTTCTTGCCACTGATACTATTTTCTGTGCTTTACTTTTAGTTTTTCTCTACATCATCAAGCTCTGAATCAAGTGTCAAGGGCTCTTCTGCACATGAATACAGTGATCTACCGACCTATCTCTATCTTGCCACCCCTCTCTAAGGCCCTGGAACTGATAGTAGCAGACCAGTTCACTGATTATCTGGACAAGTATAAGATCCTTTGCTGACAGCAACATGGATTTAGAAAAGGGCACAGCACTGCCACGGCACTTCTTGAGTTTACGGGAGCCATACACAACTCCCTTGATTAGGGTCGCCTAACTGGAGCTACATTCATCAACCTGTCAAAGGCTTTTGACACTGTCCACCACCGCCTCCTGCTTCATCAGCTTCTGAACATTGGCCTTTCCGCAGAATCAGTGAAATGGTTCAATAGCTATCTTGACAACAGGTCCCAATGTGTAAAAATATCAGGCGTGGTCTCCGACACTAAACAGGTTTGCTCCGGTGTCCCCCAAGGCTCCATCCTGGGCCCATTGTTGTTCAGCCTGTTCCTCAACTCCCTCCCCAACTCCACCTCTCAGCATCATACTCTATGCAGATGATGCAGTGATTCTTGCCTCTCATCATGACCCAAGCCACCTGCAACAAACTCTTCAACGCAGCTTCACCTCTGTTGAAAGGTGGTTCAATTTTCACCAGCCACCAAAACAAGCACAAACACCACCAACTCCCCTGGAGCAGATTGACTCCTTCAGATACCTAGGAATCACCCTAGACCCACACCTATCCTTTGGAACTCATATAATCAGTGTCACTAAAACTGTGAATACTAGACTGGGCTTACTCTACCGGCTTCGTCGGCACCTGACTAAAGAGGCCCTCTTTGCCGCAGTTCAAAGCTCCATCATCTCCCAGATTGACTATGGTCTTGTCATCTATGGTACTGCCACTACCACTGCACTCAGAAGGATTACTACCACCCTAAACAAAGCCTGTCGGCTCATCACTGGGGCCGAACAGTTCACACACACTTGTGACCTCTACTCACAAGCTAGCTGGCTTCAACTTGATAATATAATTCAGTACCAAACCTGCCTGGTTGCTAAGAAAATACAGTTGGGAACTACCCCTCCCAGGGTCTGTTCACTCCTTCAAACGAAAACCAGTTCCAGAATTACCAGGGGATCAAAACCACAACTTTTCCATATCCCTCGCTGCTGCACAGCCATTGGCCAGCGTTCATTCATCTACAGGGCACCCACTTGGTTTAATGGTCTTGCCAATGATACTATCAATACCACTGGGCTAGGGGCCTTCAAATCCAGGCTCTGTAACACCCTGGTCGCTTCCAGCATCTGCGTCTCTGTCATGGATAATGTCTATGCAACTCCACTCCGCTACCGCTCTTTCCTATATCTAGCTCCTTATGTAATGCACGTGCCCTAGTTTGGCCTCTGCCCCACACACTCTACAGCACCTGACAATGCCACCTTCCTGGCAGTTCCACCCCACCCCCCTTATCCTTACCTACCCCCCATCTTTCCTCTCTCCTCATTTTCTTACCTCCCCCTTGCCCCTCCCATTTCTTTCTACCACCTCCCTATTGTCCTCTTCCTTTCCACTTTACCCTCTCCCTGTCTGTTCAAAATTAATTTGATATCTTTTACCCTTATTTTTGTAACAGTTTTTTGTCTATTGTCATGTGATACCTATGTTTTGACATGGAACCTTTGTAAAAGAGCCCTGGGCTCAAAGGTAATTGTAATCCTAGAATTTAAATAAATAAATAAATAAAATAATATGAAGGAGCAAAAGTTCCTGTAAAGAGAATCCATCAGTGTTCATCATGTGGCCAAGGCACAGTGGCTAGAGGACAAAGATGAGAAAAGGAAAAGCAAATAAGAGGACTTCTGAGAAATATAGGATCTTCTTGTCTCAGAACAGGAAGATCAGGAGCTTAAAGGGCACAGAGGTAGTAAGTAGGGAGAAAAAAAAAATAAACAGAGGAAAGAGTAAGGATTCCAAACAGTGAAGGGGCCAGAAATAAGACATGATGGGAGTGGTGCAGTGCAGTAGCTGTGGAGCAGCAGTCTTCCGGGAGACATTCTGGAGGATTTGGTGTTGTCCCATCTGCAGGTTCCTCTCTGGGCTGAGGGAGGAGGTTACTCATCTCCAGGCTGAATTGGCCAGGATTTGTGGGACCTTCTCTCCCATCCAGGGACCACCAGGGTCACTGCTGTTGCCTCAGAGGTTGCCAAGAAAGAGGAGCGGTTGGACCACAGTGGGCTCAGGGAAGGTGGTGAAACAGAGGTGCATCCCTCCAGTTGTACCTCTCCACAATTCATATGCTGTTCTGGCAAAGTGTGGTTCCTCTGTGATGGCAGCCGCAGTAGAGATCAAGGAGGATGCTGGGAACCTCCACTAAGGAGACCCACAGGAGGGTGGCATGGGACCCCACAGGGGAAGGAAACAACTCCCTGTGGGGGACTCCATTGTTAGGAAGGTAGAACTGGGGGAGGAAGGGGAGAGGGAGGTTAGGTGCCTGCCTGGTGCCATAGCTTGGAGGAACAGGGAACTAATCCTTAGGATTGCCAGAGCAGCTGCACAGAGGAGGGAGCTGGATGTCATTGTCCACCCAGGGAGAAGTGACCTGGCTAAGAAAGAGATCAGAGCAGTGCAGGAAGAGTTTTTGTAGTTGGGGAGGGGCCTTAGACAAGTAGCACGCACGGTAACCTTCTTGGAGGTGCTGCCTGTCTATAGTGTAAGTGAGGCTAGGGTGTTCCACACCATGGGATTCAATCAGTGGTTGAAAAACTGGTGCAGAGCTCAGGGATTTGGCTTCACTGGGGACTGGGGGTCCACCTGGAGTGATGCAGGCCTATACTGGTGTGATGGTCTGCATCTGTCCAGGAGGGGAACCAGGATCCTAGGTGACAGGTTTAAATGCTTCATTGGCAAGCATTTAAACTAGCCAAGGGGGGAGGCACTGGAAAGGAGCAGGGAAATCCTAACCCCACCACAAACGTCAGGGTAGTAAGTGAGGTAAACTCCAAGTTAGAGATGTCGATAGGGAGAAGGGCAGGGGTAAATGGAGAAAGTGACAAGGGCAATAAGGACAGGGATGGGGCATAAAGGGGTAAGACCATCAGGAAATGGAGGGTAATGAGTAGCAATGCATATAGTCTGGGCAACAAGCTCCTTGAACTGGTGGCCTTGATGGAAGAGGGATGCCTGGATATTGTAGCAGCCACAGAAACATGGTACACAGAGAACCATGACTGGGATGTTAACATACCAGGGTACACAACCTACAGGAGAGACAGAGAGGGGAGAATAGGGGGAAGGGTAGCTCTCTATGTAAGGGAAGGGATAAAAGCAACTGAACAAAAGAGTAAACAGGGGGAAGGGAGGAGAGGAGGCACTGTGGGTCACCTTAGAGACTGGAAATGGCACCACAATCCACAAAGGGGTTGTATACAGACCCCCATGTCAGGGGGAGGAAATGTACAAGGATATGATGGAAGGCATTCTTAGGATGGCCTGAATATGCCAGATGTTAACTGGAGCACATTTGCTGCAGCCACATCCAAGAGCAGGGCCATTCTTGATGTGCTACAGGTGGCATGCATCAGACAGCTAGTTTTGGAACCCACGCATGAGGAAGCAATCTTAAACCTCATACTCTCAAATGGGGACAGTGAGAGGATCTCAGATCTAGAAGTGGGTAGCCATCTGGAAATAAATGATCACCAAACAGTGTGGTTCATGATAAACTCGGTTACAGAGTCAAGCCATGCAAAAGTGAGGGTACTGGACTTCAGGAGGGCTGATTTTGGCAAGATGGAAGAATGCCTTAGGTTGCAATGAAGGTTGGTTGAGGCTAATGGTCAGTAATTGTATGTAGCAGTAGATGAAACTGTGTATATGTATTATATTCTGTTCTTTTTATGTTATTGACTGTTAACTATTAGTTTCAAATGCCAAGGCTCACCATCTTAAATGAGTTTTATTCAATGCTGTAACACATTTAATAAAAATGAAAAATGAAATGATTTGAGTGCGCCTATGCCTCATTTTGAGTACTCATGTTGTAGTAGTAGTAGTAGTAGTAGTAGTAGTAGTAGTAGTAGAAGTAGTAAAAAAACAAACAAAAAAAAGTAAAATGAAATCCATTGTACCACAACTGTCAGTGGACTTGTCTGTCCTCCACTTGGAACATTCTTTAATTTTAGTAACATATTCAGTGCTGGAATGCATTGCATATTGTACTGTGGAAATGGGACAATAATGAAGTATGGTTTAGCTGTAACATGAATAGTTGGGCCTAAGTGAAACATCATTTCTTAAAGTGCTCTAATGTGCCCCAGATGGTGTAGGACTTGCACCATGAAACATATGAGGAGGGGTTTAGGGACCTCAGTATGTAGTCCATGTATTAAAGGAGACAGTGGGGGCCAGTCACAAACTTTCAAGTACATCAAGGACATTAACACACTGCAGGTAGGGGAATCTTTTCCAATGTAGACAGAGTACCAGAAGAGGGGGGCATAGGATGAAAATTGCAAGTGCATAGCTTCAGAGGTAATGTGAGGATGTTTTTCAACCTAAAAATGGTTGCCAAGTATTGGAATCGTATGCCATAGGAGGTAGTGGGGGAAAGCACAGTGTAAGGATTTAAGAATGCATGAGACATGCCAGCGGGAAGTATAAGGAGGGGATGGAATGATGAAAAAGCCTTGATCAGTGTCAGTGGCCACATACAATGTATAGGGCTTAAGGGAAAACAGGATGGGACTAGAGGTCTTTATCTGTGAGCAATTTCTATGTTTCTAGTGTGACATTTTTTCATCCGTGGTGGTGGAAGAACACACTAACGATAGAGATCTGCATTTTTAAGGTGAGAATATAGGCTTGTAAGCCACGTCTTGGACTGACTTTAGAATGGAAGGTTTGGGTGGGGGGGGGTAAATGTTGGCTGGTGGAGTATCCAGTGGCAACAGTGCATTTATATTGAGTGTGGGGTGGAGGACACCGATCAAGCACTAGCTGACAGATGCTCCATCTCCCCCATTATCAGTAAACCCGGATCACAGTTTGGTTTTCACAACTAGCTGGAGACAACATGATCAGACATAAATATAATGGCTTTAAGTAGCTGTAACCGCCAACAAAAGAGATGGGGAGTATAAAAAAAAATTGGTAATTGTTGTGGGCACACTATGAGAGTAGGGCAGGGTAATTTTTTCTGGCCTAGTCCTGGAACATGCGGAGCATTACAAACTGAGTTACAGAGTAGCTGTCTGTAAATGTGTGTGTGAGGGGGGGATAGCAGCATAGCTGAGGGGGAGACACTAGACTACATTGTTCATATTAGGTTCACAGTGCATATTCCTGAAAAAACGGGCATGGTGGTGGTGTCCCTAGCACACCCTGACAGACTGGGTATATGTTTCTGTATTGCCGACCTGTTGTCATGTGACAGAAAAGTAGTGTGTAAATCTCACTACAACACACACATGCCCTGAAATGCATTCTTGCAATTATACAATGCTGTTCTTCGAAATTAAAGTAAAAATGAATTAGGTTCAAAGAAAGTAAAGATTTGATTATTGGGATCTTTAATGGTTGCATGTACACGGTCATGTGACATGTATTGACCAATGAGGTTACAGGATTTTCAAGACCCATGTTATGACCGTTATTCACAATGACACAGAGAAACCTCTGACTCACTTTAATGTTCCACAGTTGCATACACTGACGTTTGCTATTGGTTGTATGTAATAATAATAATATTTATTTGTATGGCGCCTTCTCTAAAGCCTAGGTGCCTCACATTTTAAAACAGCAATAACAATATAAAGTATAACATGCTTCAATAAAATCAAATATCCATACACTAAAACAAGATGCTCAGTTGTTAAAAGCTTGAAGCAACAAATACGTTTTTAATGATTGTTTGAATGCCTCCACAGTTGTGCACTCCCGAATCCAAGGGGGTAGGGAATTCCAAACGGTAGTGGCTGCAAATTCAAAAGCTCTTGCCCCAGAAGATTTTAAACATACCCGTGGAATCTCTAGCAACCCCTCGCCGGCAGAGCAGAGTGATCATCCAGGGCAGTAGGAAATCAGGAGCTCCTTCAGGTAGTCCAGGCCCAATCCGTGTAGTGCTTTAAATGTCAGCAAACTGACTTTATAGGTGATCCACCACTGTACTGGCAGCCAGTGCAGTTCACGCATGACAGGCAAAAAATGGCACGATCACAAAGATCCCGTCAAAAGCTGGGCCGTTGCATTCTACACTAGCTGCAAGCGGCAGATTTCTACCCCAGAAAGCCCTAGGTGTCAAGAGAATTGCAATAATCTAAGCTCAAGGACACAAAGGAGTGGATCAATGTAGAAAGGTCATCAGATTGAACCAGATGCCTAATCCTGGTGATATTCTGAAGATTGTAAAAGGAAGTTTTTATGACAGCTGACACCTGCGAATGCAAGGTCAGGCCTTTGTCAAAAATTATCCCCAGGTTATGCACCTGTTCTGAGGTTGGGAGCGAGGTGCCACTGAGAAAGTCCCAAGGGCAAACCTTCCCCCGACCCCTCTATCTGATGACCCGGATCCACGGCCAACACCTCAGTTTTGTCCGAGTTCAACTTCAGCCAACTGGAAGCCATCCAGTCTTGGATTTCTTTCAGACAGTTATTAAAGACCGATACAGCTCCATTCTGGTCGGGTGCAAAAAATAGGTAGAACTAGGTATCATCAGCCGAGCAGTGAAACCACAACCCATACCTTCTTACAATGTCTCCGAGGGGAAGCATGTACACCGCAAACAACATGGGTGAAAGAACCGAGCCCTGAGGAACCCTACATGACAGAGAAGTAGGGTCTGAGGAACAAACCCCAGACACCACTCTCTGTGTTCTACCCATGAGGAATGATGTAAACCACCTGAGGACTGTTCACGACAGTCCACAGATGAACCTCAGACAGCCCAACAACACCTCATGGTCCACGGTGTCAAATGCTGAAGAGAGATCTAGAAGAACCAAAATGGAACGGTTCTTCCAATCTCTAGCCATCAGGAGATCATTGAGCACCCGAACCAGTGCTGTCTCGGTACTGTCTCTCTTACGAAAACCAGACTGGAGTGGTTCATAGATGTCATGGATGGTCAAATGGTTCTCCAGTTGTGCAGTCACTACTTTATCACACACCTTCCCTATTAAAGGAAGGTTAGAGATAAGTCTGTAGTTTGTATGGCAGTCTGGGTCTAAGGAAGCTTTCATCCAGAGAGGTGTCACCACTGCCTCTTTCAGAGAGCAAGGAAACTCTCCAGACTCCAAGGAGCACCAGACAGTCCTTGCCAGGACCGGACCAATAACATCAATACATCCAAAAATTAGGGAAGTAGGTCCAGGATCCAAATTACAGCACGTAGGGTGCACACTCTGGATAATCAGCATGACATCCATGAACTCCGGTCAGCCAAAGGTACTCCAAGACAATCAAGGTGTAGTGACCACACACTGATCGATACCAGTGCCCATAAAGTATGCCGTCTGGAGTCCCACTCTGATGTTGGTCACCTTATTAGCAAAGAATCAAGCAATTTCATTGTACTCTAATTGTAAAAAAGGTTTCCTCACACGTAGACAGGCTGGGTTGCACAGTCTGTCCATGGTATGAAAAAGCTGAACTGGTTGATTCTGAGTGGCTGCAATCTCCCTGGACAGGAATTCTGCCTTCTTATGGGAGATTGCAATTTGATAGACTTGATAATGGTCCATCAATCTAAGGCGGTCGGCATCAAGGATGGACTTTCACCAGCAACGATCTAACCTTCGACCTAATCTCCACAACTCCCTCAAAGTCCCAACAAACCAAGGAGATCAAGGGCGAAGGGAGAAAGGGTGAACTCAGATGAGGGCAATGGAATACAAAGCTGTCCAGACGGCCAAGTTATAGGCAGTCACAAGAGTCTCGAGATCATTGCTGGTAAACGAGGTGGACCATAGGTCAAGTATTACCATTAGACTCTGCAAACTTATATTTCATAAAGGGTGGTATTTGACCATCTCCGTAGGGGTAGGTCTACCGGGGGGGGTATAAAAACTAAACCCCACAGTGCAGTGATTAGACCACCTGACTGGGTCCACCTCCAAGTCAGAAGTTTCGATCCATAGGAGGAAGACTAGGTCAAGGGAATGACCGTGTTTATGGGTAGCAGTGGTAACCACCTGTGTCAGACCCGGAGATTACATCAACTGGAGGAAGTTCTGACCAAATTGCGATAGTTCATCATCGAACCAGCCATTCAAATAACCCAGAACCATCAGTCTGGGTGACTCAAATGCCATGTCAATGAAGTCCACCACTTACTGAAGGAAACATTTCTCGTCACTGGGTGGACGATAGACTAGAACTATCTGACAACCTTCACCTTCTACAATGGCACACTCAAATGACTGTCTCCTCAACCAGTACACTCGTGAGGTTAAGTTCAGTCTTAAAACAGACCGCAACCCCCCCACCTCCTACGGTCCAATCTCAGGCGATGTATCACAGAGAATCTGGCTCGAACTAAAGCCTCCAAAATGGGGCCAGAATTCTCACCAGCCAGGTCTCGGTGATGCAAACCAGCTCAACCATTTCAACAAGATCAGCAATAATTGCTGTCTTGTGTTTGACCGACATGGCATTGCATAACACCACCCGAGTTGGACTAACCCCCGTGTACCTCCCTAACCACCTGCCGACTTAATTCAGACGTGCTCTTGGGTATGGAAACCATGCATTAAGGACCACGTTTGGAGTTCCATTTTGCCCCAGGGTGTCTCTTCACTCCCACCACCCTGATAGGATGACCCCACTCACTCACCCTCCACTGTTCGCCCCCCCCCCATCCTCCTCCATCACCTACACACAACACCAAGTGCTCTACAGTGCTGGTAAAAAAACAAATTCAAGCGGAGGAGTGGAGAAAGGGTGGAGAACACGAAGGACAGAGGGTGAGTAACGCACAACTGTGGGGGCAGACAAGTGACACATTCCACACAAACTCAATCAGAAATTGGAGCCTAAAAGGACACTTAATTACTACTAGAGTTCCTCAAAGTACATAAATCTAATTCCACAAACCTTTAGAAAAAATTAGCTAACAGTTCAAAAATCAGTTCAGTAAAACCAGATGTGCATGTTTTTACTGGAACGCAGGTATAATGGTGTGTCACAGTATCAAGGCACATTATTATGTACTATAAGAAGTCATTGAAATGACACAGGGACATTGTCTCTGTGCTACCATGCAGTCCATAACTTCTATCCATGCTCAACAACCAGTATTGTAAACTGCTCCATGTATGTGTTTCTACTTGGATGTGCAGTCATTCTGTGACAGTCATTCCTGTTGGCAAACAATCTGCAAGAAACATGCCTTGTGTTTGGCATTACGTGATTTTCTTTATATTGCTAGGTTCAGGATACCGAGATAATACAAATTGGCATTGTGTCGATTAAGGGGGACCATCGCGAAATCTTTGATAACAGTCGCTTTACTACTTCATGTTTGGGAGGACACGGTTTGTTGGCTATGTTCTGCGGAATCTGTGGAACAGACATTTTGGGTAGGAAAATTTCCTGTCTCTTTACTTGTAGTACTTGAACTAACATGTTGTAAATATACTTGTGTGATTTTGCATCAGAGTGGTTTGGCAACCCATTCTTTCTTCACTTTTGGGTACACCACTTTGTAGCATTTATCCCCCTTCAGACCAGACATTGCCGTTGGGTTTTTTACCACTGCTTGTTGCTGCTGTACATTGGCATTGTGGTCTAAGATTGCCAGCATGATGCGTGCCTTCATTCCTGCATGGCTAAAGCACTGGGACTTTGGGCAGTACATACATAGAAAAGCATGAAAAACCTCTATGCTCCCAGTGTGGCAGAACTGCGGTACATGCTTCAAGTCATTGATTAAAGTGCAGTTATTCACAATTTTGCTTAGAGCACTACACGCAGTGTCACCATAAACCAATCACTTTTTTCTGTAAGCGTGTTCCACAGGCATTTGATGATCACAGTGATGACATTTTTGAACCCATGACCAGCTGTGCATATTGCTGACATGGGTCGTGCCTGAAAATAGGCAATTCTGTTGCCTAGCACACTTACCCGGTTACCAAAAGCTAATAAATAAATAAATATAGTAGTGAGAGCCACTTTTCCCTAAGTAAAGTATCATCACCTTGACATGTTTCAGATGCCCACCAAAGATGATTTCAGATACTGTGGCACCACTCCATGAGTTTTTGATTACCTCTGGTCTTTGCCTGAATCAAATTTTTTTTGCATACACTTTTTGACAGGTGCCACAGATCAAACTGGTGTGAAATCATTGGGTACTGCTGTCACATCAAGGCGCCAATTCCACGATGACAGTCTGTGGGAAATGACCGCAATCTGAATATAGTATTTACTCTTTTACGGTCCAGCCACTCAATACGATTTATTGACGTTTGGCATGCTGTTTTTCATGGTTGAGAATAGTGTTGGCACTGCCCCTTCCTTTAGCTGACGAGGAAATTTTCTTGGGTGTAAGTCGGGGGGGTAACAGCTGCAGCTGAAATTTCAGTTCAAACATGCTCTCTTCAAAATGCAGAGAACATAAACTGTACTTTTTTCTGTTTTCCTTGAGTTGCTTTTTGACAAATTTTTTAATGTTCCCTACATCTGTGCGACTTCTTTGTGCCCAAATTTCAGCCAATTTGCTGTCACGAGGGAAAAGGTAGATGGAGACTCCTTTAGGTAATCTACCAGTGTGTGTTGAGCAACCAAAAGCCATGCAATGTGGCATCTTGGAGGATTAATTGGTATGAATCTGCAAAAGAATTAATAAAAGTAAAGTCAGACTGACCTGGTGCAAGTAAACGGACATTGCCACATGTCAGCAGAAACCAAAACGTGGATGATCATCAAGTGTCATTGCGCACACACACACACACACACACACACACACACACACACACACCACTTGTAAACAAAGAGATTATATGGAACACGCATGGTAAATATGGTTAATAACTATAGAAACATAGACTTTGATGGCAGATAAGAACCGCTTGGGGCCAACCTAATCTTCCTATTCCCTATGTATTGGATAAGCTGCAGATTCTAGGTAACGAAAAGCCTACTCTGCCTACCCTTCACTATAAGTGCCTTATGTCTGTCCCATGCATTCTTAAATTTACCCACTGTTTTTGACCTGACAACCTCAGGAAGGTGGTTCAACTGCATCCACCACCCTATCCGTGAATAAATACTTTCCAACGCTGCCCTGGAGCTGTGCACCTTGTATCTTCAAACTGTGCCACCTTGTTCTTGCCCATCTGTCACTCTCAAAGATGCTCCCATCATGGACTTTGTTGATTCCATTGAGGTACTTGACAGTTTCTATCATGTTCCCGCTCTCCCTCCTTTCCTCAAGGGTATACATATTAAAGTCTTTCAGTCTCTCCTTGTGTGGCTTATGTTGCAGACCTTGCAACACTTTGGTTGCCCTACTTAGGACCACCTACATGCTGTGTATGTCCTTATGGAGACTGGGTCTCCAGAACTGCTTGCAGTACTCCAAATGGGGTCTCACCAACTGTCTGTACAGATGGATAAAAACTTCCTGTTTTCTGCTGGTGATGCCTCTCCCTATGCACCCCTATATCCATCCAGCCCTCCTTACTTCCTTCTCACACAGTTTGCCTACCTTGAGGTCCTCTGAAATGATGACCCCCAGGTCCCTTTCCATTTTTGTTTGTGCCTAACCCCCCCCCACCCATTATGTAATCTTCCCCTGGGTTTTTGTTTCATGGGTGCATTACTTTGCACTTTTTTTGCATTGTATCTAAGCTGCCATACTAGTAACCACCCTTTCTTCAGAGTGTACTCAGTTCACTGTTACCCTCTGTGTCCTGTTGGTCAGCAAATTTGTTACCCAGAGTATCACCCAGGGACCCACAATGACACACTGCTGAAACACCATTCTTTTAACAAAACCTTTGTTGTGAGAGTACATCCATAAATAAGCAAATTTCAATGCCAAATGTTTGCTTGCTGGCATTGGTAGTGCAGGAGTTGGAGTGATGCATAATAATAAGAATGGCAGAGAAGTATTGAACAGCAGCAAAAAAGAATGTCAAGTGACAAACACGCACTACACAATGCATGAGGTGTCGGGTGTGGGAGAGTAGCCCAGGTGCTGTGGGAGGAGATGCCCAGTAGGAGTTAAGGGTTAATATAGAATAAGGTGAAAGGGCAACTTGACACAGCGGAAAGTTAGGTGAGGTGATAATGGGGTTGTGGTTGGCGCTAGATGGGATGGGAGGTGGAGTGAGGTGTGAAGGTAAAGGGTGGGAGGTGAAGAGTTGATACGGGGAAGGGGAATGGATGGAGTGGTGTAGTTGTAAGGAGCATAGCGTCAGATGTTTGAGGGTTTGCACAATTTTAACACCACACACATGTGTGTGTGTGTGTGTGTGTGTGTGTGTGTGTGTGTGTGTGTGTATACATACACACACACGACACACCAATGTTAAGCCAACACATGCTTTAATACCATGATGACTTTAGCAGACCTCACTGCCATCAGAGGGCACTCTCAAATGTCTGAGCTTTCTGTGACCAGATACTTCCTGACTGTACCACTGTGACTGTTACACCTCCCTCGTGATACTGTGCTCATTTCAATGTGGTGATATTTTATTCTGAAATGCTATTTATGTAGTTTTTGTTGACCAGGTAAGTGCACTGGATACATTCTGCCTATTTTCAAGCATAAACCACGGGAGGGTGATACAGAGGACTGCCAACTGACTTTTGACCAGATTAAGCTGTTGGTGGTATGTTAGCGAATGGGGGTACATTTGACCCGGGCACCGGGGAAATTCACCTAGTCTGTTCTCGAAGTACCATGGGATCTTTAACATCCACCCCCCTTTTGTCATCCCAATGATGCCACATACACTTCCCCCACCCTCACTCTCCCCTGTTCCCTGTACCATGCCCTTTTAAAGCAGTCCAGAGTTAAAGGATACCACCCATTCTGGTAGTGTATTCCATTTTGCTACCACCCTCTCCGTGAAAGTGTTTCCTCATTTCCCCTCCTAAATCTTCCCCCCTCTATTCTTAGCCCATGCCTACTGCTGTCCATCACACTCCTTAGCTTAAAGACCACATCTGCTCCATCCTTAGTGATTCCCCTCATATACTTGAATGTATCTATCCTGTCCCTTCTGTCCTCCAGGGTGTTTATTTATTTATTTAATTATGCATTTTACCAGGAAGGCATGCTGAGTGGAGGACAACTCTATTCCAGGAGCGTCCTGGGGAAAGATGAGTAATAATATAGACATATAACAGATAAACATTTGCAGATGGTACAAGTGACATTGAGCCTCTATTTAGAGTTACAGATCTCCCAAGGCTGAGAGAAGTAGTGGTCAAAGAAGACAATAGTAGAACAGAAATTACAGACAGTACTAGTGTAATGGCACCAGAGATTACTGGTTACAGAGCAAGCAGCATTAACCTTAGCATATGACTCATTTGACCTATGGAGGAGTGAGGAGAGGAATTCACAGCAGGACACCCTGGGTGAGTTAGCAACCTGGTCCCCTTTTGCAAGGCTTGGTATGCAGAGGGTGCTTGTTGTGGGTGTACCGGACACTTGCTTGTGATAGGTGCATATACATCTGGTGGAGAAATGAGAATTTAGGAGGAGGTAGAGATGCTGAGAGTTTGCGGTACATATTCAGGTCTCCTAGCCTGCTCTCATAGTCTCTCCCCGCCATTCCACAAATTGTCTTCGTTGCCCTCCTCTGTTCCCCTTCCAGTAACCAGACATCACCAGGTATGGCCTCCACAACTGCACATGATGCTCCAAGTGTGGCCTTACTCGAGACCTGTAGAGGGGCAAGATTACCTCTTTTCGCCTGGATGAAACCACCCTCGCTATGCACCACAGCATTTGGTTCACTTTTGCAGCCACTCTCCTGCACTGAGCAGTGTTACTCATCGTCCCTGTTACCATTACCCCTAGGTCATTCTCCTCCTCAATGAACCCCAGCTAAACCATGCACAGCCAGTATTGTTTTCTGAAACAGTGACATATTTACAATGTTGGGTGGAACATGTATACATCACAATATACTGCATAAAGTATGGAGAAAAATGTATACATTAGGATGCATTCAGTTGGGTGTTGACTCTGCATGAAAGCATTCTGGTCCGGATACACACAGACACAGTACACTAGTTTGGCTGTGAACACTTTGTTTTTCCGTGGTGGGCAACTGTCGATGCAACGCAGGAGTTCTGTTGAGTTAATGTGGCTAGCAGAGGCATATTTGTATTGTGTGTTTTCGGTGTATGCATTGGTTGGTGGGGGGGAATCAAGCTGACATCTCAGCCTGCCTGATTGCATTCATGTCTGCAATAAGAAAATCTGGATCCTGTCCAGTGTAAAATGCAATTGAAAAAATGACAAAGGCTACACTTCAGCTAAGGAGAACTCACTAAAACACACACGTACTGAGGATGGGATCTGTAGGAAATGCAGCAGCGAAGCAGTGTTCCTAAACAGTTGACTGCTCATCTTACAGCATGATCTCATTTTCTCAGTTCCCTCCTCCACCACCACACAGTGCTGCAAGTGGTTGCATGGTTTCGACTTGTTACTAACACCAATCCAATGAGAACTATACCATTATAAAGCAGCACTAAAAAATATTTGCCATAATCAAAGTTGCCATCAATACAATACTAGCTACCAGCAGAAATCATGTGGATGGCTCATGGAAATTGAATGCACACAAACAATCCTGATGCATGCACTTTAGAAAAACCTGTCCTTTCCAATGTGTGACAGTCGACAGCTTGCAGACAGCAATAACTAAGATGGAGAACCTGATGCATACTCTGTTATGCAAAGGGAGAGGATGGGGAAGTGTCAAGTAGCCTTGTTGAGGGGAAGACACTAACTTGTATTACAAACAGATGAGCTCCATGGTGTTTCAAGGATACTTTATATAAAACATTCCAATTCTGCATATTTCCTTCTATGGTCTACGCAAACAACCTATAAAGTGATATTTTTTGCTACTTAGGACTGGTGCAAAAACAGAAAAGGACTGAGAGGAATAGCCAGATGAGTGCTGAAGCAACCACTGTAACAAGTGACATGATTAAACACACACACTCATATATATATATATATATATATATATATATATATATATATATATATATATATACACATACATACACACACTCTCTCTCTCTCTCTCACTCACTCACTCACTCACTCACACACACACAGCAGAACACAGCTGGACAAGGTACCAATACTATATCTAAAACAAAAAATCATTGATTAAACTCACCCAAAATCTAGGAGTGTCTTCTCTGGAAGCAATCTTCTGTCTGTGTCTGAGTTGTGGCAGACCCTGTAATAAGACACTGTCCTCCAGCAGGGGCGATTAGACATCACAGCAAAGAGCACTCTGGGAAGACTTTCTGAGAGGGGAGGCCGTTAAAGAAACTTGAATGGCAGCCTCCAAGGGCAATAAAACTGCCATAGAAAGTTAGAAAAAAAACATCTCACAGCCAGAGGGAAAAAAAACCCCTGGGAATGGGTTAGAACACTGAAAAAAAGGTTAAAACATATCTTATGATTTTAACGCAGAGTTTTCCTTTAATAGGCGTATTTCCTTTGTTATTTATGTTTAACTTGCCCAACTCTGCCCTAACCATTGCATTTGATGTTGAGTTTGGGACATTTAATAAAGCTTTACAATAGTACATTTAAGAAGTTTCTAATATTGTGCTTTTTCTTACTTATACCTCCACATTTCTGCTCCATAAAGCAGAACCAGGTTTATTTCAGCATCTCCAGCTTTAAGAGCTGGTGCTATGGTATTCCCTCCATATTGAATAATAGTGCTTTAGCTATTATTTTGGCTTTAGAACTTTGTTCTTTTAAACGGTTTGTCCATTTTAGCATCAGATGTCATTTTTATTCCGAAATATATGCATTCATTTACCACCACTTCTAATTGATCATCTATATTTATGCAACAGGCGACAAAATAAAAAACATAGTATAAACATTTATCTGAGTCACTATGTGGATAAAGACATTTATCCACATAGTAAATACGTCATCCGCAATTTATTCACATAGTAGCTACGTCATAACATACCACAAACCTGACCTAAATTCCACAGCTGGAAAAAAAAAACAAAAAACACTCCCACTAATCAGAACACTTAATTTAATGGCATCTCATGCACAGATGGCACACCTACCCCTTAATTCCTTATGGGAAACCAAATGCCAACTGTCCAGAGTAAAGAGAGGAACCTCTGACGTGACATAGTTAGCCTAAACAATTGCGACGCACTACAAGAGAAACTCATCATATACTTTTGAAAAAATGTCCACAGAAAAGCAATTAACAGCAGTTTTCAACTAGATCTAGATGAAATAATGATACAAATACAAGAAGATACAGAGCCACTAGAAGACCCCACATAGATACATAGATACATAGACCGTGTCAGCAGATAAGGGCCTATGGCCCACCCAGTCTGCCCATTTGAGCTTGTAAGTTCAGTTTGTTTTCCTAGAAGTCTGTTGCCCCTTACCCCTGACCTCTAGAATTCCTTTATGTCTATCCCATGCATTCTTAAATCCCGTGATTGTTTCAGCCCCTACCACTTCCTCTGGCAGGGTGTTCCACTTGTCCACCACCCGTTCTGTGAAGAAATTCTTTCTCATGTTTCCTCTGAATCGTCCTCCTCCAACTTCATCCCATGCCCTCTAGTTCTGGAACATCTTTTCGCTTAAAATAGTGTTTTCCTGCACCCTGTTCTTCCCTGTAAGATACTTGTATGTCTCTATCATATCCCCTCTCCCGCCTCTCCTCCAGGGAGTACATGTTCAGTTCCTTCAACCTGTCTTCATAGGACTTGTGATGCAATCCATGCACCATCTTTGTTGCCCTTCTTGAACCTTCTCTACCCTGTCTATGTCCTTACGTAGGTATGGTCTCCAGAACTGTACACTGTACTCCAGGTGGGGCCTCACTAGTGTCTTGTATAGCGGAATTATGACCTCCCTTTTCCTGCTGGTGATGCCCTGCCTATACATCCCAACATCCTGTTTGCTTTACCGCTGCCTTGTCACACTGTTTCCCTACCTTGAGGTCATCAGAGATGACAACCCCAAGATCCCTTTCCTGCTTGGTGCATGCTATATCCTCACCCCCAACTGATATATTGTGCCAGGGTTTTTGTGCCCCATATGCATTATCTTGCACTTTGCACTGAATTTCAACTGCCAAACCCCTGACCATTCTTTAAGTTTCTGCAGGTCGCTTCTCATTCTGTCTACACCCTCTGGTGTGTCTACTCTGTTACAGAGCTTTGTGTCATCAGCAAACAGTGAAATTCTGCCTTCTAGATCCCATGCAATGTCACTGATGAAGATGTTGAATAGAACCGTCCCAGCACTGATCCCTGTGGTACCCCACTGGTCACTCTTCCCTCTGTGGAGTGACAGCCATTTACCACCACCCTCTGTGTCCTGCCACCCAGCCAGTTACCTACCCACCACACTACTGTCCTGCCCACACCCATATTCCCCAGTTTGTGTAATAGTCTCTATGTGGCACAGTGTCAAAGGCCTTGCTGAAGTCCAGATAGGCCATGTCCACTGCCCTCCCCTGATCCACCTCCCTAGTCACCCAGTCAAAAATTCAACGAGGTGGTCTGACATGACCTCCCCTGGTGAAACCATGCTGCCTTGGGTCCTGTAGTCCATTGACAACCAAATGTTCCACCAATCTCTCCTTCAGTAGTGCTTCCATGATCTTCCCCACTACCAAGGTGTGAGGCTGACTGGCCTGTAGTTCCCTGCTTCCTCTTTGTTCCCACTTTGTATAAGGGGACTACATCTGCTGTCCTCCAGTCTTGGGTACCTCCCTGTTTCCAGTGATCGGCTAAACAGGATAGCCAGAGGTTCAGCCACCACCTCTCTTAGTTCTTTAAGGACCCTGGGTGCACCCTTCTGTCCCCATTGCTTTATCAACTCTTATTACTTCCAGTTCCTTCAGGACCCTTTTCTCGTAAATGGACTTGTGTCCATTTCTGCACCATTCTCACCCCTTGTACTCCCTTCAGACCCATTACCCTCCTCTTCCTCAGTAAAGATTGAGCAGAAATACCTGTTCAATATGTCAGCTTTACTGTTGTCATCCTCCACGCGGCTCCCATCCTCCCCCTTCAGTCTCACTATCCATCCCTTTGTCTTTCTTTTTTCACTTATGTACCTGTAAAAGGTTTTGTCCCCTCTACCCACTGATTTTGCAATGGGTTCTTCTGTCTGAGCTTTGGCTTCCCTTACTGACCTCCCTGCCTCCCTTTGCTTCTCCTGGTACTTCTCCCTATTCCTTCTGCCTGTGTCTTTTTGTATTGCCTGAATGCAATCTTTTTGGCTTTCACTTTCTTTGATATCTCTTTGGAAAACCATAATGGTCTCCTCTTCCTTTTCCGCTTGCTAACCTGCTTAATGCATAATTCTGTTGTTCTTGTAATCCCCATTTTAAATACTGCCCACTGTTCCTCAACCCCTGATTCCTGTCCCATTCCCCTTAATGCCTCTTTTAAATACTGCCCACTGTTCCTCAACCCCTGATTCCTGTCCCATTCCCCTTAAAGCCAAGTGCTACTACCACAATGACTTCCATAGCAACCCACCATGCCAACCTCTACCACCATGACAAACTTTCCACAAGTTCCATATATGAAGACACTAACGGCTGCAACACCAACAAATACTTTTCTGTTGATGAAGAAGAAATACAGAACTATATTGACAAAGCAAAAAATATAAACACAGCAAAAAAAAAAAAATCTCAGACCAACGTAGGTATGTTCATAAAGTACCTTACAGAAAACTTCCCCAAAGAACGACCTCTGCATGACATTCCACCAGCTATAATGAACAATTACCTATGCCACTACTTTATAAACTTCCCCCCAAAAAGAAGGTACAGAGTATGTACCACTCACATTAATAGCCACCTTCCAGAACATTGAGAGGCACCTCAGAAACAAAGATTATCTACATTCACTGTCATCCTCGCATGAATTTGAAAAAGCAAGGCAAGTACTACTCTTGAAGCAAAAAAAACATAAAATGTGAGAGCAAAGGTTCAAAACCATGAGCGGCAGATGAGCTAACGGACAACATGCTAGAGAAACTCTACAAAGAGCAGCTCCTAGGACCCCACACCCCTGAGTCTCTGCTAAACACAATGTGGGTAATAGCAAGCATGTATTTTGGCCTAAGGGGTAATACTGAAATGAGAAGTCTGAAATGGGGAGAAAAATCACTGAAAACGGATGCAAATGGACTCAAGTACCTCCAGTATGACCAAAAGTTCCAAACAAAGACCTGCACTGAAGCTAATCCAAAAGAGCACAGACAAGTCAGACCCCAGGCATATCGACTGCAAAACAACCCATACAAATGCCCAGTATTGAACTACATCACCTACAAAGAGAACCCCCCCCACACAATGTCTCACAGACAACTCACCATTTTTCCTAGCCACCAACTACCATGCCAAGCAGTACCCACCAACTACATGGTGTAAAAGCCAGCCCGTGGGAGTCCACAAACTTGCTGTCATAGTAAAAACAATGATATTAAAATCATCCATTGAAACTGACAAGCGCTTAACAAATCACTTGGTGAGAAAGCATTCAATTCAAAAGCTAAATGACTCTGGCATACCTCCTCCTGAGATAATACAAATCTCAGGACACAAACAGTTGCTAAGTTTAAATGACTATTCAAAACTAAATGATGACCAGCAACAAAAAATCTCAAATATTCTCAGCTCTGAGCCCTACACCCCAAAAGTAACTGCAACTCAACCACAAAACCCATTGACAACCATACCAGACAACTATTCAGAAATCCTTGGTAGCTACTTTTACAGGCCATCCATCCAGGCAAACTGGATCAACTGTACCATCATACAAGGTAATCTCCTAAAACTTTTCAGAACAGCTCCTAATCCCAAATCCCTATCCCCTCCCCCTCCCAAAAAACCAAAACAAAACATTGACTTATTTATTTCCTCTATTTACCACAGGTAACAAATGACTCATGTATAAGAAAATGTCCTAGGGTGATCGAATCTAAAAGTGACTCGGACTAAACAAATACAGTTAAAAGATCCTGAGGATTACAAAAAAAACATGCAAGAAAGCATCAAGAAATAATTTCCAATGTGCATATTACCCAAATGACAGTGACAACAGATCAGAAGACTTATTCAACATTCCTATAGTGTATACTGAAGTACATCACAACTACTCAATAGACATTCCCATCTCGAACAACTCTACAAAACCTAAGTGAAGACTGATTCTCAAGAACTGTTCGACTGAAGTTTGAACTCTTTTTTTTCCAGTATTTGTCTCTTGCAAAGCAAAGTTGTAAAATTCTACTGTGATTTGCATGCAATAATTCATACTGTTTTCGTTCATTTTGCAACAGCCTAATAAACATTTTTTCCACAATATTAAAAAAAAACTATGTAACCTGTAACTCACAGCACTAACAAACATTGCCTTTCTATGTCTCAAAAAGTAAAATGAGGACAAATGTAAAGAAATGTTGCATAATCACCAGTTCAGTTACCACTACCCTGAGCACTACAATAAAAACTTTGAATCTGACTTACCTTTTCATCCGTGACTCCAAATTCAAACCCCCCAAATAAAAGTAATTCACAAACAAAACGTTGAGACTCTTCCAGTTGTAATCCCACATTTCCAAATATCCACTGTGACCCTCCGAGTCATATTCCCACAAAGCCCCAAAACAACCCCCCCCCAAAAAATTATCCATCAATAAAAAAAGCAGAATCCAAATCCAGATGTTGAATCCATAATCCATGATCCAATTTCGCATGACATCCACTGAAGAAAATCCTCAAGAAATCCAGTAAGAATAAAAGTGTTCCCTAAAGCATAATACTCCGACTGATGGAAAGACAACCCAAAAAGCAAATGCTGATCCATCGCAGCAACTGAAGACCCAGTTCTCTGAATAAAATCCTAGTCAATGCATTGAACACAGGCCCCCGAAATCACCAACGTCAAACGCTACAGCCTGCTGCAAAAAGGAACTTCTCCCTTGGTAGCCACAGCTCCCTCGACCATTCATTCACCACGCCAGACCTGCCAATCCTTTCTAAACTGGGCCACAAATCAGACTCACCCCCACACCAATAAAAACTCTCTTATAAAGACAGACACATCAACTCACCAATCAGAACACTATGCACACTCATCATTCCCTCCAGCCAATCACAGCAACTTATCACCCATCAATCAAAAAATACAAATCACACCTCCTTCCCCAAACAAACCAATCAAATTACAGGCTTATGATTCCCAACCAATCAAATCCCTGACTTTCAATCCCATTCAAACCACCAAGCAAAGACTAAGAAAAAGCAACCGAATACCCACAGAACAGCCCCACGAGCAACAAAATAATTCCGCCGACTTTAAAATAAAACAATACATAAATACACTTAATAAAAAACACTACCACCCACTGTAATAGGGTGTGGGATAACAGATGGACACAACAGTCTGGTATAACATTCAATGCACCATTGGCAAGGCACGATGTTTATTTGTTCCAAAGCCCAAAATATCAAAAAGCTCAACACACTTAAAGGGATTCTTTCTCAAGACCCATTTCTGATAATATAGTACTAAATGTAGCTACTTCAAAACTTTTAGCTACAGGTTAAATACCAGTCTGATTTTTATAATTACCACACTAGTTAATACAGTGAGGTGGCTTCTAACATTCAGATATTTAACTGCCAGCCGATTATCAATGCCAGGCCCTTTCTATCACCAAGTTTTGACTGCACCTAGCCTTATTTTTAGACCACAGGAAAATTGAAAAACAGTGGCGACAGAAAAGCTTTTAGATTGGGGGGGGCTCAGTGGTGGCCAACCATCTGAACTAATAGCATACAGGACAGTATAAAGACAGGACAGAACTGTGGCAACAGTAGTTTTTAAAGAGTGAGAAGGTCCAACTCAAGGAGCAGGTTTACTTTAACCAGTAGAAATCTATCAACTCCTTTTGAGAGGTTTTGTAACACACAATACCATTCTATATTTCCCGTGTAAGGGCTCTGTGCTTAGCCTCTGCATTTCTAAGTGTTTCACTTAATTTAGGCACTTTAAACACTTTAATTCCTCTGCATGCATGAAATTCATAGCTGCCCATTTATGTGAGCAACAAACATTAACCAGAACTTCTCTTGGGGTGGACAGAACAGAAGAATTCAGCCTCCTACCCAGGGGCCATCCTCTTACATTCCCCCACCCAAGAGGGCAACCGTCCTATGGTTGTCCGATACTGTCATACCTACCCACTAAGGGTGCAGTAGCAAGAAGTATCCCCTTCACTTTCCCAGGAAGGGGATGGAGCTATGGCCCACCCTCTCCATAAGCTCTGTCTCAGGGTCCCTATACATTCAGAATTAATTGTCTGAGACATACGTTTGCACAAAACTGTTTCTAGAACCCTGACACACTTTCAACAAGTAGACCTAGAGAAAATAGTTTCTATTTTCATTTTCCAAAACCCTGCTTCAATCCAGCTTTACCATGGGAATTCTCAATATTATATATACACCCTCTAATACGAGAAGAGTTGTACTATAACCTTCTGCATGTAAGGAGAATGCAGTTTAGCATAGACTACCACCTAGTACCATAATACCTTTGAGTGAGAGTCCCCCTTTTCCATGGGTGCCATTTCCTATGGCCAACCCACCTTTAGGTCCTCTCTTCCATCCATCTGTCAGATACTCTGTGATATACTGCATTGGCTTCTATATAGGCAGCCACCTGTCTATACAGCCCAGGCCAGTAATACCTAGTAGTGATGTCTCATAGTATTTCCCCATGATCTGAGGACCAGGTGTGTTTGGAACAAACAAAGTCCAACACCTTCCTCTTATGAGACCTGGGTACTACCACCCTTGCATCTTTTTTGCCAGTACGGGGATTAGGTCTGATTTCGTACCACATTAGCCTATCTCCAATACCACCATTAATTGGTCTACCTTCCTTAACCTTAATGTGATTCCTTAAATAGGTCATTTCGGGGTCCTTCGACTGCAACAGTCTCCAATCTGGTTCAGGAAAACATTCACATTTTACAATAGGGGTTTCACAACAAGTCCCTTCAGCCTTGTCGGCCTTTTCCATGTTGCTTGGTATCTTCACCCCAGCAGGCACGTGTCCAGAGTCAGTCTTACCTGAGGACTTCTCCTCTTTTGTCTCACTTTCAACCAATAGCAACTGGGAAAAATTGGTAATGTAGGCAACAATGATGCACTCGGAATGTCCTCTCCCTCTGGGTTCCTTGATTCCTGGTCATCTGCAGCCTCCACCAATTCCACCAACCTGGAACTCTCCAACAGCACCTGGTATCAGTGCTCAGCCTCCTTCCGGCGCTGGTCCGCTTTAAGCCATTGTCCACTGAGCCAATTTACCAATTGTGTCAGGTCAGCCACACGATCTGCATACTCCATCCCAGATACTTCGTTCAGGCCACCAACTCCTTCCATGGTCATTGGAACTTGTCCACCTGCGATACTTTTGCCAGTATCCGCTGACAACTACATACACCTTCCCTGGCCAAACACAGTCAGCAGTTATCCCACTTCTGACACCAAGTGTAATAGGGTGTGGGATAACAGATGGACACAACAGTCTGGTATAACATTCAATGCACCATTGGAAAGGTGCAATGTTTATTTGTTCCAAAACCAACAACAAGGAAATAAAGTAAAAGGCTCAAACTGTGAGAAAAATAAAGGCTATATAAAGTAAATAACATTCTGTACCATTGTGGCAAACTTAAGCATTCAGTTTCCACTTGTGTGATAAGGTCTTATCAACCCTTCTCACTCCCTGGTCAGAAAACTGACCCTATCTGGGCAAATGCTGAACAGGTTAGCTCTTTTATACCTCCCCACACAATCATGTGTCTACAGCATCATGTTCATATGAGTTTGTTTTTAGAGCTCCATTTAATTTATATAATATAGGGATCTCATATTAATATTCACTATATCATCTCTGAGCAAACAGAACATATTTTTAGTTACAGAGAACTTTAATTTCAAACAGAAAACATTTCGTTCAGGTCTCAGGTAAGGTGTTGCAGTATAAAGTTAGACACTAGAGGCTGCTGCCATCCTATAATGCGGGCACACAGCAACTAGACAAACAAAGCACACACCCTGCTTGCAGGAGTCTGCAGAGGTTCACTTCTTTTGGGAGTAAGTTTTAACTTGGTTTGCTTTCTTTCTTGACTCTGTCTGGTTATTTATGATTTTAATACAATAATGCCTTGTTACCAAGCAAAGGAGACTAGCTGAGGTTTGTTTTTAAAACTTATGGGGGGGAAGGATTCACCAGTGCCAAAATTTGCACTTCCTAGAGAGAAAAGCTTAATTATGTAGCTCCAGTCAGAACAGCGGAGGAACAGGGAAGTAGCTAAAAAAACTCTGAAGGAATTTTTCCCTCTTCAAAATGCAGCCTGTACGTTTCCTTTTAAAGTATTTATATTTTAAAATAATACAGCGGTTCCTGCTGCATTTTAACCAGTTTTCTTTGGAGAAACACATTTATTTAACCCCTTCTTGATGGCTTGTGTTTCAGCTAACAAGTGTTACACTCACACTCTAATGGGGCTATAACTCAGGATAGCCTCTCCCATTTCATTTCAGCAGGGCAATAGCAGTATTTTATTTAAACAACCCACTGCTAAGTCAGCAGGAGCACATATTTGCTGGTTGCTATGTGCTTTTACCTGTGTGCATGATAAATACCTATTTGAGGTTTGTTTGGTGTAAAGCCCAAAATATTAAAAAGCTTAACACACTTAAAGGGATTCTTTCTCAAAACCCATTTCTGATAATATAGTACTAAATGCAGCTACTTCAAAACTTTTAGCTACGGGTTAAATACCAGTCTGATTTTTAAAATTACCACACTAGTTAATACAGTGAAGTGGCTTCTAACATTCAGATATTTAACTGCCGGGCGATTATACAATGCCAGGCCCTTTTCTATCACCAAGTTTTGACTGCACCTAGCCTTATTTTTGAACCACAGGAAAATTGAAAAACAGTGGTGACAGAAAAGCTTTTAGATTGGGGGGGGGCTCAGTGGTGGCCAACCAACTGAACTAATAGCATACAGGACAGTATAAAGACAGGACAGAACTGTGGCAACAGTAGTTTTTAAAGAGTGAGAAGGTCCAACTCAAAGAACAGGCTTACTTTAACCAGTAGAAAGCTACCAACTCCTTTAGAGAGGTTTTGTAACACACAGTACCATTCTATATTTCCCCTGTAAGGGCTCTGTGCTTAGCCTCTGCATTTCTAAGTGTTTCACTTAATTTAGGCACTTTAAACACTTTAATTCCTCTGCACGCATGAAATTCATAGCTGCCCATTTATGCAAGCAACAAACATTAACCAGAACCTCTCTCTTGGGGGGAGGGGGGCGAACAGAGCAGAAGAATTCAGCCTCCTACCCAGGGGCCACCCTCTTGCACCCACAAACACCAGTCGCATAAATCAAATATGCAGGGGGTGACTGTTATACTGTATTTATTTTGTACAGTGACCTCTCGTAACACTCATTCGGGCCTGCAGCACTCGTGAGGTTACTTGAAGTCACTGTACAAAATAAATGCATTATAGCACAGTCACCCCCCAGCATATCCCTTATACTGTATATTCTAGTTTTATGTTTAATTTTGGGGTTAGGCCCTATCACCATTTCTTTAGTTTTACTTAGATTTGTTTTCAATTCCAAGCATTTACATTTTTGAGTAAAAATATCAATTTTCTTTGGTAAACCTGACCTAGATGAGGAGAAAAGAATTATATCATCGGCATAAGCCAGTGAATGAATTATTTGGTTACTTGTACATGGTGCATCTAAATTATCTTCTACCTCATATTCTAGCAGCAAACTGATATACATGTTAAATAAGGATGGTGCCAAGAAGCATCCCTGTTTAACCCCTCTGCTGGAGTGACTCTGTCATTGTCGAATACGAGTGCCTGACAGTGGAGAGCTTTAAAACTGCTTTAAAGATGTATTTATTCAAACTTGCTTTTGGAGAAGTTCTCTAATCTGGTCTGACTATTGCTGCTGTGTTTTATACTTACTGACTGATGAATTTTAGAATTGTATAGTTTTAATTGTTTTATGCTGTACAGCGCTCTGATACTCCATGAAGAGTGCTTAATAAATAAAGATATTATATTATTAATAAAGATTATTATTATTATTATTATTATTATTATTAGGGAGATAGAACTGGGGGAGGGAGGAGGGAGGGGAGAGGAGGTAAGGTGCCTGCCTGGCACCACGGCTGGGAGGAACAGGAAACAAATCCTCAGGATCGCAGGAGTAGCTGCATGGGAGAGGGAGCTGGACATCATTGTCCACCTACAGACAAATGACTTGGCTGGCAATGGGATCAGAGCAGTACAGGAGGAGTTTGTGAAGTTGGGGAGGGGCCTTAGACAAGTAGCACATATGGTAACCTTCTCAGAGGTGCTGGCTGTCTATAACATGGGTGAGGCTAGGGTACTCTGCACCATGGGATTCAATGAATGGTTGAAAACTGGTGTGGAGCTCAGGGTTTTGGCTTCATTGGGGACTGGAGGTTCACCTGGTTGATACAGGCCTATACTGGTATGATTGTCTGCATCTGTCTGGGAAGGGAACCAGGATCCTAGGTGATAGGTTTAATTGCTTCATTGGCAAGAATTTAAACTAGCCAAGGGTGGAGGCACTGAAAAGCAGCAGGGAAATCCCAGCCCCCCCAAGGAAACAGGGTAATGAGCAAGGAAGCTAATAGGGAGCAGGACAGGGGTGAATGGAGAAAAAGGCAAAGGCAGTAAGGACAAGGGTGGGGCTAAGGGGGGTAAGGCCATCAAAAAATCGAGGGTGACGTGTACCAATGCCCATAGTCTGGGTAACGACCTCCCTGAACTAGTGGCCTTGATGGGAGAGGGATGCCCGGATATTGTGGCAGTACAGAAACATTGTACACAGAGAACCATGCCTGGGATGTCAACATACCAGGGTACACAGGAGGCCTGACTTTGGGCTCCAAAGACCGCAGGACTCCTCTCCTCCTCAGTGGAGCAGTGGGCCTGACCAAGCTGCTGCCCATGCTCCTTTCCTCAGATCAACACTTCAGGAGGCCCAACCTGGAACTCCAAAGACTGCAGGACTCCTCTCGTTATCAGCAGAGCAGCAGGCCTGACCAAGCCACCACCTGGGCTCCTTTCCTCGGATCAATACTTCAGGAGGCCTAACCTGGGGCTCCAAAGACCACGGGACACTTCTCCTCCTCAGCAGAGCAGCAGGCCTGATCAAGCCGCCGCCCACACTCCTTTCCTCGGATCAATGCTTCAGGTATGCATACTTCACGGTTGCAGCTTGAAAACCAGCACTGTGCTCCTCTAAGCTCTTGATTGGCTAGCTGCTTGGACTGCCCCCGCTGATTGGTGTGGCTTCCTGGCTGCTTCTTATCACTCATTTTAACTCTAGTTTACTCATTTTAACTCTAGTTCTTAATATTTTTTAAAAAGTGTCTAGTCCTTAAATGTTCTTGCCATTTTTAACTGATTACAGCTCTGTTAGGAACCTTGATTTAGAGTTAAGTTAAAGCCGCGTTTTTTTTTAAACCTTGATCTCCCTGCCTGTTCTCTCTCTCTGTCTCAGTCCTCTACCCTCCTTTGTCCTGTAAATTTCTTTCTCTGTCTCCCTGCTAAATGCTCTGCTATTTTCAGTCACTTAACTGAGTGCAAATTACTCTGCCCTGAGCTATCTCTCATCACCTCCCCTTCTCATTATCCCCTACCATGACTCTGTCTCCTTGTCTGTCTGCCTCCATCCATCGATTCGGCCACTAATTTAATCCCCTTTCTCTCTCTCTCTTCATCCCCAGCAGGAGGCCTGAACTTGTGCTCCAAAGACTGCAGGACTCCTCTCCTCCTCAGTGAAGCGGCGGTTCCTGACCAAACCACCACCCGTGCTCCTTTCCTCAGATCAACGCTTCAGGTATGCCCAATTCACAACTGCAGCTTGAGAACCGGCGCATGCTCCTCTAGGCTCCTGATTGCCTGGCTGCTTGGACTGCCCCCCACTGATTGATGTGGCTTCCTGGCTGCTTATTAACACTTTTTTTAGCTCTAGTTCTTAATGGTTTTCTTAAATGGTGTTTAGTCTTTAAATGTTCTTGCCATTTTTAAGTGATTACAGCTCTGTTAAGAACCTTGATTTAGAGTTAAGTTAAAGCTGCATTTTTTTAAACCTCACTCTTCCTGCCTGTACACTCTCTCTCTCTCTCTCTCTAAGCCCTCTAGTCTCCTTTGTCCTACAGATTTTTTTCTGTCTCCCCACTAAATGCTGTGCTATTTTCAGTCACTTAACTGATTGCAAATTACTCTGCCCTGAGCTCTCTCTCTACCCCCACCTCTCCATCTCAATGTTCCCTACCATGACTCTATCTCCTTGTCTGTCTGCCCCCGCCCACTGATTTGGCCACTAATTTAATCCCCTCTTTTCTCTCTTCATCCACAGCAGGAGGCCCAACCTGGGGCTCCAAAGACCACAGGACTCTTCTCCTCCTCAGCGGAGCAGCAGGCCTGATCAAGCCGCCGCCCACACTCCTTTCCTTGGATCAATGCTTCAGGTATGCATACTTCACGGCTGCAGCTTGAAAACCAGTGCTGTGCTCCTCTAAGCTCTTGATTGGCTAGCTGCTTGGACTGCCCCCCCCCCCCGCTGATTGGTGTGGCTTTCTGGCTGCTTCTTATCACTCATTTTAACTCTAGTTTACTCATTTTAACTCTAGTTCTTAATATTTTTTTAAAAGTGTCTAGTCCTTAAATGTTCTTGCCATTTTTAACTGATTACAGCTCTGTTAGGAACCTTGATTTAGTTAAGTTAAAGCTGCATTTTTTTAAACCTTGATCTCCCTGCCTGTTGTCTCTCTCTGTCTCAGCCCTCTACCCTCCTTTGTCCTGTAAATTTCTTTCTCTGTCTCCCTGCTAAATGCTCTGCTATTTTCAGTCACTTAACTGAGTGCAAATTACTCTGCCCTGAGCTATCTCTCCTCACCTCCCCTTCTCATTATCCCCTACCATGACTCTGTCTCCTTGTCTGTCTGCCTCAATCCATTGATTCGGCCACTAATTTAATCCCCTTTTCTCTCTCTCTCTCTCTCTTCATCCCCAGCAGGAGGCCTGAAATGGTGCTCCAAAGACTGCAGGACTCCTCTCCTCCTCAGTGAAGTGGAAATTCCTGACCAAACCACCACCCGTGCTCCTTTCCTCAGATCAACGCTTCAGGTATGCCCAATTCACAACTGCAGCTTGAGAACTGGCGCATGCTCCTCTAGGCTCCTGATTACCTGGCTGCTTGGACTGCCCCCTACTGATTGATGTGGCTTCCTGGCTGCATATTATCGCTTTTTTTAGCTCTAGTTCTTAATGGTTTTCTTAAATGGTGTTTAGTCTTTAAATGTTCTTACCATTTTTAAGTGATTACAGCTCTGTTAAGAACCTTGATTTAGAGTTAAGTTAAAGCTGCATTTTTTTAAACCTCACTCTTCCTGCCTGTACACTCTCTCTCTCTCTCTCTCTAAGCCCTCTAGTCTCCTTTGTCCTACAGATTTTTTTCTGTCTCCCCACTAAATGCTGTGCTATTTTCAGTCACTTAACTGATTGCAAATTACTCTGCCCTGAGCTATCTCTCCCCACCTCTCCATCTCAATGCTCCCTACCCCCTGACTCTATCTCCTTGTCTGTCTGCCCCCGCCCACTGATTTGGCCACTAATTTAATCCCCTCTTTTCTCTCTTCATCCACAGCAGGAGGCCCAACCTGGGGCTCCTAAGACCGCAGGACTCCTCTCCTCCTCAGTGGAGTGGCAGGCCTGACCAAGCCACTGCACGTGCTCCTTTCCTCTGATCAATGCTTCAGGTACTCCTGCTTCACGGCTGCAGCTTGAAAACCAATGCAATGCTCCTCTAAGCTCCTGATTGGCTGACCACTTGGACTGGTCCCCCGCTGATTGGTGCAGCTTCCTGGCTGCTTCTTATCACTCGTTTTAGCTCTAGATCTTAATATTTTGTCCCACTCACCCTGACCCCACTCTCAGCCTCTATTAAATACGTCTTGGCTCCACCCCTCTTTCTTTTACCCCCATTGGCTCCCAGGCTATACTCCTGCCTGACAATTCACCAGTGAGCCTTGGTTGTACTACTGTAGGACAGGCCCTCTGTCACCTCTCTGCTCTCATCTCCTCCAGCTGTCACTGATCCTATACTTGAATCCATCCTAGGTTGTACTCCTGTATGACAAGCCTTCTTTTGCCTCTCTATGGTTACTTCACCATGCTGCCTTACACTTGAATCCTTCTTCTTTTCCTTAGTCAACCTCTCAGCCTAGAAGCCTCCTCTGTTTCTCCCCAATGGCCTCCCAGCTTACCAGCTCTTCAGGCCCCACTGAAGGCCCCTCTGAAGATCCCTCTGAACCATTCCCTATCTGGTACCAGCCTCGACCACCTCAGTTCTCACATGTTCTGCATTGACAATGTTACTGAACACAGTCCTGCTGCTCTTGCACCTCCTGACATCCCCCATTGGCACTGTTATGAAGTGCTCATCTCAGGTCTACTGTTGGTCACCTTGATGAGTACCCCAGCACAGAAATGGGATGGTTACCTGTAGTTGAAGCAGGAATTGCACTAATTTCTTTTTCCAAATCCTATGACACACGAATCTGCTTCTGTGCCCAAGGACGACTTTACCTTTGAACTACTACTCCTCATCATTCTTATTATCAGGAGTTCGGTCAATACAGACAAAACCTAAGGAAGAGTTAATGGGAAAAAGTGTATGCTTGACTCATTGCAGATATCTTAAGGTGCTCCTGAGAAGACTAATAATCCTACTTCTGCTTATATCAGGCAACATTCACCCTAACCAGGTCCCACCCTTAACAAGACCCAGTGAATTATGCAGAACAGCGTCCCTCTCATTAGCTAGAATTAACATTTGCAACCTGCTCAAAAAACATGATGCTCTTGCTGCCTGGACCGCCCAGTACAGCCCAGATGTCCTATCAGTGGTTGAGACATGGTTGTTACCAGCGATTCCTGATGCCACTGTTTCAATGCCTGGGTATACTGTCTTAAGGCAGGATAGACTATCTAAAAATGGGGGTGGCTGTGCCTTATATTTGAAAGAATCATTGATGGGGCATGCTCTGACCTTATCCATTACTGGTGATGAGCTGCAGGTCCTAGCTATTAAGGTCATATTTGGAACCCACAACAATGCTCTAATGATAGCATCTGTCTATATTCCACCCAAACTGATGACAGCAAGCCTGAGCCCATTCCTTACCTGCATCAACAGCTTAAAGCATAACTCAGAAGTTATAATGCTTGGGGACTTCAATGTAAACTGGCTGACCCCCAGTGCAAGCAATTACAAGGATGCCTTGTTGGCAGCAAACTTCACCCAACTTTTTACCTCACCCACAAGGTTCAGCTATAGAACTGGGGCCATCACCTTATTGGACTGGGAACTCTCAAACCACCCCAATCATATTACCCATACTAAAGTCCTTCCTGACTCCATAAGTAACCATTCTCCAGTTGAGTGCTTATGGTCTAATAAAGTCACTAAACCCCAGTGGAAACTGTCCACAGTAGGATACTTACAGTATCAGGGGACACCTCGAGCCACTTAGGTCACTCCTGCAACAAGATTGGCCCCTAATTAATACTACCCCAGTTGTAGATACTGCACTACAATATTTTGTCTCCCAGTTCAATGCAGCATGTGATAACCATGCCTCCTATAAGAAACACAAAATGAAGGGCCTTGACAAATCCCTGTATTACGGGTACTCTCCTAGAGCAAATGAAAACACAGGACCTCTTATGGGTTTGGGCAAGAGCTTCTGGCAGTCAAGTAGATATTCAGACCTTCAGGGCAGCCAGGAATGCCTGTACCAGAGCCATTCACATGGAAAAAGCCAGCTATTATAGGAGTGCTTTATCCAATTCCTGGTCAGATGGAAGGAAATTTTGGAGCAACCTTTCAGAAGTCATTGGGAAAGAGTCCAAAGGAACACCTACCATGCTAAACTTATTTGTTTATTTATTTTATTTATTTATTAAATTCTCGGATTACAAATACCTTTGAGCAGAAACTGCTCGTTTACAAAGGTTCCACGTCAAAGGATGAGGGTCAACATACATACAGAGGTAGTAAAAGAATGCACAATAAACAACCAAAACAACTAAAAGAAAAAATAAAGTTACTCAGTTATAACATACTTTGAGATAATATTCATAAAACGAGCAGCTTGAGTAGGCAGCTGGCTGCGGTAACAATAAGAGAAAGAAGGCACCATAGGCAGTTAGTATTGCAGGCATGCGACCAGGAGAGGAAGTTGGCAGGCTAATGGGCCACTGTCCGATGGTAGTGAAAAATGTCTTGTACCAGTGGAGATGTGAAGCAAGAAAGGAGTCACAAGGAAGGCCCAGTGCCAGAGGGAATGAGATTGGGAAAGGGCGGGCTGTGAGACATGAGTGAGCTGGGAGGTGTTTAGAGAGATCTCTGTTCTTAGATGGGACCATGATCCTGGACCCCTCCACAATTGCCAATACTTTCAATCTGGCATTCACCGACCTTAGTCACATGCTTCCCGATAACTTTGATGACACGAACTCCACCACTGCTTCCCAGGTTCAACCGGATAAGGAGCTGAGTCATCCACAATTCTATTTCAAGGCAGTTCCTGAAAGGGATACCAAAAATACCTTCTCATGGTGCTTGGAAGAACCAGAATAAGTGGGGACATGCTTGACCTGAAGCTTATCACCCTCACCCTTGATGTTGTCCTAAGCCCCCTTACCAAAATTATCAACCTCTCCCTTACACTGTCCCAGTTCCCGCTTAAGTGGAAGTCTGCCCTGGTGACCCCAATACACAAGTCTTGAGAGAGGACAATACACAGAAATTACAGGCCTATCTCCATCCTACCTTCGCTATTCAAAGTACTTGGAAAAAATTGTCGCAGACCAACTGGTGGATTATCTGGAGAAATACGACCTACAATGTCCACAGCAACATGGCTTTTGAAAAGGCCATAATACCAGCTGTGCTCTCCTTGAATGTGCAGGCCTCATTTACCATGCACTTGACCAAGGACAACCTGCTGGTGCCACCTTTATCGACCTATCAAAGGCCTTTGATACAGTTAACCATCCATTACTACTGGAACACCATGGAGAGCTAGGGCTGTCATGTGATACCCTAAAATGGTTTAAAAGTTATTTCTCAGACAGCTCACAAGTTAAGATTGGTAACACCCTCTGGTCCAAGCATCTTGTCTAATCTGGTGTCCCCCGAGGGTCAATTTTGGGGCCCCTACTCTTCAGCATTTTCTTGAACCAACTCCCTGGCATGAACTCATCCTCCTGTATGCCGATGATGGGGTGATTTTCTCTATGAACTCTGATCCCTCTCACTTGGAGCATCAGCTGCAGAAAAGTTTCACAGAAGTTGAGGCCTGGTTCTCACAGAAACTAGTGCTAAACTACAAAAAGCAAGATTATGTTATTCCATGGCACACATAATAAACCTAAAAACAAACAGTTGACTCTCAAACTGCTCATGTGTCACTATTGACCAGACACAAATCTTCAAGTACCTTGGTGTGACATTGGACAGTACTATGTCCTTCACTTGTCATATTGACATGGTTGCCAAATCTGTGAATATACGCATTGGCCTTCTTTACAAACATAACCCTGAACCCCAAAGCCCTTAATCTAGCAATACATAGCTCTATTGTCTCCATCATAGATTACAGACTTGTTTTCTATAGAGCAGCCACAGCCACAGCACTACAGTGAATTTCTATAGCACTGAACAAGACTTTTTGACTTCTTACCAGAGCTGCTCACCTCACGCACACCTGCTACCTGTACGAGCAGGCAAACTGGCTACAGATGCAGGGAAGAATCGCATACCAAATCTTTCTAGTAGTAAAAAAGGCATCTCTTGGTCTCATGCCCTTGGGGTCCAGAATCTCCTCCTCCTCATCCAGCTGCATTCACAACACCAGAAGCTCAGATAATGCCATACTATTTGTCCCCCACTGTCACATGTCTCAAGGCTAGCAGTCTTTTGCAGGTAGAACCCCTAGTATGTTTAACTCCCTGGGTGGTGAAATCACCAATTTAGCCACCCTCAGCCCGTTCAAACACAAACTTCATCAGACACTTATATCCAGGGCCATGTGTGACTGTTTCTCTTAATTCTCATGATTGATAGCCACTCCCTTTTACTTCTCTATTTTCTCCCAGCCTTCCACTCCCCCCACCTTCTCCCACTCATTTTCTTTACCTCGCCTTCCCTTTCCATCCTAGCCTGTTCTCTAACCATTCTTTCATACCCACTGTCACCTCCCCTTCCCCACACCCATTTCTGTCTGCTCACTCCATGTACCACTGTGTCCTCAGAACTTTTTCTCACCCTTTTTTTTCTCTTCAATCCCTCTACCCTCTCCTACTTCCTTCCTTGGTACTGCCCTTCCCTCTAATTCTATCCCTCCATTTTCCCACCACTACTTGTCACTGGCTGGTAACCCACTCTCCCTTCTCTTGCTGACCTTCCCCTCACCTCCACCTACTCCTCCTTCAGACCTAGCATGCCATGGTATAACCTGAACTATGTCTTAGGCAACTCATTCTTCCATTCTTCTTCTTGATGATGCTGTACTGGCTGCTTTATAAATCTGTATAAATTATGTCTGCGTGATCCATTAATTTGTGTACGTACACTGTTTTGTCATTTAATCTGGAAACTACATTATTTGGAACTATCCAATTTGATTGTTACCCTTTGCTGAGAATGGATTCCTGAACTACTTGCCTTGCTAATTTTACCAAGTTTGTCCTACCTATCTATGTAATCTGACGTGGAGCCTTTGTAAAAGAGCCTCTGGCTCAGAAGTGTAAATCCGAAATCTAATAAATAAAATACACAATCTACAGAAGGAACACAGAGGGTAAAAGAGGAGGAGGAGGAGCTGTTTATGTCAGGGTAGGGATCAAAGCAAGGGAACTATAGGGTAAACAGAAGGAGAGGAGGAAATGAGGGTTCTTTAGAAAATGAGGCAAAATTAGTCAATGTTCTGACTGGGACAGGGATAGTGTTTCATAAAGAGGGAGTGTTAAAACCAAATGATTTTTGGTCCATGCTTTTAGACATACGTGGACCGATAGGCAAAGATTATGGGTTAATCTGAAATTTAGTGCAACCAGTTTAAACAGGCATTCCAGGCTAACAGGCTGTTGCCTGTGTAACAGTTTGAAACTGAAATTTGCCAGAGTCAGTATGGATTTCATTTCGGAAGTAGGCCATCCTAAGCCTTCTTGGATTGGGCAGTGATGTATGCTGTTACCATGTTGTCCAACAAACTGTTATGTCATGGTATAGAGCTTTTTTTAGGGTCGATTGACTTTAGGTGCTGTGTCAACATCCAATGAGCTGCAGTCGAATAAGGAAATCAAATGATGTCTTACAACATGTAGCCTGGCAACATACAGTATGTCAGAAATGTGTTTGTGAGGTACAGTTGATCTAGTTTTTGGTGGATTTCACATGTTAGGTTTTTAATATGGGAGACAAAAGTCAGGTTTGAGTCTATATAAACACTGAGGTATTTAAAAACATTCACCATAAGGCATAGGGGATCTCTTTTTGATAATTCAGTAGCTGCAGTACAACATGTAATATTTCATTATGTATCAGATCCACAGCAAAGGGAAATAACAGTGAGACACACGCCAACCATAATGAGAGAAGTCATCAGCAGCCTTACAGTATGGTGACTGGAGTGTTCGAATGCAGGAACCAGCCAACATTAAAGGAATATTTCATTGGAGCAGGAGTGATTGCTTATATCGTAAACCATGAAGTGCCATTACTGATATCCACCAAATGGAAACATTACTTCTTACGTGCTTTAGCTACAGGGATCTCTCAGTCACTACTGCCACACAGTGCATTATTATAGACATTAGCATGATTTTAGGATCCTGCTTTGAAATATGGACATTTATAATTGCTGGACATTTCCACGTATTTAAGATCCTATTAAAAGTGTCTCCTTAAGCTGCAAGATACGCAGATACAGTACACATCAGGGCAGGTTAATAAGTAGGATAGTAAAATGACATAGGTAGCAGAAAGGAGTACAAAAAGAACCTAGAGTAAAATGTTGACAAATTAGTGTCCCAAAAAGTCCTGTTCCACCAGAAAGCAGATAAATATCCATGTTCAAAACAGAATGGTAAAGATTGGCAAATGTACCAGAATTACAAATGTCCAGATTTCAAAGCAGGATACTACATTCATGGAAATGTCCATAATAATAGCTTACATGTCCTAAAGAGATGCATATATACAGCAACTGTTGTATAATGAATGACCAAAATGTACAGCAGGATGCAAAATGCATGCTAATGTCTATGATAACAGGTAAAAGTCAATATGTATTACTTTCAGTATGATTATATCCATTCACCCTCCCCTGCACTCACTGTCTGTTTTCTCCTCTCTATCACAGAACACTTAATTGAAATTACAGTTTAAAAAGGGGGATGCTGTACTCCTGAGGTGCCATCTTTCAGAAGAGATGTTAAACCGAGGTCCCATCTGCCTGTTCTTGTGGTTGTTCAGGTGGACATTAAAGATCCCAAGGTACTTCTCGAAAAAAAAGTAGGAAAGTTTTTATTTACAACCAAAAACAATTTACATTTCACCATAGACAATACCTTACACCAAAAAAATGAAAAAGAGAAAAAAGAAATCACGTACAATATTTACATCATAAAATTCCAGATAATTTCTCTGCGCCTAACCAATACACTCTAGATTTCTTCATAGTCACCGCATGTGATTTTCTCCATATAACTGAGTTTCTTTTTTATATATTTCATCCAGTTCTGCCCATATCTTAAAATACAAATCATGGATTGTCAGTTTTTTGCTGAGGATGAATCTCTGACACTTTAGTTGCCAAATGGCCAATTTAACAATGGCAAATATTACAAATAGCATGCCCTTATCCCATTTAGTCCATTATGTAGACAGTTGCCCATATATTAGTATTTCATATGTCATTCCTTCAAACAGTTTGATGCCCCTCATCCCTGCCAATAGTTTCCAAAAGATTTTGCTATATTCACACTCAAAAAATAAAATGTCTCATTGTCCCTTCTTCACTCACACATGCAGCTTCTAAACACATCCTTTCTTCTACCTTTTTATGCTTAAGATTCCCTTTAATATTTAGCTTCCCATGACTGCATAACCAGATGGTTTCTTTCATTTTATGTGGTATTCGTTTTTCCAGTGTGGTCTCTAGAATACATTTCTCATCTATTTCCTGTGCTGTTTTAAAAACAGGTGATTCAATGAAGTTCATCCATAGGACTTCTTTGTACAATTGTTTCCTGTTTATTAAAAGCGTATCCACCGTTACCTTCCACATACTTTTTTGCTGTATTGAAATATGCTGGTATTTTCCTAGTATCTTCCTTCTTTTTTCTTTTTCTCCATCCTTCCAACATTTTATCCTTCCATCTGTATACCAAAGAGTTCCATATATTATATTTACCTTGCAACATAGGCACTATATTAGCATAAGTGAAAATGCTTAAAAAAAACACTATGGGGTTTAGCATATTTAGCCCCCACTCTGCTATTGGCCTATATGTGTGATTCCTTTTAATGGGATTCAGTCTATTACCCCACAAAAGTTGAAAAAATAATCCCAGTATTTTTGTCCGATTTTCATAAGAGGAATAGGGAAGACATAGGCTATATATAAAAATGTGTACTATGAAAGTTTTCATCATGTAGATCCTTTTTTGCTTGGTCGTGCGTCAGTTTTTCCATCTTTCCACTTTCCTCTGGGCTATATTAAATTTATTTTCCAAGTTTTCTTGCATAGGGTCAGACCCCCCAAACATTACCCCTAGAATTTCTGTACTACCTTGCACAAATTCTATACTTCCCTTTTGGATCTCTGCCCCTTCCCATATTAACATTTTACTTTTCTTCTTGTTCACCTTTATTCCTGTCACATTTTCATTTTCCCAAAACAATTCTAACATTCTTTCCCCTGAGCTTTGATGCTTTAAAAAAACATACAGTCATCAGCATATGCCAGTCTCATAAATAACACTTTTATCATCTTTTATAGCTCTAATGTTCTCCTCTGCCTCTATTCTCCTTAGCATTGGGCCCAAACATAATACATACAAAAGTGGGCTCAGAGAGCACCCCTGACACACCCTATTATGGATATACATTAGAATACCCATATGCCCATTTATCATCGGCCAGATTTGTGCTTCATGATATAGACTTTTAATTAATTCTACAAAGTCCTCCGGGAACCCATATTGTTCTAGCGCTTGCCAGATATACCCATGCTTAACTGGGTCAGATACAGTTTATTGGTCTATTAAATATAGCAATCCACTTAAGTCACCATCTGTCCCCCTATTTAAGACTTCCCTTATGTATATCAAGTTCTGTCTTACATCATGCCCTGGAACTGCACATGTCTGTGTTGGAAGTACTATGATGTGTACATGTTCTATCATTCTTCTACTTATAATTTTCACCAAGTTTTTATAATCTGCTGTTAAAAGACTGATTGCCACCAATTTTTAATTTCTTCCTTACTCCCTTTTTTGTAAAGAAATATAGCTACCCCCTGTTTAATACTCTCAGACAATCTTTTTCTTCAAATATGTAGTTATATACTATACACAACATAGGAGTAATCTGCTCTTCCAACAGCTTGTAAAAGCAATTTGTTATACCATCCCCCCCGGGGCTGTATTATTTGTAGGTGAGGTAACTGCTTCTTTAATTTCATTCTGTAATACGTTCTTTAAAATATTCTTTATCTTGCTTATTAATTCTTGGGACCTTAATTTGCCCCCATAGCTTGCTTCTCCCACTTATTTTCCCTTTTTGAAATTTGTTTTTCAGGAAGTCTTGGGTTATCTGCTTCATATTATCTATGTCAGTATACTGTATTCCTTTTGCTTCTTTGAGACTGTACATTATCCTGTTTTGTAGTCTTTCCTTATTACTTTCAAAGGGATTGGTTTGGGCTTTTTGTCCCTTGCATTCTGCATCTTTGCTCCATTTGCAATGATTTTTCTCTACTGTACTGATATTCCCACATCTGTGTTTTCAAATTGGATATGATTTCAGTACAGTCCTGTCCAGTTTCATTTTGCTTTATCTCCTTATATAGATTTGCTCTAAGACCCAGGTACTGATGATATTTTGTCTCACCAGTATTCTGGGATCATCATTTGCTTAATGTCTCTCTTTGTATCTTCCCACCACTCCACAGCATCCTCATACATATCTAGTACTGTAATGTAATTCTAGCTGCCAATAAATCTTCTATGTCTTCTAATATCTATTTTTCTTGCAGGATTTCTATATTCATTCTCCATGGTCCCCCACCAAAGGAGGGGCTGTCTTTTAGGTTAATTTCTAAGTGCACAGCCATGTGGTCAGATGTTTCTAATGGTATTGCCTTAACCTCATTCATTTTTGTCTTTTGATGCAAACCAAAAATCAATCCGGGTTGATAAATTCCCTTTATAGAAGGTATGTACGGGGATGTTATTACTGATTTTATAAACATCCTCTAGGACTGCCCCTGCCAATATTTTTTTTTTAAACAGTTAGTATCACAGAACACCTTAGCTGTTTTGCTTCCCCGATCTTTTTTTGAAAGGCCACAATTAAAGTCCCCTCCCCATAATAATTTGGATGTGTGCAAGAAGGGTTCTATTTGACTCATAGTGTTACATCTGTGTTGGAAGTACCACGGTGTGTACATGTTCTATCATTCTTCTACTTATAATTTTCACCAAGATTTTATAATCTGCTGTTAAAAGACTGATCGGCCACCAATTTTTAATTTCTTCCTTACTCCCTTTTTTGTAAAGAAATATAGCTACCCCCTGTTTAATACTCTCAGGCAATCTGGATACTTTACTTTGTGGGTTATAAATATTCACTAGTCTAACATTTATCTCCTTTATTTCGGCATCAGCTATCATTACCCTGCCTGGCACCATATCTACCACTTTAATAATTTTAACATCTGATGTCCCAAACCCAATTCCAATTCCTGTGCAAGTCTCTTCCCCATTGACCAAAGAGAAGGACCCCACCTCCAGTCTTTCTGCACCTGCTTTAGTTCATTTAAAGTGTGCAACCTAGTGTCTTGAAGAAAATAAATATCTCCCTTCAAATTCTTTAAAGAGGCAAAAGCAACCATCCGCTTTTCTCTATTGTTAATGCTGTTCACATTATTAGTAATGCAATTTAAGACTGCCATTTTGGGACTAGTGTGTAGAGTTCAAAAACATCCTTTAGTCTCTTTAAGGAACCTTTTTCCTTCTTTTGGAACCTTGCATATCAGTTGTTTCATAGTCTGAATTATCCTCTCCCCGAGAGTGCTCAGATAATGTGGAGTCTGAGTCTTCATCTACTGTGGACCAATCCTTATCTTGTAAAGTAGTATATTTATTAGTCAGTTTTATGTCCTCTTTATATTTCCCTCTGGATGTTTTTGGTGGGGCATTACCTCTTTTCTTAGATCTTGTGACTACTGTGTAACCATCTTCTGTTTGTTTTTTCTCCTTTTTTTTTTGGGTATCGCTGGACTAGTAACTTCATCCTGGTTTCTCGTGCTCCCATTGGCTGCGACTTTTCATTTCTACTGTTTCTGTAATAATTGTTTCTTTTTTTGCTTTTTCCTTTTGGGCTCTTGCAAGATAAACATCCTGTTCAACTTTCTCCAGGGGGATCTGTACTGTTGTGTGTAGCCCATGGACAACTATTAAATATATGATCTTCTTCCTTGCAGAGGCTGCATTTAATAGGATTTCTACATATGGCCCCATGGTGCCTCAGCTACCCACATAAGCCACATTTAATCTTTTCAGAGACATTTCTTAGGTGACCTTTTTCCCCACATTTATAACATGTCTTTGGCTGGCCAGCATAGAAAACAACCCCCCATCCCTCCACAGGAAAAAACAGTTCAGGAGGTGCTGCATTTCTCCATCTTTTTGGCTAAGAGTTATTTGAAACTTCCATCCACCAGTCCACAAACTCTCATCGTCCAGAACTGGTTCAGGGGGCCCATTTAGGGTACACCTTTGTTTAAGTCAGTAAGAGTTGTCTGCCACATTAACACATTCATTTTTAAATAAAATGGTTACCACTCTATATGCAGGTTTGGTCAGAGGGATTGCAAGAAAATCTTTTCATAAAGGCATGGCTTTGATTTGATGATACAGCTTCCAAAACCTGTCGAGACCAGATTGGTGCTTGAAACTTACGTCATACGTGGTTTCCCCTGGGGAGTGTATCAGTGCATAGATTTTGTATGCATAGTATTTCATGCTGACTTTCAAGAGCTGTTGACCTACAAACAACCTATCTGGGGCATCCTCAGCTAGGCCTCGAAACTTTAGCATCACTGCATTTCTCCTTTTGGCAGGTTCTGTTAGTTTATTCATGGTTTCTGGGAACAATTATTCTTTAACATTTTCACTCCAAACAGTGGGTTTTTCTTTTTGATTAGCCCCCACATTTTCCCTTTGCATATTTCCAGGTGAAACAGATCCTTCTTCTATTTCCACTGTTGCATTTAAATATCCTTAAGGTTGTAGGCCCTCAGTTTCCACTTTTGTCTCTCTTGCTCTATATTTTCTTGCCCCTCTTTATTAATAATTTCATGCTCAGTCTGAGGTCCTTCATTCCCTTCTTTTACTCTATATTAGCCCCTTCAAGAATAGGGTTTTCTTGGGCCACTGATCCACTGGGCCTATTAGGGTCCCAGCCCTTCCCATCCTCAGATGGTTTCCACTCTGCATCTAACAGGGCTTGTGCAACCCAATCCGAGGTGTCTCTTAGATCTGCTGCATCTATCTTTCCACCTCCAGAGTCATCTGCAACTTCCAGGACTTTTTCAACATCAGGTCCTTCCTGCACAACTCTTAATTTATTTTGTTTATCTACACTTGCTTCTTCATTCACATCCTCGGTTTGCATGCTAGAAGTCCCTTCCCCAGAAGTCCTTCTTAGACCAAGCCGTTTTTGACTTTTTAAGAACATTTTTGTCAGGGCTTCTTTTTAATTTATTTTTTTCCACAATGTCTCTTTAAAACCAGCTTTTCTCCCTTCAAGCTCAGTTTCCTTTGATGTTCCTATGTCAGCCTCCATCAGCTGACTCTGACAGTCCATCACAGTACTTTCAGTGTGCCCAGTTTTTCTGCTTTGCTCTGCTCTACTTCTAGCAGCTAACCTCCCTTTGGACTTTTTTACAGACTTTTTTCTCCCTGAGATAACTATGTTGATTTCTCTCTTACCTACACTCCCCAACTCCTCGTAATGTGCACTGCTCAATTCAACTTGTTTTTCTAGCACCGCAGCTTCTGGCTCGTTCGGTGCATAGGGCTCCACTTCCATTGTTACACCAACTCTCTCTTCTTCTGGAACCAACATTTTTTAATCATTTCAGGGGCCTTCTCACACTATGCTGAGACAGGTGCGAAGGCCCAGACCCCTGCCTCCAGAACATCCTCTCTCCAGCAACTCTGCAATAATCTGTCAGAACTCAGACCACTGCCATATCAGCACTTTCTCCTCTTTTGCTGTCCAGCTCCAAACTGAGCTTCTCCACTCTGCAGGAAGTCAAGCCCCTTGCTGGCAGAGTAGGGGAATTTTTATTAAAACATATACAAAAAAAAAATCAGAACAAAACTGTATTACAGCATACAGAATTAGGATAAAAAATATAATGAAAACCATAAAAAAGTATTTTGTCATACATTAACCCAAACAGAGAGAAAATATAAGTTCTAGACTCAGTCGTACCCTCCTTCCCCCTCCCCCCCACTTTAGAAGTGGGGAGATACTTAGCTAAAAACTGTAATCCAAAATTACTAACAAATATATTTTTCACCTGAAAAGGAAATTAATATTGTATAAACATCCAACCTTCACCACCCTACAGCATTACAAGGAAGCTTTACAGGAACCTTAACCTAAAAAGCCTACCAATACCATTCCCACATGCTCCTCTTATCCAGTTTCCTTTTCTTCTTTAGTTCGTGCTATGCTTCTATTTATTTTTTGGCACAATTCCATTGGGATGCTATGTTCTATTGAAAGATATAACTACATCTTACTTGCCAGACCCAATAAAGAATAAATGTTGCTATCAGGTTCAATGTGCTTAAATTGTACTTTCCCCATCCTGCTGGAAACAAGCCATAAAATAGTTTTCTTGAGTCCCATCCATGCTGCATATACTGTTCCCAAATTTTCCAAAATTGTACAATATATGGACACTCAAAGTACAAATGGTCCAAGGTTTCATTTACCATTACACATGATTCCCTTAAACAGTACCTCTCTTGTATTTGTTTATGTTTATGGTTCCCTCTTGTGCTAATTTTCCCATGTGCACCAAGCCATGTAAAATCCCACATTGAGTTGGGGATTCCATCATTTATTAACCTTTCACCTATCATCTTCCTCTCTGCATCTGAAAAATCTATAAAGGCCTCATCATAAAATTGGGAATCTAGGATAAATAGATACAGTGCTTTCCTTGAAAGTCTTCCTACTGATTCCTTAGTGATCCCCTACTTCTTTATCAGATCAAAGGTTATTTCCCAATCTGCAGATAATTTACATTTCCTTTTGTTTTTTATGCATAAAACCATCATCCTGCCACTCCATCATTATATCATGTATTTGTTCTTCTACCTTACCCACCCATAATTGTGTTCCATATATACAGATGGGTCTAATATTGGTGTCCAAGAAAACCGTAAAGAAAAACACAATTAGCTGGATCATACTGACCCTGCCTTCTTTGAAGTTCAGGTATAATATGTTCCTTTTAATCGGGTTTAAATGGCTCACCCACAAACAAGAGAAGAACAGGCCTAAAGCTGGTACAAAAAAATGTTTCAGTAATGGAAAAATATGACTAACATGCAAAAAATAGGTAAAAGGAAATATCTGATTAAAAAAATCTGTGTTTTCTTCCCCATTGGCCACTTATTCCATCTACATACTTTCTTCCTTCCTTTATTAAGTTTCATTTCCCAATTGTATTCTGCCTCATTCTGTACACCAAAAAAATCCCCAACATTTTTTTGAAGGGAATCTGTTATTTTTACATCCCCAATATAGTTCTCGCTTACTGTAATACCTGGTAAATGTTCAGAAAAGCTTTTGTTTCAGTTTATCTCTCAACCAATACATTGCAGTAAAGCAGGTAATACCTTACAGATCAAACCGCCTGTACTAGCATCTGGTACTGCTACACACAAATCATCAGCATAGCCAATTGTTTTCAACTCTCCTAGCCCTGTCCATGTTATACCTTTTATTAAGGTGGATTTATGTGATATTTTAATAACTGGATCCAATGCTAATATAAACAAAATTGGACTTAGCGGACAACCTTGTCTCACTCTTCTCTTTGTATAACATTTCTGGCCTACCCAACTGTTCACATAAAGTTACAAATAAGCTAGTAGATATCCTATTTTTAACCAGTAAAATTCCACTGGAAATCCATATTCTGTTACGGCTAACCATATACATTCTTGTGAGATATGATCAAAAGCCTTAGCTTGGTCAAAACTAAAAAGATACCTACTATTTTATCTTGTATGGCCTTGATTAAATAATTCCCTTTTCAATATTAATGCATCTTGAACTGATCTACCAGGAATAGAACAATATTGTGAGGAATTAATGATTGTATCTAGAAATTTCATTAATCATTTCCCTAAAAGTTTCAAAAAGATTTTGAAATCTGTATTTAAGAGTGTTATGGGCCTCCAGTTATTTAAACCTAATCTGTCTCCTTACTTGAATAAAAAGATCATCAGGCCTTCGTACATTGTTTCTGTTGTGCGGTCCTCTGCCAAGAAAGCATAAAAGAGTTCTATAAAATTATCTGGCATTATCTCCTGTAATTTTTTATATATTTCAGGGGGTAACCCATCTGAACCAGGTGCTGTCTTGTCCTTTAAATTCTTAATTACCCCACCAATTTCTTCCCTTGAGAAATCTTTAGTTAATTCTTTTAGTTGTTCCTTGTTTAATTTTGGCAAATCTGCTGCTTTTAATAATAACTCCATTTCTGTGGTTTATGACAATGGAGTCCCAAACTTGTGTTTAATAAATTCCTCTACTGCCAGTATAATATCAGAGTTCTCTTTGGCTAAATTCTTGATCTCCGATATGTGTTTATTTTCTGATCTGTTTTTACAGTCCTCATATGGATTCACATGATTCTTTTTACCTTGAGTCCCATGTTTTTGTTCAAACTCTAAATATTTTTGTATATTATATTGAACCTGTGTTAGTTTCTGTTTGATTTCCTCTATTTTGTCCTGACAATCCTTTTGTGTTTCTTGTTCTTCTGAAAATAAAGCATACAGTTCATCTCTCAAATTCCTGTATTCTGTATGTTTAGTATCAGAAAATGAATGTGACTGTAATTGGAAAAAATCTTTTAAACATTGTTTTGTGTCCTCCCACCATTCAATTTGGGAATCATATAAAAAATCAACTGACCTCCTATCATTAATAACCTCAGTGAGGCTTGAAAGAAAATCTTCCTTTGTTAGTAATTCCACATATGCTCACCAAACCCCTTTCCCATGTGTGACCGCTGGACTTTAAGATATTTGTATTCCAATTAGATTATGATCTGAAGTTTCAATCAGTAAAATTTTTCCCCCACTAATCTTCATGTTCTATGAACAAAACTATTAGTCAATCCACAATTTTAATGTTCCCTTAGAAAAGGTATATTGGGGGTTATTTGCAAAGATGTCCAGTAAGTCAGCTACCCTTATTACATGTCTTATTTCCTGGGAACTGCAATATATTTCCCCCCTTTGCTTGGGGCTTATATTTGAATTAAAGTCCCCTTCCCATAAAATCATTCAACTTGTAAATAAATAAGGTTTTATTTTTTTAGTAACTGTTCTTTTACTGCTTTTTGTTGAGGTGTATACATGTTTATAAGCCTACAGTTTAAGCCCTGCCAAACCACATCTAGAATCATAGCCCTCCCAGGACATATTTCTACCAACTTCTGAATAGTGTAATTACTAGAAGAAAAACAAAAACTGAGTCCAGAACATAAGTCCTGACACAGAGATCACACATAACGACCCTGAAATCGGTTCTTTTTTTACTTGTGCTAGATCCCTTACCGTATAGAGTCTAACATCCTGTAGGAAGAAAACATCATATGGTAAAGAGTGTAAGACTGCAAATGTTGCTTTCCATTTATTTTCAGATCTGATACTATTTGTGTTCAAACTAGCAAGTTTAAGAGAAAATGGATGTAAACTCATGTCCAAGCATTATGGAGAAAAAGGACCCTCGTGATGTTTTTTCTTCCCAGTCCTGGTATTTCTCGGTTTGACTACTGTTGCCGAAACCTCCCTTGTGTGTGGCTTTACTTTGATAGTGTTGCTCTGCGTAGATTGTAAGGATATATCTGAGTCATTGCCTTCCATTATGTCCCCCCAACTCTGAAGAGGCTCATATTGGTTCTCCACCACCACCGGATTTATGTTTGTGCGTCACAAGTTTATTTGCTTTAGATCTTGTAGTCACAGTCTGAAACCCTATATTTTCCTCCCCTTCACCATTTTTTCCTTTATTTACCCCTGATGTGGACTTTTGGGGGTCTGAGGGTGGGGGGTCCCATGGGATCCCGCTGTGTTTTAAACCCTTGTCCCTGTTTCATTTCTTCAGTATCACTCCTGTTTCTCTCTTGGGAGACATTAGATCTCCCTTTCTTCTCCCCCGGCTGTACTGAAGCTGAGGGTTAGGTTCTTGCTGCCTTGTTTATATAGAAATCATGTTCCATGTAATCTGATGTGTTGTGTGCCACCCATGGACAAGAGGCAAAGACATGATTCTCTTCACCACAAAGGTTGCAGGTTGGGTGGACTATACAAGTGGTGGAAGAATGGCCTAAAGTACCACAAACTGAACACTTTAACTGATCACAATCTGAGTTCAAGTGAGATGGAGACCCACACCAGTAACAAGACTGAGGCTGTCCCAGGAAAAATAGAATCCCATGGTCTCTTCCACTATAAAAGCAGTTTGGCAAGTATTGAATACCATCATCGGTCATTTTTAAATGTACTGTGAATTTCCAGCCCCCTGTCCAGAACCCGTTGTCATCAATCAAAGCTTGAGGTATGCCATTTACAGTGCAATGTTTTTCTAGCCAATATACTACAGTATGTCTAAAACGTTCACCCCCATTATGAAATAAAATCATAATTACTTTTGCCATTGGCCTCATGATTGGGATTACAACAAAGGGCTTCCAGACAAGGGTATGTTTAACTTCATAATAGGTCACCCAGAATGTATCTAACAGCCCAGCAGACCTAAAACACATGTCAAAGTTGTGGTCCTCAGATGCATGAATGAATGCATATACTTCTGTGGGGGAAAATTGCAAAGAGTTAATAATTAGTTTTCTGCCAACTTGGTTACCATCTGGAGTCAACTCAAGACCCCCTTTGTAGTATATCCTAGCCACAAAATGTCTTCTGGCTGGCTCTTCAGGCCTTTTGAATAAGTCTGCATAACTTGGGGGCCAATTTGAGCCTTCAGGCCCATTTCCCCCTTTATTTGGCTTTTTATCCTGATCCCCCAAAGAGAAACAAGTATGCATACCTGCATTTGTATCTTGGCCAGGGGTTTGTACATTTTCCCCCTCTGTTTGCTACATCTGTAGTCTTTTTCAAACCAGACCAACTTTTACCGTCATGTGTTTGACAGGCCGGCTGTGGGTCAGCGTCTGACGTAGGTTCATCAAAGGGATCGACCGCACACTTTGAACCTACTGTTGGCTTGACATTTGCATCCTGCAATTCCTTTCTAGGTTCCAACTGAAAACCTTCTGGTTCAACCATTGAGAGGGGACTGGAGCCATTTGAACTATTTCCCAGGAGAGGAATCTGTGTGTCAGGGACTCAGATATCATTTTGCAAAATCCAACCTGCTCGTTCCAGTGCCAGCTCCGGTGACAAAGTTGCAGCTTGTGCCATGAAGGGATAAGAAAAGGAATACGAGACAGTTTCCTGAAATACTTGATCCAGTGGTATGTCCATCTGATGTTCAATATTATCAGGGCCCCTCAAACTTTTTTTTATGACACCTGCTGGAGTTGCAGGGCTTAATACTGTACATTTTCTTTTTTTCCTCATCTTCTCTCACCACCTCGCTAATATTTTCAGTCTCTGCAAGTCTGGTCTGTAAATTGCTGCTCCAGAACAAGAAGGCTTAGCAAGGTCTCATCAAGCTCATACATCTCTTTATCAGGCACATCCATACTTTAGCAAGTATTCATCTTGGTCTGCTGTTGAAATTCCACATCCTCACTCTCTGCTGTCTGAGACATACTGAGGACAATCATGGTCTCACAGACCAGAGGTCCCCCTACTAGAGAATTGGGGAATGTCCCCAGTGTCCTGGCCAAATTTCCCCCATTCACTAAAAATACCACCAACAGCTTAATCTGGTTCAATTTCAGTTGGTTACCATCACTTCAGGAGTGTAGCAACCCCCTCATGCTGCACTACAGTCAGTATTGGGATTTAACCCAACTGCCTGTTGTGGGGATAGAACCCACAACCTTCTGATCTCCCAGCCTCAGAGGTGAGTGTGCTACCTGCTGAGCCACTGACACTCATATTTATAATTGCAGGACATTTCCAAATACTTGGGATCCTATTATAAGGATCTTCACAAAATGTAGTATAACTTCGGTAAACCATAGCATCCCTTAACGGATTCTCCCATCATTCCTCTACTACATCTTCTCTCCCCATTTCTCACCACCATCATTACAGTAATTTTGCAGCCATACTGGCTCTGACCAGAGTTTGTTTCTAATATTTGTTTTCCACTACTTCTATCTCAAGCTCCTGAGATATGTCTCTCTTCAGCAGCTACTGAAGAGAAGAACATGCTTCTGAGTATTCACTGATAAGGGGATGTCTTGGATGTCCAAATGTAGTGTGTGTGTGTGTGTGTGTGTGTGTGTGTGTGTGTGTGCACATGCACATGCGTGGGGGGTGGTGGTCCTTCCTGCTTGTGTCTTTTTGTGGTTCATTTCCTGGTTGTTTCTTGTTAAAAATGTTTTATTTCAAACAGAAATGAATGACCAAATCACAATTTGACACCTACATTCAGTTCAGCTTGAAATAACTGAAAGCTGGAGGAGGGGGGGCCTTTTAATTAACCATTTTCTAATCCTTGTTATACAGTACATCCTTTCATACTTGATGTTTTTCTAGAATGTGGCTAATCACTTTGGTAACCATATCTCTCAACTGCTATGCATTTTACACTGTAATGTACCCTTCCTCCACAAATATTTAGTGACCTTCCTCATAATGTTAGCACTACTTCTGGAAAAGACTATTATAAAAGCAAGCACAGTATGAAACTGGGTGCTCTCCCACTGATTACAGATCCAAAGTGCACTTACTCACTTGACACTAGGCTGTATGCAGTTTTATTACTAAGTTGTTGAATGAAAATAACACTGCTGGTAGCTGGCACAACATTTTACTCTGCTTCCCATGCTTTGTCACTCTTGAATTTGTATTCAGTGGGTGAGTGCATGGTTTCATATTGTGCTTTGGATTCTGCTTTAACCAGAGCCAACAGGTGACTTACTGGGCCTTTTCCTGCTCCATGTATTAAAAAAGTAAAACAACTCATTAGAAATATTCCTTAAGTGGGGGTCACTATTCTTTGAAAGTGCTACATATTGTGTTCTGGCCATTTGTTCTGCATTTTGAAGGCTGATGTTATGCATTTTAACACTGACAAGTTCAGAGGCATGTTTGTAACTGTTCTCATACCTTTTTCCCTTTATAGTGTGTAAAAATAGTGGTGACTTCAAATGTTTGCATGAACAAGACTGGCATCAGGATCCTGTTGCACCATCAGCATCTTCATAGTGATACATCACCAGATGTTGTAAAATGATCCAACAAAGCTGTGATGTCACTGATTCTTTATGTGGAAAGTGTCCAGACGTGCAATATTTAAGCAATAATTCATGATAGGGTGTGGTATATCATGGGATATCATCACACCTTGAGGTGCATTGTGAGGCATGAGGCCACAGGCTGAGTGCCTCATGCACCCAGGCAGTGAAAATATCCTATTATATACCATACTTTGGAGTGCATTATTGCTATTAAGAACTATCTTTAAAGTTTTATCAGTAAAAAAAATTAACATTTTGAAAATGCCTTTTTTGGGTGTTGGAGGAGTGGCTTTTCATAAAATTGTTCCTGGATGGCTTTGAGTAGCAGGTGATGTTGTAAGTAGAGTTCATAGCTGTGAACTCTGGGTCACTGCACCAGCACTAATCTTGGATGTGAAGTGTATTCCCTATGTTTGATCCCCAGTCCATTGGGACTGGGTGAAGATTGTGTGTGGATTTTTTTTATTTGGGGGGCAAAACCCGATCTGCTGACAACCACGATGTGAAAGGGAAAAATACAGGGGGAGTCTTCTATTTTTCTGGTCAAATCATTGTCACCTGGAGCAGCTGTTAGATGGTGAAGCATGCGGATGGCAGATAGAACTGTTTTAAGAAGCAAAAAACATATGCACATCCTGTGGCCAATCTTAGGGCCTTTTGTTTCCTTTTTCTCTTTTGAAGAGTTGTTTGAGCTGCAACTCATGGCATTCCACCCACCACACAGATACCACAGACTCCTGCCACTGCCTGCTGCTGTGGACCGTTTGTGTGAGAATCTGATAGTAGGCATGTAGAGGAAGTTGTACCCAGTAAGAAGGCTGGTGGCTGGAGCTTTTTTTGAAGCTGTGATTATGTTGTCAGATCACGACTTCAGAGACCTCTCAGCAAGTCAGCTTTCCTTATTTCTTTCAGCCAGTGTGTGTGTATGTATATGTGTGCATATATATATATATATGTGTGTGTGTGTGTATGTATGTATGTATGTGTATATATATATATATATATATATATATATATATATATATATATGTATATATATATATATATGTGTGTGTGTGTGTGTGTGTGTGTGTGTGTGTGTATGTATATATATATGTATGTATCTATATATATATATATACATACACACATATACACGCACAATAAAGCCCACCAGGATGAAGCACAGTGGCACGGGTTTACTGTATGACAAAAGGGATTACTCCCATTGAAATTGCATTGTTTTGTGCAGTGCTGCACTTTATCCTGGTGGGCTTCACTGTACAGAGAGTGAGAGAGAGAATAAATCACGAGGTAGTGTGTGTAACGAGAATGCTACAAACATCTGTGGTATTGGATGCTGCATATACCCCGAGAGTGAAGCTTGAGGGGTTTATACATACATCCAACACTGAGGGTCTGTGCAAAATTCAAGTTTTACACACTTCTCCATGTTTTTTTTTTATAATATTTCTTAATAGTTTTTTCCCACCACAGCGATTACATAAATAAAAAAACATCGTTGTGCAGTAGGCCTCGGCCAAAACTGCAGATTTTGCTTCCATGGAATTTTCACTAAATTCCACAATTTTCGTGGAATTTTGCCATATATCCACCATCCGCAAATTTAAGTTTTCATGGAATTCATCACCAAATGGTGAAATAATTGTAGTACTGTGAAAAATATATGGCAAATCATGGAACTCTCCTATTATGTCCTCTCCAGCATGGTTTCCGCAAGCATCACAGTACCTCCTCTGCTTTAGCCATTTTCTCTGATCACGTGCTGAGAAAGATGGACCAAGGCAGCTGTCTTCATAGATCTATCAAAGGCTTTTGACCTTGTCTACCACCATATCCTCCACTCGAACCTGTCTCTCATTGGCTGTTCCAGTAGAAATGCAGCCTGGTTTTACAGCTATCTATACAATCGGTCTCAGCCTGTTATCATCAATGCCTCCTCTGCTGCCCTCCCCATACCCACTGGAGTCCTTCAAGGTTCTGTACTCAGACCCCTACTTTTCTCCATATTCATTAATGCACTTCCAAGGGATAGCCTTAGCTGCCAAGTGCTCCTCTATGTCGATGATCTGGTTCTCTACCATAGCAACAAATCTGTCAAGCCCATCTCCTCCATCCTCACACACAACTATGGCTCTGCTCATAAATGGTTCCTATCCAACAGGCTTCTAGTCAATGAAAAGAAGACTAAGTCCATGCTTTTTGGTTCAAAACCTTTCCTCACCGAAGCTGCCAAATCCAACTCCTCCCTTCTAGTACACACCCCAGTGGACCACCTCTTCAAAACGTCCCATCTTTTAAATACCTAGGTGTCACTCTTGACCCCTTCCTCTCTCTCAATGAGCTTATCAACAACACTGTGCAGAGAATCCACCAAAACCTTGGTGCTGCCAATAAACTCAAATACTTACTATTGACTGAAGCACGCCTTGCCATTACCCAGGGCAACCTACTGCCTCTACTAAACTACTGCTCCCCTGTCTACTCCCTTGTATCCCCCACCTTGAAGTCAAGACTAAACACTACCTATAACTCTATTTGTCATTTCATCCATCAAGCTCCTGACAGGACCCACCACTGCACTCTTTACCAATCCTTGGGCTGGCTCCATATGCAAGGTCACTTTGACTATGCTATGGGCTGCCAAGTGCATAATTCTCTAAGGTACCAACACCTATCCTCCACTCTCTCCTTCTGACAGACAGAGTGGCTTCTAGGACACTTAGGGCATCCTCAACTCCCCCTTTGGAGGCACCCTGCATCTCAATGGCAATGAGAAGTAGAGCTTTCTCCATCTCTGCACCCTCCCTATGGAACAAGCTCCCACAGTCCATCCGATCATCCCCCTCACACCTGGCTTTCAAACAGGCAATGAAATACTGGCTGCAAGATAGTGCGGACTGCCACTGCTCTCAGTAATTAATCACTTGGTACTCTATGCCTATGTCTCCATTCCATGTCTCCTGCCCTCCAGCTATCTCCTCTCTCTTCTCTGTATCTCTCTAAAACCCTCCTGAAACTGATGTGAGTATCTGACTATATGAACCCACACAGCTCTACTGATGGCCCTTACTAAACTGGTCTCATGACCTATTTGTAATGTCACACATGTTCTTCTGCACCTTGCAACTCCTGTATTTCATGTTTCTGTATTGCTACATATGGCTCTGTTTCACACCATGTGTGTGTCTGACCATTGCGTAACCCTGTTTCTTTTGTACTATTACTTTATTTTTTTCCTCACCACCTCATGCCTGAGGTGTAAATTTACTGCATTGATTGTATTTACCTGTATGTGCTGCTGTGTTCTCTATATTGCTTGCCACACTGTGGCCTGGGTCATGACTAAAAACGGTCCTATGGATCAGTGCACTTACCCGGTAAACAAAGACAAACGAATGAATGAAAGAATCCACCATTCATTCTGCTGAAATTGCAGAATAATATATTCTGTGGGCTGTTTGATCATGTGATTCAGTTAATTTAGGTGGGAAATGAATTTGAAAGTACTCCTTTTTACTGTCACTGTCTGTCAGTTAAATGCTGTAATTTTTCTGGTGTTAAATCAGACTTCCTATTGAATATTATAGTTTTTTCAAAACGTTCTGATTTTAAAATTTTCAGCCAAAATATTCCGTAGTTTATCCTGAAATACTGCCATTCCTAAATGTATTCCACAGAACACTGTTCAAAAATTCCACAGTTACTTGATTGACTGATTTATGTTCCATTAGGTGGGGTTTTGGTGTCAAAGATTCATGTTACTGTGGCAACCACGCTCCCCCTCTTAGTCAAGTGACTGCTGATCCTTGCTTTCTGTGCAGTTCTTTAGAGTTTGGTGAAGTAGAAAGTTCTGCTGCCTGGTGGGTCTGCATTTTTTGCATTCTACTAGAGGGCAAAAACACTTTGCATTTCAATCTTTGATTGAAATACTGTACTTTGAAATCATTTTGTTGTTGTAGGACCCTCCTTCAGCAATCTGATATATGATTCTGATATCTTAATTTCAGTCAATAGTTAATATAGCAGGTATAGAGGAAAGTGTCTGCAGTTTTACTTTTAAACTGCAGTTTAGTATTTTTTGACAGGAAATACTGTGACAGTGTGTTCTTATTAATCCTGAACAGAATCTTAATCTTCTTAGATTGATATACTGATTTGGTTGCGATACACTTTTGGTGTATACTGTACATTTATTGGTATATTTGTTTGTCTGCTACTTAAAATCAGAGTTTAAAAAATGGTAGGAATGAGGGCAGGTAGTGTGCATGGTGGACGCTGCAGTGCAGTGGTTCCTTTGACTTGTAACTCTCCTCCTGAAATTTCTGGTGATGTGGATATGGAATTTGATTCTGGTGCAGGTTCTTCCAGCACCAGCACTGTAGGTCCTGTGGTTGGCAGTACAGTGGGTGCAGGTAGTAACAAGTTATGTACAAAATTGTCTCTGATAGCTCAGCCTTCTGGTGGTGTAGTAGGTAAGATCGGAATCGGTGTCTGTTACTTTTTTCAGTGTGCCGGTAATTAGCAGCAGTATTAGAAGCGACACACTTGGTAATGCTAATGAGGATGGAGCAGCAGCCAAGTGAAGCGCGCGGGATTGAAATCTGCAATTGATGTTGCTGTGTTAATGATTGATTTGCAGAATGATTCTCAGCATGAACATCAGGATTTGATGTTATCTGGGACAGATTCAGTGTTTAAGTAGCATTTGTGAATGTGATACTCAGGACGATGCACCCACAGACAAGGTGGTAAGTAAAAATGTTGAGTGTAATGATAGTAAACCTGTTGGTTGAATTATAATGACATTTTGTTGATGATTAGCGAGGAAAAGGAGGATATGGCAGAAGACATTACTGTCAGTGACAGTGATAGTGTGGAGGATTTTGTTGATGTTCAAAATGACCCTGTTATAGACCCCGATTACCAACCTCTCCATGTCCCTGTTAAGGATTCCTCTACCTGTCCCCAGAAACAGAATGTAAATGTGTCACAAGCACCGACTGAAAGATCAGTGACTGTTAACTTCCAATCACAAAAAAATATTGCTGTCACTATGCAGCAAAAGTGCACACAGCAGTAGGTGAAACATGAGTCACGGCAGCAGGTGCAGCAGCAGCAGCAGTATCCAGTCAGCACTAATCCAGAGTGTGGCCCCAGTTCTAAAAAGCAGTGTAGAGTGGACAAATCTCTAGCATGGGATTTTTTTTCATTGCAAGACAATGACAACAGTACAGACATTTGCCAGATATGCAGAGCTAAATTGAGTTGTGGCAAGGCAGGGTCTCACTTAGGGACACCTGGTATGCACTCCCATTTTCAAACCAAGCACACCATTCACTAGCAGCAGCATAAACACCAGGCCTCAAATGAAGAAAGCAGTCATTCTGTTCCCTTACACAAGTACTTATTGGAGCCAGTTCACACTGACAGTACTGTTGCTCCACCCCAACTAACCTCCACTCCCAAGCGGTCTGTAGTGTTAAGTCAGTTATCATCCTGTACCTCATCCTCCTCTGCATTTTCAGACTTCCTCGCTGCAGTATCCAGACACAAACCCCTTCCAGTTGCTGAGTCATCTGTACTCAAATGACAATTTCCAAGAAGGTGGTCACTATGAGGCAATCTAACATTAAGGAGGCATTGGCAAAGAACACCAAGTACCATCACAATCATCCAGTTGCAAGGCACTTGAATGCAGCAGTTGCCCAAATGCTTGCAACGGATCTTCTACCTTATTCATTTGTTAATAAATTTGGTTTTCAGCAGCTCATGAATAAGGTGGTACCCAAATATGAACTTCCAAGCCAAATGTGCCTTTCTATGAAAGGTATCCCTAAGCTGTACAACACACTTTTGTTGTACAGTTTCTCGTATTGTCACACTCTGCTGTCAGCACTGTGCATCTAACCACTGATATGTGGACTAGTGGTCCGGGATCCACAGTCAGCTTCGTGTGTGTTACAGCACATTGGGCACACATCCCTGGTGTGTATAGTACTTCACCTTGTCTTGCAAGGGATTGCTGTTTGAAAACCAACCTACGGCAGTAATGGTGGTGTGTATCAACATGCAACACTAAGCATGCAAAGTATGCATGGCTCGCACACAGCTGAAAGAATTCTAGAATGTTTAAACAAGACAATATCTCATTGGCTGGAACCACATGGACTCACAGCCAGTTTAATTTCATGTGCCAATGTAGTTAAAGCCATAAGTGATGGTTTTCAGTGCATTCCATGCTTCACACATGTTTTAAATTTGATAGTACATGAGTTCCTGAAACATGAGGCAGTGGATAGCATGGTGATCATTAGTCATTAAATTTGTGACCATTTCAGCTGTTCTTCAAAACCTGGTTCTGAGCTTAATGTGTTGCAGCGTTCATAAGGTGTTCCATAGCATTGTCTCAAGCAGGATGTTCCCACGAGGTGGAACTCTACTCTTTATATGTTGGAGCACCTGTTCGAACAGTGTAAACCTATAAACAACTATGTTGTGTAGCTTTGTGACCCCCTAACTCAAAAGGCAATGTCCCTTAGTCCATCGCAGTGTAGGGTGATGGACAGTGTCATACAGGTTCTGTGCTCTCTTGAGCGTGCAACTCAGGTCGTTAGTGGTGAATCTGCATGTCTTAGGTCATTCCCTTGTTGTGGGTACTGAAGTAGGCATTGCTCAATTTGTGTGAGCAATTTGAAGGTGCAGCAGATGAGGCTGGCATTGAACAGTTGAACCTCATGATGGACATTTTAGAAAGGGATGATCATGTGTGTGACATGTGGCACAGTGATTCATACTTGATGGTCACTTAATTGGATTCCTGTTACAAATACAGCATTGCAGAACTTCTGCCAGGGGGCAGTGTAGTGGCTGATCATTGTGCACTTACTCTTGATGAGAGTGCACAACAAAATGCTTCAATCAGATGCCATGAAAAGTACTCAGCAGCATGTGCATGCCAGTTCCAAACCCTCTGTGACCTCCCAGTCATCATCCTCATCAGTCCCCAAATCCAGCAGAAATCCATTGTGATCATTTACAACAGGTGGGTGTTTTCCAACACCAGAAGCAGAAACACAGCAGCAAACTGCAGATGTCAGCAGCAAACATGGTGACTGCATACCTAGATGATCCGGAGGAGGTTTCTATTGAGGATGACCCCTTTGTTGGTATACTGGCAACACAAGGTTGCAGTGTGGCCTGCACTTGCACCATTTGCATTGGAATTTTTAAACTTGCACTTGTTCCAGTGTAACATCTGAAAGGGTGTTTATTGCCACAGAGGCAATTGTGTCAGACCATTGCACATGCTTGTCTGATTTAATTTTGAGCGACTGACATACAAAAAATGAATGAACATTTCACTCCACCTCACTGGTCTGTGTCTGGCACTGTTATGCCAAGTGATGACAAGGAAGGCATGGATGATGAAAATGATACGAGTCAGGCAGATGGTATGTGTCCAGATGGTGAGGATACAGCAGAGGGACACATCTTTACATACATTTTTTTTTAGTGGTTTTGATAACAGCAATGCTGACAGCACATACTTATATTATTGTGAGTTACCCAATTTAATTAAAGGCCATGTAAGCAATATTGTTTTCATCAGACATTATTTAAAAATCCTACTCCATAGTCAAGTACAGTAAAGGGTATTGTTTGCATTAATGATAAAACTGCATTGCATTTATTTTACAAGCAGAAATGGATTTTCGTATAATTTAAAAAATGTAAAACAAAGGCTTTTCCCTTCAAAAGTACCACACTAACTCCTTTATAAAATGGACAGCAGACGTGCCGCATGGAGAACATTCATAATGGGCCTGTTGGCTCCCTTATGTCCTATTAATCCTAGTAATCCTAGTTAGTGACAGCTAGATGGCTCTCTGTGCTGCTTAAATAATCAATTTTCTAAATCCTCTCCCACAACGTACCTCAGACAAAGAAATGAATCAAAAATCAAGCCTTTATTATTTTTTGCCAATATACATGTTAAGCTATGATGTTAATCAGTTCTGTTTTTATTATTGCAGAACAGTAGGAAGTAACGTGAACCATAGTATGTGCTGTCCGAAAAAACAGCAGTACAGGGTGTACATTCAAAATAATTTACAATGTGGCACAGTTGCTGTTTATCCCTTCCCACTGCTTGCTATATATTCAGACAATCCATTCCAGTAATCAAAAATCCATCGTTGCTGCTTTTAAATGCGAGAGTGTGGAATTTACGATACAGGCCTGCACGTCTGCCTGCTTGACCTACTGCCTGCCCACCAGCTACCATTGCTAACCCCACAGCTTCAGACTCGCCTATTGGAATCTGTAATGAGATACATTTATCTCATTAATATTCCTGAGAATCATAAGCATGCCAAAGAAAATAAACCTACTGTAAGACTCCAAGCTTCATTTTCAATTGTATGCTTCTCAGTGATATTTATTACTGAAATAAAGCTATCTCGTAATGGATTTGAATCGGATAGTCATGTGCTGTGGAATAGCAATAGCAACTGGCAGGCATGTGGTCTGTTGAGCGGGCATATGTAGGGGGCTGTATCTTAAATTTCAGAGTTACATTGAACAGCAATAAGGATGGATTTTGGAGCACTTTAATTGACTGTCTTACTACAGAGCATGCAGAGGAGAAATATACAGCAACTGGCCCACCCGATTCAATCATTTTACAGCACATCCTATACTGATGTGCTGTTGTGCTCCTGAAGCCCATGCCGTGTTTCAAATTTGAAAACAATGAAAATAATAACAAAACAAGTTAAAAAACAGAACTGATCAAAATCATAGATTAACATGTATATTGGCAAAAACTAATAGTCCTTATTTTGAAAAATTGGTATCCAATATACTGTGTAAGAGGATTTAGAAAATGGATAATTATTTAAGCAGCACAGAGAGCAGTCTAGTTCTCACTTAGATGTCATTCCATGTCACATCTGCCAGTCATTTGTTGAGTTATAACAGACAGTGGTGTAGTTTTGAAGGGAGAATGCTTGGGTTTACATTTTTTAAATGATACAAAAATGCATTTATGTTTATTACATAACTACAATTTTATTAGTAATGTAAACAATAGCCTCTGCCTTTCCTTTGCTTGACTATGAATTCGGATTATTAAACAATGTCTTAGAAAATTAACCTTGTTTACTTTTCCTTTAATCATAAAATGTATTTAATCATTATGCATGTAAAATATTCATGAATCAGACTGGATGCTCAGCACAGAAGAAAGTACCCCGAGCGTCCTCCCAAAATAGACCTTGAAGAAGTAATACTTTATTTATCACATATGTAGTTAATTTTCGGCAAAGTGCTGATGACTCCAATGACAGCAGTTGCTGTTGTATTGTTACTTTATGCAGTAATAACAACCTTCATCTAGTATGCACCACATAATACTCGTTTATAGCATGTTTTCCATTAAGATAAAACTAAGACATTCAGTTTTTTATTCTGTCTTGTACTGCGTCATAACAACATAAAGATGCTGAAATGGCCACAACAAGGAACAACATAAAGATGAACTACTAGGCCCCACGCTCCTGAAATCTGTGCAGGCTGTCCACACCTGCAAATTCCACAACTTATTTGATGACCACACTTCGGAAGTTCATGAAGAGCCAGTAATACACAGCTACACCACATGAAGGAGGATGAGGATGATTTGAGATTGATGTTTGAGTTGTAGCCTGGATGACAACAGACTTAAAATCACATTCTATCTGGTAAGTCATTTATTTATTTATTTATTTTTCTAATTTCTTGTATTTGTTGCTGCTGGTCTATTTGCTATTGAAACAAAAGTGCTGCTGTTTAATAGAAATTAAATACACCGAATAATGAAATTAGCTTGATATGGTTTCCATTTTATTGTCATTCATTCTGAAATTAATATTGTTGGATGCCAGGGCCCACTTTTTTCAAAATAGGGGGGATGCATGGTGCCCCTTAAAGAAATAATTATATGAAATGTTTTCATGCTGCACACATAAAACTATACAAGTGACATGCATGCTGTAAGTATGATTTAAATGTTTAATTGGAATTGATTGCATACATGTGACATGCGTGCAGCAAGCAAGTGTGGAAAGCATGCTTTTAATATAAAATTCAAACAGACTGCATGCTTGTGGCATGTGTACAAAAAGCAAGTGGTTACTGATAACTGCACACATAAAAGTTGAGTGGCTTACCCAGGATCACATCATATACAAGTGGGGGATGATAAGATTCAAACTCAGGTCTTCAAGTATCCAAGTCACCTGGTTTGTAGTTCAGTGCCTTTGACCACTAAGCCATACTGCCTGCACACATATGGCTCGCTTGTGCTCCAATACAAATATGAATACATTTGCACACATATAGCATGCTTATAGCCACTGGTTTACTTTTTAATTGTCTTGTCCCCCTCTCATCTCAGCTGCAGAGCTGAACTGTAGCAAACATACCAATGGAAACGCATATGGTTCTTTCCATCCCCCAATACACACACTTACCCACATTACTACTTATATTCTACTTACATTAATATTTTTTTATTTATTTCAACCTTGTACTGTATACATTGCATATACTTTTTCTTCCTTGTATATTATTGCTTTTTGTATACCTGCATCTGTACTGTACTTTGATGTATTCATGACCAGGTCCACCTTGAAAATGAGCCTTGCTCAATGGTGCCCACCTGGATAAATACAGATTTTGATTGATTGATTGATTGATTGACTACTTAATTACTTCTGTCTGGCCTGTACTCCTATTTTATCTCTATAGTTTTGAATGCTTCCACGCAAACAGACTTTAAGGGGCAAACACAAAAGTAGCAATAACTCAACACCCACCAACATGACCACTCCCCCCATGCACACACACTGTAGCAGCTGTGACCATGCTGCTACAGACAACTCACCAAGTATAGATATAACTTGAGTCTCTCATTTGAGTACTAGGAAGCCAGAGGCAGGAGTCTTTAACAGATGATGTCCATGGGTCTGAGTGTTGGGTCGTACCACCTTGAAATGAATGTAGTTATTTTTCATTACTATTTTATACATTATGATGGTGAATTTCAGAAAAATGAAGGCCACTGTTCTAACAAGGCCCTTGTTAATTGAGTAGTGGCCTTCATTAATCTCCAACTCTCCTTCAATAATGTATAAAATAGTAATAAAAAAGACATTCATTTCAATGGTGCACACCCCTGCGTTCTCCCTTGTCCTATGTCATAATGTGCCTGAGCGTGGGGATGTTGAGGTCAACTTCATGGGGGGGCACAAACCTGACTATAATGGGGCTCCAATAGTCTGTGCATACCATATCACTCAACTGTCCCTGAATGCAAGGGACAGCCCTCATTTTACCCCAAAAAACTGCTCTGCTCCTCATCCATCCCTCATGGAAAACATGCTGCTCACACAGAGAATGTTCTGCAAATTTAGACTTTTTGGCAAGGGCGCCATTTCAGATTTCAGCAGGAGGAAGCCAACAACCAGTGGAGGCCAGGTGTTAGACCCAAGGTGGCAAGCTCTGGAATGTCTGAAACATTTCCAAAAGGTAAAACTTATTTGTTGTGACTGAAAAGTGATATGCAATCAGAAAAAATTCAAATGCATAAGCTTCATCTGTCTATACCCCGGAGCAGTGCATCAGACAGACTTGGGCTTAGACCCACCCATTTACTAATTCAGTTTCTTCCTGACTGAAGTTCTGACCCCCCTCCCAAAAAACCTTTGTCCCAATTTCTCTTCCTGATTCCATTCCATTCAATACCTATCCCATATGGGTCATGAAGCCACTGAAGGTGCAGAAACATGAGAAACACATCAATGTTTCAGTCCTTCCTCCTTCCCCAATCCCCTTGTAAAAAAAAATATTAATTTTTATTTACCCAGCCATCTGGTTAGAACCTGCAGCCTGGCAAAGTGTGCCACCAACTCAGTTTTCAGTCCACTTCTCCTCCATCATTTTTGCCAGAAGCTGGATGCTAGACCTGACCATTCCAGGTCCCCAACATGGTCTGTAACCAAGTCACCTTAGTAATCAAACTCACCTAACCTGTGTTGCTTGCTTCTTGCTTGGCTGCTGGCAAACTGCATTGATAAGGCCTATGAAGGCTGCCCACACTGCTGTCACCACTGCTGCAAGGCCTAGCTTGCTGCCACAGGGGTCTGTGCTGTTTTTTTGTGAGGTGAGCCTAGTAAAGTAGGTAGGTAGCATAGTTCTGAGTTGGCTTCTAGCTCACCCTCTGTCCCTTTAGCCACCAGGGAAGATGGAGACTCATTAAGAATAGACCAACAAAATTATGCCACCACAACACTGCTATTGAGAGTTCAGTGGTCACCGACTCTTCCACGCTGTATTGTGCTGCCTGTCTACTCTGTAGCAGGAAAGACAGTGTCACACTTGCATGACTCATGTGCTTTTGCTTGGCTGGAGCTCCTCCACATCACATGTGATGGTGCTGCAACTAATAGGTGGATAGCGTGGACAACATGATACAGACACAGTCGAGTCAGGAGTGCACCTGCAGCATGAGTACACACAGGCCAGGGGGGCATTTATTGTGCAAAAGATTAAATCCAAATTTAATGCCATTATTTCCACACTATAAGAACAACCTAGGCACAAATGGGGGGAGGGGGGCTGCCTCCTTCTGCCCTACATAAATGGCACCCCTGCTTTATTGTAGAAATTTATACTCAGATGTTAATATCAGTACAAGTAAATACAATGGTTTCCACTGTGTTCTGAGGTACTGTAACTCCATGTTTCAGGATGTGTCCTGATTATCATGTGGGTTAGTGTCTTTCATTTTGAGTGTCCATATCCCTTTTTTCAGTGACAAAATGTGAGGCATGGTGCATGCTTCCAAGACCCTACTCAGCACAAAGAGTGCTAAGCATGGCCATAGTGTATATGCTCCATACAGAATGCCAAAGGGAAAGTAAGTGAGCAGAATCAGTCATGGAGAAACACATTTGTAGCACTAAATATGCATAAGGAGATTTTCATGGCCCAAAACAAAAGGTTAGGCTTTACAGTACAGAGGCCCCTCTTCACTCATCTGGAACGGGGATGTTGGCTGACTATATCCTAGGCATTTAATGCAGTAAGTAAACAATACTTTACAAATTAATGGTGATTTAATGACAAAAATCAAGAGCCATTAAACAACTTACAAAAGGATCAGAATTAATGAGTTTACCTAACTTTTAAAGAGAATCCAATGAAAATGTATGTTAATGGCTCTAATTGCTAGCAGTAGCATAAGAAATAGAAACTGATTTTTCTTAAGATGAGATTTGCACCAGCTTAGCTGCTGCATACATGGCAAACATGCAGCATGTGAACCTGATGTAATTTTTAAAAGATGTTCACACCAGCCCACCTGCTGCACACATGTCAAGCTTGCAGCATGCAAACCTGATTTGCATTTTTGACCTGATTCGCATATGTTCACCTTGTGTATGCAAACTGCATGCAAACATTGCACAATTAAGCATGTGGCATGCATTCTGCATGTACACAGCACACGTCTGTAAGTGGCATCTATAATAGACGCGTTGGCCAAATGAATGGGCCAGCACAAAAAAATGCAATATTCAAAGAAGATGCATGATCCCAATGGATCACACTTCTTGTCTGAATATAGTAATCCTGGCAGGCAGCACAAAGAAGGATGGCTGACAATGCACAAGCCCATCCCGGGGGATGGCCTGAATACCGTGACTTTACCAGTCCCAAATTCCTGATATTCTGCCAGAATATGCAAATGTAGCCATTAGGCATGTAAGGCTCAAAGGGGCTATTTGCATGCTCAATGTGGCTGTATTTGCATGCCTGCACTCAGAAGGATGCGCTGGGCCATGTGCCCCCCAGCTCTATCCCCAGCCCTGTACATGACAGTGCCCACTGCCGATCACCGAACTATAACAGAATATAAATATTCCCTAAGTGCCCTGGTAGTTTAGTGCCCCCCCAATCTAAATATATATTTCATTAGATTTATTCTCTATACAGGGATACTAAATTCTGTCACATGTTGTACCCAGTCCCACGAATATAGCAGCACAACTATTTAGGACAATGTCCTCACAGTATCAGTAGTAAGTATAATCTTTAATGGTCACTAGTTGGCCATTTATTTATTTATTTCAATCTAGGATTACAATACCTTTGAGCCGAGGCTCTTTTACAAAGGTTCGATGTCAGCGTGTGCAACAGTCATCATTTTTAGTTACAAACATATAGTCACTGACTTACAGACATGTAATAACCAGTACAAAGACTTGAGCTATGAGCAAGACAAAGGAGGTGGGGTTGGTGGGGAGAAGTGAGAGTAGGAGATGAGGAAGTATAGGAGGTGGTTGGGGGCAGGGGCAGGAATGGAGATATGGGGAGGTGGGTGAGGACGGGATACAGTGCAGCCAGGGGGCCTTGTCGAGGGAATATGACAGGTAAGGTGCTAGGGGTGCAAAGACTGATTGTAAGTGCTGGGTGCTGGGGCATGTGCAGCTGGAATGGTGGAAATGTTAAGATGGGCAATCGCAGGATACAAGCAGTGAGAGGTGCAGCTTGGACTTGAAGAGGCTGAGTGTTGGAGCAGTCGCTATGTCGCTACCAAGAGAGTTGAGCCAGTTGGATGCCCGATAGGTGAATGATCTTTGTCCTTGGGTCGTGCAACATCGTGGGATATGTAGCAGATGGGATTTGGATCTCCTTGTAGTGACATTCCTATGTCTAGGCTTAAGGAGGGCACGGACACCAGGTGGGGCAAGCCCCATTATAATTTTCTTGGCCATGATGCAGGTTTGGTATTTTATGTGTTTGTCCAGTTGAAGCCATCCAGATTAGGAATAAAGGTCACGTGTGTGGGTACAGCGATGTGAGCCAGTGATGAGATGACAGGCCTTATTCAGGGAGGTTGTGATACGTTTGAGAGCAGTGGTAGTTGCAGACCCATATATGATAAGACCATAGTCTATGATGCTGATGATGGAGCTTTGGACGGCCACTGACAGTGCTTCTGAGGTTAGGTGTTTCCTGTGCCGGAATAATATGCCTAACCTCGCATTGGCAGACTTTGCAACATTGCTGATATGGACAGCATATGAGAGGTGGGGATCAAGAGTGATGCCAAGGTACTTGAATGATTGTGTTTGCTCTAGGATGGCTCCTTGTTTGGTTGCAAAGGAGAGGTGGAGTTGTTTGTTTTTGTTGTGGGGGCTGCAGAAGACCATAGACTTGTTTTTTTTCTGATTGAGGAGCAGTTTATGATTTAAGAACCAGGATTTGATGGAGGAGAAGGCCCGCTGAAGTTTATTTTGTAATTGGATTGGATCAGGGTCCGAGGTGAGGATCACAGCATCGTCACTGTAGAGAATTATTTGTTCAGGGCAGCTGTCCGGTAGTGAGTTTAAGAATAGGCTGAAGAGAAGGGGTCCCAGAATGGAGCCCTAGGGGACTCCCGAGCAGACCGGTCTAGGGTCCGAGAGTGTATCAGCGATTCTTACTGCTTGGGATAGTTCTTCAAGGTTGCTCTTAAACCAGCCAATGGTGTCGGTTGACAGCCCAGTGCTCTGAAGCTGGACAAGTAGGAGGCATTGATTGACGGTGTTGAAGGCTTTAGTTAAGTCAATGTAGATTGAGCCTAGTAGTTCACCGGAATCAAGTGCATTGTGGATTGCGCTGGTGAATTCAAGTAGGGCTGTGGAGGTGCTGTGACCTTTGTGGAACCCGTGTTGTTGCACGTATCCAGGTATTCTGTGAGCTGGTCCGAGACGATGCACTCTAGTGCCTTGGAGAGTGGGGGTAGTAGGAAGATAGATCTGTAGTTATCGTGGGCAGTTTTGTCACCACTTTTATGGATTGGGGTGACAGTGGCAGATTTCCATCTGTCCAGGAACTGGCTAAGGCTGAGGGAGAGGTTGAAAATTCTGGTCAGAGGACTAAGCACTTCATCAAGTGTGAGAGACAGGATTTTGAGATCGAGGGAATCATTACTAAATCTTGATTTACCACAGGGCTTTGGTAACATATTTGCATACTTGGTGAGCCTTGACTGCTTTGAAGTAGAAGCAGGGGAGCTGGTGTAGTAGTGTTCATTGCAGACAGAGGGCTTCACCATCTTTGAAGTAGTCCTGAGGTAGGACAGCGCTGAGGTCAGTAAAGGCTTTGTTAAAGGTATCCACAATGGTTTTTGGGTTGAGGGTTGTGCTTCATTTGATGTTGAGTATTGATGGGTGGGGGGGGGTTTGGGTGGATTCCCGGTGAGTTCCTTTACGTTCTTCCAGAATTCCTGACCATTGCCCCAGGAGTTTGTGAGGGCATGCTTATAGTAGGCGGACTTCATTTGCCGGATGGTTTTGGTGCAGTCATTGCAGGCACGTTTGTAGTTTTGGATGTCGTTTTGCCTTCCAGAGTTTCCGGCCAGCTCCCATAGGTGGTATCTTGTTTTTAGCATCTTGAGAAGGTCACCTGTGAGCCAAGGGTTACTGAGTGATTTGACTTTGTGTTTCTTAATAAGAGCATACGTGTCACAGGCCATAGTGGAGATGTTTATGAAGTGGTCAAGGGCAGTGTTTACGTTGATTGCATTGAAGATAGGGGACCAGTCTTGATGGAGGAGGTGGGATTTGAGTCGAGGAAGGTGACCACTGGATAGAACCTAGCTGGTGATTGTTTTTGGTGGTGGTTTGATGAATTTATTTGACCAGGTGCAGCTAACAGGGGATTGATCGCTGAGAGAGTCAGGGAGGAAATTAGTGTTAGACATCCACGATGGGTGACTGGTAAGGATCCAGTCCAAGAGTGTGCTGGTGCTGGTCCTGTAATTTTTCCTGGTTGGTGAGTCAACCATTTTGTGAGGTTTGCTGCAGCAACGGTGTCCCTGTGTGCACCAGCATTGGCTGCAGACCAGTTGATGTTGAAGTCGCCTAGGAGGATGGATTCGGTGTCTGGTGGGAGTGACTTTACAAAGTCAAGAACAGCTGTTAGACCAGTTCCCTGTTCTTTGGGAGGGATGTAGATGGTGGCAACAGTGAGAGTTTTGTTTTGGGCTCTGAGGAGGATTCTCACTGGCAGTATCTGAGCAGTTGTGGGTTGGAGTGAGGTAATGATGTGGTGCCCTTGTATGGAGTCTTTTAGGTAGAGAGTGCAGCCCCCACCTCTTTTGGAGAGGTGATCCAGCCTAAAGATGTTGTAGCCAGGAAGGCTGATTGCATGGTCCTGTACTGATGGCATGAGCCAGGTTTCAACAACTGCCAGGATGTCAGGGCAGTGTTGGCTGGTGAAGGCCTGTAGGGCATCCATTTTAGGAAGGAGGCTGCAGATGTTGACTGATATGAATGAGAGGGCATCTGAAGGCTTGCTCAGATTAGTGGCTTTAGAGCAGAATGGGCCAGGGTTTGGGTGCACATTGCCTGGCAGCATTAGGAGGAGGAGGACTAGCCTCAAGGAGCTGCGGCATATTTCTTTGAGGGAAAGTTTTTGCCTGCTAGCATCTCGGAAAGTTGCCGAGCATCGACAATAGTGGGTGAGGGTAAGCGTAGACAGGGGGGACCAGAGTTTTTCTTGTTTAAAGGTATTATATCATAAATGTATAGGTGTACGTTGTACACCATACCTCTATGCTGATAGTTTGTGTGGGAGGGGGGAACTTATGAGATTTAGTTGCAGACCTGTGCTGCAGTGTTTTTAATTTGAAGTAGTGTTAGAGACTGGCAAGGATTACTGTTGTTCAGCTGCCCTGCTCAACCAATCAGCATTTCCAAAATGGAATCAGTGTTACTTATTGTGTTTTTCTCTGCAACTCCATTCATGATTTGTTTGCTCTGTCTGCAGATAATTCTAGCCATATGCCTCTGCCTGCTACTGCTGCTCCTGCTGCCATTAATCAACTGTCTGCACCAGGACTCTGGCTACCTGCAGTGTTTTTCACTTATTGTTAAGGTAAGTATTAATGCTGGTTATGTTGTGACCTTTTCTTTGCCTTCAATGTAGAGCATAAGTAATTTTTCTAGCTCATTGTATATTGTATAGTATGCACGTCCTTTATGCATGAAGAGGTCAGCTGGATGTAAAGTTTTCAGTGTTGTGTGGATGAGAGGGAATATAATATGTGATGTAGCCTCAGACTAGTGCTGTGCTTATTATGCGTGAAGTAAGGTTAGAGATTGACTAGGATAATTGTTGTTTCAGCTGCTCAATCAATCAGCATTTCCCAAGTGAAATCAGTGTTACTTCTTGTGTTTTTCCTTGTAAGTACAACCCTGTGCCTCTTTTGTCTTTCAGGTGTACAGATAAAATGCTTCTGCTTATATTGTAGTGCCGCTGCTGTGATATCAACAGTCATGTATTCCAGACCTCTTGTCATTAAACAGTACCAAATTGTATTAGAAATAATAACTGATATACCTCAGGCTGACACTACTGCTCCTGCTGCTGTACCACCAATGCCTGCACGCAGTCATCACTGACAAATAATGCTGAACTACCTAAGGAACACCCTGTAGAGCAACTACTAGGCCACAAATTATTACTGCTGCTGTGTTGCTGATCTGAAAAACTCTGCATCTGCCATCCACCACTAATTCTGTACTATCACTACCTGCACCCACCACCACTGCTGCTGCCTGTGCATAAATAAGAAACACCCTAAAGAGGAAGTAATGTGCTTTATATGTCACCTGTTCAAACACAGAAAGGAACATCCCTCATTCCAGCAGAGGCCATCAGTTGTATGACAGTTGGTTATAGTGAAATGAAAGACGTGACCACAGATAGTACATTTTTTTAGGGAATAATCTTTATCTGGGAAATCTGCAAACAAAAAAAAAATACAAAAGGTGACAACTAACAACTCCAAGAAAACAATCAGGAAAACAACAACAAACAATCAAACTTTTAAGCTAAGCTATTAACTAACTACGTGAACAATACAAGAAATAAATAAAAAACTAACAAAGTTGTCAAAAATGATGGCAAAACATGTCTCCTGTCAAGGCTTCCAGTCAGTTTTCTGTGGCTGCGGGTTTGTCTTGCTCCCAGACAGCCATCTTCCCTTTCCCATGACCTGCTGCAGTGGCTGCACCAGGGTTCGATCTTAGCATTGTTTTAATAGCCCTGAACCTAGTGCAGATTGTTGAGTAGTGCATGTTTTTCAATGCTGTTAATGAAGTTGAAAAAGTTCCTACTTTAGCAGGCTTTAGTGCTTTTGCTAATCTCCCTCAGTGTTCCAGGTGGCCTGGTGTGATTAACAGCTCATCAAGAGCTGCAATTATCTGTCAGTTCAAGAGAGGAACTAACAAAAGACTTGATGCGAGTCATTATCAGTCAATTGTTAGGACATTCAGCTAGTGTGCATGCTGTGATCAATGGTAGAGTGGTTAAGTCACTAGCTTCCAGTTTGCTGAACTTGTCTTCGATTTGTCCCACAATATTAAGAGCAGTGTGACTCATTTCCCAAGTTTTTGAGTGTCTGTATCCAACACTGCAGTGACAGAATGCTATGATGTATACACGGTCTGCCTAGCCGGCTGGTCTGTCAACTCTTTACTTTCCCTTGACACCACTGCAGACTAGACTCTGAAGTGGCCACCGTGGCTGCCATTACTGACTGGTGTAGGGGTCCACAGCTCCTCTTATTGGATTACATCAGTCAATGACATTCATACAGTCCCACCCTTATACCACCCAACATGTCATTTCATTCTAAAAACAATGCTTTGGAGCACGTATGGTACAAAGCAAAACCTTTGTAAATGAGCTGCTTCAAGCTCAAAGGTATCTGTAATCTGAGATTTAAATAAATAAATAATACATAGTAAATATAATTTGAAAGGTTAAAATAGGTATTCCTGTTGTGCATAGATCATCCTATACAGAAAGAGAGGTAGCACCGCATCATGCCTTAATACTGCTTCCCCTTTAGCTGATGAAAAGACACTGTTATGAAAAATCTGTTGTTGTTAGGGCAGAGCATATTAAATCAATACTTTTGTGCCTGGTATATAAACAGACATGTAAAAGTTTCTTACACCCCAAGCCCCCTGTGTTTGTTTAACTCTCCCCAAAGAAATCCTAGAACTGCCCCTGGCTCACTTTCTGTGTAAGAAAACTTTTAGAAGAGCAGGTCTAGTTACTCACAGGGTGGGAGATGAGAGTGTCTTTCTCTGCCTGACTCTGTACATTGCCCTGCAGGTCGGGGTAGGACTGTGATGAGGTGCATGATGATGTTGGCTATTGTGTGTGCAGAGCTAGAACTGCTTGATTGAACATTTGCTGTTATGGTATCCTCTAGTTTGGTGGGGAGGGGATGAAGAAAGAGGAAGCAAGGGGCGCATGGTAAAAAACAGTGGGGTACACACTGCATATGATTGGATTGCAGTCTTTTTTTTTTTTTTTGCTGGGGCAGGAAGCAATGTGGAAGCAGGATAAATATGCAATAATCAGAGTATTTCTTGGCTCATATTTTTTCTGTAAAACCAATCAAAATTTACCATTATTATTGTGGGCTAGTGCAAACATCTGTGGGCTGGTGCAATTTTTAATCAACTTGACCGGCTCGCTAGTGCAAAAAAAAAGTTAAGGTTGACCCCTAGGCTGCACCCTTTTGCAGTATCTTGCACTTGTGAAGTTTGTCTTGTTTCTTGACCAATGAGGTCAGAGTCTTTACAGCCTTGATGAGTTGGTGCATTTCTGTCTCAATGCAGGCTTGTCCTTCAGTCAGAGAGCTAATTTTCTCCATTAACTGGCTGAAGTCCTCCTTTGTCATATTACCTCCACCACCACCATTACCTGTGGGTGCTGCTGAGGGCTTCGAAGCAGGTTTGGCAAGCCCTGTTTTTTGTGGTGTGGATTGGCCCGTTGTTCTCCTCTTTCAAGTGCCACTACCACTAGACTGTGCCTGTCCCTCCTCAGTCTGGTCTGACTCCCTTTGTGCCATTTCCAGCACAGCCATATGCAGATGTGCCCTTCGGTTCTGCGCTCTCTTGCTTCTCATTTAGTTAGCACTGGCAGCTGTGGCAGTGGGCTGTGTTTCACTAGTGTCTGTATAGAAATAACTTTTTTTATAATTTAATTTGTATAGTTTGATATATATTATGTGCAAAAAACTTGTTAATGCATCGGTTATGGCTGATTATACAGTGACAAAAGTTTGGAAATTCGACGTTAGGGTTCCCAACCCTACCACCACACCCCCACGCTCCACACATCAACAGGTGTCAGGGTCTGCTGTGGGGGTCATCAGGCCTAACTCACACCCCATTTCATGTGTAAACAAGCTAGGAGAATGGGGTATGAATTAGGCCTGATGACCCCATGGCACAACCCGGCATCTGTTGGTGTGTGGAGCGTAGGCAAGTTGTGGTAGGGGTTGGAACTCTAACATCAAATTTCCAGACTTTTGTCACTATACAATTAACCATAGCTGATGCATTAACAGAGTTTTTTTGCAATGAATGTAAATATAATTATAAATATAAATATCATTATAATTATAAAATACATAATGTGCTGCAGTGGAATAACACATTAATCGGCACTAGTGACTCAGTTAAGCCACTCAAGGGCAAAAGTATTAGATTTCAGGAGGGCAGATTTAATTGAAAAGGGTAGATATTTAAGAGCAGCCATGGAGAAGGAAGAGGTAATAGAGGGAGTGCAGGAACAGTGGGGGAAACTAAAAGGGGCCATAGTTGAGGTAACTAACCAATGCATTAGGATAATGGCCAAAGGGAAAAGGAGGATGAAACCACTATGGTTCTCTCTAGAGGTGGCAGACAAAGTAAGGGCTAAAAAACAAGCAGGGAAAACTGTTAGAAAGCCAAGGCACAGACAGAGGAGGGTTTAGCACAGACTGTGAAAAAAGGGGACAAGACATTCTATAGGTACATCAGCGATGGAAGAAAAATGGGGGGGAGGGGATTATGAGGCTCAAAGCAGAGTAGGGAAGAGTGTAAGTACAGGGATCTAGACAAAGCAGAAATACTTAACACATACTTCTGTTCAGTATTCACTAAGGAGGGAGAGGGTCAAGGACCACAATTGGGGAGCAGAGGCAATGGGGTGGGGGGAGAAGTGGATGCCCCAGTCCATTCACAGTGGAGAGAGTTCTGGAGGAACTCACAAAGCTGAAGGTGGATAAAGCCATGTGGCCAGACGACATGCAACCGTGGATATTAAGGGAGCTGATAAGGAAACTAGCAATGCCTCTAGCTGCCCTGTTCACAAAGTCACTCAACACAGGTATGGTTCCAGAGCACTGGAGAAGGGTGCATGAAGTCCCACTGCACAAAAGTGGCAGTAGGGAGGAAGTGGGGAACTACAGGCCAGTCAGCATCACCTCAGTGGTGGGACAGATCATGGAGACACTGCTGAAAGAGAGGATAGTGGCACACCTGGAATCCAATGGTACCCAGGATCTGGAGCTACATGGATTCACAGCAGGAAGGTTTTGTCCAACAAATCTGAAATTGTTTTTGGTTGGGTGACTAGGAAAGTGAATCAGAGAGGGGTGGTAGACATTGCCTACCTAGATTTCAGCAAAGCCTTCGATACCATCCCACACAGAAGGCTGGTTAACAAGATGAGTAGTCTGTTCATGGGGCATAAGGTGATACTCTGGGTTAGAAACTGGCTGACGGACATAAGGCAGAGGGTAGTGGTAAATGGGATCCAATCTGGGGAGAGAGAGGTGGCCAGCCGAGTACCAGAGGGATCAGTACTAGGACCAATCCTGGTCAATATCTTCATTAGTGACATTGCAGAGGGGCTGGAAGGAAAGGTCTGTCTATCTGCAGATGACACCAAGATCTACAACAGGGTGGATGCTCCAGAAGGGAAGCAGAAAATGAAGAGATACCTGGAGAGGCTTGAAAGATGATCAGAGGTGTAGCAACTGAGGTTCAATGCAAAAAAGTGCAAGATAATGCACCTGGATGGAGGGGAACCCTGGGGAGAGCTACAGAATGGGGGCAGAGGTGCTGACTGTCACAAAAGAGGAAAGGGACCTAGGGGTTATCGTATCTGATGATCTTAAGGTATCAAAGCAGTGCACAAAGGCTGCAAAGAGGGCTAGTGGCACGCTGGGGTACATAGGCTCTTGCGTGTTAATCTTAAAACACAATATTAAAAAAAAAAACATTTATAGTGCTGCCATGAGACATCAGACTGTTCCTCTCCACTTCCTGCTTTGACATGCAAGGTCACACGCATAGTTACCCCATTCCTGACTGAAAACTAAAAACAGAAAGATTTTCCAGGAAGAGCAGTGAACAATTTTATTTAACTAAGACAGTTATCCCAACAGCCTTGGGGTGGGGTTGGTTACACTTTACATACTATATTTCTTCTTCTGCAGGTGATGTTGGGGGATAAGTAGAAGTGAATGGCTCTGTGTGTGTGTGTGTGTGGGGGGAACAGCAGTTGAAAACAGCACAGAAATGCAGAACTACTTCACCCGTAAAACTTTTTTCCCCTACTATTTCTTTTGGTTTTCATATTCATTTCCTCTGTAACTATATTACTTAGAGAAAATGTAAACCGATGCCCAATTTTGGAGTGCAATAATACCCTCCTGAGTGGGTGGTATGTACAATAGCGGACCTTCCAGGAGCTATAAGGCCCACCACCTGCAGTGTAGGGCCTCATTACACCCCTTGGAGCTCCAGTATTGCCCAATACCGGCCACCTTGTCAGGTATTATTGCTTGCATATTTCTGTTATGATCAACAACTTGACCATATTTTATTAATCAAAATTCTCATTATTTTAATGTGCATTCTCACCTCAGGTATACGAATAGTATAATCCCCTCTGTATTTCTGAATTTTTTGGATATGCGTTTTCCATGTTTTTCAAATACTGCGTAAATAGACATGTGTAACCAATGCCATCTCACTCTTTTCATCTCCATCTCCAAAAAACAAAAAACAACACAGTTACTACAGCAGCTACAACCCACACACTGCACAGCAAGTGGTGAAAAGGCTCCACCTTCCACACCAAGAAGCGTCCACATCTTGTTACTGTGGGGGAAACACAGTTATGTGCAACAGTTGACTTTCAATGTGTTCTCTGATGTCTGTGGGATGGGTGGTGGGCAGACAGAAAGCATTGTGTGAACTTGAGGACTCCTCTGTTGCTTAGTGGGAAGATTAATGGCTGCCTTACAAATTGTGTTTTCTCCACAATAACAAGATCTGGCCATTTCTTGTTCTGGTTGCTGGGACCCTCTCACCACTTGCTGTGCAGGTAACAGTGATTAATGAATGGACAGATGCCAGCCATCTGCCATTCATATCACCAACTGCTTCATGCCCATGTTATAAGAGGGGATTATATTGTTCTCATACTTGAGGTGATAAACATTATTAAATGAATGATAACTTCACTTATCATTGAAACATATAATTTGATGGCACATAAGTAGTGATTAGTCCATCTGTTCTGCCCATTTCTCTATACCTACACAATTAATGAAGAACATGCCCAATCTATAGCTATTTCTCCCTCCCCTTTCTGCCTACTATGGTTCCCTTGTGCTTTTCCTATGCATTCTTGAACTGCACCACTGTCTATACCCCCACCTCCTCCACTGGAAGGCTATTCCAGGAACACACCTTTCTTGCTGCGAAGATGTACTTCCTCGCATCACTCCTGAATCTACTTCCCTCCAGCTGCATAGTACAGTATGTCCCCTTGTTCTTGAGCACCTTTTCTTCTTAAGAATATTAGAATTATGTACTGTTTACCCTCATGAGGTATTTAGAGGTCTCTATCATATCCACTGTTTCTCCTCTGTTCCAGAGTGTACATATTGAGTTCATTTAGTCGTCCATTGCGGGGATTTTGATGCAGTTCTTCAATTGTGGAGCTTAAGAGACCAATACTGTTAATTGTAAAACAGGCACAGTACAGAGACAATATTTAATTCATCACTAGGTTATTAAAGTACACAACACATGCTTGCCACCATGTTACCAGAACCTTAAATCATGACAATACATTGTTCTACTGTTGAATTAATCCATGGTTGTGGTGGTGGTTGGATGCACTTGACCTGCAGACTTGTACCCAATCACCCACACAACCATGGATTCTTTTTAATATTAACAGTAGAACAATGCATTGTCATGGTTTAATGCTTACATATTTGTATTTATCAGACACAGTCCAACTCTGGCCTCATCAGTTGTGCTGCCGTTAGATTGTGGATATTCTTCTTGTCCATCCTCACTGGAGGCAACATCGGCAGGTGTTCTTTTAGCATCTGTTAATCATTAATAACATTAAGATGATCAGACTCTATTTGTAACCTATAATTCTAAGTCGCTATTATGAATAAGAACGACTGAAATTTGAATACTATTACTTACTGGTGCAATGACCCTCCTGTCTCTTCCTCTTCTTTGGACCTCCTTCACACATGGTAACCGCTCCACCCAGCATCTCAGCACTTCCAGACCTCAGTGCTGGAGGTCATCCCACTTATGTTTCAGCTGTTTAATCGTTTGTGGGATGCTTTTCATCTTACCGTCCATTGCTTTTTTGATCTGCCCCCACAGTTCCTCCCTTTTCTTAAATGGCAGCCTTTCAGAAACAAACAAGTCTTTAGCATATTTGGTCACCTCCTTAACTAGGAGGGTGACCTCCTTCATGCTGAAAGGGGGTGACAGCTCACAGTGGGAACTGTTGTCATGCCGCGCCTCATCCTCAACACCCTCAGCTTGCTGTTCTTCAGCCTGATGGTGCTCCTCCTGCTGGTGCTGCTCAGTAACTTGGGGCAGATCTTTCTTTGGCAAATGCTGCTGATTGTCAGCAACTGAATGATCCCCATCAACAGGCTCCATATGCAATTCTTCAAATCCTGAAGATGATGCTATTGTGCTAAGCAACTTTCTACTACTCAGATATACCACAGTCAGTGACAATCACTGTCTCTCCTCTCACACTTCAAAACTGAGCATTTCTGGCGAGTTCCACATGTTTCTGAACGGCGAATCATATATTCCACCATTCACTGAAAATCCGCAGTTTGTAACAGCATGGTTGACAAATGATGGAATTATGAACAAGTGGCATCAGAAAGAACACGAAAAAAATCATACATCACTATGTCGCATCATGTGAATGGCACAACACGTTAACCGCATAATTGTAGACGTCACACCACTTCAGCGGTTATACTCTAACAAGACTTCTGCAACTAATTCTCCACTCTCACAATCTTCAATCTGTGGATTTCTCTGTTCAGTGTACTTAAACTGCTGAATACATTTCCTCTGAACAGTTACACTGTTCCACAGAAATATATTACGCAATTTAAGTATGCCGAACAGAGAAATCCACAGCACATTAAAGGTGAAATTTCAAGAACATTTCGAGAATTATTTGTGGAATTTTGTGGAAAAGGAATTCCACGGTTTGCATAAATTCTGCAGGTGGATTAAAATTTTTCACAGGCCTACTGTGCAGCCACGGTCTGGTTCAAGCACAGTCCATGGTTGGGTTGAAGCACCTGTTAAATATTTACTTTTTTTTTTTAAGTAATTACTTCCAAACACTAAAAAGGTGTTATGAAAAGAGCTTAATTCAAATATGAAAGTTAATTTTTGCAAAACTTGACTTACATCAGGGCCCGAATGCTAGAGGTGGTAAAGCATCCCGGGCAATGAAGGGAAGACTGCAGCTGGTGCATGTGTAGAATGAGAGAAACCTGGTGTGTGTTCGCCATTATAACCAGCTGGTTATAATGATGAATTATATCCAAGTTTTCCCATGGGAAAAAATGTTCCCTGGTCATTATATATAGAATATTGTATGGGTGACCATGCACAACAAGGCAGTGTTTCCATAGAGGGGTTGCGGTGATGTCATGCAGACCTCAAGATGTCTCTATGATGGCATCACATCTCCAAGATGGAAACACAGCCTTGGTTGTGCATAGTCATCTATATGTTGTTTTATATAGTAAATGATTTCTCTGAGATTTAAAGGTTTAATTTTACAAGATTTCATACCTTGAGTTCATGCTCCAGCTCACTCCTGGCATGTACCATGTCACTGTTAACAGTTGTTTCTGCTCCTGATCCTCCAAAAATTCATGTAACAATGTTGATAAAAAAAAAAAGAAACTGATAAATTAGTACAGTTTGGTAACATGGAGCCAGCTATGGCTGTCCATGTCAAAACTCTCTCGATGAACTGCTTGGTAAATGACACTGCCATTTTTTCCTGACTTCTTTGTTTACAGTGCATTTTCATCCAATTAGGTGGCACATCAAGGGAGAAAAGTTGTTGTAGCATCATTGTGATATCAGAACAATGGTTTTATGTGAAATGGATGAATACAGAACCGCAAGCCCATACTCACGAGGACAGAAATGGTGACAAATGTTTTTTTGGGGGTCTGCCCCCCGCAATCCCTTACCTAAATAACCAACTCTGAGGCAATAGCACCTCGAAGAAGGGGTAAAACATTTGTCACTATTTTGTCCTCACTGAAATGCCCTTGTTGACTTTTGGGCTCAACATTTTGAGTTTGCCCATTTCACGTGCCACGCAGAACAATACTACAACTTTCTGCACCCTTGGGACCATCCTGCAACAGCTTTTAAAGAGCCATTGAATTCTATGCACAATAAGCCCTAACCATATACCATAAGGTTTTTATGTTTGGTATTTCGTATTTTTATTTAATAAAACCAATAGTAATGTGCACTTTAAAGGGACCTAACTGCTGACTTTCTCCAAAATGTATTGATGATGCTGGTTGTTTTAGCTGCTTCCTTTTTTTTTTTTTTATATAATAGTTTTTTTAATATAAGTTTTAATCCTCTTTGCTGGGACCAGGTGGGATATTTGCCCCATCCCCAGGTGCCGATAACTGGTTACTTACCCTCTTTACAGGTACATAAGTGAAAAAAGAAAGGCAAAGGGAGGGATAGTGAGACTGAAGGGGGAGGATGGGGGCCGCATGGAGGATGACAACAGTAAAGCTGACATATTGAACAGGTATTTCTGCTCAATCTTTACTGAGGAAGAGGAGGGTAATGGGTCTGAAGGGAGTACAAGGAGTGGGAATGGTACAGAAATGGACACAAGTCCCTTTACATGAGAAGGGGTCCTGAAGGAACTGGAAGTAATAAGATTTGAAAAAGCAATGGGGACAGATGGGGTGCACCCCAAGGCCCTTAAAGAACTAAGAAAGGTGGTGGCTTAACCTCTGGCAATCCTGTTTAGCAGATCACTGGAAATAGGGAAGTACCCAAAGACTGGAGGACAGCAGATGTAGTCCCCTTATACAAAAGTGGGAACAAAGAGGAAGCGGGGAACTACAGACCAGTCAGCCTCACCTCGGTAGTGGGGAAGATCATGAAAGCACTACTGAAGGAGAGATTGGTGGAACATCTGGTTGTCAATGGACTACAGGACCCAAGGCAGCATGGTTTCACCAGGGGGAGGTCATGTCAGATCAACCTCATTGAATTTTTCAAGTGGGTGACTAGGGAGGTGGATCAGGGAAGGTAGTGGACATGGCCTGTCTGGACTTCAGCAAGTCCTTTGACACGGTGCCACATAGAAGACTATTACACAAACTGGGGAATATGGGTGTGGGCAGGACAGTAGTGTGGTGGGTAGGTAACTGGCTGGGTGGCAGGACACAGAGGGTGGCAGTAAATGGCTGTCCAGTGGGGTACCACAGGGATCAGTGCTGGGACCGGTCCTATTCAACATCTTCATCAGTGACATTGTGCAGGACCTCAAAGGCAGAATTTCCCTGTTCGCTGATGACACAAAGCTTTGTAACAGATTAGACACACCAGAGGATGAAGACAGAATGAGAAGGGACCTGCAGAAACTTGAAGAATGGTCAGGAGTTTGGCAGTTGAAATTCAGTGCAAAGAAGTGCAAGATAATGCATATGGGGCACAAAAACCCTGGCACAATATATCAGTTGGGGGCGTGAGGATATAGCATGCACCAAGCAGGAAAGGGATCTTGGGGTTATCATCTCTGATGACCTCAAGATAAGGAAACAGTGTGACAAGGCAACAGATAAAGCAAATAGGATGCTGGGATGCATAGGAAGGGGCATCACCAGCAGGAAAAGGAGGTCATAATTCCACTACACAAGACACTAGTGAGGCTCCACCTGGAGTACAGTGTACAGTTCTGGAGACCTTACCTACGTAAGGACATAGGCAAAAGAAGGTTCAGAGGAGGGCAATAAAGATGGTACATGGATTGCATCACAAGTCCTATGAGGACAGGTTGAAGGAATTAAATATGTACTCCCTGGAGGAGAGGAGGGAGAGAGGGTATATAATAGAGACATACAAGTATCTTACAGGGAGGAACAGAGTGCAGGAATACACTATTTGTAGGCGAAAATGATGTTACAGGAATAGAGGGCATTGGATGAAGTTGGAGGGAGGACGAGTCAGAGGAAACGTGAGGAAGAATTCCTTCACAGAATGGGTGGTGGACAAGTGGAACACCTTGCCAGAGGAAGTGGTGGGGGCTGAAACAATCATGGGATTTAAGAATGCATGGGATAGACATAAAGGAATTCTGGAGGTCAGGATTAAGGGGCAGCAGACTTCTAGGAAAACATAAAGTGATCTTACAAGCTCAAATGGGCAGACTGGGTGGGCCATAGGCCCTTATCTGCTGACACTGTCTGTGTATCTATGTATCCTTCCTCTTCCTTCTGCTGTGGTGCTGACAGGCCAGGTAGTGGGGCCTCTGGCTGGTCTTCATTGAAGCCTGGTCCCCCTGTCCATTTTCCATGCATTTTTACCCTTCTGAGACTATAGCCAACCCAGTCACGCATGTGATTCAGAACCACCAGCCCCGTTCCATCCACACAGCATGGCGGCATCCCCCAATCTAAGCATTGGTGCTACCACTGGATATTCACCTGGTAGCAGTCAAGAGCTTGGATGACCTGCCTCCCCAATCCAGGAGAGGGGAGCTGCCAGGCAGTTGCTCCTGTCTTCTCTCATCCCTCACTCCCCTGTCTGACCTCCAGTGACCCAAGCTCATTTCCAAACTCGGGCCACCAGTGTGGGAGAGGTAAGGTGCTTTGCAGCCCCTTAGCCCTCTATGCCACTGGACTTGCTAAGCTGCTTCCTTTCTTAGAAAAACTGAAATGTGTGCTAATGGTGTAGTTGTATCCAACCTTGTTTTGTTTCAAATCCTTGATCTGCTCTTACTAGATACTTCCTCAACATTAGGAACACCCCCAAAGAATTAAACCACCCATGATGCAATAGTCTTATATTCTCTTTTCCATGAAAGAGGCAGTTAGAGTTGATCAAGGACTGTAAACAAACATATTTTAGTGCAGTAATACCTGTATGGCCAGCAGCATCTCTTTCATTTTTAAAAAGAAATTGGGAATCGGAATCAAACTGACCCGCTGCAGCAGCAAAATCTACAGAAAATTCACAGTTGTCCAATGTGTGTTTTTTTAAATTAGAGGCACTTTAAGGCCTAAAGGAGATTTTAGTTTTTTGTATTTATAAAAAATGGAATCCTACTTAGAGCTAGTTTTAGTTGCAGCTGTGGATAGTATGCTATCCATAGGCATGACTGGTTATTGAATCCTACCTAGATCTTGTTTTAGTCGCAGCTGTAGTCAGTATGCCATCCATATACATGACTGGTTATTGAATTTTCAGCCCGGTGACCAAAGAACCAGTTGCAGATAGCAGTATTATTATTGACTGTCATTGGGGCTTTCAAGGAAGACAGAAGAAATGTGAAAACCAATTGTATCCCAATTATTGCTGCCTGCTCTTTGTAGTCCATTTCCAGAAGAACAAAGAAAGGTCAGTGCAAGCTTAAAGATATTGTTTTTCCCCAATGTAATGGACAAATCAAATTATTGACAAAGTTAATTAGCAGAGACATTGATTAATTAATAACTAGATTTCAAAGCAAACGTGCTTGGAGACAGAATGCTGAATTCTTCACATTCTTTTCAAGATAGAGGGTAAATTATAGATGAGATGGGATGAATTATATATGACAATGTGTAAAGACCATATTAGGATGGCAGAAAACAAGCCCATCCCTGAGCTATATATATATTTTTTAATCCTGTCAAATACACTAGCAATATTCAGTATTTCCCCAACTTCCAACCACTGGTCTCTCAAATTGAAAGTTTTACATGAATTTATTTAAGGTCGGTATCATAGAAATTGTTGCTTCTAATGTATCATTTTTGATTGGTGGCCCCATAGCCACATGCATATATGCATTGTCTTGCATAAGTCTTTTTACTTAAGTCGATGTATGCCAACAGGGAGGAAATGCCATTTTCCACCTGTGGTAGCCAAGAAAAGCCTACCAATATAGAATCAGCAGCCAAAATGCATTTTGCAACATAAAACACACTCAAAACCCACACCATAGCACACTTAGTTTTGGGGATTGTGATATACTGTATAACTTTTTGAAAACTGTGAAGTGAATTTACAAGTTTTAGTGATTTCTTCAGGAAATCAGATACATATAGAGACTAATGCATGGGCAATCATGCAAAACAAGGCTGTGTTTCCACACTGAGGGGTTCTGATGGTGTTATGGGGACCTTGAGAGTGAAGCTTGAGAGGTCTCTGTCATCCAAACCCTGATATGTAAACACAGTCGAGTTGTGAATGGTTGCCCATGTGTCATTTTGTATACTATGTGTATGGTTTAAACCATAAAATAATAATATGCTTTTTTTCTTCCCATGAAGTCATCAGTTTAATTTTTTTTTACAATAATTAAAAAAAAAAAAAAAAAAGAAAACTACCCCCAACTCCTGAATACCCATCTAGATGAGGGGCATGTTTCTGTTTTCTAAAATGATGAAACAATAAAAAATGTTATGTTAGGCCAGCCCAGTGACACTGAGGGTTGAAGTGCTGGATGCCACACCTCGTGCCATGCTGGTGACCTGGGTTTGGGAATGGGCCCGGGGCTGTCGGGGGTCAGTCAGCAGGGGAGGGAGAGTATTGAGCATCAGGAGGACAGTTCTCCTCTCCTGGGAGGGAGGGGGGCTACAGGCTTGACACTTGACTGGCTTCTGGCAGAAGTTGGAGGCACAGCAGGTGCAGAGCACACAGAGAGAGGATTGGGGAGTAGTGGATGTCAGCAGTGATGCCTTGACATCTGGGTGCTTGCCACTCCCCCAGAAAAGGGAAAAATCAGTGCCGAAGCACTGAAGTGTGGGGACCCTAATGGCTCACACCTGCCTGATTCTCCAGGGGGTGGCCAACAAAACAGTCAAGTGTCTCGGGGTGTTGGGCCCCACCTCGTACCTGCCCTGGGGGTATAGCCATGGCTCCATGGGGGCCCACCAGAGATCAGGTAGGTTGCATAGTGGGGATGCCACAAGTGTGCGTCTCCTGATGGTGTAGGGCTCTGGCACAGGGAGGGCGAATAAATATAAATAAAAAAAAAAAAAGTCATGTTGGGGGAGGGTCTAGAGTGTATATGTGTGTGTGTGTGTGTGTGTGTGTGTGTATGTGTGTGTATGTATAAAAATACAAGTGAAACAGCAGGTGGCACAAAAGCTGTTTGTTCCACCAAAGGATACAATAGCATTTAATGACATTTAGACTGTTGTAAAACAGTTTTTTGATTCTGTTGGAAATCCATGCACAAGGGGCACACATATATAGATATCTATATCTATATATCTATATCTATATCTATATCTATATCTATATCTATATCTATATCTATATCTGTTGCTGCTTGCAGTACGCAGTGTTTTCCACTTGGTGATGCAATAGAAAGCCAGGATATCATTCAAGAGTTTTCTATTATAAAGACAAAATAATAATTTTAAGCAGGGACCCTAGTTTTCGATTTTTACTGGTAACAATCATGGAATCCTGCTTGGTTTGAGGATTTTGAATTCTTGTACCGGTGCCTCACGGAAATTGCATGTCACTGCACAGAATCTCTAAGATTTCAGCATTTTTAAAACATTTTTTTTATTTTCTCTTTCTATGTCCCCTTCTCATAGCATTAGTCTCCACTTTTCAGGCTGAGTATCCCTTAGCTTCACCCCCAGGTAATGCTCAGGAGCTCCTGTGGTCCTGCCCCTATCCTGCCTGTGTTGTACCTCCACCAGGTGGAAAGGGAGGAGACCCCAGGACCCATGCACACTCCCTTAGTGTGTGTCGGGTAGCTCAGTGGGTCTCTCATGGAGCCTGTTTATGAAGTCTGGGGCACCTGGGTCCCTTCTGTCAGTGGCCAATGTGGGGCGATTGTTCCTGGTTTTCTGGTCTCTGTCCCTGAGGGCACTGGCACTAGAGGAGATCCAAGGAGGTAGGTCACATAGAGACATGCCACTGCTCCAGATCCTGGCTAGGGTCCTCCCCTCCTGATGACTCTGTAGCACCATTGCATCACCACCCATGGTCACATAGGTGGTGGTAAAGCAGCAGAACCTGCAGCCCACCCTTCCTGGAGGAGGACAGCAGTCCCCCAGGTGCTCAATCCTACTTCCCTGGCCAGACCTCCAGCAACCTGACTTCACTTCTGACCCTAGGATACTGGCATTGCAAGCAATAGTGCTACCGTAGTGCCAGTGGGCTGACTCAGATTTCAGCATCTTAAAATGAATGCTGCTGTGCTTTGCATTCTTTCTGCTTTGCTGCATATAGTGTCAATAAGAAAATCACCCACACTGCTTTGTTGTAATCGGCCATTCAGTTTAACCACCCATGCCTAGTGGTTAGAGTAACAAGCAGTGAATGAACTGGGTACATCCAGCAGACTTGGGTTAGATTCCCACAACTTCCACTTGCATACTTTGTGACTCCAAGCAAGTCACTTAACCTCCCCAGTGCTTCTAGGTCACTTCTGAAAACAGACAGTCCTGCCTAGTGGGCCTTACCTGCTTTACAAATAATATAACAAAAAATACCAATATATGTTTACTACACCATAAAATAGTAGTGAGGGTACCATGTCATTTACCTGAGTTTTACTGTACTTTGGCTGAAATTATTTTGTATAGGTAAAGATAAATGTTCAGATACATTTTATACGTTTTATAAGCTTGTTTTTAGATGTTAGTCAGGTGTTTATTGTATTCTTTGCATATAAGCATCTAGGTTGTAGATTGCTAAATGCAGGATTACTGTTACCAACTAGCTTGTTCAAGTTTATAACCAGTAGGGCCATCCACAATCCTCAGTTGTTTGAATGAAAACTAGTCTGAATGAAAGTATGTTCACAAAAAAGAAACTGCCTTACTACTTATGAAAATACTTCACAGTTAGCACCCCACTTAGGCGAATTGGATCATTTGCAGCTTTTCTCCCACCTGCTGTTTCAGTCTCTGTGACAACAAAAGGTTTTCTGATAGACTGTTTCAACAAAAAGCAAATGTTAAGTATTTAAGTGTACTTATGTTTGGCCAATGGATTTTGAAAGCACAGTCAATGATATACAGAAGGTAAGACCCCAGGGGCTATATGATGCTGGTGGGCAGAGCAGTGCTCAATTCACATCTGAACAAAGACATGAAAACTGGGAGATACCCTTTTCATGGACATCAAGGGAAAAAAAAGCATCCACATGTCTGGTAGATGCATAAATCCATTTGAACGTCCTCCACTAATCACTTGTGGATTTTTTAGGTGGTGACACTTTATTTCAAAGAAACAAATTCAAGCAGTTTTTTAACCCCCTGGCCATTCACTCTTTCAGGCCTGCCAAAGCTCCCTACCATCACTGCTGAGTGCTGACCACCATCCACTGCCCCTTACTGCTGTGCTACCAGGTAACCCAAAGTAACCCTTCATTGAGTGGGCCCCTACCCCTGTGGGAGGCTACCAGGGAAGGAGAATTGCCCTAAAGAGCTGCCTGTGTATCCTGGGCATGGCAGGGGTCAGAACGGACACATGTCTGGGGATTCTGGCTTATGGAGGGACCAAAAGCTGTCCTTTGGTTGGGTCAGTGGGTGTTTTCCCATTTTCATGGGAGCATGACAGGCTACATGATGTCAAGGCACAAGCTGATGCCCATCACACTCCCTCCTGCAGTAAGGGTTGACATGTTGTGCCTCTGGACTCCACCAGGGGTTAGGAAATGCTGAGCCATGAACCCACCCTCCCTCCGAGGAGAAGGTGAGTGGTCATTGGACACTCAAGCCTTCACCCACTAGCTGGCCCTCCAACACCCAAGTCTGTTCCCTAATCCTGGTCAGCAGTGTCACAGGCAGAAATCCAATTCAGGCAGTTCGATTATAGATAGGAAAAAACAAAGGTAGTCCACCTTAGTGGTGATGGTTCAGATTAATTCACATCTGAGTTCTAACAAGCAAAGAGACCAAGTCATTTGTAACTTGTGCATGTGGGGTGTGGGTGCTGAAGAAAGGGGATCATAGTGCTGTCACTACTGCCATCACCCCAGAGGGATGTGGACTGCATTGTTGCTACTGCCATCACACTGAAGGGGTGGGGGCTGTAGCACTTCTGCCATCACCGCTGGTGGATGGGGAATGTAGTACTGCCGCTGTCCCACCTGAGGGATGGGGGTCATAGTGCTGATACTGCCATCACACCTAAGGAATGGTGAACGTAGTACTGTTGCCATCACACCAAAGGGATGGGGACCACAGTGCTGCTGCTTCTGTCACACCTGAGAGAGGGAGGTTGTAGTGCTTTTGCTGCTGCCATCACACCAGAGGGATGGGGGTTGTAGTGCTGTTGGTGCTGCCATCGTACCTGAGGGATGGGTCTGTAGTGCTGCTTCCATTACACTTTAGGGATGGGGGCTGTAGTGTTGCTGCTGCCATCACATCTTGTACCTAAAATAACTTTAAATTGGTACAAGGATGGAAGGATGTGTAATAGTGGAAATCAAAATTGCTAAAATGCATGTTAGCAGAGTTAAAACTTGTTAAATACACAAAACCGAACACTGGTAAAAGCAGATTTTGGCTTAGCAGACACCAGTGACAATACCATTTTTTATAATGTGCAAAACGGAATATGACCTTTCTCAATCCCGGTAAACCAGTGTCCCTGATTTTAAGTTTTGGCCTGGTATGAAAAAGCTGTGTTTAAGCAATTCCTTCACTCCTCTAAATTCTCTGGCATTCTTAACTGGGTTCACTTGAACAGTCAGCTCAGTCTTTAAATTATAGCCAATCTTTTTCAAACAAAAAAACACAATTCAACCCAATTTTATTTTTAAAAAGCCTAGGTCAACATTTATCCAAGAGGTTGTGCAAATAATCAAAGGAAACAACAATTTAAAACCATATACTGTACATACTATAAAACAAATGTAAACACAGTATTACAAAAAACAGTTGATTCACCCATATTCCAAGAAGGTGAGACTAAACAAGTGGGTTTTTAATGCCGCTTTAAAGATCTGCACGATCAGGCACTCTTACCGAATGAGATAGAGAATTCCACAGGGTAGGGGCCAGAAATGAAAATGCCCTGGGACCAGAAGTTTTCAAACTTACCCTGGGAATCTCTACCAATCCCTCAGTGGTGGAGCAGAGTGGGTGGAGGGGGCAGTAAGAATGTAGGAGTTCTTGCAGATAATGCAGACTCTGTCCGTGTAGGGCATTATAGGTTAGCAAACTGACCTTGAAGGTGACTCATCACTGAACTGTTGGCCAGTACAGGCCGCAGAGCACAGATGTGACATGACAGGATCCAGATAAGCTGGTCAGCAGCCTAGCCACTGCATTCTGCACCAGCTGCAGACAGTGAATGTCAACCCCCAGAAGCCTAAGGTATAGAGAATTGCAGTAGTAAAGGTGGAAGGTCACAAAGGCATGGGCCAGTGTTGGAAAGTCATCAGGAGGGATGAGGTGTTTAATCTGGGTGATATTCCTCAGATGGTAAAAAAAGGAGTTAATGATGGCTGACACCTGTGATTTAAGAGTCAGCCCTTCACCAAAAAGAATGCCCAGATTGTGCTCCTGATCCGAGGTCAACAGCTAATTGCCCCCTAGCCAAATCCTGGAAGGCCATACCGCTAGTTGCCCCTCAACCCAACAACCTGGGTCCACAACTAACACTTCAGTCTTGTCATGATTCAGCATCAACAAACTGGCACTCATCCAGTCCTGGATCTCAGCGAGGCAGTTGTTAAATATCAAAACCGCATCATCCTGCTCTGGCACAAAGGGCATGTAGAGCTGAGTATCATCTGCATAACAGTGAAAACTCAGCCCATACCACCTTGAAATGTCTCCCAATGGCAGCATATAAACAGCGAACAACATGGGTGACAACACAGAGCCCTGGGGAACCCCACAAGGCAGGGAGACTGGCTCCGAAGAAAAAATCCCAGACACCACTCTCTGAAACCTGTCAGTGAGGTATGAATGGAACCACCTGAGGACCGTACCCAACAGTCCACAGATGAACTGCAGGTGCTCCAGTAGCAACCCATGGTTCACAGTGTCAAGTGCTGCAGAAAGATCAAGGAGAACTGAGATGGAACAATTCCTCCGATCTCTCGCTATCATGATGTACTCGAACAAGCACCGTCTTGGTACGGTACTTCTTCCTAAAACCCAACTGGAGAAGATTGTAGATCTTGTGGATGGTGAGATGACCCTCCCGCTGCAGCACAACCGCCTTCTCAATAACCTTATCCACAAAAGGAAGATTAGAGACAAGCCTATAGTTACAGTCAGGGGTCAAGAGAAGATTTCTTTGGGAGGGATATTACTACTGCCTCCTACAGGGTGTCTGGAAACACACCTGTCTCTAAAGAACACCTGACTATCTCCACTAGGACTGGGCCAATAACCTCAACACACCCCACTAGGAGTCAAGTTGGGCCCGGATCCAAACTACATCAGGTCGGCCACAAACTCTGGATGATCCTTACAACGTCCACGCTTGACAACTGATCGAAGTCAGACCAGACAAACTGAGGAGCAGCAACCTCCTACTGACCACCCCAGTCCCTAATGGAGTGGGCTGCACAGATGTCAGACCTGATGCCAGCAACCTCATCTGCAAAGAACCAAGCAAACTCATTGCACGTTCTTTGTGACAACACTCTACAAGGCTGGAGACAGGCTGGATTGCACAGTCTGTCCACAGTCCAGAAGAGCTAAGCTGGTTGGTTCTGTGCAGCAGCCATCTCCCTGGACAGGAACTATGCCTTTTTATGGGAGATAGCCAACTGGTAGTCCTTATAATGGGACATCAGTATAAGTCTGTCAGCATCCAGGCCAGACTTCTGCCAGTGCCTCTCCAGCCTTTGTCCAACTCTCCTCACCTCCCTCAAAGTCCCATCAAGCCAGTGGGACTGAGGGTGAAGAGTGAGTGGACAAATCCTGACTGAAGCTACAGAATACAAAGCCTCCATCACAGCCCTATTATAGATCTGCAGCAGATTCTCTGGGTCCAAGCTTACACTTGGCATGTTGGATAGGTCCAGTACCACCATCAGGCCATCTGGGGTCAAACTCCTCAAAGGGTGGTACTGGATCATCTCCACAGGGACAGGCCTATTGGGGGTATCTGAAAATTGAACCTTATGATGTGGTGGTCAGACCAACTGACGAGGTCTACCACCAAGTCAGAGGTCTCCATCCCCCATAGAAAGACCAGATCCAATGAGTGACCATGAATATGGGTCACAGAGGTAATAACATGTGTGAAGCCCAACTAATTCATTAGTTAGAGGAAGTCCTGTCCAAATTGTGAGAGTTCATCGACCCAGGCATTGAAGTGCCCCAGCACCACCCATTTGGGGGACTCCAACACCATGTTGATGATGAAGTCTGCAACTTACTGCAGAAACTGCTTCTTGCCCCCGGGTGGACAGTAGACAAGAAGGATCCTGCACCCCACACCTGCACCAACGATACACTCAAAGGATCTGGTCTCCTCCACTGACACATCTATAAGGCCCAATTCCATTCTAAAACAAATGGCTACACCCACACCCCTGCGATCCATCCTCAGATGGTGTATTACCGAAAACCCAACCAGAACAGGTGGCTTAAGAACTGGGCCAGTATTATCATTCAGTGAGGTTTCAGTGATGCAAGCCAGGTCCGATGACTCAACAAGATCAGCAATTACTGCTGACTTGTTTTTAATGGACCTGGCATTGCATATCACCGCCTGATTAGGATGAGCTGCCAAGGTCAGCCATGTTATCTGCCCACCCAACATGGAGCCCTTGGGTATGGGGACCAGACAGGGATGACCCTCTCTGAAACCCATTTCACCCCAGGGTGACCCTTGGGCCTCACCATTCCAATTCTTCTATCTTGCTCCACTCCCCCTCCAGGTCCATGACTCCCAGCCCTACACCTCTTCCTCATAATCCCCAAAGCTCAACACTGCCCATATACATCACTAGGCAAGGGGGGGCAATGAGAATGCTGGAGGCCATGGAGCTCAGAGGAGGAATAGCATCTAACCAGGAGAATTCTAAGTCAATACATACCAGTGCAGGTTTCCAAATACAATCACAACAGTCGACAATTCACCAAAACTAACACTCCAAAACATACACCCAAACAAAAACCCCAATTTTCCCTCCAACCCCCCCCAACAAACCCCTAAAAATAAAAAAAACTTTAAAATTATGCAAGGTCCAGCAGCTTATTGAGTCTTAGTAATCAGATAAGTGCTAAGCTTGCCACACTTAAAACAGTTGTGAGCACAATGGGGCTCTCACCCTCACCAGCCCATATAATTTAGTCCAGGAGACTGTGCTCTCACAACAGTCATCCAAGATAATGATTTAAAAATGATAACTAGAGTACTGGGGCTCTCTCACAGCCTCCATTTAGACCAAATGAACACATCCAGCAAATTTTATAGTGAATTTTGTCCATCTCCAATCAAAGCCACAAAGTTCCCTTCTGTAGATTTAAAATCAGCCTTCAGACAGGGCGGCAGTCAGAGTGGTCAGCCTCATGAAGACTAGGCTCCCCGGGGGAAGCCCTCTGACCCCCTCCTCAAGGGTGCCCTAAGCAATCAGGCTACACCACACACCAGTCATAAGCCCAATGCCTGCTCCATTTGGCCTCCCCCCCACCAACCAGCCACCCCTGTCACCTGACTGCTGTCCAGAACCAAGAGAAAACACCAGGCAAAATGGTGCAGAAATTTTGCAAGGGACAGTAGGTACAAAACCCTTGATGGAAAAATTATTTTATTTTTATCTTTAAAAATTGATATTTAATTATTATTTTATCTTATTTTTATATGAGGCTGATTTCTGGTTATTATTGTTTGCATAAAGTTCTAAGAGAAAACAAAAAGTATTAGTTAAGTAAACCTTAAAACAAGGTATTTGGCTTTAATGTTTTAAAGGAAAATATATCTGTTTTCTAAGTAGCACTTTGCCATATGCTAGATGAGGTCTAAGGGAATAGAGGTAAAACTTAATTTTGTTTTTAAGCTATGATATAAGTGGACACCTTCCAAGCTAAGCATGTAGTGCAATGTTCTAAGGGGGGCCCTGCCACATTCCAGGACCATCTCTGTGATATCCAAGCCTTGCATGACAGATTTATAGGTATCTGTATGAAAAAGCCTTAGCAAAGCTAGGTATTCATGGCCACTATCAAGATATCATGTGACGGGTAGCAGCAAGAAAAAAAAATGTCTTAGACTTTGAAAGTCCCATTACCCTGTATAGAAATAAAAAGTTTTATTTATAGTTTACAGATGCAATGTACTGCCGCTATGAAAATTGGACAGTTATTGGACAACAGTATGATAAATAAGCTTATCAAGTTTTATAGTTGCAAAATGAAGCATTCAAAAGTTATGAATATCATTTATTTATTATAATTTGTTATTAGAAAACTAGACAAATCTAGTATCATGTAATAGCTCATATCTTAGATAGTCTAACAAGATGAATATTAAATATGTAGTCCGTTGCTATAGAGATAAATGCCATCTAAAAGTTTATAGTAAATTAAATTTTCTGATAGTGATTGATGTTCTTAAGAAAAGAACAAAGGGTCTTGTGTGTCTCTACAAAAAGTAATGTTTTAAAGACTCTAGGAATAGATTGTTTTAACAAATCTTATATAATTTTGCATTTTAGACTATTAAGAGTAAAACTATTATTTTGTTTTGAAAAGTTTTGTTAAAATTATAAAGTTATAACCTTAATAGTGTAGTTTAAAAAGTATCCATATTACAGATATCATACTTTTTTAAAATGTTTGGCTTAATGTAAAACACTTAAATATGCAAGTTTAATGTTCAAATCACATTAAATAAGACTTTTATTTAAATAAAATAGTTTTGACCCAAAAATAGATTTGAGGAGAAGGGTCTGTCTTAAAAAGGCACGTCTATATGTCACCATTTATCTTCTAAGATGCTCTTCCTTTCTAGTGACTCAAGACCAATCAAATTCTGGTGATGACATCACAAGAGCAGTTTTTATATTAATAAACACTGCTGACCACTCCTTATGTCTGAGGTAACTATCGATGTATGAAGACCTATGTTTGGTTAAACTAAGAATGTTATGGCTTTATACTAATGCTAGGCCAAAAAACTTTGGGCCATGCCTGTTTAAAATGCAGGTACCAGCCTAAGAATAGGCAAAAACGTATGCATGCTGCCAGAAGATATCCAGGTGCAAGGACATTTTTATTGTGTTTAAAGCAAGATGTGTTTTGTCTGCTGAACCTTGACTGAAGCAATGTTGCCTGTTAGCCAGATGCAAACTTATTTTAAAACTCACACAAGCTTTATAGTGTTGTGAGAAAAAAGTCTAGTGTCTTAAGGGTTTAAAACAGATGAAACATAAACAGCCATAAAGTTCCAGTTGTTAAAACAACTTGCTGTTCACAAAAAAGTTATTTGAATCTAGTATTGCTATAGACTGTGCAGACTGAAACTGTGTTCTACAAATTCAAGAACTGATTTTTAGCAAAAGTTTAACTTGCAGAGTGTATCCATGCTAAAATAAGTTCCAGGGTCAAAGTTAGCTGACAAAGAAACCTTTACATCAAAAGCCAGACTCAGCCAGAGTTCTAAGTGGAGTGGAGAAGAGAAGAACCACTTCTACAACCAAAAATATAAGTATTCATTTTTAATTGCTTTCACTAATTTAATTAATAGTATTGGTAATTTAAATGGGCTTATCTGGGAAAATATGAGGGAATCTACTTTTAAATATGGAATCTGGGTATATAGCTTAAAAGCTTTAAATTAAACAAGAATGTTGCATGATTTAAAAAGTTAAACTGAGTTTTACAAAAGTAGTACAAATCACTGATGTAATGAGTTGTTGCCAGTTCTCATAGAAAATAAGTTTTACATGCGATGAAGTTAAAACAAGTTTTATACAGAAATAATCTGAGATAGTGATCTTATAAGTATATTTTCTTATGCATGAAGATTATGTTAAATACTAAGTATGATAAAAGTAGTATAACTGTTACCATTTAGTATGCTAAGTATTATTTCTTTACATTGTTTATTTGCTAGAATTTATTAGTTGGTGCATTATCTGAAAAAATGTTGCTGATGTTTACAAGATTAGGCTTGATATTTATGCTAATAAGAAATATTTAGAACCATTGTATAGGTGTAAATAAAATATATATTTTCATATAATTATACGTGTGGTAAGCAATGTCATTTACCATTATACTTGAATCTGGAGAACATAAGATAATATTACATGTAAATATTTATTATTTTGGGTAATTTAACCCAACCAAGCCCCCAACTCACTTCAGGCTTGTAGAAAATCTAGGGTGAGCTACCCAAGGGACAGGGTTCCAGCCAAACAATGCCACACAACAAAGCCCCCTGAATAAGCCCCTGAGGCAGATGTGAGTACTGCATCCTTCAACACATACTTCCACTGTCCCCACTTCCCACAGGCAATCCATCCCCACACCCACACTTCCCCATCAGCAGGATGACAGCCTGGCATGGCAGCCACAATCCAACACAGGAGCCCAATCTAGCTGGAGATCAAAACAGCCGAAATGAAATGAACTCACTGGCAGAAATCATTCTCTGCAGAGTCCTCCAGCCAAAGTCTGCTCCTTCCTCTCTTCCAACTCTCAGCTGTCAATCTGTAGTCCCCACTCCACAAGAGCCTGCAGAAGGAGTTTTGAAGTTGTCCAGAAAATGGCTTCCAACAGATGGTGGTGTCTCATCCTCAAGCCCAGAGTTCAAACAAAATACTGAGGAGCAAAGTCTGGATATGAATATGCTCACTGGTTGATGGCAACATATATAAAAATAATGGTCTGACTGATTACACAAATGAACTTATTGAGATCAGAATGGCCACAATAATGCAGGCAGGTTTAAAATAAAGCTGCTAGCAAAGTTGCGATGCTAGCAGCAGGCCCCAAACATACAGTCTGCACAGAAACAACACGGCACTACAATTAACGAATAAAAGCCCCAAAAAACATGCAGTCCTAAATTAATCTATTTCACTTGCTTCACCCTATCTAAGCTAGCTAAAAATACACAATAAACAAGAAAAAATGGAGAAAAATGAACTAAAAACATAAAGTAAAAAACTGCTGCTGAAGGCTGACCCATATCGGTCTCCATCTTGGAAGGACTCTTCCAACCAACAAAATAATCAAACCAAAACAAAGAACAGGAACTAGATCACCATGTCAAGAGAACCTGGGTGTTGACCAATGAATCTGTTGAAAGATACAGACAAACAAGAGTTTTTAAATAGTTTTGTATGAAGGTAAGTTATAGTCTTGTTATTATTTAAATGCAATTATTGTATTACGTAAGTCAGCAGGCTTATAAATGGAGAACTGCATCTTCAGTCATGGTTGCTTTCTCTAACTCTTAGCAGAGACTGATACTTTACATCAGCAAAACCATCTTTCGGATGAGACGTTAAACCGAGGTCCCATCTGCCTGCTCTGGTGGTAGTTCAGGTGGATGTTAAAGATCCTATGGCACTTCTCAAAAAGAGCAGGGGAATTTCCCCAGTGCAATGGCCAAATTTCCTCCATTCATGAAAAATACCACCAATAGCTTTATCTGGTTCAAGGTCAGTTAGCATTCATCTGTATCTCCCTCCCCTGGGTCATGCCTGAAAATAGGCAGGATTTGTCTAGCGCACTTACCCGGTCAACAAAAACTAAATAAAAAAATTTAAAAAACATAGGTACGGTACACAGGATGTGAAATCTACCTAAGTTCATTCATTTTATTTTATTTATTATACTGGAAAAACATAGTGAGCTGATGTAGCCATTTTTCACGTGTCCAGTTATTTGCATACATTTTACCAGGACCATACTGCAAAACTAGTGATTTTCACGCATTTCACAAAGACCATGCTATGAAACTACTTTTTTTACTCAAAGTATTATTACCTCAAACACAAATTAAACCATAACTGCACAAAGTGATTAACATCATATTCACAGTAATGAAAAAAGTGCTAATTAGTGCAAATTAATTTTAGCACAAATCTGTACTTCAGCGAAAACAGTGAACATTATTTTACAGTAAAAATGTCAAGTTTTGCAGTAACTGGTGGCAAACAGTTAAAAGAAACAATTGCAGCTAGACTGTGAAAAGTTTATGACATGTAGATATAAAACTTTCAATAGATTTGCAGGAAGAAACACGCAGGTAAGTTGTTGTACCAAATGGTTGCTGTCTATACCAGGGACCTCTGCTCCAGACCAGCGCTCATACATGGAATATTAAACAGTCACTGGGTTTGTATTCTAGTACTGCTGTTGTTACCAGAATGGGAAAAAAATAGACTGGATGCTGGGGGAGCTAGAACCCCATGACTGTTCTTATAATGAAAGAATCAAGCACAAGGCTTTAGTTTTATCATCCAAAGAGAGACAGCTTGCTAATCCTAATACAAGTATAGATATTAAAAGGTTGATTAGTTTGGAATCTACACACTGAGTTATCACCCTGAACAGCACCCCCTCTGGAGCCACAAGATAGGCTGACATGCCATTATCAATTAAAGGCAGCAACAGGCTGTCCACCAGTACAATTTTTAAGCTTGATAAGCTGAAGAAAACATTCTAATGGTGAAAAGCAGTGTCAGTGGCTCAGTAAGATTCTGGACCTAGAGGCCATCATGGCAGAGGCCAGCCTGGATATTGTGGCCATTACCAAGTCATGGTGCATGGAAAACCATGACTGGAACATGGTTATACCAGGTTATTCTCAGAGTTTTATGTTTTTATGTGAAAGAGAGCATAAAAGTGACAGAGACGGGAATGTGGTGGGGTGGCAGGGGTACTGTGGGTTACTTGGAGAAGGGGGACAGTGTCACTATTCATACTGGGGTGATTAACAGACCTCCAGCGCAAAGAGACGAGGTAGATAAGGTACTAATGAATGCCATTAGAGGTGCTGCTGGTGGGAAAACTTCAATCTGCCAGATGTAGATTGGAGCTTCCCTGCTGCAGCTTCAGCTAGAACCATGGACCTCCTAGACTCCCTGCTAGGGATGTTCCTCTGGAAACTAATCAACAGATCCACTCATTATGGGGTAATACTGGACCTAATGCTCACTAACAGGGACAGTATTGCAGAAGTCAAGGTAGGAGGCCACCTGGGGACCAATGATCACTGTACAGTGTGAGGCCATATAAGGACAACTGCAGAATCAAATCACACAAGGTCAAGGGTGCTGGACTCAGGAGGGAAGATTTTGTAAAGTGACAGAATGCCTCAGGGATGGCCCAACAGGGGGAAGGACCTGGATGGGGTGGAGGAAAAGTGGGTGAAGCTAAAAGAGGGCATACTGAAGGCAACAAACCTCTATACCAGACAAGTGAGTAAATGTAAAAAGAAAAAAGAGACAACTATGGTTCTCAAAAGAGATAGCTGAAAAGGTAAAGGGTAGCATTCAGAAGCTGTAAGGAGATGCAGAGGGAGGAGGATAGGGAAGTGTACCAGAATAAACAAAGAGAAGTTGGGAACACAGTGAGGAGTGTGAAGGCACAAACAGAACAGCGAACAGTCCAAGCAATAATGAAAAGGAACAAGGCATGTTTAGGTATGTAAATGAAAAGAAGATCATCAGGGAGGGATTGTATGGTTAAGAACAGATTGGGGAGGGGGACTATGCAGAGGGGGATAAGGAAAAGGTAAACATCATGAACAAATACTTTTGCTCATTGTTCACAGTGGAAGAAGGGGAAGAGTCACAAAAAAGTAACAGGGGCTCTGAAGTGAAGGAGGTGAAGACTAATCCTTTTTCAGAGGATAACATCCTAAAAGGACTCACTAATCTAAAAGTGGATGGGTACCATAAGGGGTACATGCTAGGGTATTAGGGGAACTCAAGGAAGTACTGTACTGACTGCACCTCTGACAGACCTATTTAACAGCTCACTGGAAATAGGAGTGGTTCCAGAAGACTGGAGGAGGGCAAATGTAGTTACATTTCACAGAAGTGGTAGCAAGGAGGATGATGGCAGTTGTAGGCTAGTTAGTCTGATGTCAGTGGTGGGAAATATAATGGAATCACTGCTGAAGAAGAGGATAATGGAATATCTTGAATCTAATGGGTTGCAAGACCTGAGGCAGTATGGTGGCACCAGTGGGAGGTCATGTCAAATGAATCTGATAGATTTTTTTGATTCAGCAGCTAAAGAATTAGATCAGGGTGGAGCAGTGAATGTGGCCTACCTAGATTTTTAGTAAGGCACTGGACGCCATTCCACATGTTCCACATAGGAGACTATTAAGCAAGCTGGGTAGCTTGGGAGTGGGTTCTAACATGGAAAACTAGTTAAAAATTTGGCTAGGGGACAGGTGATAGAGGGTGGTGGTAAACAGAGTTAACTATAGGGAGGGGAGGTTTACCAGCAGGGTGCTTGGGAATCAATTCTGGGACCATTCCTCATTAATGTCTTTGTAGGTGATATTGCAGAGGAGCTGGAGGAGAAGCCTGCCTCTTTGCAGATGACACCAAAATCTGCTATAACGTCGACATTCTGGGGGAATGTGCGTGGAAAGGATGAGCGGAGACCTGAGAGAACTAGAGGAGTGGTCAAGGGTATGGCAGCTGGCTTTCAATTTGGAAAAATGCAAAATAATGCACTTGGGGCACAGAAACCCAGAAGCAGAGTACAAAATGGGGTAGTGTTATTGACAACCACCGAGAAGGACAGAAACCTAGGGAAAATAATCTCTGATGATGTAAAGGTGGCCAGGCAGTGTGACAAGGCAGTTGGGAGAGCAAGTGGGATGCCAGGATGCATAGGGAGAGGTATCACTAGCAGAAGGACAGAGATGGTGATGCCTCTGTTTAGATTGTTAGTAAGACCTCACCTAGAATACTTTGTACAGTTCTGGAGGCCACATCTCTGGAAGAACATAGAGTGGAGAAGGTCTAGAGGAGGGTAACTAAAATGGTGAGAGGGCTGCATCAAACCCCCTACAAAGTGAGAATAAGGGAACTCAGTATGTACACCCTTGAAGAGAGGAGAGAGATGGGAGGGAGAGATATGAGACAGACCTTTAAATACCTCACAGGGGTAAGTAAGGTAAAGTAGGATAGTATTTTTCAGAAAACAAGGTGCTCAATAACAAGCCATAGACATGCCATGAAACTGGAAGGCGGTATCTTCAGGAGAGAGAGATGAGGAAGCACTTCTTCATAGAAAGAGTGGTGGATTCCTGGAACAGCCTACTAGCCAAAATTGTGGGGACAAAAACAGTACTGGGGTTCAAAAATGCATGGGATATGCATAAGGTAATCTTAGTGGAAAGGAATGGGGGGAGAGAGAAAGAGCTGGAGATCAAGTAGGGTCTGTGGTGATGCTGTAGGTGAGGAAAAAATGGACAGACTAGGTTGACAAAGTGGTCTTTATCTGCCAAAAAATTCTTTGTTTGTATGTTTTATATCTAATACCTTATATGCTCACTTCTGGGTCCAGAATATCAGAAGGTTATGGAGTTTCGTCTCGCACCAGGAACTTGGGATAATATTGTCGAGGTGCCATCCACCGGATGAGACTTTAAACGAAGCTGCCCAGCTCTGGTATCTGTCCAAGTGCTGTTGGAATGTCTCCTGATGCTACACTATTAAAAATCTAACAGCACAAAGTTATGTTACAGAGCTATGACTGTATACTTATTGATGGTGGTATATATGCATTGCATCTTTTCCTCTAGCCATGCCCCCTGACCAAGGGCTAGGACTCGAAGTGCCGGAGTAAGTGTTGTGTGTGGTCTCACTCGACTCAGCACGCTCTTTATGAAGCAATAAAGCCTCTAAAAATTACATTGCTTTGAGTGTGCATCCTTTTCTGGCTATGGAGTGCAGTTCCTCCTTAATTCTTAAGAATAGGGGAATTATATTAAAATCCAATCAGTAACAGACAAAAATAACCATTTAATTACATTCTTGTGCAAAATTTAAACAAACACTCCTTTTTAAAGGACAACTAAACAAACAAAAGTCTATTCAGTACACAGTCACCTAGATATTTTAATATACAATAAGATGAAAGGAAATCCTAAAAAGGGAAGAAATGAAAATTCATAAACTGAAAACCTAAATACAAAAAACTGTGAAAGCATAAAGAAACAAAACAAAGGTTGACATTTTCATTTAGGAAAAATCCAGGACATATTTTTCCAAACAGTAATTTGAGCAGAACTCAATAACTGATTCTGTTCTCTATTGTATATACCATGGATGGACACAGTGGTCATATGTTTCAGATCAGAAATGTGATTAAAATAGTCCTGAAGTATCAGCTGACCTCTCACTTGCCAAATGAAGAATTTGATTACAGCAAATTATAAGGCAGTAGTACGTCTCTGATATTTGTTCTGTCCTATCCTGCTGGAACCAGAACTGAAATCCTCATACAAAATAGGACAAAACAGAAGTTCCTGACACACACAGGCGGCATGCCTTCAAAAGGATTTAATATATAAGGAATACATAATTGGTTGCAGGGAATAACATATTTACTTCCACTAGTGAATGGTAAGACCCATAACTCATGAGTGACGTGGCCACGACTTCGTTTTGAAGGTCTTACCATTCATGTGGAGATAAATGTGTTATTTTACTGCAACCCATTATGGATTGGATACATACCACACTATTTGTAAAGGGTTGGTAAGTGTTTGCCTGGTTTTAGATTAAAACTGCATTTCTTTTCACTATGAATTCTTTGTCTGGCCCACTGTTCTCTGTGCTGTCTTTACAGATTTAAGTGTAAACAACATGATCTAAATGAAATAAATTGTGTCCTAAATGAAAATAAATATTTCTACCAAAACGATATGATTTATTTACCCAATTACTCCCTAAGCCTGCCACACAGCCACCTCTCCTGACCGCCTCTAAGATCAAGTGCCACTGGATCCAGCCCTTGATTCAGGCCACCAGATTCCTGCCAGGCATGGCCGCAGCTCCCTTAGCCTGCCGCACAGCCACCTCTCCTGTCCACCTCTAAGATCAAGTGCCACTGGATCCAGCCCTTGATTCAGGGTTCCTGATCCCTGCCAGGTGCAGCCGCAGCTCTCTAAGCCTGCTGCACAGCCACCTCTCTTGCCCACCTCTAAGATCAAGTGCCACTGGATCCAGCCCTTGATTTGGGGTTCCTGATCCCTGCCAGGTGCAGCCGCGGCTCTCTAAGCCTCCTGCACAGCCACCTCTCCTGCCCACCTCTAAGATCAAGCACCACCGAATCCAGCCCTTGATTCGGGCCACCAGATCCCTGCCAGGCACGGCTGCGGTGCCCTATGCCTGCCACACAGCCACCTCTCCTGCCCGCCTCCAAGATCAAGTGCCACTGGATAAGATTTCAGCCTGGGGCTGGGGAAGTTGTGAGCAGCTGCCATTGACTGAAGCACTCAGAGCTTCGTGCCCTGATTGGGCTCCTGCTTCATGGGCTGCTTTTGATTGGCTGGCTCTGTCTCTCTGCCTTGCTCTGCTCGCCGGGTGCTGTGGCCATAGACTTTTTTTTTTGGTATTATTTTTGAGCTCTGCTACCCCCAGCTCCGCCTGCCTCCCCGTGCCATTCCCGGACATGAGACCCTCCTTCCACACCTCGCGACTTACCCTTCAAGGCAGGGTGGTGAGGAGCACCTGACCCACCACAACAGATCCATGCCAGGGAGGCGCCCTCCAGGAATGGCACCAGGAACGACGTCTGCTGCCGGGCCCATTTTGTTTTTCTTGCCCCCGATGACGACAGGCATGCTGCACGACGCTAGCGACTGAGTGCGCGACGCCCCTGCACACTCAGTCAAGCCGCCAGCCACATCCAGCCCTCCCTAGTCTTACGGCTACATGTTGTCGGTCCCCAGCCTCCGCTTAGGTCAGACAAGCACCGCCGACCAAATCCTCTCCACCCTGAGATGGAGAGCAGTCCTCCTGGATGCTCAATCCATCTCCCTGGCCCATTCCAAACACGGGTCGCCGGGCGGGCGCGAGGTGTGGCGCCCAGCGCCAACCTCAGCGCCACCGGGCCAGCGTAGGCTATAGACTTTAATTGTATTTAGTCAGAATTTATTTAGAACTGCTGCTAGGATTTTTTCTGTGTACCAAATGTATTTTTTAAACAGTGTTTCCGTACAGTAATTTTTTAGCCTGCTTCACTGTTTTTCCCTCTCTGCTCACCCCCTCTCCTGCCCCTTGTTTTTCTAGCCTGTAACTCCTCTCTATGCTTCCTAGCCACCTCTGTCTTGCACCTCACCTCCCGTGGTGCCAGGGCCAGCTCAACTAATTTGGTCTTTGTCCTCGGTTGCCTCCCCCACCCGCCATTAACTTCTTGCCTCTCTTCCTTTCTCTGGCTTCCTGCCCCCTGATTTAGCTCCTGCATCATCTGCCTTTGCTTCCCTTCCCTTAAATTAATCTCTTTCTCTCTCCTCTCTTCCCCTCCCTCAGATCCAGCCCTTGATTCAGGCCACCGGATCCCTGCAAGGTGGGAACATGGGTCCCTAAGCCTGCCACACAGCCACCTCTCCTGCCTGCTTCTAAGATCAAGCACCACCAGGTAAGATTTCAGCCTGGGGTCGGGGAAGCCGTGAGCAGCTGCCATTGTTTGAAGCGTTCACAGCTTCATGCTCTGATTGAACTCCTGATTCATGGGCTGCTTCTGATTGGCTGTCTCTCTCTCTGCCTTGATCTGCTTGCAGGGTGCTGCACCCATAGACTTTAATTGTATTTTGCCATAAATTTGCACCCACCGCCCCACCTCCTACTTTACTTAAATACAGCTTTTGTTCTACCCCTCTCACTTTACGCTCCTCCGGACTTATCCTCATAGTTTTCCCCCCTTAGGACCTCCTCACCTGCCCACTCACCTCACCTCCTCCCATGCTCCACCTACCTCACACTGCCCCCTGCTTTTGCCAATCGCTATTTCTCCCCTCCACTCTCATATTTCCTTGCCATTACTTTTTCCTCCTCTCAGTCCTGACAGTACTGTGTCTTTCAGCCATTTAGCCATGTGCACACTCTTTTTCCTGTTCACTCTTCTTCTCTCCATCTCCTTTCTGCCTCCCCTCCTTACCACCTACTCACAACCTTCCACCTTCAGGGCATGCTCTACTATTCGCCTCCCCCTTCCCTTGGACTCCTTTTTGCTACTACCAGGATGCTATTAAAAATCACTGAGCTTGGGCCTTGGGTCAGCTCATCTCCACTCTCCCACAAAGCATTGCTCTGGGACCACTGTCTTGAACCTGCTACCAGATCTTACAAGAAAAGGTGTCGCAAAACTCTCAAGGAACTATGCCTAGGCTCAATGAAGCTCCTGCTCCTTCTTCTGCTGATCTCAGGAAACATCCACTCTAACCCTGATCCTATCCACTCTAGTAACGCAAAAACCTCTGTCACTCTCATCCTCGCAACCGTCAGTATCTGTAGTCTACTACCTAAGCTCGATACTCTTCATACCTTTACAAGCCAACATAACCCTGACATCCTTGTTGTTTTCGAGACCTGGCTGACACCCAAAGTCCCAGATCTGGCTATCTCCCTTCAAGGATACAATGTCTTTAGGCTGGATCGAATCTGTAAAAGAGGAGGGGGCTGTACCATCTATTTCAAAAACAATCTCATGGGGCACCCCATTGCAACCCTCCCTCCAGACTCTTTAGCTCAGATTCTACCTATCAAAATTCTCTTGGGGCCAACCACAAAGCTCTGACAATTGTTTCAGTTTACATCCCACCAAAGGATCAAGGTCATGACCTCAATGATGTCCTCAGCTTTATCAGTACCCAACCCCCCGGCTCTGAACTTATCCTGCTGGGCGATTTCAATATATACTGTCTTGCATCTGATGCAGGTGGTCACAAGGATGCTGTTTCAGCTGCCAGCCTTATGCAGATGGTCGTCCTCCCCACAAGGACAGACTACAAAGCTGGCACTAGTATTCTTCTGGACTGGGTCCTTACCAGTCACCCCACCAGAATCTCCCACACCACTGTCCTCCCTGACTCACTCAGTGATAACGCCCCCATCATTTGTGATGGTCTAATAAATTTCTCAACCCCCCCCAATATTATCACCAGCAGAGTCCTCCCTCGTGAGCAACTTACCTACTTTAAGCACTACATGAGTCTGCAAGACTGGCTACCCATCTACAAGGTGACTGATGCTAACATGGCTCTGGACTACTTCATCACCACCTTCAATAGGGCCTGTGATTACTTTGCTCCTCTCAAAAAACATAAAGTGAAGGCCCTCTCTAACCCATGACTTACTGACGAGCTCCTTGCTCAGCTCAAATCAAGGGACCATCTTTGAGCACTGGCAAAAGCTACAGGCAGGCCATCTGACATTCAAAAATACAAGCATGCTTGAAACACCTGCACAAAATCCATCCGTCAAATGAAAAGTTCTTATTACAAGGATGTTCTCATCAATACCTGGGGTAATGGGAGAGCATTCTGGGACAATATCAAAGATGTTACAGGGAAGCAAACAAAAACTACCCCATCTATGCTAAACATTGATGGGTCCCTACTCTTGATCTTACAGTCATTGTCAATACCTTCAATGCTGCCTTCACTGACCTCAGTTCCATTCTTCCTTCTGACTTATTTGCAATAAATGACTCTCCCTTACTCATATACCCCTCCACCCCAACTAACCACCCTCCATTCTACTTTAAGGAGGTCAAGTTGAATGAAGCCCACCTCTATATCACCAAAGCAATCTCCAAGTCCAGAACAAGTGGTTACTCCTTGGACCTTAAGCTGCTGTCTCTCACCCTTGTAGAGGTGCTACTCCCATTAACCAAAATAATTAACCTCTCCCTTAGCCACTGTAAGTTCCCAGACAGATGGAAATCTGCCACTGTTACCCCAGTCCACAAAACTGGTGATAAGATCAATCATACAAACTATTGGCCGATATCCATATTGCCCCCACTCTCCAAAGCCCTTGACCGTATCATTGCGGACTAGTTCACTGACTACCTGGACAAATATAACATTCTTTGCGCACAACAACACGGCTTCAGAAAAGGTCATAGCACCACCTCTGCCCTCTTGGAGTTTACTGGAGTACTGCACAGCACCCTGGACAGTGGCCACCTAAGCAGTGCAGTCTTTATTGACCTGTCCAAGGCATTTGATGCTATCCTCCATCGGTTGCTAATCGACCAGCTCCTGAACGCTGGACTCTCGCACAACTCCACAATGTGGTTTAAAAGCTACCTCACTCCCCCATCATTTGTGAATGGTCTAATAAATTTCTCAACCCCCCCCAATATTATCACCAGCAGAGTCCTCCCTCGTGAGCAACTTACCTACCACTCACAAAGAGTAGAAATTGCCAATGCACTCTCTGATACTTTACCAGTTCGCTCTGGGGTCCCACAGGGATCCATACTGGGTCCACTTCTTTTTAGTCTTTTTATAAATTCCCTTCCCCACTCCTGCCCAGAACAAATCATTCTGTATGCTGATGATGCAGTTATTTTCTATTCACTCAAAGATCCCACACTATTTCAACTCAATCTACAGTATGGCTTCACCTCGGTTGAGAACTGGTTCACTAACCATAAGCTTGTCCTTAATCATAAAAGACAAAGTCGATGCTCTTCTGCAGCTCCCACAATGTGCACAAGCAACACCCCCTGACTAACTCCACCAGCACGGGGAATGCCTCAAACAGGTCCAATCTTTCAAAAACCTAGGGATCCTGCTTGACCCCAATCTAGCCTCTGGGGCCCACATTGTTGGCATTGCAAAAGCGCTAATACGCGGCTAAGTTTATTGTTAAAGCACAGGCAACATCTCACCCTGGAAGCCTTGAAGATCGCTGTCCTGAGTTCCGTGGTCTACATTATTGATTGCGACCTAATCATCTATGGCTCAGCCACAGCAACCACTCTCAGACACATATCAACAGTCCTTAATAAAGCCTGTTGGCTAATCACTGGAGCCAACTGTCTCACTCATATCTGTAACCTTTATGCTCAATCTGGATGGCTCCAACTCTCTCACCGGATCAAGTATTTAACCTGCACAATGGTGAAAAAAATCATCTTGGGTCTTGCACCTGCAGGTATCCAAGCTCTACTACTCAATTGTACTAATCTGTGAAGCTCCAGGAGATCCAAAATGCAGCTCTTGCAGGTTCCTCACTGCCGCACTACCCAGGGTCAATGATCCTTCACCCATAGGGCTCCCTCATGGCTGAATGGTCTCAGCACCACCATCACCTCAGCTCCCATGCTGGGTGTGTTTAAAACCAGACTCTGACTCCATCTTACTGCCTCCAGCTCTTGTGATTGCCCCACATAAATCACACTCACTTGCCATTCTCCAGCAGCCTTACCTTCCCTCCCTCAGTACTTATCCCCTATCATTCCTCTCCATCCTCCCCTCCTACCCCCCACTTTTACTTATTTTTTCCCTCTCCCCACCCCACTCTAGCACTTCCCCTGTTATGTCTGACAATGCTACCAGCAGCTACGTGTCTCCCACTCTTTTGTTCTTCCCCCCTGCTAATTGTTACTGTTCCTGGCCATACTGTTGAATGAACCTCTCTAATTGTGTTACCTAACTATTATCTGTTCAATTGCTCTGCTATATGCCACAATGTTATTTCTGTTGTATCCTCTGTATTGTTTCATTTGATGTGGAACCTTTGTAAAAGAGCCTTGGTTCAAAGGTATTTGTAATCCTAGAATCAAATAAAATAAAAAAAAAAAAATCACCAATGGCATATAGGGAATATTGCATGGGGCTCTTGTGTATAAGCTTTTTCATTTCCCCTGGAAAGTTGGAATGTTGGCAACAATGTTCCCTGGCAACAAGTGGCACAGCCGTGAGTGCAAGGGAGCACTGTCACCAACATGGCAGAAGTAAAAAGCATATACACAAGAGTCCCATGCAATGACCTATTTATTCCATTGTGTAGATGGCCTGCAGAGGAATCATTTAATACCTTGTCCAGAAGGCTTGTCATATGTTATTTGAGAGACTATTAATTGAAAGTGTGGGAGCCCCCCATAACTGAGCACAAGCAGCATATACAGTATGTGGTTCCATGACCTGATTCTAGTAGTGAATGGTGAGTGAAAGTTCAAACTTTAGTGGCAAGAGCAGCAGCGGATGCAGCAACAAATGTAGCAGGGTCTGTTGTGACGTACCTGCCAACAACCCTGTAGAGAGATGAAAAAATGTGTTTATCCTACAGCTACCTAATAACATAATTTGAGTTCATTTATACTCCCCACCTCATGGTTTAAATGGGGAATATCACATGGGCTGTGGAGTGTAAACTTTATTTTCCTCTGGAATGTAGTCAACAATGCCCTCCTGTCACAAGTGGCTCAGCCACGAGTACAAGGGAGCATTGTTGCCTACATGGCAGAGGAAAATAAAAATCTTACACACTAGAGTCACTTGCAGTGTTCTACTTATACTACTGGGTCTAGTCCTTGTGACATACCTTCAAGGATAACAACCCTGTAGGGATGATAAAAAAAAGCTATTATTCCTGCAGGTACCTAATAACATGTTTTATTGAGTTCACTTATACTTCTCCTCAATGTTATAAATGGGCATTCCACAAATAAATGTTCATGAGTTTCCAAAGCTGATTCACACCATTGTCTGGGACAAAATCTTTCATTCAAACCTTAACGCATTTTATTATTTTGTACGCCCAACCTCCCATGGCTGCAGAGCCACAAAGAATCCCACATCCTGTCAGATATTTGTCTGTCAATTAACACTCAAAAGGTATAAGAGTAGGGGAGGTTTTTACTGAAAAAAGGATATCATCAAATGCCACTCTATCTATATAAATGCACGTGTCATCCATATAATCAGCCACCTATACAGGCTGAGATGCTCCAGGCATCCTCAGGCCCATAATATCCGGGTGTTGAGTTGAAAGCCTCAGTACTGGGTCAAGACCAACACACACATACAGTAGAAGACTGAGGGGGCAGCCTTGCCTAACTCCCCATTTAAACCAACTGTCTTCCTTTAAATGATTAAACATATAGCTAAAATTGTGCAAAAAATTCTATCTCCAATTTTGAATTCAGCAGGGAGGCCATTAAGACCAGGAGCAGTTTTAATCTTTACATTTTTGATAACCCATTCAACTTCTTCAGGAATAATACACCAGATCAAATCACCCTTAATATCATCTGGCAAGTAACTTGGCAGGGAACACCAGGAGGAAGGAGTGCTGTGTGATTGGACTTCTCTACTGGGACTATATTACCCTCCTTCCCTCCCTCCCTCCCAAACCTATAGTAGCAGCCACAGACACTGCCAGCTATTTCCTGTATCTTCTGTGATATTTCCAGATATATCTAATGCTTTCTCCATTTCAACAGTAGGGCAGCAGAGAGAAACGCTTTAGAAATTTTGTGAAATATCTGGAAATAGCTGGCAATGTCTGTGGCTACAACTGTAGTTCTACTTTTATGGGCACAGGATTTGACTGACAACAGGAACTTCCTGTTTGGGAGCAGGAAGTGAGTGATCACAGAGCTACCAAAAGACTCACCATCCTAGAAGGGCAAGAGTAGCTCTCTGGCTCCCCCAGCTGCTGGAGGTCTGCTTTTGAGCAAGTAAGGAGTCTACTGAGAAATATAGGATCTTCTTGTCTCAGAACAGGACAACCTGGAGCTTAAAGGGCACAGAGGCAATAAGTAAGTAGGGAGAGAAGAAAAAGAAAAAAGAAAAAAAGGAAGGAAGGAATAAGACATGATGGGAGAGGTGCAGTGGCTGTGGAGCAGCAGTCTTCTGGGAGATGTTCTGGAGGATGCGGTGTTGTCCCATCTGCAGGCACCTCTCTGGGCTGAGAGAGGAGGGTGCTCATCTCCAGGCTGAGTTGGCCAGGATTTGTGGGACATCCTCTTCCATCCAAGGACCACCAGGGCCACTGCCATTGCCTCAGAGGTTGCCAAGAAAGAGGAGCAGTTGGACCACTGTGGGCTCAGGGAGGGTGAGGGTGGAGGAACAGATGCACATCCCTCCAGTTGTACCTCTCCACAATTCCTATGCCCTTCTGGCAAAGTGAGGTTCCTCTGTGGAGGCACCCGCAGTGGAGACCAAGGAGGATGTGGGGAACCTCCACAAGGGAGACCCACAGGAGGGTGGCATGGGATCCCACAGGAGAAGGAAACAACTCCTGGTGGGGGACTCCATTGTTAGGAAGGTAGAACTGGGGGAGGAAGGGGAGAGGGAGGTAAGGTGCCTGCCTGGTGCCATGGCTTGGAGGGACAGGGAGCAGATCCTCAGGATTGCCAGAGAAGTTGCACAGGGGATGAAGCTGGATGTCATTGTCCACCTAGGGACAAATGACCTGGCTAAAAAAGGGATCAGAGCACCGCAGAAAAAGTTTGTGGAGTTGGGGAGGGGCCTTAGACAAGTAGCATGCATGGTAACCTTCTCGGAGGTGCTGCCTGTCTGTCATAGGTGAGGCTAGGGTGCTCTACACCATAGGATTCAATCAGTGGTTGAAACACTGGTGCAGAGCTCAGGGATTTAGCTTCATTGGGGACTGGGGGTCCACCTGGAGTGATGCAGGCCTGTAGTGGCATGATGGGCTGCATCCGTCCAGGAGAGGAACCAGGATCCTAGGTGATAGGTTTAAATGCTTCATTGGCAACCATTTAAACTGGCCAAGGGAGAGGCACTGGAAAGGAACAGGGAAATCCTAGCCCCCCAAAAAATCAGGGTAGTAAGTGAGGTAAACACCAAGACAGAGATGCCGATAAGGAGACGGGCAGTGGGGGAATGGAGAAAGTGACAAAGCCAGTAAGGACAGGGATGAGGCAAAAAGGAGTAAGGCAATCAGGAAATAGAAGGTAATGAGTACCAATGCCCGTAGTCTGGGCAACAAGCTCCCTGAACTGGTGGCCTTGATGGGAGAGAGATGCCTGGATATTGTAGCAGTCACAGAAACATGGTACACAGAGAACCATGGCTGGGATGTTAACATACCAGGGTAGTTGGGGAACTACAGACTAGTCAGTCTTACGTCAGTAGTGGACAAGATTAAGGAGGCACTCCTTAAGGAAAGTATAGTGCAACACCTGGAATCCATAGGGGCACAGGATCCAAGACAGCATGGGTTTACAAAAGGAAGGTCCTGTCAAACTAATCTCATAGATTTCTTTGACTGGGTAACCAGAGTGGTGGACCAAGGGGAGCAGTTGATGTCACCTACCTTGACTTCAGCAAAGCTTTTGACACTGCTCCACATAGAAGATTGATAAATAAGCTGGGTAGGCCTGGGGTGGGCTGTGGTTACCGCTGGGTGGCAGGATGGTTGACAGGCATAAACAGAGAGTGGTGGTAAATGGTACAGTCAGAAGAGATGCAAGTCACAAGTGGGGTACCTCAGGGATCAGTCCTGGGGCCAGTCCTCAACATCTTCTTATTAGTGACCTTGCAGATGGACTAGAGGGTAAGGCTTGTCTGTTTGCAGATGACACCAAGATCTGCAACAGAGTAGATGATCCAGATGGGGTGGGCAGAATGAGAAGAGATTTGGATAAACTAGCAAAATGGTCAGAAGAGTGGCAACTGGGATTTAGTGCAAAGAAGTGCAAGATCATGCACATAGGGAACAGAAACCCTGAAGCCACCTATAGGCTGGGAGGAGTTGCAAGCAGTCACAAAGGAAGAAAGAGACTTGGGCATCATCATCACTGATGATCTGAAATCATCCAAGCAGACCTCTAAAGCAGTAGGTAAGGCTAGGGGGGTGTTAGGGTGTATTAGTAGGGGTATCACAAGTCACAAGAGGGAGGTAATAATCCCTCTTTACAAGACACTGGTTAGGCCCCATCTGGAGTACTGCGTGCAGTATTGGAGGCCACACCTTCATAAGGACATTAACCAAATTGAGGCAGTCCAGAGAAGGGCAACCAAAATGGTGCAGGGACTGCATCAGAAGGCATATGAGGACAGATTAACAAAGCTCAATATGTATACCCTTGAGCAAAGAAGGGAGAGAGGTGATATGATCGAGGCATTCAAACACCTTAAGGGCATTAACAAGGTGAAAGAGTCTAACATGTTTAAATATAAGAAAAATAGCAGGACAAGAGGACACAGCATGAGATTAGAGGGGGGCTGATTAAGGGGGAATGTGAGGAAATTCTTTTTCACAGAAAGGGTGGTGGATGCATGGAATGACTTGCCACAAGAAGTGGTGGCTACGAATACAGTGCAGGGCTTCAAACAGGCATGGGATAGGCATAAGTGAGCAATACAAATGACTATGAATAGATAGGCCACTGACAGAGCAAAGGCTGATGGCACATTTATAAGGTAGAAAAAAGAAATGGGCAGACTGGATGGGCCTTGCGGTCCTTATCTGCCGTCAACTTCTATGTTTCTATGTTTACATAACCTAAGGAGAGACAGGTAGGGGTGAAGAGGGGGAGGAGTAGCTCTCTATGTAAAGGAAGGGATAAAAGCAACTGAACAAAAGAGTAAACAGGGAAGGGAGGAGGCACTGTGGGTCACCTTAGAGACTGGAAATAGCACCACAATCCGCACAGGGGTTGTGTACAGACCCCCATGTCAGGGGGAGGGAATGGTCAAGAATATGATAGAAGGCATTCTTAGGATGGCAGAGAAAGGGGAGATACTGTTGATGGGAGACCTGAATATGCCAGATGTTAACTGGAGCACATTTGCTGCAGCCACATCCAAGAGCTGGGCCATTCTTGATGCCCTACAGGTGGCATGTCTCAGACAGCTAGTTTAGGAACCCACTCGTGAAGGAGCAGTCTTAGACCTCATACTCTCAAATGGGAACAGTGAGAGGATCTTAGATCTAGAAGTGGGTTACAATCTGGGAACAAGTGACCATCAAATAGTGTGGTTTCGATAAACTCAGCTATAGAATCATGCCATACAAAAGTGAGGGTACTGAACTTCAGAAGGGCTGACTTTGGCAAGATAGGAGAGTGCCTTAGAAAAGCACTAGCAAACAGGCTAGAAGGAGGGGTGGAGCAACAATGGGGAAACATCAAAACTGTCATCACAGAGGCAACACGCCTTTGTGTGAAATAAATAAATCAAAACAAAATAAATAGCCACTATGGTTCTCAAAAGAGGTGGCTGGGAATGTCAGGGAGAAAAAGATAGCATTCAGGAAGTATAAGGAAACACAGAAGGAGCAGGACAGAGAGCTGTACCAGTTAAGGCAGAAGGAAGCAGGGAAGGGAAGTCAGAATAGCAAAGGCCCAAACTGAGGAAAAGATAGCCAACTCGGTTAAGAAGGGGATAAAACCTTTTATAGGTATATCAGGGAGTGTAGAAAGACAAGGGGAGGTATAGTGAGGCTGAACAGAATGGATGGTGGGTGGGCAGAGGGGTACCGTGAAAAAGCAGGGATACTGAATGAATATTCCTGCTCAGTATTCACAAAACAGGAGGAGAGGGAGGTGCCTAATCCAATTAACAAAAGCACTCTTGATAGGGGGGTCAATCCCAGTCCTTTCACAGAAGAAAGGGTTCTGAAAGAACTCCTAAAACTGAAGGCAGACAAAGCAATGAGGCCTGACAGAATTCACCCCAGAATTCTAAAAGAATTAAGGAGAGAACTAGTGAAACCACTGACTATCCTTTTTAACAAATCATGGGAGGATGGTGTGGTACCTGAGGACTGGAGGAAGGCAGATGTGATTCCCCTTCACAAAGTGGGAGCAAGACAGAGGCAGGAAACTACGGACCTGTCAGTTTGACCTCTGTGATAGGGAAAGTGGTGGAATCACTTCTGAAAGAAAGAATTGTTGAGTACCTAGAGGCCAGTGGGGCACAGGACCCAAGGCAGCATGGGCTCACAGCAGGAAGGTCATGTCAGACGAATCTAATTGATTTCTTTGACTGGGTGACCAAAGTAGCAGACCAGGGAAGGGCTGTGGAAATAGCCTACCTAGTCTTTAGCAAGTCATTTGTCACAGTCCCACACAAAAGATTAATAGTCAAATTAACCAGCCTGGGAGTGGTCCCAGGGTGGTAGCCTGGGTAAAACATTGGCTGGACAACAGGACACAGAAGGTAATTGTAAATGGAGTCCACTCTGAAGAAAGAGGGTTACCAGTGGGGTACCGTGAGGGTTCAGTACTGGGTCCAGTCCTTTTAATGTCTTTATAAGTGACATTGCAGAGGGACTGAAGGAAAAGATGCCTCTTTGCAGATGACACAAAGATCTGCAACAGGGTTGATACACAAGGAGGTGTGGAAAGGATGAGAAGGGACTTGACAAGGTTGGAGGAATGGTCAGAAGTATTGCAGCTTGGATTCAATGCAAAGAAGTGCAAAATAATGCACCTGGGAAACAAAAACCCAGGGGAAGATTACACAATGGGGGGGGGGGAGGTAGTAACAACAACAAAAATGGAAAGAGACATGGGTGTTATCATATCAGATGACCTTAAGGTTAGCAAACAATGTGAGAAGGCAGTAGGGAGGGCTGGCGGTATACTGGGATGTTTAGGGAGAGGCATCACCAGCAGAAAACAGGAAGTTGTTATCCCTCTGTACAGACAGTTGATGAGACCCCATCTGGAGTACTACATCCAGTTCTGGAGACCCAGTCTCTGCAAGGACATAGACAGGATAGAGGCAGTCCAGAGGAGGGCAACTAAAATGGTACAGCATCTGCAAAATAAGCTATACGAAGAGAAAGAGACTAAAGGAGCTTAATATGTATACCCTTGAGGAAAGGAAGGAGAGGGGGACATGATAGACACTTTTAAGTACCTCAGTGGAATCAACAAAGTCCAAGAGGGTAGCATCTTTCAGAAAAAGAAATGTGCAAGAACAAGGGGACACAATTTAAACATGGGGGGGGGGTTCAGGGGCAATGTGAGGAAGTATTTTTTCAGAGAGGGTGGTGGATGCATGGAACAGCCTTCCTGAGGAGGTTGTGGGGTCTAAAACTGTGGGAGAATTCAAGAATACATGGGACAGACAGAAAGCAATTCTTGTGGGAGGTAAGAAGAAATAGGCTGTTGGTTAACTAGGAACTGCAGCTTATCCTGTAGGTAGGGAAGTGGGCAGACTAGGTGGGCCAAGTGGTCCATATCTGCCATCAAAGTCTGTATTTCTATGTTCTATGTTTCTACTACACAGTCACATATGAATACTTCTATATCCCCTAATACAGGGAACTGGATACCAACATCTAAATCAGATGTTTTTCTATAATGTCTATTATCTCATTGTTTCCTGCAACCACTTTCCCACTGTCATCCATGAAACCTGAAAAAAAATTCTGACTCTGTCCTTGCACCTTTAATAAATATTACCTAATGCCATGTTCCCTTGAGCACCATACCTATGGGCCATCAAAAGAGAAGTGGTCCCGTCATATTGTAAAGATATAATTTCTGTTTTTATGCACCTAACTTGTTCTGACAACAAATGAGGGTCAGTCCTGATTTGAGAGAGGGTAGGCAAGACATTTGCCTTAAATCTAAATATTTAACTCATTCTCTCCCGGTGGCCATTTTGGGTCGGGCTCCGAAATGGATGGTCCCAACACCATATGGAGACTTCGGGACTGAAGGAGTTTAAGGTAAGGGTTTCTTTTCTTATCTTTCAAGGTTTCTATTAAGAGTGACTTTGTAACTTTCTTTGTATCTTCTCACCATATTCCAGGTCATCATAAAGACACAGTACAGTTTCTGCAGCATGCAGGAGATTCCTCAAAGCTATCTTAATATCGGAGTCTTCTAATAATAGAATAATTAACCACAATATTCCTGGTCCAGAGGACTTCTGTTACCACATTCTCAAAATGTCCCCTAATACATAGCTTGAGTTTTCCAGAGGAGTTAACAAAACAGTTTTTGTAGCAACATTGTGTGATTAAAAAAAAGTCTGTTTTAGTAGCCAGTTTGTTTATAATAAGTGTTTCCTTCTGTTTGAGCAGTTCCATGTGCATCTCTCAGTCCTGCACCAGTCACCATCTTAACTAGCAAGTCAGAATTGCAAAACATTTTATCTGTTGTGACTTATCAGCTTGGGTAAGACACAGTTGAAATCACTACCCAAAATTACAGTAAGTCCTTTGCAGTATAGAGATGAGGTTGAATTTGTGTGAATAGGACTGTCATATAACATTTAGTCTGAGGGACATAATGTAATTATTCTTAATTTAGACTTTTCAGTTTCCACATTTAACAGAAATGCCCTCCTGGGACATACAGTACATCTACCAAATGAGAAACTGTCTTCTTCGAAATTTTAAATAGTATTCCAACCCATCGCATTTATCAGCTCTGAAAGACAGAAATGAAGGCCCCCAGCACAATGTTTTTCTTTCCTGACTTAATTTGCTAGTCGAGCTCAACCTCATTTCCTTTAGTAAATAAACATCGACAGGTACATCTTTAAGAACAGAATGTGTTAACAATCGTCTTTCAGGAGATTTAATGCTGTTGATATCAATAGTTGTAATATTTAACTCCATCTCACATGTCATATGTCAAGCTTGCAAATGGGGTGTGGCAAAGAATCTCTGTCCTTTTCCACTTCTGCCTCACCTTGCTTGAGAGTTAGACTGATTTTTCTCTTCTTTGAAGCTTTTTTTCAGACTGGTTTTCTTCTTTTGTCTCAGACGAGATCATTCTGGTAGATCTAGTGGATGATTCTACAGACTCTGCATCACTGTTTGCGTTTCCTCAATCCCTTTGACTGGATAGTACATTAAATATATTTTCAAGTGGCACTGCAATCCCAATAAACTCTTTCCATAATGTATTTGATTTAGGTGGATGGTCACATGTGCTTCTCCTTCATGTAACCATCGTCATCCCTGTTGGTGCTGGCACCATGTTTTCTTGATCCACAGTTTGGGGTTCAGAGTTAGGATGGTACATTAAATTTATTTTCAAGTGGCACTGCAATCCCAATAAACTCTTTCCATAATGTATTTGATTTAGGTGGATGGTCACATGTGCTTCTCCTTCATGTAACCATCGTCATCCTTGTTGGTGCTGGCACCATGTTTTCTTCATCCATAGTTTGAGGTTCAGGGTTGTCATCCTTATTTATCTGCACAAGTGGTGCTTCTTGTGCCTGAGAATATTCAGACTCTGATGCCCTGTCCTTCTCTATCGCTTGCTCCACATTATTCTCCAGTGAGATTATAACCATGGTGTCTTGTTCACTAGGTTGTTCTTGTCTTGTGGGTGGAGGAGTAGAGCCAGGCTCATTTGCCTGAGTGACTTCTGCTCTTTTTAGTTCTTTGTGTTGTTGGTTTCCTGGTTTGTTGTTATCTCTCCTGGGCCTAGGCCTGCTGTTGCCTCATTAATCCGTCCTTTTGGAGCTTGTTTTAATAAATCATCTTAGTCAGGTCTATCCAACTGATTATGAGTAGCCCATGGACAGATTCTCTATGAGTGACCGGATTCTTCACAAAGGTTACGGCACAAGTCATTTTGACAGAATTAGCTCAAATGTCCATATTCCATCAGGCAGGATGTACACTTTGATCACATGCACTGCTAAGATGATTAGGAGATCCACACTTAGAACAGGTCTTAGGCTGTTCCTTGTAAAAACAATGTCCTCTATCTCTGCCTAGATAGCAACAACTTTGCAGATGGGAAATACCTTTGTGTGCCTCAGTTGAATGTGAAATTTTCACCCTCCCATCCATATTTATGTACACCGGCTGTTCTAAATCCAGTTTGTACTTGGTACAAACAGGAGGCATTGCTGCGTGAGTTTGTTGCAGAGTGTGGAGAGCTGGAGAGACTTGGGAGAAAAAAAGACTTGCTGGTGAAAAACAGATAGACACTGCCACACAGCTGTGGTTTACCCAGCAACAATCAAACAGAGTGCCACTGTCTGGTTTAGTTCTACGTAAGAAGGTGGTCCAGTTTACCAAGCAGCTCTATGGTGAGGACAGCCACTTCAAATCATCTGCTGGCTGGCTCTGGCACTTCCAGAGAAGACATGGCATTAGGCGAGTGGCAGTAACCGGTGAGCAGCACTCTTGTGGTGATCTTACAGCAGCAGAGATTCTTCTAAAACTGAGATGTAATCTTGTCCGGAGGGTACATGCCAGAACAGGTGTACAATACTGACGAGATTGGCCTGTTCTGGCAGTGCCTCCCTGATGTCACTCTGGCATCAAAAAAAGAAGAAAACACCAGTAAAGGCTTCAAGGTATCAAAAGACTAGGTCACATTGCTGTTTTGCACTAATGCTTCAAGAACACACAAGGTGACTCCCTTGTGTATTGGAAAGTTTGCGAAGCTGCACTGTTTCCACCACATAAACTTAAATGCATTGCTTGTTGAGTATGCCCACAGCAAGAATGCATGGATGACAAGTGGGATTTTCCAACACTGGTTCATTAACACATTCATTCCAGCAGTTCGGAGACATCTAAGACTGAAAGGTCTCCCCCCCAAAGCATTGCTTCTACTTGACCAATGCCCCGCACACCCATCAGAATCTTCATTTAAATCTAGAGATGGCAACATTAAAACCCTATTCTTGCCCAAGAATACAACTTCTAGAATCCGCCAATGGACAGGGGCATTATAGCAACTTTCAAGAAACATTATCTGAAAAGACTCCTTAGCAATCTTGTTGCCTGTTCTGAGGAAACTATAGTTACCAAGTTTCAAAAGAAATTAAACTTGTTAAAAGTGCTTACAATTGCTGGTGAGGCATGGAGCAATGTGTCAGAACCAGGGACCCTGGTTTTCCATTTTTAACGGTAACAATCACGGAGTCCTGCTTGGTTTGCAGATTTTGAATTCTTGTACCAGTGCCTCACGGAAATTGCATGTCACTGCACAGAATCTCTAAGATTTCACATTTCTTTAAATGTTTTTTATTTTCTCTTTCTGTGTCTCCTTCTCACAGCATCAGTCTCCACTTTTCAGGCTGGGTATACCTTAGCTTCACCCCCAGGTAATGCTCAGGAGATCCTGTGGTCCTGCCCCTATCCTGCTTGGGTTGTACCCCCACCAGGTGGAAAGGTAGGGGACCCCAGGACCCATCCACACTCCCTTAATGTGTGTCAGAAAGCTCAGTGGGTCCCTCATGGAGCTTGGTTATGAAGTCTGGGGCACCTGGGTCTCTTCTGCCACTGACCAATGTGGGGTGATTGTTCCTGGTTTTCTGATCTCTGTACCTGAGGGCACTGGCACTAGAGGAGATCCAAGGAGGAAGGTCACATAGAGACATGCCACTGCTCCAGATCATGGCTAGGATCCTCCGATCCTGATCACTCTGCAGCACCATTGCATCACCACCCATGGTCACACAGGTGGTGGTAAAGCAGCAGGACCTGCAGCCCACCCTTCCCAGAGCATGACAGCAGTCCCCCAGGTGCTCGATTCTACTTCTCTGGCCAGACCTCCCACAACCCAAGTTTGCTTCTGACCCTGGGTCACTGGCATTGCAAGCAGTAGCGCTACCGCAGCGCCAGCAGGCCAACCCAGATTTCAGCATCTGAAAATGAATGTTGCTGTGCTTTGCATTCTTTTGGCTTTGCTGCATATAGAGTCAGTAAGGAAATCATCCGCACTGCTTTGTAGTAATCAGCTATTCAGTTTAACCACTCATGCCTAGTGGTTAGAGTAATAAGCAATGAATGAACTGGGTACATCCAGCAGACTTTGGTTTGATTCCCTCATCCTCCACTTGCATATTGTTTGACTCCAAGCAAGTCACTTAACCTTCCCAGTGCTTATAGGTCACTTCTGAAAACAGGCAGTCCTGCCTAGTGGGCTTTACCTGCTTTACAAAGAATTAAAACAAAAATACCAATATATGTTTATTACATCATAAAATAGTAGTCAGGGTACCATGTAATTTACCTGAGTTTTACTTGGGCTGAAATTATTTGTATAGGTAAAGATAAATGTTCAGATACATTTTATGTGTTTTATAAGTTTGTTTTAAGATTTTAGTCAGGTGTTTATTGTATTCTTTGCATATAAGTATCTAGGTTGTAGGTTGCTAAATGCAGGACCACTGTTACTAACTAGCTTATTCAAGTTTATAACCAGTAGGGCCATCGACAATCCTCAGTTGTTTGAATGAAAACTAGTCTGAATTGAAGTATGTTCACAAAGAAGAAACTGCCTTACTACTTATGAAAATACTTCACAGTTAGCACCCCATTTAGGTGAATTGGATCATTTGTTGCTTTTCTCCCACCTACTGTTTCAGTCTCTGTGACAACAAAAGGTTTTATGACAGACTGCTTCAACAAAAAGTAAATGTTAAGTATTTAAGTGTACTTATGTTTGGCCAATGGATTTTGAAAGCACAGTCAATGACGTACAGAAGGCAATACCCCAGGGGCTATTTGATGCTGCTGGGCAGAGTAGTGCTCAATTCACATCTGAACAAAGACATGAAAAGTGGGAGACACCCTTTTCATGGACACAAAGGGGGAAAAAAAGCATCCACATGTCTGGTAAATGTATAAATCTATTTGAAAGTCCCTCACTAATCACTTGTGGATTTTTTAGGTGAAGACACTGTATTTCAAAGAAACAAATTCAAGTAGTTTTCTTACCCCCTGGCCATTCAGTCCTTCAGGCCTGCCAAGGCCCCATACCATCACTGCTGAATGCCGACCACCATCCACTGCTCCTTACTGCTGTGCTACCAGGTAACCCAAAGTAACCCTTCATTGAGTGGGTCCCTACCCCTGTGGGAGGCTACCAGGGGACAAGAATTGTCCTAAAGAGCTTCCAGTGTATCTTGGGCATGGCAGGTGTCAGGAAGGAGACATGTCTGGAGATTCTGGCTTATGGAGGGACCAACAGCTGTCCTTCGGTTGAGTCAGTGGGTGTTTTCCCATTTTCTTGGGAGCGTGACAGGCCACATGATGTCAAGGCACAAGCCGACGTCTGTCACGCTCCCTCTTGCAGTGAGGGCTGACATGTTGTCATGCCTCTGGCCTCCACCAGGGGCCAGAAAATGCTGAGCCATGAACTCACCCTCCCTCCCAGGAGAAGGTGAGTGGTCATTGGACACTCAAGCCTTCACCCACCAGCTGGCCCTCCAACACCCAAGTCTGTTCCCTAACCCTGATCAGCAGTATCACAGGCAGAAATCCAATTCAGGCAGTTAAATTATAGATAGGAAAATACAAAGGTAGTCCACCTTAGCGGTGATGGTTCAAATTAATTCACATCTGAGTTCTAACAAGCAAAGAGACCAAGTCATTTGTAACTGGTGCATGTGGGGTGTGGGTGCTGAAGAAAGGGAATCATAGTGCTGTCACTACTGCCATCATGCCAGATGGATGTGGACTGCATTGTTGCTACTGCCATCACACCGAAGGGGTGGGGGCTGTAGAGCTTCTGCCATCACCACTGGTGGATGGGGAATGTAGTACTGCTGCTGTCCCACCGGTGGGATGGGGGCCATAGTGCTGATACTGCCATTACACCACAGGAATGGTGAATGTAGTACTATTGCCATCACACCTAAGGGATGGGGGCCACAGTGCTGCTGCTTCTGTCACACCTGAGGGAGGGAGGGAGGTTGTAGTGCTTTTTGCTGCTGCCATCACACCAGTGGGAATGGGATCATAGTGCTGTTGGTGCTGCCATCGTACCTGAGGGATGGGGCTGTAGTGCTGCTTCCATTACACCTTAGGGATGGGGACTATAGTGTTGCTGCTGCCATCACATCTTGTACCTAAAATAACTTTAAATTGGTACAAGGATGGAAGGATGTGTAATAGTGGAAATCAAAATTGCTAAAATGCGTATTAGCAGAGTTAAAAATTGTTAAAGTACATAAAACCAAACACCGGTAAAAGCGGATTTTGGCTTAGCAGACACCGGTGATGATACCATTTTTTACAATGTGCAAAATGGAATATGCCCTTTCTCCATCCCAGTAAACCAGTGTCCCTGGTCAGAACCGACTGTGTGCCACTGCTGGCTAGCAACTCTGGGTCTGTCATTTGGGGGTGTGTTGCAACCTGATTTTGAACTGGAGTCCGATGATACAACATAGATTGCTACCATAGTGACACAGCTCACTTTTATTGAAAAAAAGGTAATCTGCCAGTGATGTAATTGATGATTAGATATCAGTTGATGACATGATTCCAACCAATGATCAGCTGACTGAGGCAGAGATAGTGAATGCAGTGATGGGAACAGAGCTGGAACGGGGACAGGAGCAGGCTGATGAAAGTAGAGACTCAGAAGAGTCAGAAGAAGAGAGTAAAGCAGTTCCACCAAGTTGTATTGCAGTTGCTGGACTGGAAACAGCTCTGGAGTGGTTACAGGCTCAGGATGTTACTGTAACTAAGACAGCTGTTGTCACATTCACAGGATTTGGCCCGAAACAAACAAAACAAGCAGAAAATCATTAAAGACTTTTTTTTAAAGGTTAATTACTGTAGAGTTGTGATTTAGTAAATGATTTAGTAAATGTACTGTTACTGTAACAAGCCGTATTCTACTGTCTCCATTTCTTTATGCTGTGTAGCACATTTTGCACTTTTTTACATTTTTAAAAGTATTTTAGAACCAAAGAGCCAAATTTAAACCAAACTATGCTATCAATGCAGTCACAAATACTGTTCTAGTACATCACATTAAACTTTGTTTAATAACTGACATTGTTTTTACTGTTTGTCTTTTGGTTTGTTTCTAACTGAGCAACACAGACAGCCACTCCCTCGATGTAACGAACATGCTGGTATAATGAATGTGCTTACTGGCTCCCATTCCATTCATTATAGCAAGGGAGAACTGTCATTGGTTTAGGGGGCTCAGAATGTCTCACCTTTGAGCAAGCCAGTTCAATTTATGCCTTTGTTCTTAAATTAAATATTAACAGTTCTCAGGACAGGCTTAGTTAGTGGAATGGCATGAAATGGTATCCAAACTACGGAGTATTTAGATTTATTATACTTTGTCTAGAAATGTTCCAAGGTTATAGCTGTTTTACAACAGAGGCAACAAGCCTTTATGTGTAGCAAATAAACAAATCAAAATGAAAGAAAAAGCCACTATGGTTCTCAAAAGAGGTGGCTGGGATAGTCATGGAGAAAAAGATAGCATTCAGGAAGTATAAGGAAACCCAGAAGGAGCAGGACAGACAGCTGTACCAGTTAAGGCAGACGGAAGCAGGGAGGGAAGTCAGAATAGCAAAGGTCCAAACTGAGGAAAAGATGGCCAACTCAGTTAAGAAGGGGGATAAAACCTTTTATAGGGAGAGCGTAGAAAGACAAAGGGAGGGATAGTGAGGCTGAATAGAATGAATCATGGGTAGGCAGAGGGGGACAGTGAAAAAGAAGGGATACTGAATGAATATTTCTCCTCAATATTCACAAAAGAGGAGGGGGAAGTGCTTAATCCAATTAACAGAAGCACTCTTGATAGGGGGGCCATTCCCAGCCCTTTCACAGAAGAAAGGGTTCTGCAAGAACTCCTAAAACTGAAGGTGGACAAAGCAATGGGGCCTGATGGAATTCACCCCAGAATTCTAAAATAATTAAGGGGGGAACTAGTGAAACCACTGACTACTCTTTTTAATAAATCATGGGAGGATGGTGTGGTACCCGAGGACTGGAGGAAGGTGGATGTGATTCCCCTCCACAAAAGTGGGACCAAGACAGAGGCAGGAAACTACAGACCTGTCAGTTTGACCTCTGTGGTAGGGAAAGTGATGGAATCACTTCTGAAGGAAATAATTGTTGAGTACCTAAAGGCCAGTGGGGCACAGGACCCAAGGCAGCATGGGTTCATAGCGGGAAGGTCATGTCACATGAATCTAATAGATTTCATTGACTAGGTGACCAAAGTAGTAGACCAGGGAGGGGCTGTGGACATGGCCTACCTAGACTTTAGCAAGGCATTTGACACAGTCCCACACAAGATTAATAGTCAATTAACCAGCCTGGGAGGGTCCCAGGGTGGTAGCCTGGTAAAACATTGGCTGAACAACAGGACACAGAAGGTAATTGTAAATGGAGTCCACTCTGAAGAAAGAGGGGTTATTAGGTACCGCAGGGTTCAGTACTGGGACTGGTGCTCTTTAATGTCTTCATCAGTGACATTGCAGAGGGACTAGAAGGAAAAGAATGCCTCTTTGCAGATGACACAAAGATCTGCAACAGGGTTGATACACAAGGAGGTGTGGAAAGGATGAGAAGGACTTGGCAAGGTTGGAGGAATGGTCAAAAGTATGGCAGCTAGGATTCAATGCAAAGAAGTGCAAAATAATGCACCTGGGAAACAAGAACCCAGGGAAGATTACACAATGGGGGTAGTAGCAACAACAAAAAGGAAAGGGACCTGGAGGTAATCATATCAGATGACCTTAAGGTTAGCAAGCAATGTGAGAAGGCAGTAGGGAGGGCAGGGGGTATACTGGGATGCATAGGGAGAGGCACCACCAGCAGAAAACAGGAAGTTGTTATCCCTCTGTACAGACAGTTGGTGAGACACCATCTGGAGTACTGCATCCAGTTCTGGAGACCCCATCTCTGCAAGGACATAGACAGGATAGAGGCAGTCCAGAGAAGACAACTAAAATGGTGTATGGTCTGCAAGAGAAGCCGTACGAGGAGAGACTAAAGGAGCTTAATATGTATACCCTTGAGGAAAGAAGGGAGAGGGGGGTCATGATAGAAACTTTTAAGTACCTCAGTGGAATCAACAAAGTCTAAGAGGGTAGCATCTTTCAGAAAAAGAGATGTGCAAGAACAAGGGGACGCAATTTAAAGATGGGGGGGGGCGGTTCCGGGGCAATGTGAGGAAGTATTTTTTCACAGATGGGGTAGTGGATGCATGGAACAGCCTTCCTGTGAGAAGTTGTGGGGTCTAAAACTGTGGAAGAATTCAAGAATGCATGAAACAGACATAAGACAATTCTTGCGGGGGATAGGAAGAAATAGGCTGTTGGTTAACTAGGGTCTGCGGCCTATCCTGTAGGTAGGGAAATGGACAGACTAGATCGGCCAAGCGGTCCTTATCTGCCATCAAAGTCTATGTTTCTATGTTTCTACATCAAATATAATGTCTCCAAATGCGTGTATTATAGCATAAATTTGAGATGAAAAGAAATTCATAGGATTTTTCATAATATTCTGCCAAATATACAGTATGCTCTATCTGGTGACAATTCCAGAGCTCCCGTTACACATTCACACTGCATTTTTCCTCTGATCAAGCATAATGGTAGAAATAAATAAACTGGACATTTGAAAGCCTTTTGAGTTTTGCTGAGGGCCAGCATTTCCAGTAGGGCCTCTGTTATTGCCTATATTTTGAGTGTAGTCATTTTTCCAACCCCCCCCCCCAGGTTGAGCTGCTTCTTGTCCTCCCAGCTGCTGTTCACTAGTACCAACCCAAGGATCTCTACTGGACTCAGCCCATATTTTGACTGATGAACCCACTTACATATATGGAGTAGGTTCAGTCTTTATAGGCTCTGAGGGTTCAGCTGGCATGATTACAGGGGGTACTGAATTTACCTCCAAAATGTCATCTGTGTCATGCCCTCTGGCAATAGCAGCCTCTTTACTTATGTGTGCCTGATCAGATTTAGAGGTGGTAGTCAGATCATCAGCTGGCTTACATTGCACTGTTTCAGTGCCCCGTGTTGATTTAAGCTGCGGTTCAGTAGTCTGTTCCCCAGTGTCTGTGCTCTCTCTGTTAATTGGTGCTGTTTCTGTGTTTATTGTTACTACATTTTCAAATGTCGCCTCAGGCTGTGCTTCAGGTGTAGTTTTCCATTGATCTGGCCATCCAGCTGTGATGTCAGCTGTGAGTTTACTGACTCAATTCATGGTGGTTGTCAAAGGCTCTTTAGAGTAACTGGAGAGTCATTTATCTCCAGCTGGAGATCTAGTCCAGTCAGCACCTAAAAGAACCTGCTCTACTAACCAGCCCTCCTCCATGGATGTACCTCTTGCTAATTTGTCATGCTGCAGATGTTCAGTGCTCATAGGCAGTTTCAGATCTGGTTAATGCCATGTCTCCAGAGCAGTAGCTGTAGGAACATTTTCTTTACTCAGCATGTTAGTCTGTACAAACAGATAATGAGTAATTTTCAAGTTCTATATTACTAGGAGCTGTATTTGTTACACATTCTGTGCCACCAGTACTCATTTAGGAAAATGATGGCACAAGATCTTTTGGAGGTGAAAATGTTCAACACAATACTCTCCATTTCAACCTCCTGGCTTCCCCTGAGAGGGAGGAGGCCATCCTCCTCATCCTAGCAGCATCTCCTTTTATGGCCACTCCAGGGTCAGCCATCTTGCCAGAAAGCAGTTCTCTGCAAATGTATGGCATTAAAGTTTAAATATTAAAGAATAAAATGATTTGGAACGTATCCAGAAATGGGCACTTAGAATTATTTTGAAGAGGGAAGTGGGGTACAAAGAGGGATTGAGGGTGTGTGGAACTGAACCATGAACCGAAAAGTGGGAAAGAATAGATAAAGATTTGTTGCAGATATGCAATGAAAGTCACTAGCTGCATAAACTTCTTCCTGCAACTCACATTTCAAGTTATAATTTAAGGAATCAGGTGAAATGGAATATGTTCAAAATAAGAATTAAGCTGTAAGAGAAATCCTTTTTTTGTTCAATACGTTTTGTTCAAAATGTGGGTGTCATATCCCCCCCAACACTTTTCTGTTCCCCTTCTTTTTCATAGTTTCATAGTTTCATAGTTCCATGCTTCGCTCTTATAAAAGTAAGTACTGACAATACTGGTAAAACTGTGTACAATATGTGTTTTTTTTTTCTTGTGGGAAAGAAAATATTAGTCCTTCTAAAGGTAAATTCTTGTTTTGTTAAAACTAGGTAAATCTGTAGGCAGTTTTTTTTAAGTTTGTGTATTTGATGAAAACGTTCAACTTGTTTGGATATTGTATGATATGTTCAATAAATTATATAACAAATTTTATCTTTCTTGTATCCAATTTCAACCCACCTTTTGATGAGTTGCAGTCATGTTTAAAATAAACTAAACTAAAAACTAAACTTAGTCCTGGGAAGACAGTGAGGCCAGCAAACAAAAGATCAGAGCTTATAAGAACTCTAACATGCATTGCAGGCTATTGAATCTCCCTCTGTTGTAGCCCTACTTAGATATAAACTGCAGGGGATTCTGGGATTTTTGGTTACAGCAAATGTCAACTCTTCTGTTAGCAGAATCAGCCTGACACAATATATACTGCAGTAAACAGTAAATGAAAAATACAAAAATTCCCACTGGGGACTAGTCGGAGCAATTGGTGTGCCTGATAGGTCAAACCCAAGCAGGAATTTGATGGGTGAAATGCTGCAATGCAGCTGATGCCGCCTGGGTGGACAAACAGAAGCTGACATGACAGCCTGAAGGAGTGGGGCCATGGGAAGCTGTGGGAAGGTGGCAAATAAAAAAAATTAAACAATTGTTGCACGGAAAGTGCAAATTGGGGCCAGCTTCACACTTGGGTGTGTGGCTCTTAGTGCTGACTGTCCTCCTTTTATAACAACAGCAGTTCCATGACCAGCCCACACATCTAGGACTTCCAATCCCTTGCAGCTGATGTTGAACTGAATGGGTACTGCTTTTACTTTGTTCTACACATAGAGCACCACTATCAATTTAGAGATCACTGTTTTCACTGGCCAAATCAGTCATCCCCCTCCTAAAGCACACCTCTTCATTCATTCAGTCATCTTCCTCCTAAAGCACACCTCTTCATTCATTCAGTCATCCCACTCCTACAATACACCCCTTCATTAATTCAGTCACCCCCTCCTACAATACACCCCTTCATTCATTCAGCCATCCCCCTCCTACAGTACACCCCTTCATTCATTCAGTCACCCCCTCCAACAGCACACCCCTTCATTCATTCAGTCACCCTCCTCCTACAATACACCCCTTCATTCATTCAAGTCACCCCCTCCTACAGCACACCTCTTCATTCATTCAGTCATCCCCCTCCTACAGCACACCTCTTCAATCATTTAGTCATCACCCTCCTACAGCACACATCTTCATTCGTTCAGTATAGCAATCTTATAAGAAGGCACACAACTGGTAGAGAGGGGATGAAGCAGCTGCATCTTTGATGCTAGGCTACCTCTGCCTAGTATAATCCAAGATGTAGCTGCTGTGCCCTCTCCCTCCTAGTTGAATTCCAGCTTATTAGTCTAATATAATAAATGAATGGAGTGGATGCATTGAAATGGGGGGGATGAGTTCATCTGGAATCTTGGAGTACTTAGCCCCCCAATTCATAGACTGAGGATCAAGTGGTGGGGTCCACAACTTGAATGCAAACACTTTGAAGGAAGGGGGTTAGGGAGGTGGGACTTGTTTTTTACAGTGCTTCCATCTCCTGGTGATGTGGCAGAGAGTCAGCAAGATTATTATTTTTTTTAATAGGGAAGGGGGATGGAAGACAACTGAGTCAGCCTTGCAGATATGGTTGATTGTCCCCCCACCATAAATTGTGGATTGAAGATCAGTGGGAGGGGTTGTGGTGGTAACCATTAAATGGAATAATACAATTGCTGTCTGATTATTTGGTGTATTGATTGCTTGTATGGCTGTTTTAATTGTACTGTGTGTACTAAAGTTGTTGGGCACAAGTGGAAACAAGCTTTGATCCTTAGTTCTCCTGCAAAAAGTAAAGTAAATATTAGATTGTTTTGGACCTTAGGGGCGATTTAAAAAACAGTGCCGACTCTTTGCTCAGTGCCAGGAACAAGCAACGTTTTATTTAATGTGTGTTGCAGACAGGGAGGGGAGATGGAGAGCTGGTTTGAACCTTTGCCAGTCAACTGGTGTAAATGTTTCATACCACTTAGCCTAATAAAACCAAAAGTGTACAATTTGTTTTTAATTTTTTATTGAGGATTCGGAAAGTACCCTTGAGTCAAAGACTTCTTTTCAAAGGTTCCATGTTAATACAGGTAAAACATGAACAGAATTGTACAGAGCAATACAGAAATAGGACACAAGCAAACAATCATGATGCAAGAGATACAGAAATAGGCTAACATTTAGATACTAGTGCCGGTACAATTCTTACGTAGGACAGAACTTGTTGCTTTGGGCCAAACAACTGATCTTAACTCAAGGTGTAAAAGGTCAAGGGTCTGCTAAATTGCCAGTCAATAAGAAAGGAGCTGAAAACAGTTGCTTAAAACACAGAATACAGACTTGCCTTGCTTTTTTGATTATTTATTTGAATTTTGGCAACTGGGTATGTTCACTGAGACAATATCAGCCCCTTTTTCAGGGACCACCCAGAAAAGCCACAAGAGAAGTACAGTACAGAGCAATTACATCAGTTTCACAAATTGTAATTCCAATAGAGTACAATTTCACATAAAGATAATTTCAGTAGCAAAAAACATTTCATAGTAAAAAGAACAAAGGTCAACAAGCAAAGCAAGATATAGTTAATGTTAGCAATATAAGGTAAACAACAGGCTAGGCATGTGCAATATTATAGTTATATATAATCATACATCATCATGAGATCAAGTGCAAAAACAGTAGAAAGGGTGAGTCAGGGTAGAGGGCAGGGGAAAGCAAAGATAGGGAGTCAGGCAGAAGGGAGAGGAGGGAGAACAATGGGTAGGTGGTAGGAATGGGCATCAGCAAAAGCAGGAGCACGTAGCAGTAGTAGGGAAAGAGGTGTGTAAATTGAATTGTAAAGAAGAAAGAAAGAGGCAAGAAAGGACAGAAGGGGGAAGGGAGTTCCAATCAGACACTGTAACAAAAGTGAGGGACTTATGGACAGAAGTAGGTCACAGAAATGGCCATATGAAAAGATAAGGGAGGTGGATCTGAGAGCTCGAGGGGCTTGCCAACAGCAGACAATCTTACTGAGGCAGGAAGGGGTTAATTTATGGACCAGCTTATGCATGAGACTCAGGGTGGTATACCTCAGTCTAGATTCAAATGGGATCCAACCTAAAGCAGAAAGGACTTCACAGTGATGATGATGGGAGTTGACCCCCAATGTGAACCTGCCTGCTCTGATATGCCTGAGCCAGGAGAGACAAAGTAGTGACATTGTTATATAGTAATAATAGAGCACCATAGGTTAGGAGAGGGACAAGGGATGAGGAAGCAATTTTAAAGCAAGAGGCAGATGTGAGGAAGAGACAGATATAGTAGAGACAACCTAACTTTTGGTTCAGGGATTTCACTACAGTGGAGGCATGGATATTAAAGGACAGTGAGGAATCAAGGGGGATGCCCAGGTATTTAAAGGTGTGGACAGACTCAAGGGCATCCCCATTCAGAGATGTGATACTAATTAGGGGAAGGGTACTAGGAGAGGAGGATGGGTGTGAGAACAACATACTTTTAGATTTTTTTGTTAAGGATGAGATGATTATGTCTGAACCATCCTTCTAGGTCAGAGAAGTCCAGAGGCAAGGTCTCTGTTTGTTTGACTAATGTCAGGGGAAGAGCAGTAAATGATAGCATCATTTGCATAGAGATGCACAGATGCACCTGCACAGTTATTGGGTAAGTCATTAATAAACAGGGAGAACAGCATTGGCCCAAGAATAGAGCCCTGTGGCACCCCAAGTGTTATGGGTCTACAGTTAGATAGTGCACTGGCCCACTTAACCCTTTGCGATCGGCAGGACAGATGGCTATGGACCCATCCAAGTGCACTATTATCAAGACCAAGTTCAAGAAGTCACTGTAGCAGAAGACCATGATTCACCAGGTCAAACACTTTTGTCAGGTTAACAAAGATAACACCCATGGCAGAACCTTGATCCATGGCCAGAATTATGTCTGTGGTTACATTAATCAAGGCTGTGAGGGTGCTATGATTCTTTCTGAATCCATGCTGGTAGGGAGAGAGTAAATTGTGGTGTTCCAGATAACTTTTCAGGTGATTAAAAACTATACGTTCCTGTATTTTAGCCAGGGGCACAGGATGGATACTGGTCTAAAGTTTTCGGCTACCATATTGGGTCCCCCTTTATGCACTGTTATGACTACCACTACCTTTCACTTGTCAGGGACTGTACTTGAAAGGAAGGAGTGATTAAAAAGGTCATGTACAGGGCAAGCAAGGGCAGAAGCACCTAGTTTGAGGAACTTAGGTTCAAGGGTGTCATGACCAGGCAAGCTCTCAGCCTTCAAATTAGATAGAAGCCTATGGACCTCCTTAGTGGAGGCCAGCTTCAGATGGAAAGAGGGATAAGCCCCTAGGTTGTTGGGGGTGATTGAGGCAGAGGAGGACAAAAGAGGAATTATTAAAAAATTAATTGTATCTGTCAAGGTCAGTGAAGAATTAATTGAAGCCAGTAGTGATCGAAGGGGGTGTTGGTATGGGTGGTGCCCTGTGCAAAGAGGGAACTCAGGAGTTCAGTAGTTTTCCTTTTGACCAAGGAATTGATCTGTCTCTAGAATGCTTTAGGACTGCAGAGGTGCTCAGTTTGCAGTGACTTGTAGTGGTGGGGTTTTGCTTTATGTAGGGAGTTTTTGCATTTATTTCTAAGTTGCTTGTAAAGTTGCCAGTCAGAGGGCAGGCAGCTTTTTTCATAGCTCTGCCAAGAACGGTCTTGGGAGGACATAAACATCCTGAGGTCTTTATTGAGCCATGGGGCCTTGACATCCTTAGATCTACATTTTTTTTCAGAGGAGTATGCTCATCAACAATTTGATTAAAGGTGGAAATGAAGAAATCCAGAGCCTGTTTGATATCAGGGACGGTTTTAACTGGCCCCCAGTCAGTGTTGGAAATATCATTAATAAAGCTGTCAGAATCAAGTCTGGACATGTCATGGACAAGGGAGATCTGGTGGGGGGTTGGTGCAATTATTCCTCCAGACACAGAGTGGGAGAATGATCACTTGTACATTGGAAAGTACACCCAGAGCTTTTACCTTCAGGGGCAGATAGCAATCACCCAGCCTAGCAAAAAATGTTTCCCTTTTTTGGTATTGATTCGAATTGGGTCCTGGATGAGTTGGGCTAGGTAAGTCAGCTAGTGATGAACGTAATTTGTCAGCAGCATGGCGAGCCAGTCAATACTGAAGTTACCACATAGCACAAGGTCATGGTGAGGGAGATTAGTAAGGAAAGCGATGAAAAATGGAAGGCCTAAGGAAGCCTTGTGGTACGGAAGATAGGAACACTCAATTATAGGCTTCCTGACCTTACCCAGGGTTAGGGAGAGGAAGAGGGTCTCCACTGCTGGAGATTCAGAGTCAGGTTTAGGGAGCTCATTAACATCCAGCTCAGACCAAGTGTAGATAAGTATCCCACCACCCCTTTTGTCCAGCCTATACCTCCTAAAACAGTTATAGCCTAGTAGGTGCCACCTCATGTCTATTGATAGTGGGCTTCAGCCAGATTCAGAGATACAAAGGATGTCTGGGGTCTTTTGGACAATCCATGCTTCCAACTCAGCCATTTCTGGGTGAAGGCTACGAATGTTCATATGTGCAATCTTGAAGCCTTTGGGGTAAGATTAGATCATGATCATTGTAATTTGATTAGGGGTGGGGCTGGGAGGTCTGGGATTGAGCTCAGTGTCCCCTGCATGGACTAACAGGAGGAGGACAGACATATGTACCCAGACTGAGACATTGGGAGGTACAGTTGCAAGGACAAGTGAAGCACTGGGACAGCACAAACACCTGCAGAGCCAGATCCCTAGGAGTGCAGTGTCAGGTTTAGGAAGACAGGGGATGTGTAGTAGCACACAGGGGGAGTCCGACCACATGCAACACAGTGGGAGAGGGTTACAGTCCTGGGGAGGGTTACTTAAGGATAAGGCAATAAACTGGTCAGCACAGCAGAAGAGGATAAGGAAGGATAGGTTAAGTAGCCAGTCCGAGCTACTCATTGTGAAGTAGTCAGAGTGATTGGCCACCAAGAGACTAGGGAGAATAAGATTATAGATAATAGGAAAGATCACTAATAATATAAATCAAATTGTCAAAATTGGCAAGACTAATGATGTGGCAGAGAGAAGAGGTCAAGGAACAGGGAGTGGAAGGTAATGGGCTGAAGGAATTTGCTATCTACAACTTTAAGATTTCAAGGTGTGATGTGCTACAGGCATCAAATAGAGTGATGTTTGAGGGGAAAGAGGAGGGTCAAGTTGTATTTAATTAAGGCTGGGGGGGCGGGCCAAAATATCCCCAAGATGTAGCAGCAGGAGAGCAAAGAGTACAACAATTTTGGCTAGGAAAGCCAAGAAAGACAAAAATAAGCCACAGCCAATCAGTGCAAAAGCTGTAAGGGCTATAGCCAATAGGAATGCAGCCTAGCCAAGCCGTGGCCAATTGGAGCCCCAAAGTGAATTCCCAGAGATGTCTTGCAGTCTTACCCAGGGAGGAGAGCTTGCCATCGAGCTGAGAAGGTGGAGAAGCCAGCTGATGGTTCCAGCCATGGCCACTTGCCGAAGCATAGCACCTGGTCAAAGGCTAGCCTTAAGGGAGAAAACAGAGTATGGGGGTTAGTTAAATAGGGGGTGGTAACAGTCAGAGGGCTAAATTGGGGGGCATGGAGCAAAGAGCACAAAAGAACAGATCAACTAAACAGGGGGAAGGGGCGGGCACCTAAATGGTGATAATAGGGCCATTTCCAGTGGTGCCACACTACCAGAGAGCAACATTACATTGGTAAAGAGAAAAACAAGAAGCTAGAGCAAGGGGGGGATGGCAGGGGAATTTCAGAGTGAGATACTAACTCAACATAGGAAGACGGGTACAGAGGAAGAAAAAATTGAAGGCAAGGAGAAGGATTTTTTTTCTTGCAGGAGCCAGGTACAGGGGAGAGTGAAGACAGAGAGAGAAAGAGGGTGAGATTAGATGAAGTAGCTAGGAGCAGGAGAGAAGAAGAGAGGAATCGAGGACACAGGCAGATTGTGTTTTTTTTTTTGTCTTTTTTTTTTTTTTTACAAATTATACACTCACACACACAAAATATCCCCAAAAGGTAGTAGCAGGAGAGCAAAGATCCCAACAATTTCATCTGAGAAAGCAGAGAAAGACAAAAATAAGCTGGTCAATTAGGGCTATAGCCAATGGGGGCCATACAAAAAAGAGGGTACTGGACTTCAAGAGGGCTGACTTTGTCAAAATAGGAGAGTGCCTTAGAAAAGCACTAGCAAACAGACACAAAGGAGGGGTGGAGCAACAATGAGGAAATATCAAAACTGCCATCACAGAGGCAACAAGCCTTTGTGTGAAGTAAATAATCAAATCAAAATGAAAGAAAAAGCCACAGTGGTTCTCAAATGAGGTGGTGGAGAAGGTTAGGGAAAAAAACATAGCATTTTGGATGTGTAAGGAAACAAAGAAGGAGCAGGAGAGAGAAGTGTACCAGGGAAGGCAGTCAGAATAGCAAAGGCCCATTTCTCCACAAAAATACGGTGAGCACATAATGTGTAGTGATGTGAATAAATCCACACAAGCACCAAAAATATGCAAAAAATATAACAATATTTTCATTTTTCTGTTTTTTTGCAGTTTGCAGTAAAACATTTGCAATAAAGTGCTTTATATAGATATGCTTGTCATCTCTACCATTCAAGACAATAAGACAAGTAAAAGTGGATTTGTTCAGACAAATATTAACACACACCTACCCCAGTCTCAGTGTGCCAGCCACCACGATACCCCTGTGCTTTGTCAGAATGGCTTCCTTAGGGGGTGCAGTCTCCAAGCCCCTAACATCTATAAATACCCAAAAGTGCACATGCTATAAATTACAATCAATTATGTATTTCAACAGCTTTCTTTAATTAGTAACATTATGATTTCATTAAACAAATCAAATCTTGTAACTATGATTCCCAATATTTGTGCACATCCCATTTTAACTTAAAATAAATATATAATTATCCTGCTTCTACAATCCTTTAAACACATTTTAACTTACAAAATATGTATAAAGCCTATACAACTTATTTGTTGCAACATCCAAATAATCTAAATGCAATATATAAAAACTCGTTACGTGATGCTCACTGGATGTACAAAAAAAAATTTCTAACATTAATGTCCTATATAACAAAGAAAATACATCTTAAAGAAAAAACAAAATCATCCAGTCAGCATCAATATGCAAGAAAAATAGAATCTAAACAACTTTCATTGTACATGAACAAACACTCATTTTATTTAACAAAAATTGCTTTTCACTTTAGAATCAAAGTAGTATATAAATATACAACTTTCCCTGCATATCAAAAAAAGTTTTCAAAACATTCAACTTTTAATTTTTTACACATATATATTGCATCTACTGTCATTTTTTTACTCATGTCTATATCACATGTAAATCAATGAATATCAAAATTTTATATTGCCATCATTAATGCATAAACCTCCAAATAAAAAAAATTATAGTAACATGTCCATTGTCACAGAAATTATTAAATATGATGTCCATGTGTTGATTCTGTCCTTTGTTCCATTTCATAATGTTCTTTTTTCCAGAAAAGTCCATATTTCTCATGTACATTTATTTCCATTCTGAAGGACAAGAATAAACGTCAAATTAGGAATCAAACTCACAATTTTAAATCATACAATAAGCAGTGTTTCAAATCCCAACCAAAAGCTATCGACAAAGAAAATAGTTATAAATATGGCTTAAAATCCAATACATTATTAAAACTTTGTGGTTTTAGACTTCTTAGCTTCCAAATCCAAAAATGTTCACGTTGTTGCAGCTTGATTTTCATAGATGTTTTAACATTATTTTGCTTTCTATTTACACATTCTAACCTCACACATTTTATATCTTTTGGCTCTGCATTATGTTTTAGATCAAAATGGACTGTTACTGGACTATTGGGATTCCGCTTTATTATGTTTGTAAAATGTTCTTATATTCAAACTTTCAACTTCCTTTCAGTCATGCTGATATGCAACGTCACATGAACATGTTATAATATATACCACATGCATGGTATTACACGTAATACATTCATTTATTCTAAATCTTTGTGTTGTCACTAGATGTATAAATTCTACTCCTTCTAAAGTGAACTGACAAATGCTACAATTTCTACATTTTTCAAACCTTTAGGGGGTTGGGGAATCCAGGGTGCAACCACCACTTCTCGTGACCTTAATCGACTGTGCACAATCTTATCCTTAACATTTCTTGCCCATTTAAATGAAATTCTTGGTTACTCACCTATGGATTTAGACAATTTAACATCATTTGTCAAAACCGTCCAAAACCTAAAAATAACACTTCCTATCTTGCCTGCAATAAAATTAAACTCAGTACAAAAATGTTACAGGTTCTTTATCTTTATGTACTGCTGTTTTTCCAAATAAACTCATTCAATTTTTCTGAGAAACCCACTGTTCAGTCATCTGTAAAAATTCAAAATTATAACCTCTATTTACAAGATCCCCAATCATAGCATCCGCTTCTCTGTAAAAATCAACATCTCTACTACAATTTTGCCTAATATGTAGCATTTGACTATAAGGCAATGACTGTTTCAATTTTACAGGATGCACACTCATGTAATGTAAATAAGCATTACAAACTGTCTCTTTTTTTATAGGTCTTAGTTGCAACCTGCCCCCCCACTATACCTTCAAGCTCCAAATCCAAAAAGGTAATCATTTCCCTATTCATTACATAAGTTAGTTTTAAATCCAACTCATTAGTATTCAACCATGTAATGAATTCTAATACTCGTTCCTCTGGACCCTTCCACACACAGATGATGTTATTCAGTAAAATGATACCACATGATGACATCATCTGCGAAAGGAAAATTGCCTGAGAGTACTGTATTTAGCTGCAAAAATCCCAGTGTCAAATTAACATAAAATGGAGTCATGCATGTCCCCATGGCAGTCCCCAATATCTGTAAATAAAAATCTTTATTGAACTCAAAAAAATTATATGTTAGAATAAACTTAATTGTGTCACCTAAAAAAAGCAGTTGGATTGGATACAGATGTTCTTTCCAGGAAATATCTTCAAGCTGTAACCCCATCAAAATGCTTGATTGAAGACCATAATTATTACACATCTATAGAAATTAAAAATAACCTTCTTGCCACACAACACCTGTTAATTTTGTTAACAGGTTCCCAGTGTCTCTGAGATAGGATCTTAATTTGCACACCTCCATTTTTAGAAAATTTTTTTTACAAAAACCGATAATTTATCAGTCAAAGATCCTATCCCAGAGACAATGGGATGACCTAGAGGATCCTTTGAGCTCTTATGTATTTTTGGCAATGGGTACATCACTGGTGTTATCGGATTGTCAGGCCAGAGAAATTCAAATTCAGCAGATGTAATTTCCCCTGCTGTTACCGCATTCTGCAACAAATTTTTAAATTCTGCCCTGAACCTGACAATAGGATTTCCCAACAGTTTTTTGTACCCAGATTCATCATTTAGAATATTGTCAACCATTGTATTTATCCTTTGATAACAGCACAATATTTCCCCCTTTATCAGCACTTTTTATAACTACAGTCTCTAGGCATTCCAGCAGTTTTAATGCTATATGTTTTTTATTAGTTAGATAATTCCATTCTTTTTTATTATTTTTATCTTCATGCTGAACAATTATCTGACTCACTTCATTGGTTACTAATTTTTCAAAAAAACATAATATTAGGATTGCAGGTTCGAGGACAGAAATAAGACCTCTTTCTGAACCGCCTTTTTCTCTCATCCCATACAGCACTTTCATTTGTATCAGGACCCACAACACTCACACCCTCAATTCCATCAGTATTACGTTCTATTAAATCAGCATCATTTTCCAAATAGAGCTCATTTAAAATATCCAAAGTAGTACTTTCCTGAGTGTCCATCAGATGAGACTCTTCAAATTGTTGCGTGTTTTCCCAATCACCGTCAGTATCATTTTCTCATCCAAAATAGTCTCTCAATTCAATCTTTCTGAAAAACTTAAATAAATCACGGTAAATCTCAATTCATTAACAATTGGTGTAGGTACGAATGTTAAACCCTTCTCCAAAACGTTTTGTTGAATATCAGTCAATCTATGTTCAGACAAATTACCCACACTCAACGACTTGCTCATAGATTCCTGCCTGACTGCCTCAGTAAAATGTTTCTTCCTCTTCCCCCTTGTCCTCCTCCTTGTTCACCATTGTTGCTTGGAACCCCTTGTTGTAAAAAAGGTCCTCGAGCATTTGATTAACCGCTTGATTAACTTCTTGATTACCAATAACATCACCTTCAGCATGATCTCTATTTTCTTGATTTAAATGAAATGACACAGCACGAGGAGATTTGCTCTTACTATAACTTCTAGAATTATGATTTTGTTTTCTATTACATGACCTTTATCTGCTTTGACTTCGATTACTTTCATCCTTAGGCCAATTATATAGAAAGTCCCCCTCGTTTTATCCCCTTCATCTCCAATTAATTTATTCTGTTTCTGAGTAACTAATTTAATTTCATAGGCTTTCAATCTATCTTTCAAATCTCCATCAAGTTCACCAGATAGATGGCCCTGAGTGTAATCATTTGATTTAGTCTTCAAAGCCTGTAATTCAGACATAATTAAACCATGTTTCTTTAAGTCTGCTTTAATTATCAACTTAATGAAGACTTTAGTGCAAATCTTCACTGCTTCCTCCTATTCATCTTTGAAATCAAATAAATCAATTCCACCCGATGGAGTTTTCAGGACCCTTAGCCCATGGGGGAAAAGTCCTTTCTCCAAATACATCTCCAATGTTGATACATTATAAGCTGTATTCATTTCTTTAAACAGGAGTCTTTTCCATTCTAAAAATAAATCACTTATTTGGCCATTCAATTCCTCAACTATGTTTACTTCAGGTCTTTCATTTGTTTCCTTCATTATTTTCAATTTCCTTTGGGCTATAGTCTCTAAATTATGAAATGCAAAAGTGTCTGTTGCCCATTTCTCTGCAGTATTGTTTTCAGCAACCATATGACTCATTTCCGAAACAAAGAAAAAGGGATGGGTGGGAGTAAATGTTACTGTTCTTTGGATCACTAAGGCAAGGACCAAAAACACTAAGTATAAGGAAGCTGTTGTTAACTTCTGGTGGCTGGTGGCTTACGTGGACTGTTCCTGTTAGTAGCAGCAACTTCATATAACTATTTTAAGTATTATTACTCCGAGCACAAAAAAATTAAAAAGTGCACTTATTAAATTACAGGACTGCTCAACCGAAAAGAGGGGCTAGTTCAAACCACTCTAATGAAATATCATTTCTCCACAAAAATAAGGTGAGCACATAATGGGTAGTGATGTGAATAAATCCACACAAGCACCAAAAATATAACAATATTTTTATTTTTCTGTTTTTTTGCAGTTTACAGTAAAAACATTTGCAATAAAATGCTTTATATAGATATGCTTGTCATCTCTACCATTCAAGACAATAAGACAAGTAAAAGTGGATTTATTCAGAGAAATATTAACACACACCTACCCCAGTCTCAGTGTGCCAGCCACCACTATACCCCTAGCAAAGGCCCAAACTGAGGAAAAGATAGCCAACTTGGTTAAGAAGGGGATAAAACCTTTCATAGGTACATTAGGGAGAATAGAAAGACAAAGGGAGGGATAGTGAGGCTGAATAGAATGGATGGTGGGTAGACAAAGAGGGACAGTGAAAAAGCAGGGATCTGAATGAATACTTCTGCTCAGTATTCACAAGAGGAGGAGGTGGAGGTACCTAATCCAATTAACAGAAACAGTCTGGCTAGGGGGTTGACCCCTTCACAGAAGAAAGGGTTCTCAAGGAACTCCTAAAACTGAAGGTAGACAAAGTATTGGGGCTGATGAGATTCACCCCAGAATTCAAAAAGAATTAAGGGGAAAACTAGTGACACCACTGACTACCATTTTCAAAAAATCATGGGAGGATGGTGAAGTACCCAACTACTGGAGGAGGGCGGATGCAATTACCCTTCACAAAAGTGGGAGCAAGACAGAAGCAGAAAACTACAGACCTGTCAGTTTGACCTCTGTGGTAGGGAAAATGATGGAATCACTTCTGAAGGAAATAATTGTTGAGTACCTAGAGACCAGTGGGGCACAGGACCCAAGGCAGCATGGATTCACAGCGGAAAGGTCATGTCAGATGAATCTAATTGATTTCTTTGACTGGGTGACCAAAGTAGTAGACCAGGGAGGGGCTGTGGACATGGCCTACCTAGACTTTAGCAAGGCATTTGACACAGTCCCACACAAAAGATTAATAAACACATTAGCAAGCCTTGGAGTGGGTCCCAGGGTGGTAGCCTGGGTAAAACATTGGCTGGACAACAGGACACAGAGGGTAAAAGTAAACAGAGTCCAAGCTGAAGAAAGGGGGGTTACTAGTGGGGTACTGCAGGGTTCAGTTCTTTTTAATGTCTTTATAAGTGACATTGCAGAGTGACTGGAAGGAAAAGTATGCTTCTTTGCAGATGACATAAAGATCTGCAACAAAGTTGATACACAAGGGTGGGTGGAAAAGATGAGAAGGGACTTGGCAAGGTTGAAGGAATGGTCAGAAGTATGGCAGCTTGGATTTAATGCAAAAAAGTGCAAAATAATGCTCCTGGGAAACAAAAACCCAGGGGAAGAGTACACAAGGGGAGGGAGGTAGTAACAGCAACAAGCGTTTGTCAATGCCGAATGTTTGCTCGATGGTATTAGCATTAGAAATGCAGGAGTTGGAGAGATGAAGAATAGGAACGACAGTGAAGTATTGAACTTCACACCTACCCCACCTCCATCCTGCAGAGATGGACAGGTATTGGGGTATGTGTTTAGGTCTTCGCCTATAACGTTCATGCCATTTCACTTCACCCTATCTTGCAGACACTGACACGTATTGAGGTGTTCCTTGGGGAGTTTGGTTGAAAAGTCACCCCATTCCATAAGGACATATGCTGAAATGGGTGCAGTACAGGAGAACGAGGTGAACTCTGGGGCTGAAGAGTTCAAGGCACACCTCGATGCCTGTCACTGGTTGCTGGGTGGTGGGGTTGGGGTGGAATGGCATGAGCATTACAGTCGGCAATCCAAAGGCACGCCCTTGATGCCTGTCAGTCTGTACAGGGTGGGACGTTATAGTTAGACACCCTAACAGCCCGGGCGTTTGTTGGTATTTGCACTACAAATTTTCAACATAGCCTTTTTGTGATCTCTACCTCATGAAAGCATTTGAGACCTCTTCTCATGAGCAGTGACACTGTGATTTTGTTAATGTGTCCTGAACTTTGAGTTCCCACAGTGACACTGCCATTCTGCACCAGATGTACGAAAACACAGATCGGGCAGGATGTGAAGAATGACAGCTGTACCATTCATATGGAGGTGTGAAGAGATGGCAAAGTTGAAAATCTGTAGTGAAAATATTAAAATTACTCAAACTTCCGGGCTTACTTGGAAACTGTGCAACACATGTGCATAAGTCATTTAGTGGAATTTTTTCATCAAATTTTCAACATAAGCATTTTGTGACCTCTGCTCATGAACAGTGTCACTATGATTTTCCTAATCTGTCCTGAAACATTAATTTCCCACAGCTACAGCGCTATTCTGCGCCAGATGTGTAAATGCATATTTCGGGCAGGATATAAAAAATGACAGTTGAACTGTTCATAAGGAGGTGTGAAAAAATGAAAATGTTGAAAATCTACAGTGAAAATATTATAAATGCGAGTAATTAAGAGTGTGCGTGGAAACGGGGCTTTTATGCTCGTAACAGTCATTTCACAGACTTTTGTCACTAAATTTTCAACACAGGCATTTTGGCACCTCTGCTCATGAACAGTGTCACTGATTTGTTTTTAATCTGTCCTGAACACTGACTTCCCACAGCAACCACACTATTCTGCGCCGGAAGTGCGAAAACACATTTTGGCCAGGATGAGAAAAATGACAGCTGTACTGTTCATGAGGAGGTGTGTGAAAATGCCAATGTTGAAAATCTGGAGTGCAAATATTTCAAATTTGTGAAGTTATGAGTGTGCGTGGAAACTGTGCAACACATGCTTGTAAAAGTCATTTTTTTAATTTTTTTCACCAAATGTGCAACATAGGCTTTTTGAGAGCCTACCTCATGAACACTGGCACTGTCGTTTCATTAATTGGTCCCGGAATGTGATTCCGCGCAGTGACCATAAAATCACCTTTCCGGGATGAATAATGCCATGACAGTGGCTGAATTCATGAGGAGGGGGTCCCAATAACTCCATGTTGAAAATTTGGTGCCAAAATTTCCCCAAATGCCTGAGATATGCACCAAAGTTGAAAAAAACCCTATTTATGCCATTATACAGCTTTCCAGCATTTCTTCATTTCGCAGTCGGCTTTGAAGAGTGCAGATGTGTTCCTGGTCCACCGAAGATCATCGTGCCAGGCTCCGGAGATAAGTATGAGGTGAGGTGAGAGGAGGTGTGGGGAGGTAGGGTGCATAGTGGGTGGGTGCGGTTTGGGAGAGGGGACGGCAACTGGCGTGGGGACGGTTTCCTTTATTTCGGAGAGAAAAAAAGATGTCTGAAGGTTTTTTTTTCTGCAGGCTTGGTCCAACACACTGGGATGGCTCCCAGTGTGCCACTCTGCCTTTTTGGGGTGGAGTTACTTAGCCGAGGATTGGCCCCCCGTTGGCAAAAGAATGACTGTTTGGGGGTAGGGGCATGATGCCAAGGGAGATTATGCACTCCCTCTGCACATAAAAAATTGGGGAGAGGGTTACATCATGCTGATGGGGAGTGGGCTCGCCTGACAGCAAATGAACTGGGTCGGAGGCTGCAGATAGGAGGATTGTCCACCCCCGTTCAGCTTTCATGAAGCTGAGAGGCGTCGGCAAGCCACCACCATGTTTACATAAATTTACACTATGCAAGGTACCCCCTTCAATGTTAGGTCGCTCCCTCATTGCAGCGGAATGGCTGATGATGCAATGACAAGACAACCCCTCATTGCAGTGAGGAAAACATTTCAACTTGGTAGCACTTTTGGAAACCAGTGTCATCAGTACACTGTGCCTCCATTGGTCCACCAGTGCCAAGCTTCCAAATGCACCGCCTCTGTTGGCTGCCACAGTGCTGCACCTCCACAACCCACTTCTCTCCTAAGCTGCCGCATAATGTTTGTTGTGAATGCGTGCAAGCAAACATAAAATGAGTGTGCACGCTTGGTAAGCCTTCTCTGAGCAGGTCCAAGCGCCAGGATGGGCTTTCAAGGTTTTAAGTGTAACCACAATTGCAGGTCTGAGCCCCATAGGGGCATCTCTTAAGTTTAAAATTCTCCCTCAAAGCGGGTCAAGGCACCAAGGGGTTAGGGGAAAGGCTCAGCTGGCTCGGAGCAGGTCTCAGCACATTCTATGTTGGTGGTGGGGGACTGTATTAATTCGTAATCCCACTCTAAGTGGGTTGTTGCCCATGAGAGGCTGCTATTTATTAGAAGATGCCCGCTTGGAGCAGGTCTTTGTGCTTTTGGGGGCCGGGGTACGACCACTCATAGTGAGCCATTACAACCCTGGACAGAGTAAGCATAACACTACACAGCCTACAAATGTGCACATTGTGCGTTTCACTTTGTTGGAATGGAACAAGTATTAAACCACCTTTTCTTCTGTCCTGTCATACCAAACGCATAACTCCCAACTCTCTCTTCTCTGTCATCCTTGTCACACATTATTTGCTACTAATATTGAGTGTGCAACTTTGATATAAAAAGCATATCACATTAAGTTTCAGGATTTAGTTACGAGGAAAGAGCAAGTACTCTGTAACTTGTTATAGCAATCAGAATCAAGGATCCTTCCTTCTTCGGCCCTGACAGCTCCCCCTGTCCTCAGGCTCACATTTGTTTTAGTGCCTGTTTTTTGTAAACAGACACCCATCAATTCACTACAGAACAAAATAGCTTCTGCCCAACTCTCTATAGCATGTGTCACAAATCCACTCCACAGCAGTAGAGAAAATAGATGAGGCACTGCTGTGCAAAGTTATTTGATCAGTCCTCAACAGCAGAGAGAGATTTACTTTTCTGATATCCTGACAGATTTGTGTTGATGTCTGCAAACCAGCAGGGAAAACAAAACTAAAAGCAGTCTTTTGTTGCACATTTATTTCAGGTAATAAAGTATTTTTGTTTACAAAAAGGCACTTTTCATGGCAAATTTACATCACTTGTCTGTACCTCCCAGCTTATCATACAGGCTCTTTGACTGCATCCGATAAAGATAAAGCCCTGCTGTACTCTATAAATTTTTGTAACAACATAACATGATTGTACAACAAAAAGAGCTGTTGAAGAAAAATAATAATTTACACAAGTGCTTTTTAAACTCTTCTGATTTAGCTGTTCATTCCTGCAGCCGTTTGCTCCCCAGGTCCAAAGTGATATCCCTCCGTCAACATGCTCATACTGTTTCTCTTCCTTAGCTCTAGCTACAGCTGTAGCACATGTGGATATTTCACGATAGCGATACCAAGGATTCACTTTTGGAAATTTGTGATTTGGTTTTACAATAAATTGACTGTTTTTTTTGCCATGTAGGTTTTTTGTTATAATGTCTGTTTATGCTCCCAGTCCAGTTGGTCAACCCTGTCTCCATTCCCCTCAACTGGCCACTGCCTCCCTCTGGACCTACCTCAGTCACTTTTCTCCAACAAATATTGCCTCATGGCAGGGCTGGAGTGAGGAGGGCTGTCCTCGGCCTAATACACATATCCAGTGTAATCTGAGGCTCGGTCTTGGGTGACGACGCAGACCCAGGCTGATTGGGCAAGGATTCATTAACCCCTCTGACTTCTTTGCCACTTTTCACCCCACCCCTGCTGTAAGGCTCCAGTGTGTGCATGGAGACAGTCATGCAGAATGTCCCTCAGCCTCCTGCCTTTGTGCCACCCATGATGCACTACCACCAGGCCTCCATGTGGTGACAGTTGTAGGCCAGGCTGACATGTCTCCACCCTGGGAAAGGAGAGCAGTTCATCGGATGCTCCTCTCCTGCCCCAGCCAACCCTCGGCAGCCTGAACTCATTCCCAAACTTGGACGCCAATGTGGGAAAAAGTAATGCTTGTACGTGTTGCCTCAGCCCTTTTTGCCACCGGGCCTGCTTTTGCCAGTACATTTTGAGGAAAACAGCTGGTTTGCACAAGGCAGACAATGTATTTATTTTGTTTTGTGTGTTACATACTTGGATTGTAGGACATGTAAGAGTGGGAGGCTTAGGCTGTGTGTTGTGTAATCTAATACTGGTGGCTTGGACATCTTCTCATCCAGGACTAGGGATCATGGGAGGGGGGGGTACTGTAACCTAAACACTGCTATCTGTCTGACTCCCTTTATATGCCAGCCTGCATCTTGGCAGCTGTCAATGTGAACCAACAGCAATTTGCTTCCTGAATCATGCTGCTGTGACAAATCAGACTAAAATCAATTTACAGTACATTAATCAGAAAATGGGGGGAAGGGGCACATGTCATTTCAGTACACTGGGTGGTGGGGGGGGGGTTGCATTAATTTGTAAGCCTACTCTGAGCAGTTCCTTGCCCATGACTATTTTTCATAATTTACCCTTTCCCAGAGGGTCTGAGTCCCAGAGATGCCTGCTTGGAGTGGATCTGAGTGTTTTAGGCTGGGGCCACTTGGAGTGGGTAATTACAGTCATAGACAGGCTTCTAAAAGTTACTGTAAAAATACCCAGGTCACAACACCTAAGGGCCTTTTGAGAACGGTACATTTTCAGCTTAGTTGTAGTGGGTCTCAGTGTGTGGGTGTGTGCATGGAAGGTTCTGGGGTTTGAGGTCAAACTGGGGAATGAAGGATCAATTATGTAGGGGGCTATAATCCTTTTTGTTATTCACAAGCCCGCTCTGAGTGAGTCGAAGCCCAGAACTGGCTGTCATGATTTTTAAATGACCTACTCACAGTTGGGTCTGAACCCCTTAGAGGCTGCTACTTATTTAAAGATTCCCCACTCAGACCATGTCTTAAAGGAAAACTGTATAAATTAGGGGGCTCCTGGCCCCTAAAGGGTTACCCTCTGGTTTAGATTTCTACACAAAAAACTGTTTTTCTTGCACCGCAGCTAAGTGTATCTTACTTGCATAAAGTCTGTGACCAGGAAGTATGTCGGACGCCAGGGGGGCTCCATTAACTGTAATGGTGTGGCCACTTTCTTGTGCTTCAATACAAAATGTATTGAAGCAAGCAGTGCATTGCTGAACCATTACAGTTAATGGAGCCCCCAAGTGTCCGCCATACTTCCTGGTCGCTGAATTTATGCAAGTAAAATACACTCAGTTGCGGCACAAGAAAAACGCTCCTTCTTGTGTAGAAAGCTAAAACAAAGGGTAAGCCTTTTTGGGGGAAGGAGCTCCCCAGTTTACACGGTTTTCCTTTAAGGACTGTGGGGGAACTGCTTAACCTCAAGCGGGTCTCAGAACATTCAGGGGGTTGCATTAATTTGTAAGCCCAATCTTAGGTTGGTCCACTCCCACGATGGGCGTTCATAAAAGTTTATGGATCTGTTTGAAGGGCCTTTTATGGATGTAAGAGTGTCACCTCACACATTCTTAGGATAAGAGGACTACAGACTGATAGTAAGTGGTTCTGTGGTCCTAAGGACACAAGAAACGACACTCATATCGATAAGTGGCTTTTGTCCTCGGTAACATGGTCGATAAAATAGTCCGAACTGCTTGTCCCCCTGCTCTTGCCTTTCCCTTCAAACACTGCACCCCAGCCTATCAACTAAGGTCCAGCTCGACCATGGTTTGCAAGGCCCCTAGGGACCTGCTCCCTCACTGGTGATCAGGCCTTCTCTGTCTACGCTCTGAGACTCTAGAACTCCCTCCCTGTCCTAGTCCGAGCCGCCCCTTCCCACCCTGGCTTCAAAATGTCCCTCTGGGAGTCACGTGATGCAGTCCTCCAGCTAACTGCCTTATACTGTTGCTCTAGCTCTCCGACCCTCTTAAAGTTATATTTTCATGAACTACCTAACGTCTGATGACCAGAGTGTAGTTTAAAGCCTTTAGCTGGGAACAGAGTTCTAGCTGTGCTGCTTTTTAAGATCTTAAAGAGATGCACTCCAGGAAAAACGACTCCAGACACACGCCGCCTGTTTCACCAAAAAAGACCCCGAAGAAAGCCAGGGCCTCGGGGACTGAACTTGAACAAGCATCATCGGCCTCCACTGAAGATATACAACCCCTCACCTTGCAATGTTTTCTTTTGGAATTCTCCCCCTTCAAAGATAGCATGGCCGAGTTAGCTGCAGAGTTAAAATCACTTGCTGGTGCTGTAGAGGATCTACAGTGAAGATCCGCTGATGCGGACACCAGGATCAAGTCGGTTGAAAAGTGGGCAGATAAAATAGAGCCCAAGCTGGTTCTGCTCCATCAGAAATTGGCCAAAATGGAACTGAAGATTCAAGACCTTGAGGGCCGCAGCCGCTGGAACAATGCGGTCCTCAGGTCTCCCGGAAGGCACAGAGGAAGCTGAAGTAATTACTTTCGTACAAAAGCTGGTCTAGAGGATAGCCAGGCCTTCCCCCTATGGAACTGTCTACACCATCGAGCGGGCGCACTGGGCCCTTCGTCCCAAGCCCCCACCTGGAGTCCCCCCACCCGCTGATCTTCAGGTTCTTGAATTATCTCGAGCGCCAGCATCTTTTTGCCAAGATCAAGGATTTGAAGGAGGTGAGATGGGAGGACACAAAGATCAGGCTGGCGCAAGATCTCCCGGCTTCGGTCAGGCAGCAGAGAACCCAGTTCCACCCCCTGGTCTCAAAGCTTGTTGCAGCCAGCATAAAGTTCCGCATGTCTTACCCAGCCAAATTAGGGGTGCTGATATCGGGCACCTGGGCCACATTCGAAGACCCTGATGCTGCTGCTAAGGCTCTCTCCAGTGCCTTCCCTGAGCTTTTCAAAGGCCCTTGAAGTACCAGTGATCAAGCGTGACCTGCTCCCAAATTGCTAGGGCTGACCTAATGTTGAGATTGCCTCACCAAATCTATTGCAATGCCTCCTCATCTCCCGTGTCCCTAGTCAGCGGATCCTTTTCATGCTGCTAACGATTAAGATCTGCCCTTTCTCCACTCTAATGGGTCATCAGTGCCTGTCCCGGCTCCATTCTCCCCAGGGCTACTCCACTACACGGTCCCCTTTCTCAATATTCACTACCGGCAGGCCCCTGCCTTATTGGACCTTACCGTTGCTCTGCATTGTGGCCGGTCTTTCTTTTCTCTGGTTGATGGTGCAGCATCTGGTTAACGAGTACTACAGATAAAATGTGCTGGTTGATGTGGTAATGTCCAGTTTCCTCTACCAGGCGCTTCCGATACAAGTCTTCAATCACCGGGACTATGGGTTCAAAGTGGAGCCTTTATCTCCCTGCTACCCTAGTGTACCACCAAGTTCACCAGCACTATCTCTTTCCAGCCTTCCCGCGATTACACCTCGCATTGCATATATGGCCCCGATTGGACTGCGCCTTAATTTCGTTGGGGTCCCGGCCCTACTGCAACATGGAGGATGCTCACCGGTCAGTGGGGCTGTCCTTGTTCACCACTTACAGGGACTGCTGAACTGTTCATTATTTGCAGCACAGTTTTCTGCGACTAGGACTATCGCCTCTAAGGGAGCTGTCACTTCGATTCTTTTTTGCTTCCTCATGCTCATGCTCTTGTTTATGACTTGATAACACGGTCACATCTATTCTTTGTTACTTTTTGTAAAGGACATTGGTAGTGTTTCCCAGTTAACCTCTGACCAGGTTTATATTATCTAGAGGTGTTCTACGATAAGAGTAGTGTTAGCGGAAGTGCGCCTTCCTGGCCGCAGTTGAAAGTGTTAATTGTTGGATCTCATTTATGGCTATCTCCAGTTAGGGGTATATTCCTTGCCACACCCCCACAAACACCCACCTTAGTATATTGCAGCATATTTCCTATAGGAGGGTGATAGAGTGGGAACGGGAAGTGACTACTAGGGGACTTGTTGTTCACTGCCTGTAAGGATGATGGGAGTGGGGTGGGTTGGGTTTTCCTCTGATATTCCTGTACATGCATTTCATCTTTTATTTGGGATATGTGGGGGGTGGAGAGGGAGGGAGGGCTCATCCAGACCAGACCCTTTTCAAACACACTCATTGTTGGGTTGGCAGATGCCTTTTTTCTTTTTTTTCCTGCAGCTTGGCCCATACTTTCCTGCACACATAACCCTGTGCATAGATGGGTAGCCTGAATTATTTTACATGGAACGTCAAAGGAGTCAGACAGAAAGTTAAACAGTACCAGGTCTGCAAGCATCTCAGGCTCCTGAAATCTGACATCTCGTTCATTCAGGAAACCCACCTTTTGACCACAGAAGAATTAAGCATGAAGAAGCAACAGGTAGGCCAGGTTTTTTCTGCTCAAGGCACAAAACAGAGTTGTAGTGTCATTATATTGATCGGTAGAAATGTTCCCTTTGTCTCTAATAGAGTCATAAAAGATACCCATGGGAGGTATATTCTGGTCCAGTGAAGGGTTTTCAATTTTGAAATTTTACTGGGTAGTCTTTATGGCCCCAACTCCGATTCCCTGGAGTTTTTTGTAGACATTGCTAGTAAATTAACCCCTTTCGTTAACATACCGATGGTCTTGGGAGGTGACCTTAACATAGTCGCTGACCCTATTACAGACCGCACAGGGAGCAAGCCCAAGGGCTTATCTCCAGCACAAAGGGCTCTCCGAGACCTGTGGGACAAGGCCGGTTTACACGACGTGTGGAGATGTTTACGCCCTTCTGAAAGAAGCTTCACCTTCACTTCGCCAGTTCACAAGACATCCTCCAGGATAGACTATATACTGATCTCGCATCACCCGATTACTGGAGTTACCGATTCTGATATACACCCTGGCCCTCCCTCTGACCACTCTCTGGTCTCATGCCACCTCTCTTTATCGGATGTCCTTAATAAGAATGGCCAGTGGAAGCTTAACAATCAACTCCTGAAGTACCCAGAAATAGTGACACATATCAACACCCATATAGCCCAACACACCTCAATCAATTTAAACTCCACGGGTAAACCTGATATCGAATGGGGAGCCCTTAAGGCCTACCTCAGGGGTCTTTTCATTGGGGTTGCTTCCAAAAGAAAAAAGCTGAGAGAGCTAGAGCTAGTCCAGCTTCTCAGACAGATTAGGGACGTGGAAAAAAACCTTTCCCCGCACACCTCGGAACAGACCTTACTAGATTTGACCAAACTCAAAAACACTTATATGGAACACCTCAGAGAGAAAACCAAATATATGATCCTCAAATTGAAAGCGACATACGTCGATCAAGGGGAGAAGGCGGGCCATCTCCTTGCAGCCCGCGTCAAACAGCAAGAATCCACCAGATATATCCCCACCATCCGGGCTCAAGATGGCCCCCTGCTGGTGGACCCCAAAGGAATTACTTCCAAATTCCAAAAATGTTTATAATCCCTATATTCACCGATGACCAACCCCCCCCTTCACAGTGCTGGATAATTATCTAAGGGGGTTGCACCTCCCCACACTTGGAGCAGAACAGTGCACCACACTATGCACCCCCTTAACGGTAGAGGAAATAATTGGCATGATCGACGGTCTCCCCAATGACAAATCTCCTGGGCCCGATGGGTTCTCCTCGAACTTCTATAAAGTGTTTGCAAAGACCCTCGCTCCAATACTTCTCCCTGTCTTCCAACAGATTCTAGAAGGGTCTAGCACGGATACCTCACTTTTTGAAGCCATAATTGTTCTCATCTTGAACCAGGCAAAGCCCCAGAAAATGTGACCAGTTACCGGCTGATCTCACTACTCAATCAGGATATTAAGATTCTCACCAAATTGTTGTCAATAAGATTGAGTGCCGTGACCCCAGGCCTTATTGGTACAGAACAAGTCGGCTTCATGGCGAATAGACTGGCCAGCGACCACATCAGAACATTGGATCATGCCTTCTCTGCGTCCAGAGATGCACCATTCCCTGCAGCCTTGGTCTCTCTGGATGCCAAGAAGGCATTTGACAGTCGATTGGAATTTCCTATTCCGGACCTTGAATACTTTTGGTTTCCCTCCAAGAGTTTCAGAGTTGGATTCAGGCTCTTTACACGGCTCCGACTGCCAGGGTTTTCTGTAATGGGTGCTATTCTGAGGGTTCTCCTCCTCTGGCACGAGGAAGGATGCCCCATCCCACTACTTTTCAATATTTATCTCGAACCCTCATATGCCGACTTCTGGCAGGCCAGGATTCAGGGCATACCAATACAAGATTTAGAATTAAAAGTTTTGGCCTACGCCGACGACCTCCTCCTCTGCACTTCCCACCTTAAAAAGTCCATCCCATACCTTCTGGAGGTTATCAGCGAATTCAGCTCATTATCACACTATAAACTCAATGCAGAGAAAACAACAGTTTTTCCCCTTAACCACAGAGTGATGAGGAATGAGGTAGAGGCCTTAGGCCTTTCCTGGGAAAGGAAAACATTGAAATATTTGGGAATCTCACTCTCAAGAAATACTTCCCTGATGCGTAAACTTAATCTCGATTCCCTACTAAATGTTATTGTCCAAGACTTGAACAGATGGTCCCTTCTCCCCCTCTCGATTTGGGGCAGAGTCAGCCTTATCAAAATGAACGTATTCCCCCGGCTGCTTTATCCCCTCAGTCTCCTCAATATATGGTTACCCTACTCATGGTTTAAAAAGGCCCATAATATCTTCGCCAATTTTATCTGGGCTAGTAAAGGACACAGGCTAGCTTATCACAAGCTTGCAGCCCCTAAGTTCAAAGGAGGCCTGAGGGTCCCCCCACATTGGTCTCTACTACTGGGCCTGCCATCTAAGCAAGTATCTAAGATGGCTTCCCCCCCCGGACCCAGGCCTCCCCGATATCTACACACCCCTATGGATTCATATAGAGTTATCCCAAATTCGTAGGGATAGCCTCTCCCTGTCGGCCTTATTGTTCGTCCACCTCACCCATTGCTACTTCGTCAAAGTCCACGCCCAGCTCTGTTCGATTCTCAAATATAACCAATGTACAGATTTGAGTAACCCATCACGGGAAACCCGAACATTAAACTGGATGGGAAAACTCTTTCCCCTGCCTGGATCCCACAATTCCGGGAGGTCAAACTCAGCTATTTCTGGGCCGGGACTGAACAAAAATGGGCCTCCTCTGTAGACATTCTAGCAAAGGCAGACCTGCCCAACTCCAGTATTTTCAAGCTATTTCAACTACGACACCTTGTGGTAAAAACCTTTGGATCCCATCTCCCGTCTGTTGGAGCATCCCCATTCTGGTCCGAGATGACACAAAGTGTAGGCCTTCCTCACGCGATCTCCAAAATATTTAAAACCTTGTACAACCAGTTGCACCCTGGCCCGTTCGGGCCTAGGACTTTCTGGGAATCCCTCCTGCCAGGAACATCCATCAGGTGGGAGACACTCTGGTGGGGTTGTCATCATCATATTACTCAAGACAGACTCCGACTTACACAGTTCCGTATTTTGCACAACCTGTATTACACTCCCCAGAAGATTGCTAGGTTTGACACTACACACTCCACCACCTGTTTGCGCTGTGGTGAAGGTGATGGCAACCCACTAGATATCTTCTGGCCTTGTCCCAAAGTAGCCCCCTTCTGGGAGCAAATTAGGGCACGGGCAGACCCCCTGTTAGGCTTAGATGAGTCGTTCTCGATCAACACTTGCCTGCTTGGAAACTACTCAGAAATCCCTGTGAAGGCATGCAAATACCACATTGCCCTTATAGCCATGACAGTCAAAAAATTAGTACTAAGATATTGGAAGGACAACATGACGATATCATACAGTGAGTGGTTGACGGAGCTACTACACTGTCTCAGAGTTGAGAAGATGACCTTCAGCTTGAGTAACAAATTGTGTAAATTCAATGATATATGGGCCCCTTTCCTCGCGCTTTACTCTTAGTATCTGCCACTACTTTATTACAAAGCAAAGCCTTGTTAGCCACATCAAGGCTCCACACTGTGTAACCTGGTCTGGACGAGCGGGAATATGGGGGGGGTGGGTAGAATGGGGGTAGCGGAGGGAATGAGGGATTGAATATTTTTTTTTTTTCTAGCTTTTGTTGTTCATTATGTTTTGTCTTACTTCCCAATGAACATGTCTCTTCTAAGTTCCCTGGATCATGTGCATTTGTATGTTGGAAACTTTAATAAAGATTTAATTAAAAAAAAAAAAAGTCCCTCTGGAAGTTCCTCAAAGCTGCCTCCACTTGTCTTTGTGCCAACTAGTTGCTGGCACTAGCGGCTGCCTGACACCTCTCCCATAAGCTGGATTCGGCCTCTGCCACTCTCCACTATAGCACTTCTCACTCTCCTCTGACAGGCGTCCCCTACCCATTAGCTCCCTCCCATGTGGCACTTTGAAGTCCCCACACTATTTTTGCGCTGCCCACTGGGTACGCAACTGTAATGGGCAGTTCTCTCCCTGCAGTTCGATCCAGACTCTGCTGTGGTGGTCCTCCGGGTTGTGTTCTTCCCCCTCTCCTCACCCACTAGTACTCTGCTGACCTACTGCACTGTTTACTCTCCCCCTTGCCCGTTTCCTGACACTAACCTGGATTGTTCACTGATCATGCTCCTCCCTTTGTTACTTGTTAGTCTCCTACCTCCATGTTACCTTGTGGTTTTAAAGTATTCGAGTTGTAGTTGTACTCATGTTTGCTAGCTCTGACTCTGTACCATGTCTATATATTGTACTCTCGCCCCACCTGTATGTGGGCGAGTATGTTACTCTGTCCATGTACTATGTTCCTTGTACTGAATTCTCTCTGGCCTCCTGTAATGTGGGCTTGTATGCTACCTTGGCTATGTACTATGCTTTTCTGTATTGTAACCTCCCGGGTCACACCTGAAAATAGGCACTTGTCTAGTGTGCTTACCTGGTTAACAAATACAAATAAATAAATAAACAGACACATAAAATTATTATAGATGGCTAACTTTTTTAAACAAAAAAAATCCTCTTTTTATTTAAAATGCCGATGGTGTGAACAGTCAGCGAGAAGCTTGTTATAGTGGCTCAGCACTTGAGATATTCTTATGGTAATAAAAGTACCTTACACACAGCTGAAGGAAGTACTGTGATTGGTCATGGAAGCTACCACAATCTATAATAATTTTTAAAAGTTCCCACCCTGTTTAAAGTGTTGCTTCAAGCAGCATGTCTCAGCACACATTAAAAAAATGCAAATAGAAAACAAATTAGAAACACTGAAATTTGTTTAATTTTGTGAAGGGGGGAGGTACCATATTTCCAGAGATATGTTGAATTTGCAGTCAGAATAAACCAAGAAAGTTACAATATGGTCTGCAATAAACACGTTTTCTTTGCAAGGACAGTGAAACATTTATAAACACTGTGACATACAAAAGGGATTGTGAGTTGATGAATGGGAATCTATGAAGCCACTGTTTACCGTGATGAAATTATTTGCATCACTCTATATAGGGAGGAAGGATTTTCACAATCTGTCCCTGATTTTTGTTGAGACCTGTGCGACAGGGAGATCCTGCCTTTCTTGAGGACCAACTTTTTCTTAAATCTGTTGCAACAGTCCTTCTATTTCTTAGCTTAATCTATTCTTTACAGTTTCTAGTCCATAAGGTTGGCCACCTATGTGCACCCCTCCCCTTTCTTGACTATGCCATAGAGTCCCCTTTAATTTTCCTTTTCTCTCTCAGGTCCTCATACAGGGAGGTTATTGTGGTGACCTCCGAGCTGTTGTTAAACAGGCTGTGTTCCTCGTTGTTGGATTTAGTATGCAATAGCACCATGTCATAAAATAGCTTGAGGTATATTCCTTATGTGTATGAAACCTGTAAATGTTGAAGATACCATGGCACTAGGTGTGTTTGATAAAGGTAAACAAATACAATGGGACTGTATTATGAAAATTAAGTTACCTGGGTCGAGATATCAGAAAACCCATGTTGTGTTATTTAAAATGCACGTAAATTACAGATTGTTTGTTAGGCCCCTTGGCACCACGCAATCCTGCTTTAAGCTGAACCAGCCTAAAATTTCATGGTGATTCGCATATATATCCCATGATGCTTTGCATCATGGGGGTATGCACGATGTGTTTCTTTGAAACTTGGCTTTATTGCCAATGCCCTTTGGGGTAACACTTGCTTCAGTGCTTCTTCACTGAGGTTCTTTGTCTTTAGCTTGTTTTGGGGCTTTTCTTTTTTGAGCTCCCCATCACTTAAACTCAGAAGACCAACACAGGGAACAAAATAGCATCTACTGATCTGTCTCTTTAGTGAAAACTAAGTGCAGAAGAAGGACATGCATAGTCTGTTGCTGCAAACTGATGTATTGAAAAGGGATATGCCCTTGCTTAAGGCTATCCCTTTTGTTTTGTTTTAAATAAACATCGCACAGAAAGTGTGTGCTGAACCAGAAGTTCTATGTCTGGTCCATTTCTTATCCCACAACCCCTCCACAACCTGTCCCTGATTTGCAAGACAGAAGGTTGAGTGGTTATGGTGAAATGTAGCATCCAGATTCCCTTTGATATTACTTTGCCTGCCCAATATATTGCTATAAATTGAAGGTGTCCCAGGATCTTGCTGTCTCCCTGAACATTTGTCATCCTCCTTGTCCAGGGAAAGACATGGGTGTGCTGGCATGTGAAGCCCAAGCTTATTTCTGTATTTAAAATACTGAGACATGATGATGTGCCAGCCACTACAGTGAACAAACACTACACATATCACTACACAAACATTGAGTACTAGCTAACATAACCAAATCACCTCTGGGTTCTCAGTGGGGCATGTACCCTGCACACACAAAACTGATGAAAAAAAGTCTGGGTCTTGACAATAAATCTGTTAACCACTACCAAATTAAGTGAAAGTGATTTACTTAGGCTGAAAACAAAAACAGTAGTCAGTTAGGTTGGTTTCCGGTTCCTGGGAATCAAAAGGAACCAGAGAAACCACAATTAATGAAAAAGCCATACCTAACATAGAGCAGTCGAAAACTAGCTAAAAGCAGACTTTTTAAACAAATTGCAAATAAACAAAACTGTCTGGAGATCCAGCCATTACTGGAGTTCAGTATGTGGCAACTGTGCTCTTCAGATGGAGAAAAAGATCTGAGCTACGGTCAGAGTGGAGCACAGATGCAAAGTTCAAACCTACACAGGTTCTATCTCGGGGACATCACTTTCAGCCAAAGATGACTGCATGAAGTGTAAACATTAAGTGAGAGATTCCTAGGGTTAGGAATGAGCTGCTAGTGCTCACAACAGGTGACTGCTCTTGCAGAGCCCTCTGTCATATTCAGATCTCCCCGTGCAAAAAAACCTGTGGCACAGGCAAGGCACTCTAGGTCATTTGCATCTCAGTATGGCATCATTACGGGCCAAGGAGCAAACAGGCATGCCCTGGATACAGCTCCACCCCTCTCCACCAGGGTGTTATGCTGATACTGTTAACACACATCCCTAGTAGTTCAGTGGTCCTCCCTCACCCGATCACTGATTCAATGCCATTAACATATACCTAGTCCCGGTAGTCTAATCCCTCCCCCCGATCACTGATCTAATGCTGTTGACACACATCCCTGGTAATCTAGTGCCCCCCACCCTGATCTACATGTCAGCATACCACTTATCCACCACCATCCCCAGCACAGCACCAAGGAGGCAGCTGGCACTTACCCACCACTCATCACTACTGCTGGATGCAGTCTTCTGCACAGAGCCTCCACTACAGTGAATAGGTCACAATACAGACTGACCGCACATGTATGCAGACTTAGAAATTATTCTCTTGGCCCGGCTATGTAGCAGTACTGCTACCACTCATGACGCCAGTGACCTGGGTTTGGAAGCGAGCCCAGGTTGTTGGTGCCAGTGGGGGGGGGGGAATCGAGCATTCCAGAGGATGTTTTCTTCCTTCAGGGATGGAAGACTGTGTGGTCCGCTGTGACACTGCCACCTGTGTAGCCACAGGTGGCTGTGCAGCGGAGACATGATGGGTGGGTGGAGAGCCTCCTGACTAAGATGTCTGCACGTATGTGTGTACACATCTGCTTGGTTATAGCTCATGAGGTGCTCAGGGATGGTGATGTATGGGGAAGAAAAGCCTCCCTGACCTGAACCAGGATAACACCACCTCTCTCACTGCAGTCCCCTCACTGTTCACTGGGCTCCCGACCACAGCCTAGCTGTAACTCCTCTCAGGCTTGGGGAACCGGGGGCAAACCATGGGGCATTGATCTGGTCAGAAGGTAAGTCCCAGAACAACAGGTGGTGGGTTTACCAGTTTAATATTCACATTTATGGAACTGTATGGCAGAATGGCACTAAACCTGGGGGGTATCTTCGATACCACACCCACCACAGACACTTAAATGGAGCCACAGTCACACACCCAAAATATGACTTACTGGAGATGCATCCATGGGGGATGCTCCCAGATTTGGTTGCATTCCATCATACAACCCTATAAATATGACTAGTACACTGGTTTACTGGAATAATTTCTAAGTCTGCGCACATACGTTGCAGGTCTGCATTCGGACTTAGTCACTTTCACAGAGGCTGTGTGCAGCAGATGGCTTTCTGCAGTGGCAATTAGATGGCGAGGCCTGTTTGGGGCCAAAATCACTTAAGTAATGTGGCTAGGGCATTTTAGACTTATAGCAGGTTTGACTCCAGCAGAGTGAGTGCTACTGCTACTTTCAAGTAATGCATTACTATCTCTCATTTCCAGTTGAGGCTCGTACCACAAACTTGTACCCAGCAGTACTCAAATACACAATATCCTTTCAGAAGTCATGGGCAACTGTCCATATGATATCCTAGCTCTATCAAACCCTGTTTGCCTTGAGGGGGGAACAGTATCCGTAACATTGTACATAAATGGGTGCAACTGCTGGACTCCCTTATTAGCGAGGAGTACTGGTCAGTGGCATGTCGGGCTAAATCCCGAGTGACCAGTTCACACTTGTGGAGGGAATATGTGTGGAAACAATTAATCTGATTCTTTCACACTCCTGTAATCATGGCACATTACCTACCACAAAGAAGTGCCTCCTGCTGCAGGCAATGCAGGGAGGCCAGGAGCACACACAAATATGTGGAGCTGCCCGAAGCTGCGCCAGTTCGTGACCGCATTTGAGGTGGTTCACAGGATGGTTTTACAAAAACTGTCATGTTAACTTTGGAGTTTTATTTCCTCCATCAGTACCAGGGGCTTGCAAGACCCCACTATGAGATACCTACTGCACATTCTGCTCAAGGCGGTCAAGAAAGTGACTACCAAGCTATGGCTAAACCCACAGGTTCCAGACCTTAACACCTGGAGTGGTACTGTGATTCAGATCTAGAAGAAGGATAAAAATCACCTTCTCCTTAAATTACCTTCTGAGGCCTTTAATTCCAGATGGAATGGCTGGCTCCTGCATATGAGGGACAAGAACCAGAGTTTTGTCTGCAACGTCAGAACATCAAATTCATCTCAGTGCCTGCAATTCGACCCCCAGAGGAGCTTGGTGGCAGGTCTGAAGAGTCCATTGTTTCAGATCAGGGTGGTGAGACCCAGCTCTAAGGGCTTTAATGAGTATTCATATCGTCTGATATAAAAGACCAAGTTCTGCCACTCAGTGCCCCTCCCCCACTGTGCCCACTTTCGAGACTGCCCTGCAGGGACTAATAGTAGTAGTCTAGTTCTCCCATATATAATGGGGCAGATGTTGGTGCCCACCCCCACTGTACCTAAGGGGGGAGAACTGCCAAATCCTAAATGTATCTTACTGCATGTACAGAGGCATCTGTATGCAAGATAATTGCAATGAGGCCCTTGCAGGGGCAGAACTGCTTTTGAAATAATGGCTACGTAAACTACACTGCACAGATCTTTTTTATATTAATGACAACAACAAAACAGACATAGCTGGGATCCCCCTGGTATAGTCTGCAAGACCGCCTGGGGTCTCTGCTGTACAAGAATGGTGCTGTGGATGGCAGCAGGGACTAGCCACACACCCCTTGCAGACCTTGACCCAACCATCTGAGTAAATCTAAAATTTTGGGTTCATAATCTGCAGGTGAGGGGAATTGTTCTGTAGTTGAGCAGAGGTCCTACGCCTGTGGAGACACCCTGTATTCATCCCAGCCCTCCCTACGTAGCTGTGTAGGGTCACGTATGGCTATTTGGATCAACCCCCACGTCATGAGGACAGCTTGCATTACCATCAGTTAATTTTACCCCAAGGGGATCATGCATTACAAGGTGAAGCCGAGTGTCTTATGCCCCTAGGGTTAGATTTACAAAGGTAACCCAACCAATGGAATACTCTTTTTAAACCAAAATGTTTATTTCTGTATGTTGTCAGTGTGGAAGGTGGTTAATACATATGGGTAAATGTGCTCTTCCACTGGGGTAGTGGTATAGCCCTAAAGCTGCTGCCTCCACCTAAAACTCTGGGAATGTGAATGTTCTGAATACAGCAGTTACCTCAGTCTTTGCTGTACCAGAAGTATTTCTGTGTCAGAAGTCCGACAGCAAAAACTCGGCCCTTCCCAAAATGTGTTACTTGCAACATCTTAAGTCTGCCATTGGCCGCAGGATCTGATACAAACATATGGGACACCTGGGAGGGTTGGTTAGTAATCTGTGGTAACATTTAAATTATAGCTAGAAATAAACTTTCTAGTTTAACACCAGCATGAAACATTACAGTAATGTTTCATTAGTGTTAAATCCACTGTTTCTGATGGAGTGGCCATGTGCCATGAAACATTGTGCATTAGTGGAAGCAATAAAGCAACAAAACTGGATTCCAGTTCAGAGCTGAGCCTTTCTTTCTACTGTTTAGATTACTGGAGCTGCTTTAGACAGACTGTTCTAGGTGACTGGATTACTTGCATTATTTGCCTTTATAAAAACAGTAGGGACAGTCCTGAACCCTGATTGGTTAAGACAGAATTCTACCTATGTCTTTTAAATGCATTAAACCACAGGTTAAAAAAAGGCCTGGTACCTGTGTCCTTTGTACACTTCGATATTCTTGAGCACACATCGAGTTTGAGAAAACCTCATTTGGCTGCCATATTTTTCTCTGTTAGCAAGCTGCTTGCTGTAAAATTGTAAGCCACAGAAACATTTACAACACTTTAAAAGTGTTGTTTCTCTTATTGCATCCCTCTTGCTGTCCCTTCCAAGCTGCTTGCACCCCTTCTTGAGCTGCATACATGACGGGCTTGAGGAACTCCCTCCCAACCTGCAGCTTGACAGAGACAGCTGGAAGTTTCCGGGAACACACTACCACAGATGGTAGCATACTGCTGGCAAGACCTTCAAGAAATCAGTGTCTTGCTGGCAGACTAAGGCAGTGACCTGGCAGCTCTCTATAACAATGCTGCAGCACCACACAGAACCCCTAGTTACACCAGATGACACAACAGCTCCCACAGTAAGAAACTGAAAATGGAGGGACTATTTCACATTAAATTACACATTTTCTTTTTATTTTACTAATTTTTTTAAAGAATCATGCAGTTTCTCAATGCATACCCAATTTATAAACACAATAAGACTCTCCGGGGTGTGGGTTAGTGTGGATAAATGCACTTCTAGGGGCAGTAAGGACACTCGGCCTGCAGCCTTGTACCTCACTACACCTGAGGCAAGCATTTACTTATACTAATTGACACCACGTCATGTGTTTTTGCTTACTTACAAGGCATTGGGCATCCTGGAACTGTATTTTTGTTTAACACTGAAGACTAACATGACATCGCCACTTTGCTCTTTATGGTAAGAATAACTTTAAATGTGTTTCTGAGAACAGATGGACTATGACTTTTCTGTTGTACATAAAAACACAAACTAAACACACATCTGTGGTTTGAAAATGAGTTAAACTGCATGTATGGCTGTGGCTGATACAAAAAGTCGAATGATTGAGACTGTTCAATAGAGTCACAGCATGGAATTTGTTTTGCTGCAAGCTTTGAGTGAATACAGTTTCCAAACACAGCATCCAGTGAGGAGACGCTGGTAAGAATAACTGCCTGATGTATCCCATGCTGCAGGTGGCAGTTTAATGACTGACAGCCTCCTCCTGTGAAACATGACAGGCATCATGGCCAGTCTTAACAAGGCCGTTTCAGGAGAGTACCGCCAAGGATGAGAGAAGGCTCAGCGTGTCTTAGCTGCTCCATTTTGATTTCTGACAAATGAGGGGAATGACGTTAAGCCTGGGGCTGAAGAGTGCAAGGCACACATCTATGCCTGTCACTGGCTTCAGGGTGGGGGTGGGATGGCATGAGCATTACAGCCGGTGATCCAAAGTTATACCTCTGATGCTTGTCAGTCTCTACATGGTGGGATGTTATGGTTAGAAACCCTAACGCCTCAGGCTTGTGTTGGTATTTGCACTACAAATTTTCAAACATGGCCTTTTTGTGACCCCACCTCATGAAAGCATTTGGGACGTCTTCTCATGAACAGTGGCAGTGTTATTTTGTTAATGTGTCCTGAACTTTGAGTTCCCACAGTGACTGTGCCATTCTGCGGCAGATGTGGGAAAACACAGATCAGGTAGGATGTGAAGAATGACAGCTGTACCATCCATAGGGAGGTGTGAAGAGATGACAATGTTGAAAATATGTAGTGAAAATATTAAAAATGTCCGAAGTTCCAAGCATACGTGGAAACTGTGCAACACATGCTTGTACTGCAATCATTTAGTGGAATTATTTCACCAAATTTTCAACATAGGCATTTTGTGACTTCTGCTCATGAACACTGTCTCACTATGATTTTCTTAATCATTCCAAAACATTAATTTCCCACAGTGACCACGCCGCCATTGTGCGCCAGATGTGCAAACACATATTTCGGGCAGGATATGAAAAATGACAGCTGTACTTTTCAAAAGGAGGTGTGGAAAAATGCCAATGTTGAAAACCTGGAGTGAAAATATTACAAATGTGCGCACTTCCGAGCATACTTGGAAACTGTGCAACACACACTTGTAACACAGTTATTTTATGGACTTTCATCACCAAATTTTCAACATAGGCATTTTAGGACCTCCGCTCATGAACAGTGTCACTGTGATTTTGTTAATGTGTCCTAAACACTGATTTCCCACAGTGACCGTGCTATTCTGCACCTGAAGTGCAAAAACACATTCTGGTCAGGATGTGAAAAATGACAGCTGTACAGTTCATAAGAAGGTGTGGAAAAATGCCAGTGTTGAAAATCTGGAGTGAAAATATCACAAATTTGCAAAAGTACGAGCATGCATGGAAACTGCGCAATGCACACTTGTAAAACAGTAATTTTTTGGATTTTCTCCACCAAATTTGCAACATAGGCTTTTTGAGTGCCACCTCATGAACACTAGCACTGTCATTTCATTAATCAGTCCGAAAAGGTGATTCTGTGCAGTGACTGCAAAATCACCTTTCAGGACTGAATAACGCCATGACAGTGGCTGAATTCATGAGGAGGGTCCTAATAACCCCAAGTTGAAAATGTGGTGCCAAAATTCCCGAGATATGTACCAAAGTTGAAAAAAAAACCCTATTTATGCCATTATACAATTTACTGGCATTTCTTCAGTTCGCGGTCAACTTTAGAGAGTGCAGATGTGTTCCCGGTCCACAAAGAGCATTGTGCAGGGCTCCAGAGGTAAGTATAGAAGTGAGAGAGTGTAAGAGCAGGGTGGAGTGGGTTGGGTTGGAGCAGGGCTACAGATTCAACGAAGGACCATTTCTGTTTACATGGTTTGGGAAAAAAAAACATTGCAGGACTGTTTTTTGTTTCAGGAACATTTGGCATGCTAGGATGGGCTCCTAGCATGCCACCAAGTATTTTTGGGGGTGGTCTGTAGCTGCTGGAGTTGGGCACCCCATCGGCACATACCATGGGGGGGCAAGTACCAAGGGGGATTGGGCACCCCCCCTCAGAAGACAACAAATGGGGGAGGGCATTATGCCAATGGGGAGTGGGCTCCCCCTTCTGCAGATTGAACTGGGATGGGGGACTGAAGCCAAGGGGATTGGGCACCGTCGGCAAAGAAAGACTGTTGTTGGAGGGGCACATGATGCCGAGGGGGATTGGGCATCTTGTTGTCATACAATAGAAGCTTGAGGGTGGGGACATTATGCTGACAGGGACTGGGCTCCCCAATAGCAAATGAACTGGGTCAGGGCATGCAGAGGGCAATGATGGGTCGCTCCCTCATTGCAGCATAGTGGCTGATGCTGTAATGATGAGGAGGCCCCTGATTGCAGCGGTGAAAACATTTCAAGGTGGTGGCACGTTGGCTGAACTAGTGTCAGCAGCAGCGTGCCACCGCATTGGGGAAACTGGGCCAAGCTCCAAAAGGCACTGGGGCCATTGGCCCTACAGTGCCACACCTCCAAAAGCCCGCTTCTCTCCTAAGGTTTGCCAGAATGTTTCTTGTGCATGCACAAGCAAACCTGAAAATGGAAAGGGACCTGGGGGTAATCATATCAGATGCCCTTAAGATTAGCAAACAACATGAGAAGGCAGTAGGGAGGGCTGGGGGAATAATGGAATGTCTAGGGAGAGGCATCACCAACAGAAAACAGGAAGTTATTATCCCTCTGTACAGACAGTTGGTGAGACCCCATCTGGAGTAATGTGTCCAGTTCTGGAGACCCCATCTCTGCAAGGACATAGACAGGATGGAGGCAGACCAGAGGAGGGTGACTAAAATGGTGCAGGGTCTGCAAGAGAAGCCATATGAGGAGAGACTAAAGGAGCTTAATATGTATACCCTTGAGGAAAGGAGGGAGAAGGGGACATGATCGAAACTTTTAAGTACCTCAGTGGAATCAACAAAGTCCAAGAGGGTAGCATCTTTCAGAAAAAGAGATGTGCAAGAACAAGGGGACGCAATTTGAAGATGGGGCGGGGGGTGGTGGCTCAAGGGCAATGTAAGGAAGTATTTTTTTCACAGAGAAGGGTGGTGGATGCATGAAACTGCCTTTCTGAGGAGGTTGTGGGGTCTAAAACTGTGGAAGAATTCAAAAATACATGGGACATACATAAGGCAATTCTTGTGGGGTGAAGGAAGAAGTAGGCTGTTGGTTAACTAGGATCTGCAGCTTATCTAGTAGGTAGAGAAATGGGCAGACTAGGTGGGCCAAGCGGTCCTTATCTGTCATCAAAGTCTATGTTTCTATGTTTCTATGAATGCAGCCTGGCCAAGCCACAGTCAAGTGGAGCCCCAAAGTGAATTCCTGGAGATGTCTTGCAGTCTTACCCAGGGAGGAGAGCTTACCATCGGGCTGAGAAGGTGGAGTGGCTGGCTGACATTTCCAGCTGCGGCTGGTTGCCAAAGCACAGCACCTGGTCAAGGGCTAGCCCAGAGAGGAGAGATTGCTATCAGACTGAAAGTGGATCAGCTGGCTGACGGTTCCAGCCGTGGCCGATTTTTTTTTTTTTTTTTTTTTTTTTTTTTATTAAGTGTAGGACTACAAATACCTTTCAGCAAAGGCTCTTTTACAAAGATTCCATGTCAGAGAAATACAAATTATGGGGAACAACAAGACAGACATTACAACAATGTGAACATTGCAAACAGATTACAGATTAACATAATTCAAGGGTAACATTGTAAGCAAGGCAGCCAGCGGCATTTGTCAGAGAAAACAGACAAGAGATAAGAAGTGCTAGAGTCATAGGGAGAGGGAAGAGGGGAAGGGGGAAGAAGGAATGTAGGTAGGGTGGGGAGAGGGTGAAAAGTACAGTATTGGGTATACCAAGATGTGAGGGTAGAATCTAGTGAGGAGGGGAAGGGGGGACCACTAGAGCAGGCAGGGAAGTGGAGAAACAAGGTTAAGTTGGGCAGTCACAGGAGCTGTTGGCAGTGAGACAGTCCTGGAGCCTAGTTTTAAACATACCAATTGTCAAGGCAGAGGAGATGGTGGGGCTGAAGCCATTGAACCAGAGTGGCGCCCGATAAGCAAAAGATCATTTTCCCTGTGAAGTGTGACAGTGGGGGACTTTCAGTAGCTGTAGTGTGGCTCTCCAAAGGCACCGTTTGTTGGTTTGGTGTTGTAACAGAGTTGAGACCCCAGAAGGTACAAGGCCAAGGTAGATTTTTTTTTTTGCCATGGAGCAGTTGAGAAACTTTATGTGGTTTGATAGTTGGAGTCAGACGGTCTGGGTGTACAGGTCACATGTGTGGGTGAGACGGTGAGCACCAGTGATGAGCCGACATGCCTTATTTAAGGCAGTTGAGAGGCGTCTAAGGGTTGTGGTTGTTGCCGAGCCATAAATGATGAGACCATAGTCTATTACAGAGATCAGGATTGCAACCTTCAAAGCTTCTGGCATGAGATGTTGTCTGTGTTTGTAGAGGAGACCAAGCCATGTATTAGCAGCTCTAGCTACATTATCTACGTGAGATCCATAGGAGAGATTAGGGTCAAGCTGTAGCCCTAAGTATTTGAAGGACCCCACCTAATCTAGAGTGTTCCCCTGGGTGGTGGAGATAGCCAAGTGGTGTAGCTTGTGTGGGTTATGAGAGCTGCATAGGAGCATAGATTTTATTTTCTTGTCATTGAGGACCAGTTTATGATTAAGAAACCATGTCTCTACAGAACTGAAACCAAGTCTAAGGTTATGTTGAAGAATTGCAGGATCTTTATGAGTGGAGAATACAACAGCATTATCAGCATATAGTATGGTCTGCTCAGAGCAGTGGTAAGGGAGGGAGTTTAAGAAAAGGCTAAAAAGGAGGGGGCCCATTATGGATCCCTGTGGGACACCAGAGCGAACAGGTTGGGTGTCAGAAAGAGCGTCAGCAATTTTTACTCTCTGCGATCGGTTTTCTAAGTAGCATTTAAACCAGAGAAGAGTCAGGTGATAGCCCGGCATTCAGTAGTTGGTCAATTAGTAGTCCATGGTGTACTGTATCGAAGGCCTTGGAGAGGTCAACGAAAACGGCCCCTGTGAGAAGGCCGTTGTCAAGGGATTTGTGCAAAGCTCTAGTGAACTCAAGAAGGGCTCTGGTAGTGCTGTGACCTTTCCAGAAACCATGTTGTTGTGGACAAGGTATATTGTATTTATCCAAGTGGTCAGTAAGTTGATCAGCCACGATGTGCTCGAGTGCCTTAGAGAGTGGGGGCAGTATGGAGATAGGGTGATAATTTGAGTGATTAGTCTTATCCCCACTTTTATGGACAGGTGTCACGGTGGCTGTTTTCCATAAGTCTGGGAATTTTCCACAGCTGAGAGAGAGGTTTAGGATTTTTGTTAATGGATGAATTACCTCATCGACGGTGAGCAACAGAAGCTTTAGGTCCAGATTGTCACTACTAGATCTAGATTTAGAGATAACTGCAGTAATATAGTGGTGAGCTTCATTTAGCATTACCTCCCTGAAGTTGAAGAGGGGATGGTTAGACTGTGGGGCTGAGGTATTTGGAGAGTAGGCCCTCTTTTGAAAAAGTCATGGGGTAGGACAGCACTAAGGTCTGAAAAAGCTGTGTTAAAAATATTTGTGATCACCTTGGGTTGAGGATCTATCAAGCATTAACATGGCTGGAGAGGTTTTTGACTGCTTCCCCGTGACATCCTTGATATTGTCCCAGAACGCGCAACCATTTCCCCATGTATTGGTGACAGCATCTTTGTAATAGGTGGATTTCATTAGCCGGATCGCTTTTGAGCAGGCATTTCATGCTTGTTTGTAATTTTGGATGTCCAGTTGTTTGCCAGTGGCCCTGGCAACTGCACAGAGGTAGTCCCTTAGTATAAGCTGTGAGAGAAGAGCCGCGGTGAGCCATGGGCTAGAGAGAGATTTTGTTTTGCACCTTTTAGCAGGGGCAAAGAGGTTACAGGCTTTGTTGAAAATTGAGATGAAGTGATCGAGAGCCAAGTTAACATCTGTTGCTTCATAGATGGGTAGCCAGTCTTGTAGAAGTAGGTATTGTTTGAGATGTGGAAGTTTTCCATGAGGAAGGACTCTGTTAGCAATAATTTTGGGAGGGGGGGCTTGAGGAATTTGTTAGACCATGCACATATGATTGGGGATTGGTCACTGAGAGAGTCTGGGAGAAAGGTCGTACAAGAAATCCTTGTGGGGTAAGGGGTGAGGACCCAATCCAGGAGGGTACTGGTGCCAGTCTCGTAATTAATCCTAGTAGGGGAATTTACCATTTATATGAGGTTATCAGCTGAGACAGAGTCTTTATAGGCACTGGTGCCTGATGCTAACCAGTTTATGTTGGAAATCCCCTAGTAGAATAAGTTCAGCTTCAGGAGAATGAGAGTTGATACAGTTTAGGACATTGTTGAAGCCATGTTTAGGGTGCCTGGGCAGGATGTATACAGAGACAATAGTTAGGGCTTTATGATTGGGACCTAGGATGATTTTTAGTGGCAGAATCTGGGCCGAGGCAGAAAGTGATGGGGTTGCTACAGGTGCCATGACAGGGAGTCTTTGATATAGACTGCACAACTACCGCCTTTTTTGGATATCCGGTCCAGCCTGTGGACATTGTAGCCCTGTATTGTTATTGTCAAGTCAGGAACTTTAGGTGTCAGCCAAGTTTCCACCACTGCAAGGATGTCAGGGTTGTCTTGGCATATGAAGGCTTGGAGTGCATCCAGCTTTGGTAGTAGGCTGTAGATATTAATGTTGCAAGGATAAGGGCACCTGGAGTTTGTGTGTGTGGCCTGAGCTTCTAGGGCCAGGATTGGGATGGATGCTGCCTGAGATGAGAAGGAGGAGGAGTAGGAGTTTTAAGGAGCAGAGTCGCAGCTCTTTGAGAGATACAGTAGTTTTGATTGTTGTTTCCGGGAGTAGAGTTTGCAAGGTTCCAGGCAGTATCCCATATGGACTGCAAGGTGGTACAGTGTAGACAGGTGGCCACACTTGTTGAGAATAGTGGTCGGGATAAGTAACCAGGAATATCCAAATGGTGGACCAAGCACAAGTCTCGAGTGGAAGTGGAGGGTTCCTTTGGAGTAGCAGTGGAAACCAGAGTAGAGGGTGGCGGGGTGGGGGTGACTAGGACCAGGGAGAAAGAAGGGGGGTGCAGGGCAAGGAGGAGGAGAAGAGGCAAGAGAAAGGCAAAGAGAACCCGCATGGTTTGCGTACTAGCACAGTAGGGGTGGGGAAGCGAGTTCAACAGGAGGGAGTAACTTGGCTAGCAGGAGGCAGATAGAGAGAGAGATTGAGAAAGAGAGCACCTCAATCAGTAAGCACTATGTGGGATGAGAGAAGGGGGATGGGAGGCACAGGCAGACCAGAGGAAGCTACAAGTGTTGGCCAATAGGCAGTGGGAGGTGGGGTAAGTAAGAGGGAGGGCGGGGTTAGAGGTCTATTTAAGTAAGGTGGGGAAGGGTGGGGGAAATTTTTGCATCAAAGCTACTGCAAAGTCATTGGGTGCAGTGCCCGGAAAGCAAAGCAAAGCTTTTTGAAGTGTAATGCCCAGTCAAGGACTAGCCCAGGGAGGAGAGCTTGCCATTGGGCTGAGAAGGTGGAGCAGCTGGCTGACAGTTCCAGCCACTGCTGCTTGCTGAAGCGTAGTGCCCAGTCTAGGGATAGCCCATGGAGGAGAGCTTGCTGTTGGGCTGAGAAGGTCAAGTGGCTGGCTGACAGTTCCAGCCATGGCCTCTTGCCAAAGTGTAGTACCCAGTCAAGGGCTGGCCCAGGGAGGAGAGCTTCCCATTGGACTGGGAAGGTGGAGTGGATGGCTGATGGTTCCAGTTGTGGCCACTTGCCAAAGTGTAGCACCCAGTCACGGGCTAGTCTGAAGTGGAGTGAGTCACTAACAAATGCATCCTAGTGGAGAATGGGTATCAGGCATATGGGAATCAAGCTGAAGGGAGCGGCTCAGGGAACTAACAACTTTTTTAAGCAACAAAGACATTTGGGAATTTGAGAGTCCAGGACCATGGCTGTGCACCAAGTGCATTGCAGTGGCTTGGAAATGTATGCATTCATAGCTGTGACCACAGGTAGATTATACCATCACTGCTGCAGCTGGTTGCAGCACTTGAGGCAACATGCTCAAGGGACAAAAAGCAGTGCTCCAGAATGCAGGAGTAGGACAGTTATGGTTCCACCAAGGCACATAGACACCGAAGCTGTCGACATACAGCTTGACAACTTCCCCAATGTTGACAGGTAAAATTTTGCCTCTCAGACATTGTGGATTTTTTTTATCAGGGGGGCTGCACACCCCGAACCCCTCTTGCAGGGGGCTGCACACACCCCCATTTCTATATAACAAACTCCAAGATGGAGTTTGTTAGAAATGGGGAGAATCACTGGTGAAATGACAAAATGTCACTGGCAGTCCATCACAGCAACAATCTCGAAACCTGTCGAAATTGTCGCTATGATAGGTTTCACCATCAAATTGTCACTGTTTCGCTGGTCTACCAGACAGTTACTGGGTAGGTCACAGGTGAGGAGAACCAGAAAGATAAATACAGGTATTAGAAGACTGGGGTAGGGTATGTGTTGGGGAGATAGATGAGATCTTGAGGCAAAAAGTGCAAAATCAAATTCAAATTCTAAGGGAGGCAGGGCACATCCAAAACTGGCACAGCTACTGTCCGGAAACAGAGGGCTATCTCAGGTTGACAGCAGCTGCTGCAGTGGACTTGAGCCCAGAAGCTTTTACGGTGTAGGATGATCTGGAGAAGGAAGTGAGGCAGGGTAGAAGAAAGTAGCAGTCACAGGGGATTCTATTGTGGGTATCCCATTATATGGGAGACTCAGATTGAGTGACTCAATTTAAATGTCTATGGGAGTAGTGACCATGAAAGAATAGCGAGGGTCAGTGAATAGTGAATTTCAGCAAACCATGAGGGTGTGTATAGCAAAGCAGAGCCAGCTATGTAGGGTTATATTCCTTTGCTGGGCAAGTCGGTTCCCCGCTGCACATTTGGAGTGGTAGCTAAAATCACTGCCACTGACGCTGGTGGACCTGGGTTAAAATTGCCATGGGTCTCTTATTTAATGTTTTGTTTGGGGGGGGGGTTGTTTAATTTGATTTTCTTATTTGGTGAAGTCCTATCCACAAAATTTGTTCCCTTCTCACCACTGTTCACCCCCTCCTGACTTCTGTCCCCCTCCCCAAGTTGTATCCCTCCTGGAGTTTCTCTTCCTCCTTGAAATGCGCCCTCCCCCCCAGAATTAGTTACAGTATATTCATTTTGGTGGGTGCGGAGGCATTGCCATTGCATAAAAGTAGGTAAATATCACCCACTTGTCCATAAAGTTAGCAGCTGCTCACTGTTATTTTGTTCACTGTAGTACACATCAATTTTTAGTTTTCGGTGATGTGCATTCACTGTTATTTTAGTCACTGTTGTGCAATCATTGACATGACATAGAATCTCTATTGTGAGGTATGTCTATATCAGCAGTGTACTGTAGGTGGAGTACAGAGGCACAACTGACATGTGGGCTGCTTGTTCACTTGCCTGCAGTGCATGGTGCACATCATAGTGAGGGTGGACGTGGTTGTGCATAAGATGGAAAATAACCAACTATCATGGTCCATTTTACCATCAATGATGTACAATAGTCAGAAGGAGACCAAAGCGTTTGCAGTACATATAGGAGGAGCTAACAGGAGCTTTAGGTGCAGGACCTCTTAGTTATTATTGTCTGTGGTACAGAAACATAGACAGTGATTGCAGAAAAAAAACATGGTACTCACAATCGACCCATAACACCCTATCATACCCCAAGACCTTTTGTTAATATAGTGGTTTTGTTTACACTATCCATCCCCTTGTTCCCTGTCTTACTACTACCCCCTCGAGTAACTACTAAGAACTTAACTCTGTCTCAACTGTGCTTGAAACAATTAATGGTTTTGGTGCCCATCACCTCCTCTGGTGTACTTTTCTATGGCTCAGCAACTCACTCTGTATAATAAAATGTTCTCATGTCCCTCCTAAACCTTCATCCTCCAGCTTCCACTTGTGTCCTCATGTTCTAGATCCACTGCTCCTGAGGAATAGTTCTGAGTAGCTCACCTTGTTCATGCCTTTCAAGAACCTGAAGGTCTTTGTCATGTCGCCTATCTTTCGTCTGGTCTTGCGCGAGTACATTTTCAATGCTCTAAGCTAATCCTCATAGTATCTGCCCTGCTGGCCCTGAATCACTTTGGTTACCCTACACTGCACCATCTGCAGCCTGTCCTTGCCTTTCCTTAAGAGAGGAGCACAGAACTGGGCACAGCACTCAGCAGTCAGGATTCTGAGAAATTGAGTGACCTCTGTTTTATACCTAGTGATCGGAATCTCTGGATAGAGGATTGCAGCTCTTTCCTTTACTGCCCTACTACAACAGCACATAAATTAAAACAGCAGTGCAGAAAAAATGCTTCTCTAAAAAGTTTTGTTTCCTTCCTCAAGTAAGAGTAACAGCATACATACTGAATCTGCTTGTCTAGATACTTTCTGTTCTGATCACTGTATATTCTTTGAATCCTGATCAGGATTCTACTTGGTAGAAGGTTATTTCTTTTCTTTCTTACTACTTCTAAGGGGCTAGCAGAGTATTGTTTGGGGCTGTTGGAATTTTGAAACCTGTTTTGGTAGCTGTAAGTGGGCTCATTTGTTTGATGTTTCACTGTGTAGCAGGCTGCATTTGTAGAGGCCTATTTCTTCTGATTTAAAACCTATTTGGTGTGATTTAACTGGGGCTGTTTCTTTGAATTGGAAACCTAACTCTTCTAATTTCAAGCCTATTTTGATGTGTTGTTGGTGAAGCTGTTTGAATTGGAGTCCTGTTTCTTTTGGCAGCAAACCTATTTTGGGGGCTTTGAGTAGAATTGTGATTCATTTTTGCTGGCATCACTAGCTGCAAAGTTTAGTGCAGAGTGGGGAAAGGGTGCTAATGGTCTGACCAGGGGCTTCAGCTACCTGATTGTTTCTGGAAGACTTGGGCTGGTCCTGCCCCATGTCCATTATTTCCTTTATACCGGGGTTCTGACATCACTTCCTCAAATGGGCAAAGGATATGCACCTGTCATAGCAGAAGCAGACATCCAGGAAAGGAACAGCAGCAAGTGAAGAGGTGACTGCTATCTCAGTGGAAGGGAAGTAGCTGCAAATCTAGAAGCTTTCATTGTTACTTCTTTGCGTTGCTATTGCATTGGGGAAAGGAGAGTAGGATTTTGAAGAAGGTTGTGCAATAGCCACTTAAAGTCTCTTTTTGAGTGTGGATAGGAAGGATAGGAATATAAAGAGCAGTTGCTCAATCTATCTAAACGTGTACAACAAAGGGGGTAAGGGAAATTAAGAAAAGAATGTGTTGCATTGATAGAGGAGGGAGAGGGGAGACTTGGGAGAGTGTTTGGTATCCTGCATCTGGAAGGGTGGAGGGTCGCTGGTGAGGCAACAACAGCAATGGGTAGGAGTGGTAGGCTGCAACAACTGCGGTGCACCAATCTTTCTAAAAATTGCCTGGAGTGTGGGAGGATGTTTAGTGTGCAACCACATAGAAAACTTAGAAAGGAGATCAAGGTCTGCAGGAGGAACTAAGACAGACAAGCAGATTGGGGTGGGTTTAGCCCAATACTGGAGGGAGGAAGAAGGAGATGAGGGAGGGTGATTTAAGCCAACAGTGGTGAGGAGAGGGTCAGAAGAAAGGAAGCAGAGACAAAGGGCCCAGGCCAGGAAGAGCGATTGCCGGGGAAACCAGGTCAGGAGACAAAAGACAAATGGAAGGAGGAGATAGGGACTTGTGAGGGGAGGCGAAGAAGTGGCAAAAGTCATGGAGTGGAAAGGACAGAACAGGTTACTATGAAGAGAGAGAGAGAGAGAGGGCATTTGTGAAGGGTCTTCAGAAAATAGTTTTGTACTGCTAGAGAGGAAGAAGGTGGAGGAGGGAAATGATGAAATTAGAGGAGTGGCCCCAAGGATGAACCGGGAAACTAAAGACCAGTGAGCCTCACATCCATCGTGGGTAAGCTAATGGAGACTATCCTGAAGGAGAAGCTGGTTGCCCTCCTAGAGGCCAAAGGACTACAGGACAGCAGACAGCATGGCTTCATACAGGGCAGATCCTGCTAAACCAACCTGGTGGAGTTCTATGACAGGGTTTGGAGACATATCATGGGACATCAAGAGCAAGATCAGTCTGTTTGCTAATGATACCAAGGTAGGAGCAGTGGTGGATGACCTAGGGGGATGGCAGGGGTTGCAGGATGATCTAGCAAAGCTTGAAACTTGGTCAGACACCTGGCAACTGGGGTTTAATGCCAAAAAGTGCAAGGTGCTGCATTTTGGGACGAAGAACCCAAGGAGGAGTTACCAGCTGGGGGAGTGCAGCTAGCCCAGAAAGAGGAGGAGAAGGATCTGGGGGTGCTCATTACAGGGTCAATGAACAACTCAGCACAATGTAGGAAGAGCAGCTGCAAAGGCCAACAAAATGCTGGGTTGTATTGCAGAGGTATATCCTCGAGGAGGGAGGAGGTGATTCTGCCAATGTATAGGTCATTAGTTAGACCATAACCTGAGTAATCATGCAAGGTATTACTGCATCTGAAGAGGGACATTAAGTTACTGGAGGTGCATGCAGGGCAACAAAGATGATCAAGGGCTGGGGGACTTATCATATGAGAGGAGGCTGAGGGAGTTGAACATGTACTCACTGGAGGACAGGAGGACATGGGGACATGATTGAAACCTTTAAGTACATGAAAGGAATAAACAAGACAGGTACAGAGGGACTGTTCAAAGTAAGAGGGGAGGGATACCAGGGGCCATGATATGAGACTGGAGGGAGGAAGGTTCAGGAGGGAGATGAGGAGCGCTCTTTACAGAGAGGGTGGTGGCTGGGTGGAATGCGTTACCTGCAGAAGTGGTATCCAGTAGAACAGTGGTCTGCTTCAAAAGGGGATGGGACAGGACAAGGGGGAAGGTTAATGAAGGGGAAGGGTAGAAGGGAGGGGCAGCTGCAGAATAAGGGGTGCTAGCTGCACATTCAAGCAGACTTGATAGACCTCTAGTTCTTTATCTGCTGGCAAATTTCATATATTCGTATGTATCTGTTTTACAATGCTGTCAGGGCAAAATGAAGTGGCCATTTTTTTTAATTGAGAAAAAGGTAATTGAAACATTTATAAAATACATAAATTCTAGTAGAACTGGATAATCTGATCAACAAATTAAACTGGCAAATGTATGGTATATGCTACAGTTAATAAATGCAGGGTCAATTGTTTTTTTCTACACCCATGGAAGGAATTCAGGGTCTTTGAGCAGCAAGGGGTGTAATCTCCATGACAGAGATTTGAGAAGGGAGTCTCCCCAGAGGAAGTGTAAATGTACTGGGGCATGATCAGAGTTGATGAGAGGCATGCTATTGGGGTCTATCAAGGCCTGGGTAATCTGATTGAAGGTTAGCAAAAAGCCTAGGTGACTATGTGCACTGCTAAGTGATAGGAGTAATCACAATCACAAGTGTAGAACACTCTCCATATGTCAGTGAGCCCATAGTCTTGCAGAATCTTTAGTAGTGCCTGGGCACTTCTGGATTGGGGTTCAGTGTCAATATGGCTCCTGTCTATGCAAGGGGCCAGAGTAAGGTTGAAATCCCCTCCCATCAGGACCGAAGTGGATGGTAATGTCTGTTCCCCCAGGTTCTGTGCAAGACCATGGAAGAAGGCAGGATCATCCACATTGGAAGCGTATACGTTACAGAGCAGGGTCAGGCCAGAGGAGGTGTTCATTAGTACTAGGACCCAACGCCCTTGTGGGTCACTTTCCAAGGTAACAGGATCCATTTCAGAGACTTATGGATGAGGATAGCCACTCCGTGCTTGCAAATGGGGGCTGAGGTGTGGAATACCTGGCCCACCCAGTTTCTAAGAAGCCTGGTGTGGTCAGGCATTGACAGCTTGGTTTCTTATAGGAAGGCAAGGGAGGATTTCAGTCTCTTCAGATGTGACAGGACCTGCTTCTTTTCTGCAGGTGAACTGAGACCCCTAACATTCCAGCCATAACAGGAAATACTGTATAGTGGGTTATATTCACTTTTAGTTTATTTTCACTACATTAACAATCGTCAATAATTAGCAAATATAAATGTAACACTAATATAATCTGACATGCGACCTCAGTGTTGCACAAAAGCATGGATGTTACAAAGGGCAAGTACAGTATACAGTAAATTTATTTTATTAAAGCAAAACAAATGAAAGAAACAGAAGGCTAATATAATCTGACATGTGACCTCAGTATTGCACAAAAGTATGGATGTTACGCAGGGCAAGTACAAAATACAGTAACTTTATTTTATTTTAGCAAAGCAAATGAAAATGAAAAAATAAATAAATAAACCAGAGATGTCACTACATTGAACCCACAATGTTGACCCCATATTACATCGAGGTGAAACCTTCTGTTCAAATGCAAGGCAGCATATGAGTAAAAAAGAATTGCATTTATTTAAACTAAGTTTCCTGTTCCAGTTCAGTATCCAGCAGTTCCCATAAGTGCTGTGCAGTGCTGTGCTGTCGGGCGATGTGAGCTTCACTGTCACACTCCATCAGTCTGTGGCACACTCTGTAAGGGAGAATTACAGCAAGATTAAAAGTAGCCCAGTCTCTACACTACCAGCTAGCCCAAACAATGCCACAAGTGAATAGGGAGCACTTACATCACTGAGGCAAGTCGGATGTACCTCGTAGATTCCCGCCTGACGAAAGCCACAAACAGTATCCTCACAGCAGGTTGTTAGTGCTTGGAAGCTCATCTCTAGCCAGCAAGCATGGTGTTCCTTGAGAGTTTGCAGCCTTAAGTCTATGTTCAGGTTTTTGGAGCCACCGGCCACAAGTATCTCCGAAATTAGCCCTGCATATGATCGGGTGAATTTTTTAGGTTGGCCTTAAAAACTTTGTTGACGGACACATCCAGCAGTTGCAGGGCATCCATGCAGGAGGCAGGGAAGTAAATTGGAATAATGCTACTGTCCTCCATTGTTTTAATTACAGCCTCAATAATGTGTGCCTGGTAGAGGTCCAGAATGAGCAGCTGCTTTTGGTCGATTGGCAGTCCATACTTTTGTTTAGTGGAGCTGACATAGCACTCTCTAACACATTCTCCATGAACCTCAGCATTGTTACCACATTGGCCCAGTGATTATCAGACCGGGTTATATGCCATTCAGAGGGAAACTTGTGGATCACGAGACACACTGAACTCCTGCCCTTAGTAGATTAGTTGGGGTGGAAGCATGTCTCCTGCCAGGGTGCAAGCAAGCACAACAGAGAACTGATGCTTGTCTCTGAGCCCAGTTACAGAAACTTGCTTGGACCTGGTTGCTGCCATAGTCCATTCAGAGACTGGGAACATGTTCACCCCTATCTTGTCCAGATTGATTATGAGCTCTGGTGGGATTTGTTCATGGGCACTAGCTTGGGTGATTTGGGTCAAAAAGGCAGTCTTTAAATTTTCAAAATCTCTGAGGGTTTTACACTTTACTTTGGTCCCCTGTCTTTTACTGAAGCCCATGCGGTGCAGGAAGCCAGAAGTCCACTTGCTGATCAGATTTAAATGTGCTCCATTTTCAACAAGTAACTGGGACGCATTGGCTTTAACTATACCGTCTGGCACTGCTTGTATTAATCCAGCATTAATTACTGCCCCTTTGACATGCAGTGACCGAACAGTCTTCCTTAGTTGTTCCTCCAAATTTTCCTCTAAGTGTGTGGGGTGACCCTGAAGTTTTCTGGGTATGAGGGGGACATTGGTGGTAGGGTTGGGTGTTTTCCTTATTTCAGAGAGGTAATCAGATTTAAATTTGTGAATAGTGCTTTCACTGATTTTGTTCCCAATGATGGCATGGTGGAATTGGACTCCGGATATAATGCCCTGCTCAACAGCATATTTACCAAGCTGGAAATGGGTCTCTGGAGTTTAACAGACATAAGAAGATGGGTGGTTTTTCTTTGATGGTGGAGGAGTAGCAGCCACCAATTCTAACGCTACAGAGACAACCACAGTAATGTCTACTCTGGAGCATTCAGATAAGTCTGCACTGCAAACATTGTTCGGTTCAACTGGATACTTTCTTTTTTACTTGAGAAGATTTAATCCATTTGAGAAGGGATATTTGGGAAACCAAATGACAGCAAGGTAAGGTAACATGGATAATAGAGGGGGGTACAGTGGTAAACGGAACACGCTGACCGACCTAACTTCACAGTGTACATACGCAGTGAGGTGTGTCTATAATTGCAGTGGCTGTAAGCAATTAAGAAGCAATTAACTAGCTGTGTTCGAGTTGTTTCACTATGTCAGCTTATTTATAGTAATTGCTGGTATGCAGGGAGTACTAATTCAATTGAGCGCAGGTACAGTAGCAAGCGCAAAATATATTGGCTGTGAATACAACCTGCTATACAGTATCACCCATGGTCTGCTTAAGGGGGCACATATCAAAACTTTATTTTGAAAATACCAAGGGGAGAGGGTAATCTAACCATAGGGGTCCTTGTTATGACACCATGTAGTTTACCCAAGTCCCAGCAGAAGTTGGTGCAGGATACATATTGGAGCAGTTGTCTACAGTACATACCAGATGGAGCATAGGGCTGCAAGGAACCATAATGACTGCCTCTGCTAAAAACAGTAAGAACATCAGGAACAGAGAAAATAGAACTGTTTACAATGTAATTGAAAAAGCACAGTGCAGAGTGGAGCAGGCTGTGGGCTGGTAGCATGGAGCAGCACGAGACCCTCCTTCATCTACCCGAGGACATGGCACACCAGAGTACCCCAGATTACAGCAGTTATAATAACTATTGACTGAGAAGAGAACTGGAATGTTAGACTATCTTAGCAGCCCCCCCCCACCCTGAGTATACATGAACACAACATAGCACATAGAAGGTTAATCCCATTAAGAACACAGGTAAAATGACACAGAATGTGGCCTTGATATCTGCCATATGACTAGACCAGGCATGCATACGCTGTAAAGCAGGGGGTGAAATACAGCTAGACTGACACCAGTGCAAGCAGGGCGGCTCCCTGATGCTGAATCTATGCAATTGGCATTAGAACCTCAGTGGGCATCCCCCTAGCTCCCAGTGTACCTGGACACTTGTGAGGGGGCCCTATTCTGGGAGTTGCTGGCCATAGAGTCCGTAACCTTGCTAATCTCTTCACCACATGTTGGTACTGCTGTTTCCTCTGCTTCAGGGACCCAGAGCAAGTGGTGGTGGGGGGGGAGGCGGGAGCACAATGCCACTGTTGGCAGGAGTATGCTGGGGTTAAACATATGAACATACGAAATTGCCAGCAGATAACGGCCATTTGGTCTATCGAGTCTGCTCAGTTTTGCAGCTAGCACCCCTACTAAACAGAACTGGCTTACACAACCTGTTCAGTTGCGCTTACCTTGAGAGTCCAAATCAGACAAAATGTTGGTTCAATTGTTTTGCTACGCTTGCCTGTGTTACAGTACAGGATGACTATCTACAGAACTAGCTGCTGTAATGAAGTGAAAGCAGGGGTTAGCACTTAGTAACAAGGTCAAGGAGAACAATTTTCAGTTCAAGTAAGCCTTTGCTAGAGGTTCTGATGACATAGATCTGGTGAAGCAAGTGAGCAGGCGCACATACAGTATAGTTCCTTTAGTAACGCTCTGCTATCAGGCCAGATGTTGAAATTAAAGGGAAATGTCCATGTGCTCCAAACAGCAGTATTCTGTCCCTAGAAGCAGCGTTATGACAATTGCAATGCAAATGCACTGAAAAACAAACATTTACCTATTTATTTCTTTTGTATGAGTAGTCCTGTCCTTCCTCCATTTTGCATGCTTCTCAACTCCTATTGATCTCTGCTGACCCCCTGGGGGCCCCGGAAGTGATGTTCAGTCTGGGGAAGCAACTCATGGTACTGAATGCCTTATTATACAGCGTCAATGTCACTCCTTTGGTGTTGGTATGTCTTTATATAATCTCAGGTGTTTTATCGTAACGGTTATTTTTTTTTTCTTGTACTTGCCCTTCATTTTCTCTGTTCCAGTCATTGAGCTGTCGATGTGTGGTGTGGCCATTTGTTGTTGTTCACTTGGACAAATGTTCCCCTTAGTGCATGCTTGCACAGGCACTTAAACAGTTCTTGGTTATTGTGTGTGGTCTGGTAGCCTGAGCTGTATCATGCACAGTGCTTGTCATTTTTGGAAAGGGAAAAGTCCTGTTTGGTCAGCCCATACATTTCGGCAGCTATAATAGAAACTGTATACTTTACAGTGCTAGATAGTGCTCCTGCATTGAGCCAGGCTACAGAAACATGGAAACATAGACTTTGACGGCAGATAAGGACCGCTTGGCCCACCTAGTCTGCTCATTTCCCTACCTATTGGATAAGCTGCAGATCCTAGTTACCCAACAGCCTACTTCTTCCTACCCCCTCAGCAGAATTGCCTTATGTCTTTCCCCTGCATTCTTGTATTCCCGCACTGTTTTTTGACCCCACAGCCACCTCAGGAAGGCCATTCCATGCATCCATCACCCTCTCTGTGAAAAAATACTTCCTCACATTGCCCCTGAGCCATCCCCCCTCTATCTTCAAATTGTGTCCCCTTGTTTTTGCACATCTCTTTTTCTGAAAGATGCTACCCGCTTGGACTTTGTTGATTCTCTTGAGGTACTTGAAAGTGTCTATCATGTCCCCCTTCCTCCTTTCCTCAAGGGTATATACTTTAAGCTCCTTTAGTCTCTCTTCGTATAGCTTCTGTTGCAGACCCTGCACCATTTTAGTTGCCCTCCTCTGGACTGCCTCCATCTTGTCTATGTCCTTGTGGAGATGGGGTCTCCAGAACTGCATGCAGTACTCCAGATGGGGTCTCACCAGCTGTCAGTACAGAGGGATAACAACTTCCTGTTTTCTACTGGTGATGCCTCTCCCTATACATCCCAGTATCCCCCAGCCATCCTTACTGCCTTTTCACATTGCTTGCTCACCTTTAGCTAATCTGATATGACTACCCCGAGGTTCCTTTACATTTATGTTGTTGTTAATACCTCCCCCCCTCCATTGTGCACTCATCCCCTGGGTTTTTGTTTCCCAGGTGCACTACTTTGCACTTCTTTGCATTGAATCTAAGTTGCCATACTTTTGATCATTTCTCCAACCTTGCCAAGTCCCTTCTCATCTTTCCACCCCCCCTCGTGTATCAACCCTGTTGCAGATCTTTGTGTTGTCTGCAAAGAGGCATACTTTTCCTTCCAGTCCCTCTGCAATGTCACTTATAAAGACATTAAAAAGGACTGGACCCAGTACTGAACCCTGCTGTACCCCACTAGTAACCCACCCCCTTTTCTTTTGAGTGGACTCCATTTACTATTACCCTCCTTGTCCTGTTGTCCAGCCAATGCTTTACCCAGGCTACCACCCTGGGACCCACTCCCAGGCTGGCTAATTTGTTTCTTAATCTTTTGTGTGGGACTGTGTCAAATGCCTTGCTAAGATCTAGGTATACCATTTCCACAGCCCCTCCCTGGTCTACTACTTTCGTCACCCAGTCAAAGAAATCTATTAAATTCATCTGACATTACCTTCCTGCTGCGTATCCATGCTGCCTTGGGTCCTGTGCCCACTGGCCTCTAGCTACTCAACAATTCTCTCTTTCAGAAGTGATTCCATCACTTTCCCTACCACTGAAGCAAGCTAACAGGTCTGTAGTTTCCTGCCTCTGCTTTGCTCCCACTTTTGTGAAGGGGAATCATATCCACCCTCCTCCAGTCCTTGGGCACCACACCATCCTCCCATGATTTGTTAAAAAGGGTATTCAGTGGTGTCACTAGTTCTCCCCTTAGTTCTTTTAGAATTCTGTGGTTAATGCTGTCAAGCTCCATTGCTTTGTCCACCTTCAGTTTTAGTAGTTCTTTCAGAACCCTTTCTTCTGTGAAATGACTGGTATCAACCCCCATCCAGAGTGCTTCTATTGATTGGATTAGGTACCTCCCCCTCCTCTTCTTTTGTGAATACATAGCAGAAGTATTCGTTCACTATCCCTGCTTTTTCACTGTCCCTATTGGGAGGAAGGGGTTTCAAAACTATTCCATATTTGTTAACTTTTTAAAATATTGGCAAATCTGTATTAAACCTCTTTAAATTTATGAACTAATGTCAGGAAATCATTTATTGTCTGCCGCTCTTGGGAGCACTGTAATTATAATCTCATTTTATTATGTGTCATTTGGGGGTTTCAAATGATGTGTTAAAACTTTATTATTAAATTGGCTGACCATGAGAGCTGTATGAGCTGAAGGTTAAATATCAACAGTACAAGCAACAACAAATAACTGCACACAGCAGCCTAAAAAACTTGAATGAAATGCTTCAAATTTTCTTCTTGCCATATCTCTAAACTGAGGAAATCAAAAATTTCAACTGGTTTGACTGACTGAATGTACTGAATTCATATGTTAACACATATTTGGGCATTAACTCTGACATGCATTTCTTTCTTGTGTGGGAGGTGGCTATTTTAGGACATCTGGGAAACCCCAAGAGTTATCGATGCAGAACAGTCACTAGCTATTACTGACTCTGACATAATTTGTGGTCGCATACCCTGAGCTATATTGCGCATGGTGGCTGTCCTTTTTGGAAATGGAAAAGTGCAGTTTGGTCAGCGCACACATCATGGCAGCCTTGTATACAGTACTGCAACCAGAGGCACCTACCATCTGCTTGCATGGGTGTTATCTATTAATTTTGGTCTACACGGTGCCCTTGTCGCTCAGCCTTTCCACACTGCTTAGTATTACATTGCTTATCTTCTTTAGTTTGCATTGCCTCAAATCTTGCTGCCTTGCTCTAATTTGTTAGTCTCTTATATCACAATGTTATATCATGTTATTATTGCCTATATTGTGGCTCTACTTACACATTCACTACTGCCTGCTTGTTTATTGCAAACTTCTATCTGCCAAGATGTAATTTGCTTAGGGTGCTTCATATCATTTTTGCCTAACCTAACTGGTTAGTTGGTACACACAAAGAATTATTACAACTTAGAATACATTGTCAAAGAATATAGTTGAGAGTGACAATATGTCTGTTTAAAAAACGACTAAGAGTACATGGGTAGTAAAAAGCTGTCCTTCCACCATTAGAAACTACAAGGTGGCGAGTTCTCTAAAGGCCTATGGCCTCCTGAACTTGTATTTATCTATGAACCTCAACCAATGAATTGTACTCCAGCTTAGATATTGTTACTGTCCACTTAATTTATTTAAAAACTGGTGTGATCTTGCTTACTGTAATTTTTGTTTATTCTGCCTACCCAGCTATATTTTACTTATTTAATTGAGATGTCTGTCTTATATAATTTGGTCTGCTAAGTTGATGTGCCCCAGATTGTGATCTTGGTAACTTATACTGTCTTATCACACTTTAAATCTTGTCCTCCAAGCTTCTCTGCCCCCCCTATGTCTCTTCCTTCAGCCCCTCACCCCTTGCCTCTTACTCCTGCTTTCCTGTTCTAATTCCCAATCCCCTGCCTGCCGTTCCCCTTTCCCTTATCCTCTTTCTGATGGTTCACCTCACTGATTCAATTAACTCCTTCATATATGCTCTTTCATCTATTTTTCTCTATCAAGTTCTGATCCTCTGCCAGACTGCAGTCAGGCTACCTTCTCTCTCTTTCTGCCTTTCACCTGCTCATCTTCCATTCCCTATGTGTCAACCCTAATCTCCTCCCCCTCTATTTCCAGTACCTAGCACTGATCACACAGTCCCCTGCTGCTAATATGTTGTTTATCTCCTTTTTCCTCCTTTCCGTTCTGTTTTCCATAACCTCACTCCCCTGCCAGCTTTCCCGCTCCACCCCCATCTTTCTCCCTCCTTCCATCTCCTCCCCCTCATCCTGCCTGATCTCTCCTTCCCATTCTCCTGTGGTTCCCAGGATGCAGCTTCCTCTCCTCCTCCTCCTCTCCTTCTCTTGGCTCCACTTGGACACCCTTGGATCCTCTTCCCCCCACCTTCTGTACCCCTCACTCCCTCTCTCCTCCCCATTTTTGATTAGGGTGATATTGTCTACCATGCTGCTCGAAAGACCACTCTTGCTAGACTGGATCCCCTCTTTCTCTACTTCTGCCACGTTGCCTTGGACTGTCCACATCATGCTCACCACTGTTCCTTATACTCCTCCCTCTCCCTCCACTCCCCGGAAACTCACCACCTAACCCATTGTGCCTCCTTTATCTCTGAATTCTGGCTGTCCTCTCTCACCTCTTACCTTGCCTCTCTCCTCCCCCCTTGATAACTAGCTATTGTTCCATCATACTGGCATCTAGAAAATCCCTCGCTTGCCAGACTGCCTTCTCCTACCTCTTTCCTAAATTTTAAAACTCTCTCACCCTAACCATTCCCTCCACATCTTCCAAATGCTCCCTATCCTCTCTTCTTCATGACCTCACTGCTCCCTTCTTCACTTACTCCTGAAACCAGTTCCCTGCTCAATCTTTCTCTTACCTCTTTCCCCTCCTTTCCATCTCCCCTGCTGCTCCTCTCAATTACCTTCCCCCTTTCTATCCCCCTTTCCCCAAGCCTTCACCTTCCTACTATTTCTCACCCCCCTTTCAGTGCTTGTCTATTCAATGCCTTCATTCCTTCAACTTCCAACAGCAAACTATCCTTTCATGCCTGCACCTTGAAATGTACAGTATTCCCATGTAACCTAAGGGGCTGGTCTTCTGCCCTTTCCTTGTATAATTATCCTGTTACACTACTTAATTTATTGCTCTGTTTTTTTTTTTTTTTTTTGGATAAGTTTTGATTCTATTTTGTTCTTATTCAGCTTATCCCCTTCCCCAGGACACATCTGGAAATGACCTATCAGCTTGTTTTGTCTTTTATGGTGAAACTCTTGAAATAAATAAGGGTTTGTGGCTATTGTGTGTTGTCTTTCTGTCTGTGCTACATAATGAGTGCTTCATTTCTTCCTTTAGAAAGTGAAACATCCACATACTGTGTGCTTGCAGAGTCTCATAGTCTGTTCTATATACTGCTGTCTCATACAAAAAGCAATTGATTACTTGTACTGTTTTTCTTTCCACTGTTTTGACCCTCTCCATGATTTATGTGTATTTAATGCTTGGAGCATTGTCAGAAAGCACTACATAACATTTTAACTATGTGGTGATCAATTCAGACACTGTGATTTCAGTGTTGTATAAATGTGGTTCACTCATTTTGCCTCCTTTTAAACTCAACGTCAAAAACAATTTGGGGACACTTGGATGTTTCATAAGATGTTTTGTGTTATGGCAACTATTGGCTTTGTCCAGTGATATAGAATTGAACCCAGGGTTCACAACTTCTGCATCTTTTTCTAAGTTTGACACAAGGCCCTGGTATGCTGCTCATGTTTGAAAATAATCCACCAAAATGTAAGAAGTTTTGTTCCAAAGTGGCTGAAATTGAGTATCTATCTCTTACATACACTCTAGATATAATAGCCCTAACTGAATGTTGGTTAAAACCTAAGATATCTGATGCAGTCTGTATACTTCCTGGCTATTGTATGTTTAGAGCTGATAGGCCTGGAAAGAAAAAAGGGGGTGGTGTAGTTTATTATAAGGATTCACTTGAAATGACTATCATTAGTAGTAGTAGTTTTGATTCTGAGGATTTAACTGATTGGCTTCTTATTAAAATAGCCCTGGGGGGTTAAAAGCATTTATTACTCTGATGCCTTCACAATCCTCCTCAAAATGGCATTGTGGGTTTGTGTGGTGTTTTTCAGAAATGGTGTTTGTATTTATCTATTTATGATTTTGTTTTCCTAGGTGATGTAAATTTGAATTGGCAGGCCTCTGATGAACTCAGTTTGGAAACTTTTCTTCAGTCTTTTAATTTATTTCAAATGATTTTTGAACCAACTAGATTGAATGTGAAATTGGGTAAATGCTCAACTTTGGACTAGATTGTTACAAATTGTCCTTCAATGTTATCTTTTTCTGGAGTGTTGCCTGATTCCACAAGCGATCATCAAGCCACCTGTTGTGTCTTAAATTTTAAATGTCCTAAAATTCTTTATTCATGTAACTTTAAGAAATTTGATATAAATTCCTTTTCCCTGAAACTTTCACAAATTGACTGGTCATATCTTGAATCTATTCCTGATATCGACTGTGCTTATGATTTTGTTTGGGGACTTTTGCCCATTCAAAATTTTTTTTTCTTTTGAGGAAGTTATTAGTTAAAGGGAGACCCAACAGATGGTTCTCGTCTTAAATTAGGGAATGGATTAAGGTGAGGAATTTGGCTTGGAATAGTAATAAATCATCTCCATCTGTTTTTCTTATGGATAGATATAGATACTTGCACAATAAAGTTAGTGCATTGGTTAAGAATGCAAAGAACATGTTTTTCAACAAACAGTTTGATGAGAATTTAGCCAATCCAAAATGTTTCTGGACCTCTATTAATTCTTTAATATCGCCTTCTAGAAAACCATCTATTCAGAGGTTGCTGACTGCTGATGGAATTGTCTCTGACCCAGATCAGGGGCATCATTTCAGCAAAATCATAGGGGTAGCAAGGTGGGGTGGGCATGATGTGGGTGGGGACACAGTGTGGACGGAGCCAGAGAGGGTGGCATTTGTCAATGTGACATAGAGCTAGTTACCAAGTAATTTAAAAATGGGTATGAATTGGGTAGTAAAGTCTGAATATAAATCTGAAATGGGTCATTACAGATGTTGATTCAAATTAAATAGCTAGTTTTCATCAAATTATGGAATTATCAGTATAGTGAAAGTCCCATTCCTCAACTGTACAAATATTAAACAATATTATATGCATGGGTAGCCCTTATTACCCATTGAAATCAAACAGTTTATAGCCTTGTAATCCCACTGTTGTGATGTCAGAACCTTATAAACCTATCTCTCTATGTCATAGCAGTGGGTTTACAAAATGGAATGCTAGTGTTATTCAGTATTCTGCATACCCAGAATGTGATTGTTAGTCTCAGTACAGTATTCAAATAACATTCCAATTGTCACACTTTACTGTTACCGAGTCTAGCAATCACTATGTCTGATAGAGATTTTAACTCTGGTGCTATTTTGGCCCACTGTCATTCAGTCCGTGTATCCTAATAAATTGTTTTCCTAAACAATCATGTGGGTGTAGTGCAGATTCATTAATAAGGTAAGGCTAAATTACTTGTGTTGGGGGGGGGTAACTTCTCATGTCGAGCCCCATACAGTATAAATGACAATGCATGATGTACAGGTGATAACCAGAGTATAATCATCTCTCATGGTTGCTAGGGCAATTGCAAAGCTCTCAAGCTGTGCACTCTAGGTTTACAGATGCCCCAGACACCACTCTAAGTGATTATACCATGGTTATCACCTGTACATCAGGCATTATCCTCTATATATTACCACACTGTATGTGTACAAAAAAATATTACCACACTGTTCATGTCAAATGACTAGTACTGTACAAGCTAAGGCACACATTGCTAAAAATAAAGAACAGTCTCTATACCAATAGCTTACAGTACATAAAAAATACACATCAAAACATGAGAGAAATTATACTGTTATGAAAGCATACTCTGAACCTTGAACCATGGAGAGAACTTTACTTCTTCTCTGTAAAATAAGAGCTTAGTAAAAGAAATGACACAATGAAACCTGTAAAAGGAAAACAAACTAATGAAAAAAAAAATCACACAAAAACCTGTAAAGAAAAAAATAATAAAAGGAAAAAGAACCGATTAAAACTCACCAACCAAAAACCTGTAAAGAAAAAAGTAATAAAAGAAAAGATCCTAGTAAAATTGTACACCAAAAAACCTGTAAAGAAAAATTGTAATAAAAGGAAAAAGAACTAAGTCCCAGGGTTACACAAAAGAAAGTCTTCCAGACTTCCCATTACTGCAGCAAAGCAAATTAAAGTATTATTTAACTCTCCACACCTAGGCTACTACTCCCTCTTACAATAATTTAAAAGAGCATAAACTCCCTCCCAAACACCCATGAAAGTGGTAAAGCAATGGACATAGGAGTGTTATTACCTGTCTGGAGGCTGGGGACACTGCTGGGACACTCGAGATTGGGATGGTAGGTGACTGGAAGTGCTGGAAGCTGACTGGTGACTGCTGGCACACTGGACTGCTGACTAACTGGACTGGTAGCTGACTGGAGACAAAACTGGCAAACTGTCTCTGGACTGGTAGCTAAGCTGACTAGAGACACTGGATGCTGGCACACTGGACTGCTGGCTGACTGGTGACACTGCTGGCACACTGATATCTGACTGGAAACTCTGCTAGCATGCTGAATTGCTGGCTGACTGGACTGGTATCTGAGTTGAGACACTGCTGGCACACTGCTGGCTGACTGGAGACACTGCTGGCACACTGGACCGGTATCTGACTGGAGAAAAGGCTGGCAGAATGGACTCACTGCTGACTGGAGGCACAAGTTGCAAACTGGACTGGTATCTGATTGGAGACACTACTGGCAGACTGGACTGCTGGTTGGCTGACTTGTAACACTGCTGGCACACTGGACTGGTTGCTGACTGGAGGCACAATTTGCAAACTGGACTCGTTGACGAGTTGACAGGGACAGAACTGGCACACTGACTGCTGGCTGACTGGAGACACTACTGGCAGACTGGACTGCTGGTTGGCTGACTTGTAACACTGCTGGCACACTGGACTGGTTGCTGACTGGAGGCACAAGTTGCAAACTGGACTGGTAGCGGAGATGGCTAGGACAGAACTGGAACACAGGACAGGTGGCTGACTGGAGACACTGGTAGCACACATGACTGATGGCTGACTGTAGATAGTAATGTTACTTCAGTAATGGGTACCTTCTTGAATGCATCTGAGCAAATCTGTCTATTGCTACTGACAGGTCTAGCTGCTTCACCTCCAGTGATTCACATGCCATCATCATTAAGTCATTGAGTCGTCTGTCACCACAACTGTTTCTTAAGTAAGTTTTCACTCTTTTCATGCATGAGAAGAAACATTCATTTGAAGCTGTGGTCTCAGGGAGTGCCAGCACCAGGTTCAAAATCTCCAGGACTTCTGAAAATGCATTACAAAGGCATTGCAACTGTTGTCTGACACAATGAATACTTTGCATATTTTTGTTCTGTAGGTATGCCTTTGCTGATTCCAGCTGTGACTCTAAAACAATTGTGTCTATATTTGCTCCTGGGTAAGATTCTACTAGGACCTTTAACGAAGAGTAATTCAGAAAACTGTCATCCTTTGGGTTGAGAGTAGCAACAGCTTTTAAGAGGTCCAGATTACTTGTGAAGTGGAATCAAGTTCAGTAACAAACCTGTCAATGCAGGCCAGGTATATTTCCTGTTTAAGCCTGTCACTGTTAGATCTTGCAGAAATGTCCTGAATTTCTATATTTGCAGTCTGTTTCCCCAAAGTGGATGAAACAAAAAATTCTGTCAGTTTTCAGCTCAACTGATTTTTGCGCAGTGGCCTTCCTGTGTGCAAAGTGGCTTGTACATTGTAATCAATGCCACAGTGATCAGCAGCTTGTGCCTCCTTGTAAATCTTTTGCCACTGTGAATCATTACGTAGAGACAAGAGCTCACTTTTCAAAGACTGAACAAGATTACAGGCACTTGGCAAATCCAGATCTTTTCTCAGACACCGATTGTATCTTCCTTAAAATTGTTTCTAGGCTGTACAGTGTTACTACAAAGGTAAAGTTCTGAATTTTAAACAGATGACCTTTTGCTTCACTACTTGCCTGTTTGTCAGTGTTTTGTGACTGAATAGCATGAAGTGTTATAATAATGGACTCTAGACGCAACTGAAATCTTTTGACACAGTTGTACCAGTAAAACCACCATGTACCACACAGTTGTTCTAATTCCAGAACTTGTAGACCTTCTTCTTTCTGAGCTTTAACAAACAACTCATGTCTTGGTGAACTTTGAGAAATAAATACATATACAGCCTGTAAGATGCTGAAAAATTCTTTCACTTCTGATATATTATTAATTGTTTGCACCAAGACGAGATTCAGTCTGTGTGCATGACAATGAATATAAACAGCTTGAGGAGCAATCTCTCTTTATTCTTGTACTCACTGAAGCACTCACTCATGACAGAGGCTCCATCATAGCACTGTGCCACACAGTGCTTCCACTGCAGTCCAGCCTGACATACTGCCTGATTGATGGCACCAGCCAAACTACCAGCATCCAGTTTATCCATGTGGTAGCAGCCAAGTGGTTTTTCACAGATATTACCATCTCTGTCAACAAAACGGATTACAAAGCTGAGCTGCTCTTTGCGTGATACATCCTTAGTTTTATCGACTAAAACAGAGAAATATTTTGTAACTTTACTAACAATTTTCTCTCATATTAATGTTGCAACTATGTTAATCAAATCATTTTGATACTCTGGAGAGGTATAATGACCATATCTCCTAGACATTTTTTCTTTTAATTTTGAGTCATGTGCAGATAATGTTTCCAGAAACTCAATAAAATTGCCTTTGTTATCGGAATTCGTCGACTCATCACCACCTCTGAAAGCAAGACCTTGCTGTCCTAGGTAACAAACTGCATGCAGTAGTAATTCAACATGGCGTCTATTTTCTTCACTTTCAATGTCCCTATTTTTTTCAAGCCATCTCACAACTGACTGATGTCCTGATGAAGACTGTATATGGTTAAATTCACACCATGCTACAACAGAAGCTTTGTGTTTCTCAGACTCGCTATGCTTTCTTAAGGCACGACCAATTTTTTCCCATTTAGAGAAACCAATATCGACAAAAGGAATGTTTCCATGTTCATGACCTCCACCTCCAGGTGCAGTATGAGTGCTAGTAAAATGCCTGCATGCAAAATAGTATACAGCATCTCTCTGTACTGAATATTCTACCCTCATATGAGCTTTGTAATCACCATTAAATTTACATGATTTTGTCACAGGGAAAACTCACTTTGGCTGAACTGGAGCTTGGTAAGGAGTAGCAGATATGTCACTTGGCACAGTATCGTTATCAACACACTCACCCACTGAAAATGAGAGGCCTTCACTAGATGGCAATGACGTGCTTTCACATGCATCGGAGGATGTGCTTTCACATGCATCATAGAGAGTGGGCGAAGCAACAAGTAATGGGCCTGTTGCAGCATAACTAGGCTCTGAAACTATACTACTTCTATCAGATTCATGCATACCAGCTAACAGAACACTATCTTTAGGTCTTGATTTCTTCACTGTATGCTCAGCATGTGCAGTATCTGCTGTAATTCTTTTCTTAAATAACTGAAGCACCAATGGTTGCTTTGGATCACTGGATGCCTTCTTTTTAGACAGAGACATTTCAGTAATACTCATTTAGCAGCTAACTTCAAAGAAATTTCAATCAGTGAAGGCTACTAAAGAAGAAATTTAGCAATGTACAGCCTGCCAGCAGCTACGCCCAGTGATTAGCAAATCAGATATCAGTTTTGAAACCCATGGAAAGCAGCTATGAATTCAAATGTGCATACAGTCTAAAGAAATCACCAGTGTGCATTATGAAATCTGCAAATGGTGATGATATCAGGGAATTAAAAACATTAACATGTGGGTGTAAATTTTACATTTAACTGTACCTATGAACCTAAAAAAAAAAGGTCTATTATAATTCTGAATTTTAAAAGCAATCCTATAAATGCAAGGACACACTAAAACATTTCTGTTATAAAACAAAAGTGGAATGCATACAATTGCTGTAAATCTGGCAAAGAAATGTTACTTTTGAATCACCAGTTATGTTATGAAGCACTGTTCTTTGGCGTGTGGAGTATGTACAAATGTTGGGTGAGTACTGGTACTCATTAAAAAAATTTCTGAAGTGTATTTCCTCAAATGAGGTGAGTAAAATAGGTTGGTACAGACCTTATCTGGAGCCCTGGCCACGTGTTTAAGCTCCTTTAAGACTGTTAGAAACCTTGTTTCCAATTGGCCTTTGCAGATTAATTGTGGCCAGTTTGGGAGTACTTATTGTAACTAGTGGAGAAGGGGTTATGTTTAAAGATGCTGATGTAAGATGGCATCGGACCGGTCTGTGTGGTTTGTTTTTGACTTTTGAGTCCTCATCAACCGTACAATGCCTTGAACCTCAGGTGTTTTTAAATAAAATATCTATTTATATTTATACAGTAGGGGTGCGTGGACAAACCATTGGATAAATGCATATATTCTCATCGCTGTGTAATAGATCTGCAGAGCCATGGAATAAATACATTTATCTACTGTCATGATGTCACAGATGGCATTTACCCACACAGTCATGACCACGGCTCCAGATAAGGTGTCTACCAGTCTATTTTACTCACCTCGTTTTAGGAACTACTCTTCAGAAATTTTTTTAAATGAGTACCTGTACTCACCCAACATTTGTAAATACTCCACATGCCAAAGAATATTGCTTCATAACATAACTGATGATTCAAAAGTAACAGTTTTTTGCCAGATTTACACTTGTATGCATCCCACTTTTGTTTTACTCACTATGTTTTAAAACTGGTGAGTAAATTCCTACCTGCCAACATTATTTGGAGCATTGTTGGCACCTGAAATTCTTATCTAGAAAAAAAACTACATTTTTTTAAATAAATTTAGTCCTCAATCCACTCTAGCAAGAAATTTGTACACATCAGTGTCTTATTAATAAATGGTCAGCATAGAGTGGTTACAAACTACCAACATCCAATTTGTTTGAAAGCAGCTCAGAACTGTAGTTTGTTTGGACCCACTGGGTTTTAAATAGTGCCTTTCATGTTATAATGTTGCTGCCACTTTAAGCACACAGGGAGATTGAGAGAGCAAACAGAAAAAACAGTGAGAGACCACTAAGGAGAGGGAAGTTAACTTACTCGCTCAGGGTCACACAGCAAGTGTCAGTTCCAGGATTCAAACCCAGGTCTCATGATCACAGTTCTGTGCTCTAACCACTGGGCCACTGTCTCCCAGTAAGTCACAAGGTGCATCAGTTTCTCAACCTCTTTACCAGTGAGATTTGTTTTTCTTCTTTTAGTGGGTATTTTTTTTTTGGGGGGGAGGACACCAATGCTGGCTACAGCATCACTCTGAAGAAATGTCATATTCAGAATATAGTTCATGTAATGTGATAAGTGAACATGAAGCACCATTAAGCTAATTCCTCAGTTTTATTAAATAAAATTATAACAATGGTCTGAGAAATGAAGTTTTCTGATTGGCTGTAAACATTCTAACAGCCTTATATTAATCTTTTATTATACAATAGGCAAAAAAATAATTCACACAATCCTGCATTTTGATTGGCTGGCTGGCACCTTTTCAGCATTGTAAATCCTCAAGTGTACCACTGGAAAAGGTGCCAGCCGCGATCACCCGCAGCAGGAACCCTCACAAAAATCACTCCGACTGTCAGAATCCAAACAGTGGCAAACACACTACGATCCTACGCTTACTTCCATAAGTGCTTACAGTACCAGCGGTACTCCCAGGGGTTATGTTAATGGTAAGTTAATCACTCTCTAGGGGCATGTGGCACTCAGCAATGCCTCGTGCCACATTATGCCCCTAGAAGGTGATTAACAGGCCATTAGCATAACCCCTGGTCATGCCTTATTGCTTAAGTGTTGAACGTGGCTGTGCTCAGTACAACAAATGGCTTCTCTCACTTGTCCAAACACGGCTGCTAACATCTAAAAGCATCATGACATCATAGGACTTTTTTGTAGAAGCAGTGTACAGTTACAAATTAGAAGGGTAATTGTGTCTGCATTCCTTTTCACAGTGACAATTACATAGAGTAAGCTGTTGCACTGCTGCTGACAAATGTTCAGAGTCCAGCCCAGCTCAGTAGACATAAATCAAGGGTGACTGTAATCAACTGTAAGCATTTAGCACTGTCTGAACCATTAACAAAATTGAAATGTCCTGCAGCCCTGAACCTCTTCATAGGAAGAGTTTTTTTTTAATCCCCACCCCCCCAACACACTGACACACACACACACTTAAAGCTTAGTTGTCCTGCTTGCTCATTTCTTATCATTTAGGCAGATTTAGCTGAAGCAGGAAAACTGACTGTTGTCCCCGTGGTTAGAGAAGAGCACAAAAAACTTCAGGTTCAAATCCCACTACAACTGAACATTTAGCTTGGAGTGAACCCTTAGAGAGTAAATTGGCCTCCTTATGCTTTACATCTCTCCCAGATGTAAAACTGGGCAGAAAGGAGTGGGACCCCACTGTTGTTAAGATGTTTCATAGCTGGACTACTATCCTGGAGCCATGGGTGTAGGCAGGCATACCCCATGTACACCATGGTGTATACTTGTATTAAAGGGGGGCAGCATATAGGCCCTGAACAGCTTCCCTAGTCCATGGACACAACACAGAACCAGCAGAACCTTTCTGTATGATTATCTGTCAGCACCAGAAGGATTGGCCACTGCTACTGTCTTTGCAGCCCAGGGGCTATACAGCTTTACAGAGTCTAGGCTGGTATATTGGTGTCCCAAGGAACAATGCATGAAATCTGCATATGCCCATGCATGGGGGGGGGGGGCAGCAACCAGTATCAGGGAGTACAAATGTCATATTGATTGTGCCATACAGGGACACACACACACAGTCCTGGTGTACATATGTATATTGTCTGGCTACACCTACACCCTGCCTGGAACAATATACTGTACCACAAAGAACTAAGAAGGTTCAGGTTGCATGCAGCATCAGTTGCTTGGGCCCCCACATCATTCCACAGCTCAGTCCAAACAAACACAACACAAGTGAGAAAAAAATGTCCTAGCCTGCCAGCAGGCAGCTACTTACCTTACCACCTTTGCTGGGCGATGCTGGCTGGCTGTCCTGATGGATGCTCTCCTCCAAAGTCTCCTCTGCTACTGCAGCTTCTCCCCTCGCTTGCTTCTCCACAGCTCCAACAGAAGAAAACCGCTGGCTTCTGCTCCGCTGTCACCTCACCTGCCTGGTGCTTTGCTGAGTGTGCCACTGCTCGGACCGAAGATTATGAGGACACAAAAGTTACACATCCGCCAAGCCACCTGGAGAGTCTGGCCACTTAAGTTGTAGGCCTCAGCCTGCCTTAGCTGCCTAAACCAACCTCCTCCTTCCTGACCCAACCTTAACAGCAACCCATGGGTGCGAGATGATGGAGCCAGCAGCTATCAGACGCCTAAATCCTTTAGCACCCTCCCCAGATGCATGCAAGTGTGGCGATCAGGGGCAAGGGCAAAGGATGGGGACTTTGGGTCAGGCCTCCCTCAACAGTAAAAGAGGAGTTCCCCCATTCCTAATTGCTACTGAGCAGCTCACTTCTGAAAGACAAAGCCCCCTTCCCCCAATAGTAAGTCAGTGACCGTCTGACCGGCAGCCACGCCACCCGGTGACCCAGAAAGTATGTGACTGGTCCTCAGGCTCACTCAGCCTGCCTTAGTTGCCTAAAGTACCTCCTCCTTGGCTCCTTCCCAACTGTACCTTAACGGCAACCACTATCACAACCTGGTGGCACCACCTCCTGCAGAGTGCTTGAATGATATGATAATCGTCGCCTCCTGAGTCCTGCGTGGCCTACCACTCACTCTAACTCTCCCTAGCATCATCTGAGCATCACCCCCTGCAGCAGCAGCACCAGACTGCCTGGTGGTCTCCCGAGTTTTGACTGGCTGACTCCCCCTCCCATCACAGTCCCTCCTGACCTGGACGCATGCTCTCTCTCCCGCGGCTGACACACTGCTGCACCATCGACTTTGCAACTGCAAGTTATCCCTCCTGACTCCCGATTCCCACCTCCAAGTCTGCTCCACACCGTCTCTGGCCTGGGGTCTTGCACTGCACCTACTCTTCTTGTCTCTGCCCGGCCGTGCCCGCTCTGCCAATCGATAGATTGCAGATCACCTGATTCACCCCCGTGGCCACCTGGAATCCAGATGCTCTCTGCTTGAAGCTGCCTTCTTTGGCTTACCCTTAACACTAACACTACTAATGTACAATACCTTCCTGGAGGACGGTGGACCTTAGCCAAGTTAGCCTAAGTTGCTGCCTGCCATGATGGAACCGGTGAAATCCTGCCAATCCCCATGCACGCGAGTATCGCGGACTTATGCCTAAGCCCTCCCAGTCCCCTCGCAGCCAATCACAGCAATGTCACAGCACAAGTGGCACTTGCCAAATGCCAACCCCAACACCAATGATTTTTTTGGGGGGGGGCAAACTAAGGTGCAGACAGTCAGCACCATCCGTCCCTGATCAGATGATCTCATGCTAAATTGAGCAGATTGTCAGGCTCCCTGAAACTTAACCAACCTCCAGACCATCCTCCTCACACTGCAGCACAAGCGCACGGCCACGGGGCATGTCACCAAGGTCCCATTCCCAAGGGAGCCAGGGCAGGCAGCAGGGGTTGCAAGCCCTGTCATAGGGGTCGCATAATTTTCATAGGGGTCACTAATGCAACCCCTGGCAACTCCTAAATGATGCCCCTGACCCAGATGAAATTTAGAATCTTTTGGGGAAAAAGTTTTCTGATTATTCTATGTATACAGTAGCTCTAGTAATCAATCTCTGGGCAATGCATCTACAGTGATTTCTGCTACTAATGATAGCCTTTCTTTTTATTTTCATAAGGTACATCCAAATGAAGTTCTGAAGTTGATCTTTACCATTCCTGACAGATTTAGGGATTGTAGTGATTGTTTGTATGGGCGTTTCATTAGAATTATTGCTCCGGTTATTGCCTCCCCTTTGTGTTCTATTTTTAATTTATGTTTGGTGAATGTTTTTTTTTCCTTCTTCATGGAAATGTGCTTGAATAGTTCTGATTCCCAAAGTTTCTCATGCTAAATGTTTAGATGATTTCAGATCTACATTTGTTTTGAACCCATTAAGCAAAATACTTGAAAAAATTATTTCTGTTCAAATGATTTACTGTCTTGAGAAGTACAATGTTTTGTGTGCTGAACAACATGGTTTTCAGACAGGAACCATGGGACTGAGACTGCAATGATGAGGTTCATGGACACTGCTTGCAGTGGTTTCGATGGCGAACTTCTGTTGGGGGCAGTTTTTGTGGACCTTATTGATCACGCCCTGTTAATATCTAAATTATCTGAACTTGGTTTTTCTGACAATGTAGTACTATGGATTCAGGATTATTCGTTTAATAGGTCTCACTTTGTTACTATTGGACCCTCTTCATCTATTTTTCTTATGGCATCTGGTATCCCGCAAGGATCTGTGCTGGGCCCCTTATAGTTCTCCCTTTTAGTCAACAAGTTACCTTCTTTTTGTAAAACCTGCAAGTGCCTACTTTATGCTGATGATTTAATTCTTTACTCCCAATCAACTAATATTCTTAATGTGATGCTGCAGTTGCAATCGGAATTTAATGAAGTTTGCAACTATTTTAAGGAACATTGTTTGGTCCTAAACCTTAAAAAGATGAAATCTGTTATTTTGCTCTGCTGGTATCTTGAAGGAAAATCTCACTCTAAATATTTATAATGATGGTGCATTTCTGGAGCAAGTTCATAGATTTAAATATTTAGGAGTCCAGCTTGATCCTTGCCTGACTTTTAACACTCAAGTAAAGACAGTCTGCAGAAAAGTTAATCAAAAACTGGGTTTACTATATAGATTGAAAAAATGTTTTTCCTTAGAAACCAGATGTGCAATAGTAAATAAGATTTTACTACCACATTATGATTATGCTGGGAGGTTATATTATCTGTTGTCAGTTAAGGAAACAAATGCATTAATTGTCCTGTATACTAATATTTGTTGATTTGTTTTAGATCTCCCCCTACATACTCACCATTGTCTTTTGTATACTCAGTTAGGATGGTTGTCTCCCATGTCTTGGTTTAAATATTGCTATGGGGGGTTAATCTATAAATCATTGTATTCTAAGACTCCTTTTCTGTCTATTCGTGATACAACTTTAAATTTGTGATCCTTTAAAGGGACCCTTCTTTTTGCCCTGTTTTCAAATACGAAAGCAGGTTCATGTTCCCTTTCACATGCTGCCCCCCCTCCTTTTGGAACTCATTGCCAGAAAATGTCAGATCTGCACGTTCATTGCCTTGTTTCAATCTAAACTAAAAAACATTTTATTGGCATGTGATGTTTGTACTTGTCTAATATATTATATTGAATGTATTGTATGTTGTTTATCTGTACTGTTTGTTCCCTCCTTCATCGGGTGAAGCCTGAAAATGGACTTGGTCCAGTGCCCTTAACCGATTAACAAAATAAAAATGAAGAAAAAAAATCTTATTCTGTTATTCATTCAGATACTTGAGTTTACTGTTTTTTTCTGCATTGTGGTGGTCCGGTCACTACCCTTTGGTCAGCTTACACATCGTGTCAGCCCTGATGTACAATACTGCAATGGCAGGGAAACGTCCACCTACTGACCACTTGCAACGGTACATAACCTATGTCATGCACTGCTTTAACTTGAACAAAGGATTTTCTTACTTATGCCTTTTGTTTCTGTACTGTTTTACTATTGCTGCTGCTAGGGACTGAATGCTGCAGTTTGTTATTATGTGCTACTCAGTCCTGTTTGCTGAATTACATTGAATTTTAATAATACTGTCAAGAGAAAGTAGTCAGTGGAATTTTAATGATACCGTCAAGAGAAGGCAGTCAGTAGATTTTTGTCTGCCTAAACATTGTAGAAGTGTGTGTGAAGTACTTTCTCTTCTTTTTCCTTAAATCCCCATCCCCACTCACTACTTTCCTTCCTCTGTTGTCCTTGGCTACATTTTCTTCTGAACAATACTTCCCTGTTGTACCTTACTTACCCTTGTTGAGGTATGTAACGGTCTACATTATGTGCCCCCTTCCAGGGTGTACACATTCATGTCCTTTAGCCTCTTCTTTTGATGCAGACCCTGCACTACTTTGGTTATCTTCCTCTGGAATATCTCCAGTATTTGTCTGTCCTTCTGGATATGGGGTTGATTCTGTCATCCCTCCTTCTGGCATTTCATGATGAGCACTACTGTTAGCCTTTCACAGAACTTCCCATGGCTGGCATCATAGCTGGGGATCAACTGTGGTAGAGTGTATAAAGTTTATCAATAGTTATTTTATTTATTTATATATTTATTAAAATCTTGTATTACAAGTACCTTTGAGCTGAGAGCTCTTTTGCAAAGATTCCACATCAGAGTGTAACAATAACAACAACATACTTACAACAATGGGACTAAAACATGGGTATTTATTTATTTACTGTATAACAGGTATATTTCGCTTTCTGTTTATTTTCACTATATTCGTATATCAAGAAAGCTTAGTGAAAATAAACAGAACGTGATATTTATCTGACATGTGTGCTACATTGTTTGGCAGCCGGCAGTCAGAAGATCATAATGTTTGACAGGAAACATTACCTGAATCTCTCTCTGCGCACTCTCTGCACTGCACCGGATTTCTCTGTGAACACTAGGCAGTCGTCAGTTGTCTGAAAGGTAAATAAGGATCGAAGATACTAGGAGATGCAGGAGAGAATCTGAGAGAAGTATGAGGGGGTGTCAAACGGAAACACTCATGGCTCTACATTACTGTATTGTGTAGCTAGCAGCTGACTACTCTTGATTAAGGCAGCAATCATGTACTGGTAATTAACACAGTTGCTAAGCTGTTAAGTTGTCTTTGTAAGGTGTGGCATAAATTGATTTCAAACCTAATGGGTTACAAAAGTGCAATCTTTATTTGAAACAAAACAAAGTGAAGCTCACATTGTTCAAACAAGTGCTGTTAGATTGCTGCCTCACTATCCACATTGCTTGGTTTGAGTGGGTATTTTCTCTTGCTTCTTTTGATCCATTTCAGCAGACATTACGACGAAGAATGTGGATACAGTAATTGGTTTTGTTTTTTTACCATGGCTGCTGGCAATGAAAAAACAAAGTAATTGACTGTACCCCTGCAGTACTAATTCAACCTGACATGATTATGTATAGCAGGTTGAGATCTGTGAATACTGGAAGATGTGAATTCAACCTGCTATACAGTATTTAGTTTTTGTTTACCAGGTAAGTGCACAAGCCAAAAGATGACTATTTTCAGGCATGACCCGGGAGAGTACAGAACATAATGACATATAGAACATTTCAAAGTGCATAACAGCATAACATATTGCTTCGTTTGAACCAGAGAACAAGGAAACAGCACATCAATAGCAGAACAGCAGAGAAAAGTACAGGCAACACATAATAATGGCATAAGAGACATAGTATTAGAGACTCAGGCAAATAGACAAATGATGGTACAAGTGTAACACTATAGAAATACCAGGCCCTCTCAATAGTAGTATAATGTGTCAGAGTATAAAATACAACTTCATTATACTGTATAGCATCAAAGGATAGCACATAGAGGATAGAGGGAGGTAGGCATTATGTAGCCAGTAAAGAAAGGAGGCTGAGATTTGGGAATGACAAGTGCACTAGGAGGGGTGGAAGCAGGTCTAGGTAGAGGCAAGAAATTAGGTCAAGGGCCAGGTAAAGAGGTATGGAGAGAGGAAAGAAGTGAGAGAAGGTAGTCATGAAAACAAGAGAGTTTTGAATACAAAGTAATAGGATGAAGGCGAGGAAAACCTTCAAGCAAATCAGGTTGTATCAAAGCAAGTACATAGGTCTGACTGAAATAGATATCATTGAAATGTTTCTTTAAAGAGACAGTGAGATGCAGATTGACTAAGATCTAAGGTAAAAGCATTCCAAAGCTGGAAGCAACATACTGGAAAGCACCAGTACCTTTGGAGGTGCAACATCTAGGTACATTTAGTAATGATTTGTCAGCAGATTGCAGTCCATGGGAGGAGGTGAAGGGAATTAGTAACATTGCAAGCAATGTCAGGGTTTGAAGCCTGATGATTAAGTCATACAGAGAGTCAAGATAGTATTTTCTAGACACAAAGGGAGAGAGCCAATTTGGGTCACTGTAGAGCTGGCAACAGTGCTTAAGTCGAGGGGATGATGATGCATAACAACAGATATTATTGTATGTGACGTCCCATTTCTGTAGGGAGGTTTTTTGTGCAGCAGCAAGGATAGGATCACAGTATGCTAGAGTGGATAATAAGATACTCCTGTATACCTAGTATAAGATACAATAAGAGGGATTCAGTGCAATTTGAGTTGGAATAGCAAACAGTATACAAAGTAGAGTTCAGACTAGTTCAGTAGATTTACCAAAACAGAACAATGTATTAGCACAGCGTATTGTGCAACAGCAGAGTAGGAGTTGACTTAAATTGTTGCCTATTGTGAATAGCAGCCAGGAAGGCATTGTGAAGAGTCAGGTGGGTGGGCGGAGAGAGGGCAGGGGGCATGGGGAAGGTGGAGAGTGCAAGGAATGAGATGAGGTTAAGGTAAACAATAGGAGAAAGTGCACAAGGGCGAGCAGTCAGGCTGCAAGTACATCAAGGGTACAGGCTAAATGGTACAAACAGTATCTGTTTAGGAAGTGCAGTCACAGCCACAGAGTGCTGAGAGGTGCATCCTTAGCTTCTGTTTAAAAGGGCAAAGCTTCATTTCGGCCAGTAAGTCACCCTGAAGGGAGCTGAGCCAGTTAGGGGAATGTTACTCAAATGATCTTTGACCTATGTGAGGTCCGACAAAATGGCACCTTGAATGGCTGACTGTTAGTTTCCTTAGTGACTCACAGATTTGTCATGATGCATAGGAGGTTTTGGATGCTCGGGGGAGGGGGGTAGTCCTAAGGAGGCTTCATTAGAAAGCAGACAAGTCTGGTATTTCAGTCTCCCTTTTGATATGGAGCCAACCAGTTTGATCATATAGATCACAGGTGTGTGTGAGCCTGTGTGCTCCTGTGATTAGCCTGCGGGCTTTGTTTAAGGCTATAGAGACTCTTTTCTAAGGGTGGAGTCTGTTGCTGCTCCATGGACAATCAGGCCATAGTCAATTATGGAGAGCACTGAGCTGGTGACTGCAAGTCTTAGAGCCTCAGATGTCGTGCACTGTTTGTGCCTGTGAAGTAGTCCTATATTTTTATTTACAGCTTTTGCAACATGATCAACATGGTTTGCATAAGCATTACCACTACATATATGAATAAGTGTACCAGGTCTAGGGGGGTACAATGGTTGATATGGATTGGGAGCCGATATGATTTGTGTTTGTTGAGTGGTGATGTGAATGTCCTGATTATTTGTTTTGTTATAGTTCAATAGCATCTTATGTTTCAGGAATCAAGCTTCTATATTTGTGAAATCATGCTGAAGCTGCTTCTCAAGGAGTGTAGGGTTAGTGTTGCTTGTAAAGAGAACCACTTCATCTGCATAAAGAAGAATTCTCTCTTGGCAAATGAGGGGGAGGCGGTTGAGGAAAAGACTGAAAAGAAGGGGACCTAATATGGATCCTTCGGAGACACCCATGCAGACTTGCCTTCTGTCTGACAGAGCTCCATTAATTTTTACCTGCCAGGTTCTGTTAGGTAACTACGAAACCAACACACGGTATCTGTGGAAAGCCCGGAGCTAGATAGCTGTTTCAGTAGTAAAACATGGTTGACTGTATCAAATGCTTGGGTGAGGTGGATGAAAGCTGCCCCCACCAACTGCCCATGGTCCAGTGAACGCTAATAGTGCTGTACTGGTACTGCACAACTTACAAAAGCCATGCTGTTGGGGACATTGGATGTGGTATTTATTGAGGTATTCAACCAGCTGATCTGAAACGATGCACTCTGAAACTTTGGAAAGGGGGGAGAATGGCAATGGGGCGATAATGAGAATGTTTATCCTTGTCCCCACCTTTATGGATGGGCATGACTATGGCAATCTTCCATTTCTGGGGGAATTTTCCAGTTCTTGGGGATGTTCAGAATATTCATCAGTGGTGCGAGTATCTCATCTAAGTCAAGGGTGTAATGCCCCAAAGTTGGTCATTCCAGAAAAATAAAATAAAAATAAATAAATGCAGGGTACACAGGTGCTCAGAGTACCTGCTGCAGGTGTAGATGGCAGGGTACAATGCTAAAGGGCCCCTAGAAATAAAGATTCAACCTCCTGGTACAGGAAAACACTGTAAATAATAGAAAAGTGCCTTGTGCACTTACAACAGTCAAAAGACAGATTGTAAAAAGCAATAGGTGTCATAATGGCCTGATGGAATGTTGTGCTGAGTGGCTCATGCACAGCATTCCACTCCAGCCAATCTAGAACCCAGGGAGGTTCAAGTTTAAAAGATAATTGTTCAGTTGTTCAGTTTTCCTGCTAGCTGTGGAGAAGAGAGGACACAGAAAGTTGGGGAACCAGGAAGGCTTACCTGGTGGGCCAGCCGCTCCCCGAGGACTGTTCTTGTGTGCCTGCTCGAGCTCCAGCTAGTGAAGACGCCCAGACTTCCTGCTCTGTCTCCACTGCCTGAAGAAGCCTGCTGTGTGGTGCAGGTCGCTGGTGGTGCAATCTGGGCACCACGAGAAGCCAACGCCGCTCCGTCGCGCTTATTGGGCTTAAAAGCCCTCCATTTATTTGTTTTTGCGCCCCGATTGTGTTTTTAAAGAAAATCCCGGTCCCACGTCGGCAGCAAGCAAGCTGCATCATTCCTCGACTGTCGGAGGCCCCCCCCCGGAGTCGTCTCCCTCGCTGCCTGACATTCTCCCTCCTACTGCCAGCATCCCTCCCGCCTCCCTACCGCAGCAACCTCCTTCCAGCTCGCAGGAGTGGTGAGTCGGCGGCAGTGCGTAGTGCTGTCCGCCTGTTTCTAAAGGGGGACTTTTGTTTAAAGTGAAAAAGCGCAGTAGGCACTTGAAGGAGCGGCAGTGCAGAGGAGCATCGGGTCATTAGGACCCGCGATTTAATAGTAATAAGAGGTGGGTAGTGACGCCACGTGAGGGGCCAGTGTATTAAGGCTATTGAAAAGGCCTCTGAATATGCAACAGGGGCGGATTTAGAGGCGGGTTTCACGATCTAACTGACAGCAGGCAGTGGGAACCTGAAAATTTAAAGGGGCAACGAGATTTAAAAGGGCAATTTAGGCCCAAAGTTTAAAGTAGGGCACCAGGCCCATTGGGAAGTGGGGCATTTGGCCCAAAGTGTTGAGGGGCATCAGGCCCATTGTAAATTGGGGCACCAGGCCCAATATAAAGTGGGGCACCAGGCCCAAGGTAATCGAGAGGCACCAGGCCCAGTATTAAGTGGGGCACCAGGCTCAAGCTAACGTAGGGCTTCAGGCCCGAGGTAAAGGTAGGGCATTAGGCCCGAGGTAAAGCCTGGTCTATAGGAAGGCCCCGGCCTAGTGGAATAGGGCAAGCCAGCCTAGTGGTACTAAAGGGAGGCCCCGGCCTAGCAGAATAGGGCAAGCCAGCCTAGTGGTACTACAGGGAGGCCCCGGCCTAGCAGAATAGGGCAAGCCAGCCTAGTGGTACTAAAGGGAGGCCCCGGGCTAGCAGAATAGGGCAAGCCAGCCTAGTGGTACTAAGAGGAGGCCCCAGCCTAGCGGAATAGGTCAAGCCAGCCTAGTGGTACTAAAGGGAGGCCCCGGCCTAGCAGAATAGGGCAAGCCAGCCTAGTGGTACTAAAGGGAGGCCCCAGCCTAGTGGAATAAGGCAGGCCTGCGTTAACGTGAGGGCTTCAGGCCCGAGGTAATGGTAGGGCATTAGGCCCGAGGTAAAGCCTGGTCTAAAGGGAGGCCCCAGCCACCACGGACAGTAAGGGATCCTATCCCAGAATACCCTACCTATAGAAACAGGGGTTCATTTGAGAGTGTTCTAATTGCCTATACTGTGAAACTACTGTGATTACTGTACTGCTTATGCTGAACTATTGCCCTAGGTACCTGAACTATTGCCCTAAGTGCCTGAACTATTGTCCTAAGTACCTGAACTATTGTCCTAAGTACCTGAACTATTGTCCTAAGTATCTGAACTATTGCCCTAAGTACCTGAACTATTGTCCTAAGTACCTGAACTATTGTCCTAAGTATCTGAACTATTGTCCTAAGTACCTGAACTATTGTCCTAAGTACCTGAACTGTTGTCCTAAGTACCTAAGTCTCATAGTGTGGTCTGTAACACCACGTACTCAGAATCAGTCTCTACTCAGAAGAAGACGTCCTCTCAGCATTCTTCACGTTTGGGAGATCATCCATCAGCTCATCACGTCCATTTGTGTCATCCGCCGAAGTCGAGTCCATCGTCAGTCGTACCCGCCGTTTTCTTGTTTTCCCAGCTCGAAAGTACGTCCGCTGAAACGCATCACGACGGCCGTGCCAGTGTCGTTCCGTTTGGTTCCTGTTCCAGATGTCCCGAAGTTGGTCGCCCTCTACAGAAGAGAGAGAGCTCATCTTGGAGAACCTGTTCTGCGCCCCACCTGGTCGTTTGCCGAAAGTCGAGTCCGTCGAAGCCCAGTCCGGGACGCCTCCGCTGTTTCTTTGTTTTGTGTTAGTTCCTGACCTGAGGATTGCAGATTCAACCATCATCTCTTCAGATTCTTATGGTTCCTGGTCCTGTCAGAGTTCCTTTCAAGTCCAGCTGGCCCTTAGGTGCTGCAGCATCAGTCGGATCGTGGTAGTCCTCCATTGGATTCATCGCCCCGCAGATCTGGGTCTTTCTTCATCTTGGCAACCTAAAAGTGGGTTTGGCTGAGGAACCTCTTGCTCTAGTGTGTTATTTCAGGAACCAGTTGCTCTGGTTCTACATTCCGGCAGCCTCGGAGAGAGTGGGCTTTTGCCGAAGATATATGGTCTGTTTACCAAACCTCTCACCACCCCAGTGGCCTTATCTAGGTCCTTGCTGGGAATTGAGATTAGGGTTCCACAGTTCCATTTTATTTCCCTTGTAGCTACCAACGAAGAACAACGGTGTACACGAAGACGACAGACATTTGGACTTTGTGAGAATTGGATGGTCATTGTAAAACCAAATTTTGTATTGTGGGTAGTTAAGAACATCTGATTTCCGTCTATGTACTAGTTGCTCTTACAGGATACTGCTAAGGAATTTTAGGAGTATAGTGGCAATAGGCTGTGGTGCACCTATAGAGAATAATAACCTAGAGTTTATACATTTAGAGTTTAGTTGTTACTGTTTAGATATCCATAATGCTGTCCATACTCCCTACTGTTTTTGTGGTTGGTATGTTTCTGTATGACCATGTCCTTCATCCTCCTGTCTAATAAACGTCTTTGCTTCATCCAGTCTCTGTGTACGACTCCTGCCTCTCCTTGTCGGGTGATTCCACCAGCCCAACCCCATTCGGACCTCAAGCGGCCCCTCGCCATCCCACCTGCTGAGGGTGTTGCTGGCGCTGCTGGTAGTGAGACAGTTCCCTTCACCACTCCGAGTGAAGAACTCCGAGGTCTACCAGTGCAGTGTCCATCACAAGGGTGATAAGTTTGAGATCTAGTGAGTCACCACTAAATCTCGATTTACCATGCACACAGTGTAGGTATTTTTTGCTTAATTTTTTGTTATGAGTTTGAAGTGGGAGGGACTCTGTGGATGGCTATCAGAAGGGAATGTGGTGTTGTTTACTGTTGCTGCTAAGGTCTGTAAACGTGGTATTGAGGTGTCTGCTAAGAATTTCGGGTCTTGGGTGATAATCCCCTTCATGTCTAGCATGGATGAAGTTGACTTGTTTATTTTCCCTGTCAGGACCTTCGTGTTATCCCAAAACGTATGGCCATTGCCCCACGAGTTGGTAAGCGCACCCTGAAAGTAATTGCATTTTGTGTTATAGAAACATAGAAACATGGACTTTGACCGCAGATAAGGAACACTTGGCCCACCCAGTCTGCCCATTTCCCCACCTACTGGATAAGCTGCAGATTCTAGTTAACCAACAGCCTACTTCCTGCAACCGCCCACTATAATTGCCTTGTGTCTGTCCCATGCATGTTTGAATTCCCCTACTGTTTTAGACCCAACGACCTCCTCAGGAAGGCTGTTCCATGTATCCACCACTCTCTCCGTGAAAAAAAATTTCCTTACATTACCCCTGAGCCGTCCCCCCTCTAATTTTAAATTGTGCCCCCTTGTTCTTACACATCTCTTTTTCTGAAAGATGCTACCCTCCTGGACTTTGTTGATTCCCTTGTGGATAGCCCTTGTGCAGGTGTTCCTGGCTGTTTTATGTTTTGGATAGCTATTTGATTACCTGTGGCCCATGCTTGGTGCCATAGTTTATCTCTGTCATTCATAAGGTTGGTAAGGGAGGGTGAAATCCAAGACTTACTTGCACCCTTAACTTTTAATTTTTTAAGAGGGACATATATGCCACACGCTTTATTAAACTCAGCTATGAAATGATCAATGGCTTGATCAACATTTTCTGAGGCATCGATGGGGGAGATCAGTCTTGCTGCCTGAGGTGAGTTGTTAATGGGTCAAGTTGTTCCTTTTTTAGTACTCTGCCAATAATAGTTTTGTCAGGGGAGTTTAGCTGCTTTGTTGGACCAGGTACACAGGATAGGAGAGTGATCACTAATTGAGTCAGGGAGGATGGAGGTGGTTGAGATATGTTCAGGATGGTTGGTAAGCAGCCAGTCCAGAAGTGTACTTGTACCAGTCCAGTAGTCTATCTTGGTGGGGGAGTCTACCATCTGGGCTATGTTGAAGGTAAAGAAAGCATCTTTGTAAGGGGCTGCTTTGGGGGAGAGCCAGTTGACATTAAAGTCCCTCATCAGTATTACCTCAGGGTTATGGTGTAAGTTGTTTAAGAAGTCTAAGAAAGCATTAAAGCCCTTGGCCTGTTCCTTAGGGGGAATATAGATCAAGACCAATAAGTGCCCCTTGTTGAGAGCACCTAGCATCACTTTAACTGCCAGTGCTTGGACATTATGCCCTGTGTCTAGATTGGGAAGTGTATGACCCTGGAGGGAGTCTTTAATGTAGATAGTACAACCCCTACATGTTTTCTAATCCTGTCCTGTCTGAAAAGAGTGTACCCTTCTAGGGAAGCTGCAGTGTCAGGGGGTCTTAGGAGTGAGCCATGTGTCCACTAGGGATAGTACATCAGGACGCTGCTGTTTAACCCATACCTGAAGTGTATTAAATTTGGATAGCAGGCAAGAGATGATAATAGATGTCAGTGTGAGGGTGCCTTGCTTCTTACTGGGTCCCTTTGCATGCTGCCCAGGGCCAGGGTTTGGGTGTATGTTGCCTGACATTAGCAACAGCAGTTATCAACATATAGTTATTACTATACTTAGCTATATATTTGGCTATTAATAGCTCTGTTTTAGGCATTCCCATTCCCTGTGTCAACTCAAAACCTAGCATGGACCATCAGCTAGACAGTCTACACTTGTTTTCAGTATGACACTGTCAATGCTACTGACCAAACCACAGTTCCTAATATCTCCATAAAGTGATGAACCCTATACATTTTCTCATGCAGGATCCACAGCTCTGACGTCACCTGTGGGAGGTTCTAGGATGAACGCCCATTCACACTTGCCATAAAATGCTGGCTGGAGAGCTGTCAGGAACAACCAGATAAATCTGCATAACTATAACAGGCCACAGGTCCAATGATTTGGGGGGGAGCACAAAGTTTAATTAGGGGGCTGTCTTGCCCACACTATGTTGTGTGACATTTGCAAATGGATGTTTCACTCCACTGATGTGAAGGTGACAGGCATACAATTGACTGGTGCATCCTTTCAGCCACTTTTGTGAAGTGGCACTACATGTACCTTTCTCCAGTCCTCCGCTGCCCTTGCTGTTTCTAGTGAGTTGTTAAGAATAACTGTCTGAGGTGTAGCCAGTATCTCCCTCAATACCCTTGGATGGACACAGTCTGTTCCCACTGCTTTGTCCATGGGCAAGTCACTGAACTGAGAATCCCAGATGGTGGTAAACTTGACCATAGTCATGTCTTCAAACATAGAAACATCAAATGTGATGTCACATCAGGGAAGCTTGGACTACCCAGTCTGTCAATTTTTTTTAACATTCTGTTTCTTTTCTGCAGACCCAATTTGATCAGTGGCTGCATCTATTCCCTTCCCTTCCTTTCCCCAATGATTCCCTTGTGCCTGTTCCAGTCATTTTTAAAGCACACCACAATTCCCCCATGACCCCACTGTGCACGACTTCTGCTGCAGGCAGTCACCGCCATTTCTTTGAAGAAGTACTTCCTCACATTCCTCCTGAATATAACCCCCTCCAGCTTCATGGCATGCCCCCTTCTCCTACAGTACAGTTTACTTAGAAAAATACCCCCCCTTCTGTACCTTATAACACCCCTCTCTCTCCTGTCCTCCAGGGTTTACATATTTAGTTCCTATAGTCTCTCCTGGTGGTGTTTTTGATGTGTACCATGAACCATTTTGATGGCCCACCACTAGACTGACATGTCCTTTCTGTGAAGTGGTCTCTACAACTGGACGCAGTACACAAGCTGAGGTCTTACCCGTGATCTATATTGCTGCTGCACTAGGTCTCTCCTTCCTCCTGTCAGTACACTGTCCTAGGCTCTGCATCATAATAGTAGCCCTTCTGGCATGTCAGATTGCTTGTCCATCCATAGGTAATCTGATATGATTTACCCCAGGTCTCTTTCCTGCTTGCTCTTTATCAGTATCACTATGCCCGTTTAGTGATATGATCTTGGATGTGTGCTGACCAAGTGCATTCTTTTGCACATTTTGACATTAAAGGCCAGCATTCATACCTTTCACCTCACCTTCAGTGTTTTCCAATCCCTTCCCATCCTTGAAACTCCCCCCACCCCCCACAGGTGTGGTGCCCCTTGCATTTTTTACCTTGGTGTCATCCATAAATATGCATACCTTTCCTTCCAGTTACTCTGTTATGTCACTTGTAAAGACCTTGAAGAAGAATGGCCCAGCACTGCTCCCTGAGGTACCCCACTGGTCATCATCGGAGCCAAAACCATTTACTACAACCATCTGTGTCTTATCCCCTAACCTGTTTTTTTTTTTTTACTCAGGGTTCCAACTTCCTCCAATAGAACTTGTAGTGGGCAGCAGTTGGTACATCTAATAGAAATCGAACTGTGAAAAGGTATCTTGTGATGCAGCATATGCCCTTACACCCGCTGCAGGAATTCTTTGGTGGTCCTGCCCACCACCAGCCTTTGCTCTGGCAATATTGATGCATGTGGTTATGTTTAGCAGTACAATGATTCTGGAGGCAACTCTTACCACGTGCTAGACTATGGTGGTGAAAAAACATAAATCAAGGTTTTACTCACAGAACTACACCAGTCCATATTGAGTAAAGGGAAATGTCCTCCTAAAATTGTTCATCCTAGCACTGACAGTCACAGGACCAGTAACATGTTGTGGAACATTTTGTGTTTTTCTTATGGTGCCTTTACTTGATATGTTGTCTGTTTTATCCGGGCATCCTTCATGCAGACATTGTCAAGGTGATCTTTTGTATCAACACATCCACATCCAGTGACAGATGTCTCAAGAACAACATATAAGCTGTTAAGTGGCAGTGGATGCGTGCATAGTGTATTGGCATACTTGGGCCAGTTGGCAAATTACATGTCTGTATGCTATGCAGAGGTTGCTTATAATCGGCAATTAACTGCCTGTGTATACCAGGTGTTGGTATACCATCAAGACATATTGTGCAAACTTGCGCTGTTAATACAGTAGCTCAGAGTACATCAGCACTTGATGCACGGCCTCATGGCATATCCCATGCTCATATGCAAGAGTCAAGACATCTGCTGTAGGTACTTTGTCTGCAGTGATATATGCTTATCTCAAGGGAAATATCCACCTACAATTAGGATCCACCTCATATGAGGCTGTGCCAGATTTGCACTTTCACAAAACATTTCTTGGTCCTAAGTCACTGCCCACGGGCATTTTAAAACAGGAATCATTGGCAGCATACCCACAAAATCCTGTGGCTGTCCCCAGAGTGACATATAATGTGGCAAGCTGCTGCTGGAGCATCCATAGGATTACTGTATAACTGTAGCTTTTAATAGCTCAGGGTTGGAACACACATGTCTCAGTGCTATACTGAGACCTGGTGTAGCACTGAGACATGTATTTTCTAAACCGGACTGATTAAACGTGCCGCTTGTACAGTAATCCTATGGAAGCTCCTGCAGCTGCCACCTGTGCGTTACATTATTCTAGGGACATCCATGGGAGGTTGTGGTTTTGCCACTAGGTGTTTTTTCTCAAAATTCTGGAAGTGATGGATGCAGGATAAACAAGATAAATTGTTGCTATAAAAAGACACTTTGAGTAAACAAGTCTGGCCAGAGCCGGTAGGGCTGTGAAAAGCTAGCAAATGACCAAGACCAGTTACACATGTGTGTAGAAAGTATTCAATGCCCAGGTGTAACTTGGCCATTTTTTGGAGGTGTTCCACCACATTTTCAACATGACCTTTTTGGGACCCCTCCTCATGAAGAGTGCCAGTGTAATTTTGTTCACTTGTCCCTATAGGTGATTTCACAGAGCAACCGTGCCATTCTGTGCTACACAAGTGTGAAAAAAACATTTTAAGTAGAATGTGAAAAATGACAGCTGTACTGTTAAAAAGGAGGTATGCAAAAATGGCAATGTAGAAAATCTGGAAAGAAAATGTTAAAAATTGGCGAAGTTAGGAGCGTGCATAGAAACTGTAATGCACGCTCAAAACTCAGTCATTTTTTGGAGTTCTTGCACCACATTTGCAACATAGGCTTTTTGGGACCCCACCTCATGAACAGTAGCACTGTCATTTCATTAATCAGTCCCGAAAGGTGATTCCATGCAGTTATTGCAAAATCACCTTTCGGGACCCAGTAACAAAATGACAGTGATACTCTTCATGAGGTGGAGTCCCAAGAACTCCATGTCAAAAATTTGGGGTCAGAATTCAAAACAATGGCTGATTTATCAGCTTAAATTGAAAACCCCATTGAATGCCATTATAACTTTGATTTTTCAGTTTGTGGTTTGGCTTTGAAGAGTGCAGACGTGTTCTGGTCCAGAGAAGATGACAGCATTGAGCTCCAAAGGTAATTATGGGGTAAGAGGGGGTGTGGGAAGGTGGGTGCTCAGTGGAAGGGTGGGAATGGGGGAGGGGGGACTGGGGTGATGATGAGGGACCATTTTCATTTTTACAGGTTAAAAACAAAAAACACGTCAGGGGAGGGTTTTCTTTATTTACAGGAAATAAAATATATATACACATTTGGGCATACTGGAGTGGACTCTCAGTGTGCCATATGAGTTGGGGGTGGGTACTTGATGCCGACATGGAGATTGGACACCTCAGTTTTGGCAGGGGGGAAGAAAAACAAACATTTGGGTACATTGAGGTGGGCTCCCAGTGTGCCACATCAGTAGGGGGTCACAAAGTGCCGACATGGGGATTGGGCACCCAGATATTGGCACAGGGCAAATCAATAAGTACATTTGGGCACACTGGGGTTGGCTCCCAGTGTGCCACATGAGTTGGGGGGCTACGTGATGCTGACATGGGGATTGAGGACCCAATGTTGGTGCGGTAGGACAGCAGCAGTAGGAGGGTGTAAATGGCATTTTGACATTCACAACATAATGACGCCAGTGGAACTGTGCATGCATGCGAGTCGCACATGCACAGTTCATGCAATGGAATGCAGAAGTAACAGCTGAAATAGTGTGGCTGTTATTCCATAGTGGCTGATTGTGGTGGAGGGTTTCAAACTCCATTGGACATTCAGAAGAATACTTCCAAATGTCCAATGGAAGGTTCCACAATTGGCCATTTTTAGAGCTATGATCTGATCCCAAAAGGGCTGTAGGCTCTGCCCACAGCCCTAAAAAATGCAGTATTTTGTGAAAATGCTAAGCAGAACCCACATCACACTGAGGGTGATCAATGTAAGTAGCAGGTTTCACTTTCAAAACATGTGCCGCTGGGACAAGAGGAGCAACAGCAGAACACATAAGTATATAAAGTCACTGTAAGCAGAACAATATCTACAAACTTTGGCAAAATGCTGAAATGGGCCGAAAAGACACTGAGGGTTGACCCCAGATTTGATGGCAGCCATGTGAGGTTATGTGACTCTGCACTATGCTTTCATAACCAAACATGTGTTAGACTGGCAGTCCAGTTTAATTCATTTAATGGATTTATGCACGAACATGAGGGATGTGATGATGTATATACAGTTGTAGCATTTGGTTCAGTACAAGGAACAATGGGTGCTCGGAATAGTTGCTGTTTATAGAGATATAATGTATGGGGAGCCCTTGTTATTGTCTGAATTCAGCAAGTTTATAGTGTTGTTATGGCATCTATGTGACATCAAGAGGTTGTTAACCCCTCTTGAGTACATCACATCGAAACCATAACAACGGGAGTAGATCTGTGCATCCTTTACACAAGCGGTGCACAACAGACAGCACGATGGTGAGAGCTGGCGGTAATCTGGAGAGGCAGCATTGAAAACTTAGTAAGAAACATCTACATTTTTCAGTCCATACACTATAAAATATAATGGATGGGGATTTATTGATAACCTCTCTGAAACGGCTTCTCGAGGTTACCATGACAATTGTAAACCTCTCGAGCTTCGCTCTCGAGGTTTACATTATCACAGTAACCTCTTGAAGCAATTACAGCACGGTTACTGATAAATCCCTATGCATATCCTCTATTTAGAACATTGTTTCTATTCCAACATGGTGTGCACTTTTTAAAGAAGAAACAGAAACAATTGTACATTGATGCAAAATGATCACGTGTTACATGTATAAGATTGCTTGTATGTACAGGTAATGTAACTGACTTGTTTATTATACATCAAAAATTACTTTAAATGAAAATTTTAGTATGTGTTACTCCAATGAACAGTATTGCCCTTTAAAAACCATTAAGTGTAGACATGCACAGAATGAATGAGCATAAAAGGTCCTTAGGAGAAAGCATACGATCATGGTGTTGTTAAATATAGACTTTGCAATATCATAATACTAGGACTGGTCCATCCTTAATGGCATCTACAACTCATTTGTGTCACTACTCCTCTTGTACAGTTGTGCAGCATGCTTGGAATATACTGTACTTAGAAAATGGGCAGTCTGAAATGGACATTCTGATTGGATGAAAGCACCAACCAGCCGGTCGGGTATGAGACAACAGAGACTGGGAAAGAAGGAGTCCCAGTTTCTGTTTGCCTCATTTTGTTCCATGATTACTGTGCCATAGAATGTTTAAAAATAATCTGCCATGTTTTTTTCTCCCTTAGCGTGAGAGAACCTTGCCCTGCTCAAACTGTCACCGGGTGAAAATGAAACTCATATATAAATGCAGAGTTACTAATAAAAATCATAAATCATACTGTTGATGTTCTCTTCAGGAGTTGGCTTAGTTTCTGATAGCAATCGCTTCTTCATTTATCCCAACTGCCCTGCCAAGCGATCAAATGCGGTTAATGCACACTCCTGCTGCCAACGACAATTTGAAAGATCATACAGGCACAGTGAAAAGGATGAGGGAGATAGTGAGCACCATGGTCTCTGTGAGTGTGTGTTTCTTTTTTTTTCATTAAATGATCGAACTAGGTTACTCCCCGCGCGCATACTTAAAGGTCTCACTGTCACGGGCTCTGCATCTTACATCTTCAATTAAAAAAAAAAATGTCCATGGAGTACTCTGGCTGCTTGTTCCCGAGCTGGTGGCTCTCTGTGTTGTAAGGGGTGAAATTACGAAGGGTACACACTGCTTCTGGATGGGATGGCAGGACATGCAACACAGGTGGGGTCTCTTTACTTCCTATTGCTTCCCACCTGCAGGGGTAAAGAAAATTTGCCTTGTGCAGTTACTTTTTTCAACCGCGCGTCTGTGGATTCAGTTTCCATCAGTTGCTCTACCCGATCGTGCTAAAGTCCAAACGCTAACTCTAGTGAGAATATCGTGCTCAGTGCTTCCCATCCCTTATGAGCTCAAAGCAGAAACCACCGTCAATATTTCAATTTGGCTTTGTAAAAGAGCACTTTTGTCATGCGATCGCGATGGGGGAGACACGAAAGCAGCTCCGAGGTAGGTGCTCATTAGTGAGAAGGAAAAGCCCTCAAATACAGTGTGTTTAACTTATACAAGGAAAGTCTCTATCTAAAAAAACCAAAACACACACACATATATTGTAATGCAGACGGAGGAACTATTTTATTTAAAAAATGTATTTTAAACTATTTTTTTATTTACACTTTTTATAAAACTTATTTTCTTTTACAGTGCCCATTTTCTAAGCGCAATAATACCCTCCAGGGAGGGCGGTTTATGCTATACCGGACCTTCCAGGGGCCAGGCCTCTCCGCCCACGCGTCGGGCCTCATTACGCCCCTGGGCGGTCCGGTATAGCACAATACTGCCCTCCCTGTTGGGTATTATTGCTTACATATCACTTGAACTGTGAACAATGCTGTTCAATGACTTGATCCTTTGGTGGTCTTTCAGTGTTTGCAATGTTCCGTGGAAGGTTTCTCTGTGTAGGTGGTGTTGGCGGATCTCTTTTTTTCACAGCTCTTCAGTACAGCTTTGGTGTTGCATGCTTTTTCTTTGTCATTACTGTTTTTGCAACCCATACTTTTTAGTTCTTTGGGTACACAATATGAAAAACACTTCTTAACTTCTGCAGTCACAGCTTCCTGGCGATTGACATTCTTATTGTGATCCATTTCTGTCAGCTGCTGCCTTGTTATCATTCCGTCAAAGCTAAAGTGCTGTCTCTTGTGGCAGTATTTTAGGAGCATTGGATGGAAAACCTCAAGCCCACCAGTGTAACAAAATTGTCACCTTTCCCAGATCTTTGAGAAATAGTTTTTTTTTTTTAAATCACAGATTTCACTGCAGAATATCCAGCTGATGTTGGCTTCTTCCAAATTTTTTGTCTCTTTCCTCAGCAGTTAGTTTGGCATGTGAGTACTTGTGAAACTGCCAGTTGCCTGTCCACTTGTGTTTTCTTGCAATATGATGGACAATTGAGGTCACCATTTCCCTGACCAGTGCAGGGTCTCTTTTACCAGATGCACAGCAACACCACCTCAAGTGGTTGGAAATGGATGAGATCCATGGCTCCAAGTCACCAGTCTTTTCTTTTTGACCTTTAACAATAACAGCGGCTTCAGATACTTTACTAAGTGCCACACATCAAACTGATGCTCAGCATTATTGTTAGGGGTATATTTTTATTCATGAGGGCATTGATCTGCCCATGTCTGTCTGTGGCAATAGTCTCTATTGTCACTGATATCTCTATCAAACCATTGCTGCATCATTTGAATCCCTCTTTTTCCATATTTGTTGAGTTAGACACCTCAGAGGCCTATATGATGTGGAAATCAACAATTGATCGACTGTCTTGTTCCATGAAGTTGTAGGTACAGTATTTTGCTGAGAATCCCAGGGAATCACATCTATTGTCTCCACACAATGCTAGATTTGGATGTGATTTCAAGGAATCAATAATCAAGGACCGCTGCCTGTTCCATTCCTTGATGATAATGGGGAATAAGTACTTCTTTTGTATCTGGTTATAGGTCTGTTGACACATGAATGGCATGTGTAGTATGTCTGCAAGCTACTGTACCCTTCCAAAAGTGTTCCTGCTAAATAAAATTGATGCAGACACTTCAGTATTTCCCATGGGTATCTTATGCAGTGTCAGCTGACTAGACTAATCAGCATTGTGTCCTTTCTGGTCATCAGTGTCACTCTGAGCATTGTTCCTTGGTAATGAATGTTCTTTCCAGTTACAGGACTCCCACACATGAACCAGAAATGGAAAAGCTCTTCTAATTTAGCTACACTCACCAAATATTTATCAACTGTGCAGACATTTTCAACAGTCTTCTTCAGAGTCCAAAGATCCGGAATCACTTACATATGAGTCTGGAACATATGTACTGCCAAGATCTGAATCATCATCATCCTCCTCCTCCTCCTTCTCATCCTCATCATCCTCCTCCTAAAGTGCTGCAGTATGATGTAAAGTCAATGCACGGACTTTGACTAGGCTCTGAAAGAAGGGATGTTTGCTGTCACCATTTCTTGAAGCATATGTATGGTCATTTGCCACTTTTTCGATAGAACCACAACAATTAAATTCATATTCTGGCCACTGCATCCTTTGATCGATTCCAAATCTACCACTTGTATGTGTGCCTTGGTGTGCACTGTGTTTTGCATCAGTTTTCGTGGTGGCATTGACAACCAGAGAATCTTCGGTTTGTGTTCCTCTAGTCTTGTATAGTGTACTGTGCTTACGGTGATGACAGCAAGTGACATTCTGTAAAAAAAAAAAAAAAAATTAATAGAGTTACACAATTGCAGAAGTACAGCACATAACCTGTGTGATGCACTAGTTGTGTGTTGCTCGCTGCACATAGCCTCCCCATTTCCTCTGCATGTCATGGCCGAAAATCGCCAATGATGTCACAGTGCTTACAGCAAGGTCAGTGCTATTCCATGTGTGCTGTATATAGCAATGGCCCACAGTCTGGCCATGGCACTTCAATTGGTGCTGACCACGTGGACTGATATGCACAAGTGCATGTCAGGTATCTACATATGTGTGAATCTGGGAAACTGCACCATGAAAAATATTTCAGAATTTCCTCATTTCGCCAATTTCATCCCCCAAAAAACTAAGCAAAATGCTGAGTTTGAACTCCACCGGAACAGTCTGGCAATTTCGCCCACAGAGTTCAAACTACGCATTGTGCTGAGTTTTTTTTTTTTTGGTGTCTAGTGGTCCCCCACACTGATCGCCACCTACATAGAGCAAAATTCCCTGGTGTCTAGTGGTCCTCTCCCACCAATTGACAACCACTGTAAAATTACATTCCTTGGTGTTGATTGCCCCTTCTTGATCACAGGCCCAAAATTAAATTTATAAGTTGTCCCTTGTGTCTAATACCCCCCCACCCGAAGGCCTGCCCAACATAGGAATAATATTCACTGGTGGCTAGTGGTCCCTCCCCACCCAGTCACTCACTCAATATATAAAAGATGTCCCTTGTGGCTAGCTGTCCTCCCCACATTTGATCACCTGCCCAGTATCGAAGAACGTGTCCCTGGTGTCCAGTGTAACCCCCACATCCCAATCCCCATATGGTAAAGTGAATTTTTGCTTGGTGGTCTAGTGGACTCCCTCCCTATCCCTGATCCCTTATACACAGAATGCAAGCCTTTCCTTGGTGGTCTAGTGGACCCCCCACCCCTCCACCCCAACAGGTAGTGTCCTGCAACCCCAACCTCTCCACCACGACATACCGTGCGATGTTGCTATACCTCCAGTCTACACTCGCTGGATATGCTATGGTTCTTTGGTGTAAACTGATTGTGTGGGAATATGGCGGGACATGCATCACACTTAAGTTTTCATTTATGGTTCACATTCATTAATGCCTCCTGTAAGATTGAAAACATAAAAGGAATAGTTAGACAACCATGATTGCATAACATAAGTTATTGCTGTATAATTGTTTTCATGTTAACATGTACCTGTAGCAGCAATATCAGCAGTCCTCAGAGGGACAGAAAGTTTTCATTTTGTGATGTTTCCACATCCACAATTGGGAAAGTAAATTAGGTGGACAATGTAAGAAAATTTGGATGAAGATCGTTGCGCAGTATAAACTTCTGATGGCTGCATCTGATGGACCTATGACCAGGCACCGTGGCAGTGCACAAAACTGTGTCATGGCCACTGCCACTCTATCACACATACAAAGACCATACCACATGCATGCAGTCATACACATTCCCTGACACCATACAACATGCATGTATTCATACACATTGACATCGTGCCTCAATGCACTCAGTGAAAACTACTGACACCTTAGCAAGAGCCACTGTGTGACACACACCCACACCCAGACCATACTACCTCATGCATCCATTCACAACAACCAACAACACATAGCATGCATTCACAATCACCCTGTTACAACATGTACCACGAAATGCATCATACCCACAGACACTATTGACACAGACAGTCATTCACTTTCCCCACTACCCCGTCCCCAACCCCATGAAACATAAACTCCTTTCACAGCCACCCACAGCATAGCATTATGCAACTAGACATGGACACTGACAGCATCCCCAGGCACGCCATAAGAAACACTGACACCATTGCCAGTGGCAGGTCATCAGATCCAATGACAGCATCACCCCATACATCCATTAACACATCCAATGACACCACACATCAGGGTCCATGTCACACTGTCACACACCATATGCCCACGAACCAAGCTTCATCTACCAACTCCATGGCCACATCCACTGGTTTACACCCAACAACATCCAAACAACGTTCATCCAAGCCCAACAACCAACACTCTGCCCAAAGCTATTCAAACACACACACACACACACACACACACACACACACACACACACACACACACTATACTTCATGAATACAGACATGCCCATCTACACCATGCCCCATTAATAAAGTCAAGACCAGGGAAACAGTACTCCCACACCATGCACCAGATGCTGCTCCCTGTGCCCCCATACTGTTTCACAACCACACATACCATTGCCACATGCAGCTTGTCATTCTCAACCACAGCAATCAGCTTGCCTGCTGTCACATCCACAGACACCATGCCAGCAATCACAGCCATAGACACCATACCTAATGGCAGTATGTCAAACTCACACACAGAAACACATACACACAACCACCCACAGCATGCCGACCCACCAGCACAGTGACAAGGCATCCATGTATGGCGCCAACATCCTAGGTTCAGGGACGAACTTGGGAGTCAGAGGGCTGGCTGGGGGAGAAGGATTGAGCATCCCAGGAACTGCTCTCCTTCTCTGAGGGAGGGAAGAAGAGTGTCAGGTGCTATGCGGACCTCTGGCAGAGGCTGGGGGTACCACTGCAGCTGGCACCACATGTCAGGGGGGCAGGGTGGATGCTGGAATCACTGCATGTCCCTGTCCAGGGGAAATACTGCACAAAAACCACTGCCAGTTGCTTATGATGGCTCCCACCTCTGCCGCCACTCCTGCTGCAGACAGAAGTCCACTGGGGGGTTCCCCTCTTGTGACCCCACCCTAGAAGACAATCCAGGGCTTAGAGGACCATGTTTCCTGGGAGTGGGCACCCACCCAGTGGCTCTGCCCAGGGGACAAGCCTGGGGATCAGGGGGCAGTGAGCAGAGCTGGGGACCAGAACCTCTAGCAGGAGGAATATTGCCAACAGGAAAAAAAAAACCAAAAAAAACCCACCTACAGCATACCTAATGCATCAAGACATATCCATAGACACCATACCCAATGCAATCTGTGACTCCCAATGGATACTTTTCTTGCATAAAGTGAAAATGGTAGAGGTTGGGTGCAACAGAATGGGAGGGTGCACATTGCGAGTGAGATGTGCTACATGGGGGGGCCAAGATTGTCAGTGGACCAATCCAGAGATGACCACTGACACCATACCACATGATATCCACCACAGTCACAGGCACAATATCCACACAGTTATCACATTCACAAAGTCACAGCAACCCACACTACACCCCCTGCATCCACTAAAAAACACAGATACCAGGCACCATGCAGTCTACCACAACCACAGACCTATCAGAAAAAAACAGGAAATCTCTTATGACCACCAGCATCATACCCCATGCACTGTTGCGTGCAAATACATAGAATCAGTACCACCATTAATTCGGCCCCATCCACTTTATAACCACCGGCACTGGTAGACACCTAACTAAACCATACCCCATGAATCCAGTAATTAGCAACCATAGAGTACCACATGTTTGAAGTCAGCCAGATCCAACCATCCCACAGACAGAGGCAGTGCCACACACCAACCAACCAACCAACAAGTCAAGTCAAGTCAAACTTTATTTATAAAAGGTGGCTTTCTAAAACCAAGGCACCTGTACATGACATAATAAAATGATATAGCTAAAATATTAAAATTAATCCAATCCTACAACATTTAAAAATCATTATATGCATATTTAAAAAGATACGTTTTTAATGCCCACTTAAAAGTTTGGACAGTCGGGCAATCTCGTACCTGATGAGGTAGAGAATTCCACAGGGTAGGGGCCATAAAACTAAAAGATCTGGCCCCAGAGGTCTTCAAATGAACCCTGGGAATCTCAAGCAATCCCTCGTCAGTGGATCGGAGAGAGTGGGAGGGACAGTAGGGAAGAAGGAGATCTTTCACATAGCCAGGTCCCTGAACATGTAGGGCCTTATACATCAGCAAACTGACCCTGAAGGCGATTTGCCGGCATATTGGCAGCCAGTGCAGTCCGCGGAGCACAGGCGTTATATGACTGGACCTAGAGGAACCAGTCAATAGCCTGGCTGCCACATTCTGCACTAGCTACAAGTGGCAAATATCAACCCCCGGTAGCCCAAGATAAAGGGCATTGCAGTAGTCAAGACGGGAGGTAACGAAGGCGAGGACCAAAGTAGGAAGATCGTCAGGAGGAACCAGGTGTTTCACCTTGGTGATGTTCTTCAGGTGGTAAAAAGAGGCTTTGACAACTGCCGACACCTGGGATTTAAGTGTCAAACAGTCATCAAACACAGCGCCCAGGTTCCACTCCCAGTCTGAGGTAGTTGGCTGAACACCCCCAAGCCATAAGCCTGAAAGAGATCCTGTCAACAAACACACCTCCTGGCGACCTGCGTCCACGACCAACACCTCAGTTTTTTCAGTATTCAACCGCAGCTAACTCACTTTCATCCAGTCCTGGATTTCGTCCAGACAGTTGTTAAAGACCGAAAAGGCAGCATCTTGGCCGGGCACATAGGACATGTACAGTTGAGTGTCATCTACATAGCAGTGAAAACTCAAACTGTACCGCCTAATGATCGTTCCCAATGGCAGCATGTACACCACAAACAACATGGGCGCCAAAATGGAGCCCTGCGGCACCCCACAGGATAGGGGGAATGATGTTGAGGAAAAAATCCCAGATACCACCCTCTGAGTCCTACCCTCGAGGAAAGATCGAAACCAACTGAGGGTTGTACCAGACAGCCCACAGATAAACCGCAGGTGCTCCAGTAGCACACCATGGTCCACGGTGTCAAATGATGCAGAGAGATCAAGAAGGACCAAGATGGAACAGGTCCTTCGATCTCTCGCTATTAGGAGGTCATTTAGTACCCAGACAAGAGCTGTCTCGGTACTATGTCTCTTCCTAAATCCAGACTGGAGAAAATCATAGACATTGTGGCTGGTCAAATCCAGCTGTGATGCGACCACCTTCTCAATAACCTTTCCCACAAAGGGCAGGTTAGCGACAGGCCTGCAGTTAGCCAGACAGTCCGGGTCCAAAGGAGGGCTTCTTAAGAAGGGGCTGAACCACAGCCTCCTTCAGAGGAGTTGAAAAAATTCCCCTCTCCAAAGACCTCCAGACTATCTCAGCCAGGACTGGGCTGATTTTATCTACACAGCCCACTAGGAGATGTGTAGGGCCTGGGTCCAAACCACAGTTGGTCGGACGCAATAATTGGATGACCATCACAATGTCATTGATTGTGGGAAGGCTGAAGTCAGACCACACAAACCGGGTGTCTGACATCTCCTGCCGACCATCGTAACTCCCACTAGGGAGGGTCGAGCAGATATCTGACCTCATTGTGTCAACCTTATCTGAAAAGAACTGAGCAAACTCCTCACACCATTCTTGAGAAAAGGCTCTTCTGGGCTGAAGACAGATTGTGCAATCCAATCTGTCCACAGTGCAGAAAAGCTGAGCTGGTCTATTCTGAGCAGCAGCAATCTCTCTGGACAGGAATTCTGCCTTCTTACGAGAGATTGCTGATTGATAGACCACATAATGGTCCATCAAACTAAGTGTGTCACAGTCCAGGCCCGATTCGCGCCAGTGCCTCTCTAATCTTAGTCCAATTCTCCTCAACTCCCTTAGAGTCTCATCAAACCAAGGAGACCTAGGGCAAAGAGTGAAGGGATGAACACGAACCAGAGCAATGGAATCAAGGTCCCCTACTACCGCCTTATTATAGGCAAGTACAAAGTCCCCTGGGTCCATGTAATCACTCGGTAAACCAGATAGGTCCAGCACCGCCATCAGGCCATCTGGGGAAACACCCCTCAAAGGGCGGAACCGGAGCATCTCCATAGGGGCTGTCCTACTAGGTGTGGCCCCAAAACTGAACCCAGTGGAGTGATGGTCAAACCACCTGACTGGTTCCACCACCAAATTGGATATCTCCATCCCCAGTAGGAACACCAAATCCAATGAATGACCACCAATATGGGTCAAGGAGGAAATAATCTGTGTGAAGCCCAGTGAAATCATTAACTGGTGGAAGTCAACATACCCAATGCATCCAAACACGACAAGCAACACCATAGTCACACACTGTGCAACACTAGGGAGGCACATATTAGCAGCAGACTTATTGGAGGTGCAATGTGCAACCCAGCGGAGGCACAGAGTATCAGTGGACCCTTCTGGCATACTGTGCCAAGGGGGAGTGTTGGCAGATTGTCAAGATTCCCATTCCTTTCATGATGTGCTGGGTTGCAGGCCAGGAGATTGATAACAAGATACTTGACAAGCCAGACTGTTGCTGGTTTTCCATGTCTGCCAGTGATGTTACAGAAGTCTCTTTTTTAACAGGCCATTGACACCATATTAATATACCTCACTGTCTGAGATGGCCAGTTGTGATTAGGAGCTCTTTAACATCAGCAGTTATTTTGCCCTCCAACATAGAAATCATGCATGCCACTCAGTTTAAGGCATTATCAGGCCATTGTTGGGGCTTTCAGACAGTCCACAGACTGCATTCTAGACAATACTACACTATTAACACCTAGTCTTTCTGCAGCTGACAATCTGTAGACACATTATGAAAACCAGAGACATTTTCCTGCATTTTGAGTGTCTGTATAAAACATTTCTGAAGCCACAACCAGGGTGGAATACATGCTGTGCCAATGTCCTACTGGACTACCATGATACATGGAAATTTTCCAAGCTGGACCATTTAGTTGGGTACCTGGTGGCTTAGTAAACCATGAAATTGATTGCATTTCTCATGTGATTTTTTTTGGGCCAGTTAAACCATCAATGTAGGGTTTTGTAGGTAAATACAGGATGCAAACATAGAGCTAGTGTGATAGATGTAGGTTGATATGACTGTCTTAACCTGGGCTCTTATGAAATGATTTTCACGGTGTGCCCAGGTATCCACTGGGTCAGGTGGGAGTCCAGTAGCAAGCTGGGGTGTGCTTGCAGGTGCTGGCTTTTATCCCAGTGTCAACACATCCACTTCCTGTGGTGCATGTCATTTTTCCCAACCACTCATATTATTGACCCAGGCAGTCTGGCACAGCCACCTGCAGCGTTCCATTTTTATGGTGGCACACCCCCAAACATCATGCCCCATGCAGTCAATCATTAGCAGAAACACCACATCCACAGGCAATATATCTCACACACACACTACCGTATGCATCAAGACAAGCCCCCCAACACCATGCCCCATTAATCAAGTCATGACCATGCAAACCTTAAACAATACCATGCACCTTATGCTGTTCCCTGTGGCCCATGTATGAAGCAGTCTGTCACCCTCACCCACAGCATTCCACATGCCTGCTGACACACCCACAGATACCAACCTCACCACACACACACACACACTTACCCAGACAACATATCCAATGCATCCACAGCCACTGACAACATAATTATTGCAGTCAGTCACACCGACAGTCACCATCACCACAGAAAAATCATCACATGCAACCTCAGTACACCCAATAGAAACCTGGAACAAATAGAAACAGAGTTTTACTGCTGATAAGGATAGCTTGGCCCACCTAGTCTGTCCATTTTCCCTACCAACTGTAGCACCACAGACCCTAACTGATCACCAGGTTTTCCACCCTATTCCTTACCACTGTGGGTGTACCTCATGACTATCCCATGACTTTTTGAATCCAACTACACTTTGTGCTCACATCGTCTCCACTGAAAGGCTGCTCAAGGCATCCACCACTCTTTCTGTGAGTAAGCACTTCCTTACATCTCCCCTGCTCCACCCAACTTCATAGCATGCCCCTTGTTCTAGAGCATCTTTTCCCCTGAAAAACACTTCCCTATGGAAATTTATTTATACCCGTGAGGTTTTTGAAAGTCTCTATCACATCCCCCTCTTCCTCCACATTGTACATGTTGAGGTCCATCTGTCTCTCCTCCTAGGGCTTTGGATTCAGACCCTCCATCATTGTAGTTGCACCTCTCTGGACTGCCTCTACTCTGTCTACGTCCTTCAGGTGAGTTGGCCTCCACAAATGGACACATTACTTCAGGTGAGGTCTCAGCAATGATGTATACAATGGGATCACCACCTCTCTCTTCCTGCTGGTGGCACCCCTTCATATGCACCCCAGCATCCCACTAGCTCTCACCACTGACTTACCTAAATGTGACAAAACAGTAAGCTAAGTGAATATGATTACGCCCTGAGCTCTTTCCTGTTAGGTGGTTGCCAGTACCACTCCTCTCAAATTTGTACTTCACCCCTGGGTTTCTGCTCACAAAGTCCATGATTTAGCACTTAATTACCACACTCTTGTCCAATCATCAAGCTTTCTTAGATCCCTATTCATCCCCCACCACCCACCAACATGAAGTATCTGCCCTATTGCAGATCTTGGTGTCATCTGCAAAAAGGCATACCTTCACATCTGTCACCACTGCAATATAGTGGCTTCTCTCAGCTACCACTTTTGTGAAACAGGACTACATCTGCCCTTCTCTAGGCCTGCAAGACCACTCCTGTCTCCAGTGAGTGGATGAACAAGACTGTCAGATGTGCAGCCAACACCTCCCTGAGCTCCTTCAATAACCTTGGATGTATTCCGTCACGTTGTCTTGTACACTTTCTGATTTGCAAGAGCCTTCCAGACTCCCTCCTCTCTAAATGGACCAGAGTCCACCTCCCTTCCTTCAATCCCCATACCACTAAGTATTCATTCAAAAGGTCAGCAGCAGTTATTTTGCCCTCCAAGATAGGGTTCACACATACCACTCAATGTGAGCCATTATCTGTCTATTGTTAGTGCTTTCGGCCCATCCCCAGGCTGGTTTCTAGAAAACATTACACTATTATCACCCGGTCTTTCTGCAGCTAATGATTTGTAGACACATTATGAAAACCAGTGACAGTCATTTTCCTGCATTTTGAGTCTCTGTGTAAAACATTTCTGTATGCACCACAAAGGTGGGATACATGCTGTGCCAGAGTCCTACTGGACCACCATGATACATGGAAATGGCCAGGTTGGGCCACTAAGTCACGTACCTGATGGCATGGTAAACCATGAAATTGATTGCATTTCTCATGTTGTTTTTTAATTTTTTGCACCAGTTAAACCACCTACGCGGGGGCACTGTAGGTAAGTACAGATGCAAACATAGAGCTAGGGTATCAGATGTAAGTAGAATAATATGACTGTCACCCTGGACGCTACTGAAATGATTTTCATGGTGTGCCCATGTATCTACTGTTCTGGTGGACCTCCAGTACCCCACTCACATGCTGGGCTGTGCCTTGCAGGTTCTGGCTTTTATCCCAGTGTCCATGCATCTTCTTCCTGAGGCCCATATAGTCTAAGACAACCACCCATACCATTGCCACAGACAGTCCATCACACCCACCCTCAGTGTTCCACTTGCATGCTGACACACCCACTGACACCATACCCATGCTATCAATCACAACCGTAGACACCACATCATAGGTATCATAGGTAATACAGAGTTTAGTAGACAAAAGTCCATGATGCTCGTAGATATCAATTATAGCCCATTATGGAATTTAGACCTAAATAATTATCCAAATGTATTTTAAAGGTGTCCATGTTTTCACATGCTACTACATCCAGTGGTAGATTATGCCATATTTTAGATATTCTAATTGAAAACCATGTACTTCTTTTTTTAGTTTTAAAATGGTCTACTGTGAGTTGAAGTAGATGTGCCCTAGTGTTATAAACTAATTCCCTGAGCCCCAAGCAAAGCAGCTCCCATAACTGATCATTGTGCAGAGCTTTAAATACCAAACATAAGTCTCCTCTCATTCTATGATATTCCAATGTATACAATTTGAGTTTCTTCAGTCTTGCTGTATAATCCAAACCCTTTACCTCGTCAGTTTTTCTAGTGGCACTCTTCTGAATTTTTTCTAGAGCAATTATAGAGCCTGTATCACCTGGTGCCCAAAACTTGGCATGATATTCCAAGTGGGGCCTCACCAACGATGAGTACAGAGGAAGCAAAACCTCACTACTTTTACTACTAATATGTTTATTAATATAGTGTAATATACCAGCAGCCTTCTTAATTACCATATGACAATGAAGTTTAGGGCTTAGATCATATGATACTCTGACTCCCAAGTCACATTTATCGTCAACTGCCATTAAAATCGTGCCACCAAATTTATAATTTGCATGCCGATTGTTTCTCCCAAAGTGCATTACTACACACTTATCAACATTAAAGTCGATTTTTTTAAAGTTAGCCCAATTCTGTAGTTCTTCAAGGGCATACTGTAGGGTATTTATACCTTCAGTGTTGTTAACTGGGAATCCTAGGTGGGTATCATCTGCAAATTTAGTCAACCAAGCATTGGTTGATGTTTTAAGTGGCACAATACAGATATTAAATAAACAAGGGCCAAGAACCGATCCCTGAGGGACCCCACTGGTCATGTTGTCCCACTCGTAATAAGAGCCCTTTATACAAACTCGCTGAGTACGACCCTTCAACCACAACTCCACCCAATGTGTTATATTACCCCATTCCGATATTAATAATATCACCAATAAGTTTTCCATGAGAGACTTTATCAAAGGCCTTAGAGAAATCAAGGAGGATAACAGCCACAGCCTCAACCCTGTCCAAGGCCCCACTCACTCCATCATAAAAACCCAATAGATTGGTCTGACATGATCTTGCCTTGACAAAGCCATACTGTCTAGAGTCTGGTTGAATAAACTTACAGAGATGATCTTTTATAATTACTTCAAGAATTTTGCCCAGAACGGACGTCAAGCTAATAGGTCTATAATTAGACGCATCCTGTCTGGAACCCTTTTTAAAAATAGGGACCACTGTTGTCTGTCTCCAAACATCGATAACCTGCCCGTCCTGTATGGATTTCATAAACAGGGCAGCAATAGGGCCAGAAAGGGGAATAGCCAGTTCCTTAAGAATATGCTGATGGAGACCATCTGGACCTGCTGATTTATGTGGGTCTAAATTCTGTAACAATTTTTGAGTTGTGGCTGCATCCACAATAAATTGCCCAGTCAAGATATGCTCATTATGGGTATTACTAGTAACTGTTTTAATATTGAAGACTGAAGAAAATTGCCAATTACAAATAGAGGCCATTTGTGTCTTATCAGTTACTAACTCACCTGAATTATCTTTTAGTGGACCAATGGTAGGAGTACCTCCACTTTTATTATTAATGTATTCATAAAAGGTTTTATGATTATCTCATACTTTATTAGCCAATCTTACCTCATAGTCCTTTTTTGCTTTTCTAATGCTAAATTTTGTCACCCTCAGCTGAAATTTATAATTTTCCCGACTTTTTTGGGACCTACAAAACTTAGCCCTTTTGTATGCCCTATTCTTGTATTTAATGTTTTTTTTTTTTTTTACGGTTGCATTCATCCATGGCCTTTTGAACTGGGTTCTATCAGCTTTTTTAATGGTAGGAATATGTTTGTTGGTAACTGCTGTTAGTTTATTAACCAGAATCTGCCACATTTCTGAGAAAGATTTATCCAAGAATGTCTGGTTCCAATTCCAGGTTGAAGTTTCTTCACCTGGCAATAGTAACACAGAACAAGAGGAATGGCATGACTTGAACATGATTATGCAAAACCCCACAATAAAGGTTTCACAAGAACAGAATACCAAGAATGGCTAGTAAAATGATTAAGTGGGCCACACTTAACATCAACAGATTAAACAAACCAATCAAAAGATCAACAAGCATTTGTCAATGCCGAACGTTCACTTGCAGGTTGGCAGCAGGTTGGTTGCATGATTATTCCCAGAGATGGTGTGATACAGTGGGTGATGACAGTGTACAGTGCAATGTTTATTTTGAAACATGGTAGCATACAGTGGGTTATGACATGAGTGAAGTAGGAGTTTTTTGGTTCTGGTGACTTATGGGTTGAAGTCACCAGGTAAGCCCAACCACCAGCGACAAGGTAAACTCCCGAGGCTGGGGAAAGAATGACACAGAGGCAACATATTGAAGAGTGCATTGTTTATTGGCATATGACATTGTACAATGGAGTGTGTATTGGAGAAGATATAGTGGGTGAGAAGAATGGGGTGTAGAATGAGGTTGAGACAGAGATGTGTGGAGGAGAGGTGGTGTAGAGAAGATATGTGAGAGAGGGAACAGTTGGAGTGTGTGTAAGGAGTGTGTGTGTGGTAGTGGGTGGGGAGTGGGATTGATGTGTGAGGGTGGATTGAGTGGTGGTAGTAGTGTAGGGTAGTGGAGTGGTGTGGTGAAATGGTGGAGTGATGTTGTTGTGAGAGGGAGGAGGAATGGGCATGATGTGTTAGATGATGATGTGTTGTATGAAGGGTTGTCATGTAGGGAGGTGGTGGCAGGTGGAGTTGTGGAGGAGAATTTGTGGTGTGTGAAGTGTGGGTGAGAGTAGTATTGGAGTGTGAGAGATGTTGGTAGGGGAGATAGTAGGTTAGGTGGGGAGGGGGAGAAAGTTGTAGATGAGAGTGTTAGATTGTGGGAGTTAGTATTGGGAGGAGTAATGGAGTAGAGTGTGAGTTGGGGTGTGTGAAAGATGATTAGTAGAGAAGGGGTGGCTGGAGAGGAGGGTGCTGAAGTGATGGTGAGTGAGAGTGTGGGGTGTAGTAGATGTAAGGGAGAGGAAATGTGGGTGTGTGAAGTGTAGTGAGTTGTGGTAGAGATGAGGAGAGTGGTAGGTATGCAGAAAAGGGGTAGGGATAGGGAAAGGGAGGGAGTGGAGTAGTTAAGGGAGTGGTAGGAGGGAGGAGAGTGCTAGTTGTGGGGTGGTGGAAGTGAGTACGAGTGGTATTTTGAGAGAGCAGTTTTTCTGTCTTTACGGAGTCCATATTGTGGAGGAGGAGTCACTTGTGTTGCTTGTTGGCTGGTTGATGGTTGGAGGTCTGACTCTGGTGTGGAGATCTCATTGTTTGTTGTTGGTGGTAGTGATGCAGGCTCGATGTCTTCAGTGGTGAGGTCATCTTCAAAGAGGACTTCCAAGTCTTGGGGGCATTGTTGAGGCTCCAAGTCTGGGGGCAGTGTTTAGGCTGTTCAATAGTTATTGCAGTGATCTGGTTAGAGATGATTGTCATTGTGGCATGGAGGGGGAAAGTATCAATGATGTCATCGATGAGGGTGGTGCTGTTTTCTAGGTTGAGGACATCTAGGAAGAGTTGGAGTGGCATCTGTAGGGATTGTAGTGTGTCAGGGTCTTGCTGCAGGGAGACAGTAATGCTAGTGTTGTCAAGCTCGTCTATGCCAACCAGTGTGGTAGATTTCTGGATCTTGATGGGGTCTGTTAGCTGTGGAGAAAAAGATGTGGTGAGTAACATATTGTGATGGGTAGATGGTGAGGGATGTGAGTGATGTGGTATGTAGGTGAGGAGTGGGTGTATGCGTGGAATTTGTGTGTGGGTCATGCAGGGGATGAGTGGTGTAGGCATGTAATGTAAGCGGTGAGGGAAGTGGATGTGTGGTGGGATGGTATGCAGAGGTAGATATGGTGGTGTGAGAAGACTGTTGAACAGAATGGATGGTGTATGATGAGTGTTGTGTGTTGATGTGGTAGTGTGGGTTTGTTGTGTTGTGTAGTTGTGGCTTTGTGGGGTGAGTTTTGTGTGTGGGTGTGAGTGGGAGATATGTAGTGGAGAGAATGTTGTGTGGAGAGGTGTGTTTGGTGGCAGGAGGAGATTGTGTGCAGATGTATGTGTGTGGGTCATGAAGTGTGGTACTGGAGATGTTGTGTATGTGAAGATGCATATGCGGCAGTACTAACCGGGATTGTTGTAGTCTTGCTTGTGTTTAGTGTCCTTTTATTATTGAATGTAGAGGTGTAGGCATTAGTGATGTGTAGTGTGTCCCCAACTTCAAATGGAGTGGCTGCATGGTCTCTCCACAGGGTGATGCTAATGGATCCAGAGCTGTCTTCAGCTGTGATTGTTCTTATAGCTGTCTGTTGTCCTGTAACTATGACGGTTTTTGGTCCTTGGTCCTGTTGGGAGAAGAAAGAGTTATGATCATGTGGTTGTGTAGAAGGGTATGTGTAGAGGATGAAGATGTGGTGGTGTTTGTAGATGGTGTGGGTGTTGTATAGTGTGAGGAGGAAAGTAATGGAGGTGTTGTGGTGAGGAGTAGTAGTGGTTGAGAGGGAGAGTTTGTGGGTGGTAGTGGGAATGGTGTTGAGTGGTGTGGTGGTGTGAGGGATGTAAGGAGTGTAACAGAGGTTTGTGGAGGAAGGGGACTCTAGGATTGGGTGTCTGCGTCGGAGTGAAGTGGAGTTGTGTGAGGGTGGGGTGTAGTGGTAGGACTGTTATGTGTGGTAATGAGGTTTGTGAGGTGTGTGATGGAGTGTAAGAGGAATGTATGGGTAGGTTAAGTAGGAGGGATAGTTGAATAGGATAGAGTGGTAGTGAAAGGTGTGTGACTGTGAGGTTGGAGAGGGCGGTGGAGTTGTTGATGGGTGACAGAATGTAGAGGTGGGGAGTGAGGAGTGGGAGAGTTAGAGAAAGGTTAAAGTGAGATGGTTGATGATGATGGTGCATGTTGATGAGGGTGTGGGGGAGTAGGATGTATGTGTGTGTATTTAGAGTAGAAGAGATGGTAGTGGTGTGAGGGAGTTGTGTGGAAGTGTATGAGAGATGTAGGAAGAGAGGATGAGGAGAGGTGTGGTGAAGTATGGGGACATCTGTGTGGGTAAAGGTGAATGTAGTTGTGTGAGAAAGTGGATGGTATGGAGGGTGTTTGTAAAGGGTGGGATGGTGGAGAGGTAGGGGTGTGGAGGAAGTGGGTATAGAGGTTGGAGATAGAGGGGATATGAATGAGAGGGAGTAGGTGGTATGAGTGGGTGGAGAAGAGTAGTGTGGATAGATAGGAGGTGTATTGGGAGATGCACAGTGGAGAAAAGTGGTGGAATTGAAGAGTGAATGGGAGGGAGAAGACAGTTGTGGAGGGGGGCTGGATGGAGGGAGAGTGTTGGGGTAGTGGGATGTGTTATGTGTGTGTGTGTGGGGTGGGTTTAGGGGAGAGGAGGTGGATGATGTGGTGTGTATGTGATGTGAGATTGTATGTGTAGATGGTTGTAGGTGGAGATCTGACAGTGATGAGGTGATGATGAGGAGGTGCTGTGTGGTACTTATCTCAATAACTGTTGCAATGACAGAAATGATGCTCTTCAATGGTGAGTCCATGGCTTTCTTAATTGGTGAAGGGGGAGCAGCTGTAGCCTGCAGTAGTGTCAGAGCTGTGTTGGCAGTGTCAAGTGGCACAGCAATGTGTGGTGCCCGAGTGATGGTACTTTGAGTGGTGATGAGAATGGTGTCGTTCTTCAGGATAAAGTTGCGTATGATGTATGCTTTGTTCTTTATCAGAAAATTGTAGCTGCCTGGCTGGTAAACAGTTGCCTTAATGCAGGCTTCCTTGTCAGCAATTGCGATGTGGAAAAATTTCTTCTCCTCATTGGCTGCTGTACTGTAAGTAGTAATGGGGGATTTATGCACAAGTTGGATGTGCAGAGCAGTGGTGGGCTTGAGCTTTGTAGCAGCATCACGGACATTCTTGATGGTCATCATCTGTAGGAAGGAAATAAATGACACTGTTAAGTGGATTTCAATGAAGAGAGTTGTAGCCAGATAGGTTTGTGGTCACTGTAGAATGATTCTAGAGTGCCACAATGAGAGATTGACATGTCTGAATATAAATGATCCAAAAGTGAGTTGTGGTTAGTTGTTGGAGACATAATGAATTGATGACAGTTGAAGGTTTGTAACATGAATGATTGTAAAGTTCTTTTCATGATGGAGTTTGTCAGATAGTCAACGTTGAAATCTCCAAGAATGATGAATGGTGGTGATAGTTTGTGAGATAACAGGGTAAGTTGGTGAAGGAGAACTGGCTGTGCTGTTTTAGGTGGTTTGTAAATGAGGATAAGAGTTGGGTTGCATGAGATGTTGGGGAGTGTCATGAAGGCAATGTCAATTGCATGATTGGACTGAAAAGTGATGTTTGTGGCATGTTGTTGTTTTGCATATATTGTTAGTCCATGCAGTGTATGGGAATTGAATTTGTCTAGAAAGTATGCATTGAATGATGGAATTGTAAACTGTTGAGGATGATATGTCTGTGTGATATTAGGTTCAGTAATGCCGGTGTCAGCATTTTGAAAGTTATGATCTGCAGACATGGAGGTGAAGTGTAGTGGCAGGGAGCGTATTTTGTGAGCTATGATTGTAAATGTGGTGTCATTGTGTTGAAGAGTGGAATGTGTAGATGAAAGGGCATGGTAGTGCATAAGTGTTGCATTTCTAATGCAACATGATTGTTGACAGAGACTTTTTTTCATTGAAGTTGTCTATGAATAGATTGTTGATGTTCGTCACATGACTGAGTGCAACATAGTGGATATGATCAATTTTTCTGTTGTTAAAGTGAATGTATACAGATTGTAAGGTTTGACCTTGAGTGCGGTGTATTGTATGTGCTGTTGCAGGACGTAGAGGGAATTGGGTTCTGATAATGGTGTATGGTTTTTTGCATGCTGGAATTTTACAGAAAGTTTTGTTATTGGTGTCCAGTGAGTGGGGATATTCAGTGTGTATAGATGTTGGTTGTGGTGGCGAAGGGCTTGACCTATGTCAGGGTCATCAAATTGTATCCATAGGATGTGTGGGTGACTGTTTGGTAGTACAGTAATGTGCTGTAGAATTCCACTTGTACCATTGATGAGGCCGTCTTGGACATTGATGTTAGTTGTGAGGTCAAACCGTAGTGTTGTTGCTAGGTGTCGAGTGGTAAAGAGGCCCATTGTCTGTGTAGGGTTGTTGGGTATGCGCTGAAGGATTGCTGCCTGAGTGTGGCGTGGAATGTCACTGGTCAGGGTGTCTTGAGCTATAACTGAGTATGTAGTAGTGCTGTGTGAGTGGTGGTGAAACACTTGATCATTAATGGTGTTGACTTCATGGTTGGTTAGCATAATGTGAGGAATGGCATATAACATGTGTGTGGGGGGTGCGAGCTGTCTATCTTTAATAGTGAGGATGTCTGCAATGATATGATTGCCTTCCCGAAGTTGATTGAGAAGCTGAGCAAATGCTGTGTCATCCTTTTGCCTCATGATGGTCTGTAACTCAGAGTTGAAAATGAGTTTGCCATAAGTTAGTTGCAAGAGGACCATAGTCATAGTGCAAGTTTTGGAATATGTAGGCATCAAAGACTGGCTTCAGTTGAAAGAGGTCTCCTACAGCAATAATGGATATGCCACCAAAGAGCTGCTGTGAGCCTTTAAGTTCTTGGAGTCTATTGTTAATGAAGTTGAACATGGTGTTACCAACCATGGAGATTTCATCAATGATGAGTACTTTCAAGGAGTGTAATTTTCACTGCAATGCATGACGGCGCTCGGATGTTAGTGGTTTGTATGTGAGGGTTTGTGAAGCAGGGATACAGAAAAGGCTATGAAGTGTATTGCCATGGACATTGTGTGCTGCTTTGCCAGTTGGTGCACTGGTGGTGACGTAACATGTGTCGGGGTTTTCCCCAGGTAGTGTATTGAAGTGTTGCAGTAATGTCTGGTAGAGGGCTGTGAGTACATAGCTTTTTCCAACTCCTGTACCTCCTGAGCAGGAGTAGTAGCATGGTGTTGTTAATGTTTTGAAATGGTATAAATGATGGTAGACAAATTGTAGTTGTAATGGATTGAGGGAATGCATTAAATGTAAGTACTGGTTTTGGTCAATAAGTGTTGTGAGTGTTTCTGTGGCATGGCTTGCTGGACATAGGCCAAAATCTAAGGAAATATCATATGTATCATGAGCAGTGGCTATAGCAGTGTCAGTGTTGTCTGATTGTAAGGGTGGAATCATCTGTCAGTGTTTATGTTGTTTGTGATTTGCAGTTCTATGTCTAAAATGTCAGCTCTTTTGTTGTACTGCAAGATTTGTATGTCTATGGCATCCTTGTGTTGTAAATATGTGTGGTAGTATGTGTGGGTGGGTTGTTTGATGCAGTCCTCATGTCTCCAGGGATGAAATAGGAACAGGAGTTCCCGATAGTGATTCTCAGTGTCTGTAGCCTTACTGAAGTGACAGTAACGTAAAATTCTAGCTTTGAGGGATTGGTGGTGGAGGTAGTGAGAGTGGTCAATTGTGTCATCAGTGCAAGATTGAGTGTCATTATCTGTAGGGTCTTCATGGCGCTGTGCATCATGTGTGGTTGAGTGGCGATGGTGGTCATGGAATGCATCATAGTCAGCTAGTGTGCAGTGTTCAAGCTGAGGGGATCTTTTCTGGTATTGTAAAATGGTGTTGTCACATTCAATGTCAGTTGCATCATTGGGCATAAGCTCAATGGTGTTCATGTCTTTAATAAGCAGAGTTCTGGTTGCAGCAGTATTAGTATTAATGAATTTGAAGGATCGTGATGAGCAATAGAGTGGCAATTGCAAAGCAAGAAATGCTGCCTCTTGGGCACTGATTTTTGTTGCATTAAGGAATGTGTTACCTATGTGGCGTAGCTGGTGTTTGATGTCAGGATTTGATATTGCCTCTTTTGTAGCTTGGTGAAGTAGTGTACTCATTCCTCTCTGTGATTTGGAGAGGTATGAGACAACATACATGGAACAACTGTATGGATCCAGGATGTATTGAATGTCCATGTTGGCTCACCAACTGGTGAGTATGATGGGATTATAGGCGTTAAGTTTAGTATGGGATACAGATCTTTTTAAAAGGATTGTTGGGCATTGTAATTGTTAGCGTATGGTTAGGATGTAGCCTTCAAATGAGATGTGTAGATAGTCTAGGAAGTCAGTGAAGGTTGTAATAGAAGGGGGTAATCGGTCTATGAGGGTAGCCTTGATGTGGGCATGCATTGGGCTGTATGTGTCTTTCGGAGGAGTGTCTGTGTCAGGAAAGGGGAGAAGTATTTCTGTGTGAGGCATGGGGAATTGTGGGAAATGGAAACAGCAGTCAGAATGCTTTGTTTTGCATGTGCATGAGTGCCTATGCATTTGAAGGCTAGGCAAGCTTTGGAGTAGTTCAGTGGGTTGTTGTGAGCAAGAGATGTGATTGTCAATGAATGTAATGAGGTCTGTGTTTGAGCATGTAGGGTATTGTGGTGGATTGTCAATCCATAGCAAGGCATGAATGTGTGGAGAGCCACGGTGTTGAAATTCTATACGATAGAAGTGATCTATGAGGTGTACTAAAGGATTATGTGAGCTGTATAAAACAGTGGAGAAGAAATGGTGAACTTGATAGTCAAAGTGTCGTGTGCAAGTGACAGGATCAGACTGTATTAAGTCACACTTTTGTTCCCAGGTCAGCGCTTGTGCTTCTTCATCAGTGTATGTGTGTGAGTGAAGTACTTTAGCAAGAATTTTTAATAAATGTGTCCAGTGTGTTTCAGCACTGGAGAGTGAGAGGAAAAAGGTGGGAATGCCAAGTTGGCATATCATAGCAAAGACGTTTTTCTTGGTGTATTCCCAGTATGGTGGAGAGCCTTGTAATGTTTTAAGGATATGGTATCCTTCGTTGTACTGCAGCATGGCTTCTAATCCTCCAGATTTAAGGTCTCCAGCAGTTATAGTCTTACCGTGCCGCTGCTGTTTTCTGAGAGAGAGATGCCAAGTTGTCCTTGAAGTTGTCTAATTTGTAGTTTTTTTAACTTTGTAGAAAAGGTTAGGTATGGACTGTGCTACTCTGCGGTCTTCAGATCTAAGCTCCCATTTGCATATGTCACTGTAGGGAACTGAGATGGAGTGTGAAATGCTGCCTTGACCGGCATAAATTGTAGGGAAAGCTAGGAATTCGGAATCTTTGTCTTCAAATAGTCCCCTAGGGATACTGAACTGGCCTGGTGCAACAGATAGTACAGTGTTAGTTGAGGTGGAAGCAGTTAGAGGAGTGCTTAAAAGAGTGTCAAGGTTTCCTGGTGGGTAACGGCTAGGGGTATCTTCAGTATTTTCAGTACTTGAAGTGGAGGAAGTGTCAGAGTCAATGTTGGCGGTGTTACAATCTGAGGGCTCATCATACGTCCAGTTTTCATTGTATGTAACTCCATGTTGCCTGTATAAAGCACTTAGTGGCTAGCCAATGGGCAGCCTGTTTAACTTTGTTGGGGCGAACATTCTGAAAGTGTGTATGTGATTGGTATTGCAGTTTACGTTTTAGCTTAACTGGTATAGTAGCTGTGTCATGCACCTGACGTGGGAGAAGGGTGACAGTGGTGTTAACATCAGCGGGCACATTCACTACAGCACCCTTGATGCTAAATTGATTACCTCTTGGGAGTTGTCTAATTTGCATGAATGGAATGCGAGGTGATACAAGACATTCTTCGAGTTCGTACAATTGCAGCTCTGGTGGAATGGGTGGGAATGTCATCTGATTTGCAATAGAGAGTGGTGGTGTTTTGTCATGCTTGATGTAGCATAAGCATGTGTAACAGATGTGTGGGCTTGTTTTGTTGTGCTGCTGGCAAATGAGAAATGTAGGGTTAGAAAGGATGGTTTTTGGAATGTTAGATAAAGAATATCTATAAAAAAGCTGATTACAAATGGTGCATGTGTAAGTTGGTTCATTTTCAACATCATGGTGGAAAAGTTCTATGAGGGTGAGTATTTGTGGTGGTAGTAGTGTATTGTGTTCAGAAGTAGGAGAATGGAGGAAAGTGTGAGTAAGGTGCTGTTGAGTGACATGTGGGATGGATGTGGGAGAGGATGGTGAAGGTAGAGTAGGAGTGAGAGAGGGGCTAGGAGTGAAGGTGGGCAGTCTGTGTGGTAGGGGCAGGAGTGGAACAGCAATGGCATAAGGGGTATGTTTGTGAGGAGTAGTAGGTTTTTTTGTGTGTAGGATTTTATGGAAGTATGCAGGCTTGAGTAGTCATACTCTAATGGGAAGAATGTTGCAGTGAGTAGTAGTAGGATGTGGGATAGTAAGGTGAATAGCCTAAAGGAGGGGCATGTCAATAGAATTGAAAATTTTAGTGGTAATAGTGTAAGAGTCAGGGTTGTCAGGGAGAGAGGCAATTGGGATGAAAGAATAGGTAGTGTTAATGTGTAGGAGGGCAGTGCATGTAGTGGCTGAGTATATGTAAGCATAGAGAGATTTTTTTGTTGCTTGTTGGAGGTGGAGTAGGTTTTGCTTGGTTTTGGCGGTTGTGAAATATAGGCGTTTTGATATGAAATGTGAGATAGATAGGTGATGGTGGTCGTAGGCCAGATATGATGGAGTGGTGTGGATTGTATATGGCAGAGGGTGTGTTGGAGCACAGAGTGTAGTGAGGATTTGGGTTATGTGGACTATTGTGTCTATGACAGGCTGAGTCCATGTAGTGAATGGTGTTGTATGAGCATATAGCACTGTAGCAAGGCAGGTCAGGAAAGTGTCAAGTGGCTGTTGTGGTGCTGTTTGTGCTGGGAAGTATGCAGTAGTAAGTAGTGTGTGCTGGTTGGTAGGTTGGATAGGGATTTGTGGAAGAGGTTGTAGAGGGGAGTTGAGATGATGAGGAGGTGGTGTGATGGATGGAGTGGTAGCATGGATGGAATGTACTGGTGATGTTGTTAGTAGTAATGGTGGAGAGAGAGGTGATGGGACGAGAGGAGTGTAGTGTTGTGTGAGTGGAGAATGTTTAGTGGGAGTGGAGACTGAGTGAGAGTGTGAGGATGGGGTACAGTGAATTAGAGGAGGTGTAGATGAGAAGTTGGTGAAGGAGTGTGGGAGATATGAGAAGGAGACGTGGGTGAGGTAGAGGTGGCATAGGAGGAGTGTAATAAAGTAGGTTGCGGAGAAGAGTGAGTAGAGGTATGGTGAATAACTGATGGTCTAGTAAGTGTGTTAGTGTGTAGTGTAAATATGTGTGGATGTGTTGTAGAAGAGAGGTGATGAATGTGGTGCAGAGGATGGAGAAAGAGTGAATGTTAGTGGTGTGAGCTCAAAGGGAATGACTTGGGCAGTGGGAGCATTAGTAGCAGTTGCTAGTTTGAGAATGTGGTTTTGGAGAGAGTGAAGAGAATGGAATGTTAGCATAGTAGATTTACCTGATGTGTCAGGTAAGCCAAGAGTGTCTCTACTATGTGAGTCAAAAGAGTGGTATGCTTGATGTGATTGGAATACTGCTATGCAGTACTGTTGTATGCAAAGCAGTAGAGAAGAATAAGTAGTGAGATTGTCTGCAAGTAGTGTTTGAAATGTAGGGTAGTCAAAGGCAGTAGGTTTGAGGATGTCACCATAAGAGGGTGTATGTTTATGAATAGTGAAAATAGTGTTGTAAAGTTGAATGTGTGCAGGAAGATCATCAGGATGTAAGTAGTCTTGGGTGGTGAATGTTTTGATGAAGTGATATAGTGAGTCACCTAGTACTAGGATGGTATTCATGTCATGTGTAGTCCAGCCAGTAGGTTGTGTGTGCATCTGGTATAGTAGTGCAGTGGTGCTCATAGCTAAGCATTGCCTACCATGTGATGTAGCAGGGAAGATGTTGTCAGATTGACTGTAGTCAGCTTGAACATGAGCGGTGTTCATGTCAATGACAGGGAAGTGGTGATATGTGAGTTATGTGTGTCTGAGTTGGGGGTTGTGTAGAGAGTGAATGACAACAGTGTTGTGTAGGGAAGAAGTACTGTGGTGTAAGATGTGATGTGAGGGAAGAGTGTAGATGTGATGGCAATGTTGTGGTGTGGTGGGTAGGAGATGTAATGTAAGTAGGAAGGATCAAGGCTGCAGTGTGTGAGAGGAGGAGTGTACTGGAAGTGATGTCAGTTGTTGGCACTGATAGTATATACATACCTTTTGTTGGAATGGAAGAGGAACGGTGTAGTTGAGAGGTAAAATTGGGGTGATTGCTTTAATGACCTTTTTGTTAATATGGGGGCCGTAAAAGAGGGTACAGATGTTGTTACTCCTGACAGTCAAAGTTCATTAATATTAAAGGGGGATTAGATCGGTCATTTGATTTTGGTCATATAAATGTGGACGAGGTCCTATTAGAACTGTTGCATATTAATGAAAGAAAGGCAACTGGATTAGATGAGATTAGTAGTAAATTGTTAAAAATTGCAGCTCCAGTTGTTGCTTATCCTTTGACACAAATTTTTGAGCTGTCTTTGTATTCAGCGGAAGTACCAGAAGAATGGAAATGTGCAAAAGTAATTCCAATTTTTAAATCTGGCTCAAAGCAAGAGATTAGTAACTATCATCCAATATCTTTGATACCAGTAGTAGCAAAGATTTGTGAAAAAATGGTAGCTAAGCAGGTTAAGCAATATATAAAAGTACAGAATATTTTGCATAGAAATCAGTCAGGTTTCAGAGAAGGATATAGTACTCAAACTGCATTAATAAAAGTAACAGGAGACATCCAGAGAGCTATGGACAATGGATTGTTGACAGGGGCAATTATGATTGATTTATCAAAAGCGTTTGATTCTTTAAATCATGAAATATTGATTGATAAATTGTTAAATATGGGGTTTTCAGACAATGTGGTAGCTTGGTTTTCCAATTATTTGAAAGGTAGAACACAAAAAGTGTTTTTAAACTCATATACTTCAGATTTCAGGCAAATAAGACAAGGGGTACCTCAGGGAACAATCCTGGGGCCACTATTATTTAACTTATATACTAGTGACTTGGATTTCAAGCAAGACAAATTGGAATATCATCAGTATGCTGACGATGTTATTATGTATGTCTCAGATATGGACATTTATGGTATACAGTGTACATTACAATCAGCCTTTGATGATATACAGGAATATTATGTTAAGAATAAATTAGTATTGAACACTATTAAAACAAAGGTAATGTTATTTCGACAAAAAAGCAAAAAATTACAGACAAAATCATTTGAAATATTAGTGAGGGATGGTTCCATCTTACAGATAGTTGATGAGTATAAATATCTAGGGTTATGGTTAGATGTACATTGTAAATGGTCTGTTCATATAAACAATTTAGTCAGGAGATTAGGGCAGCAACTGGGGATGCTGTATAGGATAAGAAGTAACTTTTCTAGGAATACAAGGCTTCATGTGATTAATACAATGTTACTGCCAGTGACTGATTATGCGGATATAATCTATGGGGGTGCAAATAAAGTTGAGTTGAAAAAAATTAGACATTTTATATAATAAGATGGCTAGGTACATTACAGGGTTACATAGACTTACACATCATTGTGAGTTATATAAAAATATAGGTTGGGATCATTTGTATATTAGAAGAAACCAGCATATAATTAAAATTATATGCAGGTTTCTTGAAAATAAATTACCTGAATATATTGCTAAAGATTTGAAAATTAAATACCCAAGTAAGGGTTTGAGATCAGCCCAATATATAGAATTTGAAGTACCAAAGTTTAGGACGAGAAATGGGTGTGCAATGTTGTTTTATTTAGGTCCAAAAACTTGGAATAATCTGCCTCCTGATTTGAGAAGTTATGGTGTTAAAATAAGTTGGATGAAAATTAGATCTTGGTATCATAGGCAAAGTAAGAAATTTCAGGAATGTTGTGAGGTATTGGAAAATGGATGAATGTTTATGCATTATTGTAGTTTTGTCTATGGATGTGATTTAAATATGTGGTAATGTATTTAATTGAGTGTATGTATATTTGTAGTTTTGTATTTTGTATGGTTGTATATTTTTCTCCTATATTGTAACCAGGTTATGCACTTTAGAAGGTGTCCCTTGAAAATGAGTGTATTTTTGTATTCAATGGGATTGTTTTACCTTGTTCATTATAATGAATAAAATCATTACTACTACTGGTCTGCAGATACGTGGGCTGGTAAGCTATGGAGACAAAAGAGAAGTGTGAAGGTAATGTAGTATTGATGTGGTAGAGGATGACTGGGAATTGGGAGTAGTGAGATGAGAGGAAAGAGTGGAAGAAGGTTGGAGTGGCTTGTCAATGTGATGGTAGAATGTTTGTGAGATGGCAGGAGGTGCATGGGATACTGTGATGATTTCAAGAATGGTAGGCTTAGAAAGAGTGTGGGATGTGTAGGGAGACTGACAGAGAGCAGAAAGGCATGGAAAGAGTAAGTTGGCAGAGAATGGAAATGTAGAGAATGTGGGATGATGATAGTATGAATGCAGGTAGTGGAGTGTGTGTGTTGCTGAGTTGGGATGCATGGGTGTGAAGCCGTAACATTGTGTGACTTTTATGGGAACCTTGCAACATTTGTAGTTGAGTGTTGTGTGGTGCAGAAAGAATATTCAGCACAGCGAGCATGTAGGACCTGTGGGGAGTGAATAAGATCATGACAGTGGAGCTACTGAGGGGAAGGGGTGTGAAAACATTCCTGCTGAATATTTTAGGGGTGCATGCAGAGAGGTGGTGAGAATATACATGTTAGGTAGCTGAGTGGCATGCATGAGAGGATGGGGCACAGTGGTGTTTGTTTAGTTTGCAGTGAAGTTTGTGAAGTGGAAGAGTGGTTTGAGGGAAGAAAGTAGAAGTGTGATGACTTGAGGAAGGAAGTATGGGGTGTGGAGCGGGTCAGAAGCAAGGAGGTTTGCAGTATGTATGCAGAGTAGAGAGAGGTTGGGTGCTGTGATGTGGAGGAGTAGTGTGATTGTCAAGGTAGAAGTTTAGATAGCAGAGAGAGTGTGGTTGTGAAGGGATGGAGAAGAGTAGGGTGGGGTTGGCAGGTAGAGTGCATGAGTAGGGATGTGAGTATGTGGTATGTGTAAATGCATGTAACAGTAGCTGGACTGGCATTGACAGTGCAGTACTGTGATGCGTTTGCACAGTGGCTAATAATAGTGGCATGGAACTGTAAGTTAAAGCACAGTAACTGTCTTGAGATATCGCTAGTTGACATGCAACCTTACAGGAATGTGTTGTTTTTTGTACTTGTGAGGCTTATTGTTTATTACCTCATTACAAGTGTTAAATGGTGTTATGTTTTTCTGTAGTGCAGATTGGTATATGTGAATATAGAAAACGACAGGAAATCAAAATGTTGGGGGTTAATAAGGTGTGATCCATATTCAAAACACTGTGTAGATTCCTAAGTCCATGTAATATTATATGTAGGCAGATATTTAATCATAGACTTAAATTACATGTTGGAACATGATACAGATTATTAATGTGTACTGTTGAGGCAGGCTATAAAGGATTGATTTTGTATTAATGAACAGCAACAATATATAAAACTGTCCATAGATTGCATGCAGAATGTAGCATCAGAAGTCTTGTATTGTTAATGAATATTTTAACAGAAAGAACAGTATGAACAATGAGAGAAGAAGTATTGTGTCAGCGTGTATTCCCCAAACAGAAAGTTGTAAATAAAATAAAGGCTAAACTGGGAATGATGGTGAGTACTTGTAGGTAATTGTATAGAAGCCTGCAAACCAGGGTTTACATTTAGCTGACAGGTGAAGCAAGAAGTGCATAGAGTAACCGTGGTAGTCGGACAGAAATTGTAGTAATTGTGAACGTCCTAAAAAGTGACCACTTTGTGCATAACATGAAGGCAGCATATGTCTGTAAGAAAGTTGGTACAGTGCAAACAGGGTTTCACTGGCAAAAGTGCGGGAAAGCAATATAGTGACGCATCTTAGTTATGTAAGACAGTACAGTGCATCATTGCAGCATTAACAGAACAAAGAGGCATAGGCTAGTAATAATCTTAGGATAGAATAATCAGCTTCCCTGAGAATTGTGTAAATCTGCTACGCAGTCAACATCCAAATAAAGAAAGTCATAGAAATTAAAATGTATTCTTATGCATATGTATCATTACTGGTTGCCATTTCAGGTGAAACAGGTCATTATTGTGAACACAATGGCAATGTTTAATCTGTAGACATAAGTATTCCAAAAAACAAATTGTGCAACACATTACATCGGGTGGGTGAAGCAGACCTTGTGTGCTACAAATGTGATGGTTGAATGGTTCTATATTATGACATGATGGTTCTTTTGCCTTCCACAGTTGAGCTATGCACCTTTGACTATTAAGCAAAACAATCATAATGAGTGTTGTAGTCAGACATAACAAAATAGTGTAAGAGGCAAAGGCAGGTAGGCTACAGAATTGCAGGTGTATGCATAACTTTGAATGTGAAGTATTATTTGCATTAATAAATGTATTGCTCCAAAGTGGATCAAGGTCTGTCACAGTAAGTATAGCATAGAAAAGGATGACAGTGTCTTCTAAACATCAATAACAGTATGCATATGAATGAGAATGAATGTTATTGACTTGCAGTGTACTATAATGTATGCAGTGAAAGATATAATATTATATGTGATTACCATGGTTGCTTATTAAAATTTTGTAAATGGTACATAACTGTAGGCATGTTGTTGTGAGAAACATAGATTGATTTGTTGCTGGCATGCATTTTTAGGCTCGGCAAACTGAGAAGGATTGCTACTGATTACTCACACTGACTTATGATTGAGCATGTCATGTAAGCAGGCAGAATGCTTGTAACATGCAATGTATGTGGAAACCTAAGATGTCTGGGAATACATGAATATGTTTATAAAGTACAAAGAACATTGAATGAAAAACCAGCAGCCTTCTAATACAGGCTATGAAAAGAGATAACATAAAAAGTGGAGAATGCACATGAGTACATATGATGACTGCAAGCATACACAGGCATAACTATGGCAGTGATATGGAGAGCAGTACAGCAGGAGGCAGTATAGCGCAGTGGCGTAAGGCTGTGAGCTGCAAATCTGATGACATCCAGCAGAGCAGACCTGGGTTTGAATCCCACAGCTTCCACTTGCATACTGTGTGACCCTGAGCAAGTCAGTTAACCTCCTTGTGCTCATAGGTCGATCCTGTAAAAAAGGTTTCAGCTTACTGTGCTATATCTGGTTAAACAACTAAATAAAAAACAAACAAAATTTAAAAGCATGTGCATATACATGACAGAAAATGACATATGTGCAGTATGGTTATGGCTGAAAGGTACCAATTGATGGTCATGATGTCAATGTAGTCATCTGGGGAAGATGTGACTGCATTTCCCCTTGTCAGGGTAAGAGGAAGGCATGAGAAACATGGATGTTACTGGCACAGGGCATAAGTGTGGGGATGCATATGGAAGACAGGATTTTGGGGCGAGCAATATGGAAATAGGCAAAGCTGAAGAGTGAAATGCACGGTAGAAGTAATGCCTGGCTGGTGTCTGATGAAGTAGTGCCACAAAATGTTCTGCTACATTGATTTCATTTTGGCAACTGCACCTGTGTTAGCATGCTGTTGATTGTATGTTGCAGAACATGCAGTATGACCTTATTTGCTGAGTGAGGTGTTGCGGCTGAGGAGAGTGTGCCACATAGTAAGATCAGCTGTCTGGCAAAGTAGGTATCAGGTAATAACGCAGTGTGTTTTGGCACTTGCAAGATCACTGTCAGTCAGGAGTAGGAAATGAAACTATATGTGAAAGATTGAAAGGCAAGATGTCCTGTTGAGAAAGGTACAACTATTTGAGATGATGTGTGTATGCATAGCATATGTGGCACTGAATGGGGGGGCTTCTGGTGCGAGAAAAGCAATCGGACAAGAGATGGCCTTGCAGGAAGGTATCTGTACTTATTGATTTAGGTACTAAATCCGCAGATGGTAATCCCGACGTTGTATTCCCGCCTTCAAATTCCCCAAAAAATAATTGCCCAACCGCCGATATTCCCGTCACTGTAAATCCCAGCATACATAAACCGTTTGGCAGGAGACCTACTTCAAAAATTCTGTAGCCTCATTGTTCAAGAGACAGCACCACTGCTATTATGCGGGTCTAACTCAGGCACTACCAATGCCAATGGCACTGAGACAACATTCGGCATTGACAAATGCTTGTCTTCTTCTGCCACCTAAACAAGTTCCAAGTACAAACATTGTCACATTCATTTTTTCTATGAGTCCTTTTTTCATTTTTTTTTGTTAAAAATATGTAATTTTCGTATGTATAAAATGAATATTTTTCAAATAAGCATGTTTTTCTGACTATAATGGATTCACGATGTCAGGCTTCATTCAAAATATGGAAGCATTTTTTTTTTTCTGAAACTCCACAGCATGCCTAACTACCTACTGCGAATCTAGCAAAAATACAACGAGATGCTGCATCAAAAATGGTAAATATTTAACTGTCCAAAGTTTGGCAAACTGCATTTAAAAGTGACACACTAACAGTACATTTTTTTTTATCATTCCTACGGCACTTTGAACTCTGAACTAGCTGCAGCTCGAGGCATCCACTCTAGATTCTATCACTGTGTAAAGAGCTGCATTAACAACTGCATTTCAAACTAAAATACAGAGACAAAAAGGTTTTTATGAATCGTACTGCAGTTTGAAGTATAACAAAGATGCAACTTAACGTGTTAAGTATAGACTGCGTGCTGTTTGTAGTAGTTCTTGAAATTTGACATTTGCATGTATTGTAATGTTTGTATAACTTCTCGGGATTGTAATTATTGGGGAGTTTTATTTTTTGGCATATTCGTTCGCGGGATTGTAATTATTCCAGATTTTAATTTTTTGCCATTTCGGTCTCGGGATTGTGGTCATTGGGAAATTAGTCTCCGGGAATAAGTACAGATTACTTATTCTTGCAGACTAATTTCCCGACGACCACAATCCCGAGACCGAAATGCCAAAAAATTAAAATCCCGAATAATTACAATCCCGAGAACCAATATGCCGAAAAATAAAAATCCAGAATAATTCCAATCCCGAGAAGTTGTACAAACATTACAATAGATGCAGCTCCTTACACAGTGATAGAATCTAGAGCGGATGCCTCGAGCTGCAGCTAGTTCAGAGTTCAAAGTGCCGTAGGAATGATAAAAAAGAAAATGTACTGTTAGTGTGTCACTTTTAAATGCAGTTTGCCAACAGTTTGCCAAGAAGAATACAAGCATTTGTCAATGCCGAATGTTGTCTCGCTGGCATTGGCATTGGTAGTGCCATAGTTAGAGACGCATAATAGGAGTGGTGCTGTCTCTTGAACCATGAGGCTACAGAATTTTTGAAGTAGGTCTCCTGCCAAATGATTTATGTGCATTGGGATTTACAGTGACGGGAATATCGGCAGTTGGCCAATTATTTTTTCTGGAATTTGAAGGCGGGAATACAAACATCGGGAATACTGTGTGCAGGATTTAGTACCTAAATCGCAGGAAGGCATAGATCAGGCATTGTAAACGTGCGCCTCCCGGCAAGTACTTCTTACTGACCGAGTAACAGTAGCAATCACAAAATGCCTATTTCTTGACAGGGGTCGCACAGCGCAGAATACAGAAATGGGCAGTGACGGGCAAGGAGAGCAATGCTTGTGTGGGATTGCAATAAATGACAGGAAGCTTGCAAGGGTTTTGTTGTGTTTCACAGCAAGATTACAAAGTTGCATGCAGTGTTTCTTTGGTGAGCATGACAGATGTAAACGAAGCATGGAAAAAGAGACATATGCAGACAGAAAAGGCAATAGAAATACAGGCACAGGCATTCACATACATGGCTGGAAAGAGATACATGTAAAAATACAGGCATATAAAGATGCATATGGCCAGTCAGGCATATAGCAAGAGGTAGAAATGGTTGCTGTTTTTCTTATAAGAAGCTGGAGAGAATGCAGAGACATGAAGTTTGAAGGTAGTGAGATCAAGAAACACAAAGCAGTATAGTATTTGTAAGTCTTCTGATGCAGGATGTGATTTGCCTTGCAAGTCGGAATTCACTGTGTGTCAAGTACTGTAAAGGGCGCAAGTTGCTTGTTGCTGTGTTATGTGTGATGTTGTAAAGACCCATAATTCACATGAGTAGGACATGTGGTAGGCTGAGAAGCTCAGCACAATAATATTGGCATGGAGTAAACTGTAAGCAACAGCTGTAGTATCTTGACAGTGTATGGCCGCTCTGCAAGTGAGTTGATAATGTTGTGAGGTAAATGGTGCCAGAAAAAAGCACAGCAGTGGTGTACCTATAGTTGTGCATGTAATTCATTACTGTGCATGGATGTAAGTGTAACAGAAAGAGCAGTAAGTGACATAGTGGCGTGAAGCTACGAATTCATGACAGTCAAGGCAGCAGTGTAATGTGACATACCTCTGTTATATCAAGAGACGCAGCAATAGTCTGCAGAGACTCACTGGTGGTACAAGTATGGACAGCAGAATAAAAGCTTTCATCTGTATATGTCAGTGCCACTAAGTTGGCTATACTATCAATATTGCACAGCAAGCAGTAGGAACAGGGTGAGGTGCTATTGTTCAGTTGCTATTATTGTAAGTGCTATTTGAAGCAGTTGCAATGAATCCATTAAGAGATCACTTCCTGTAATGAAGCATAAACAGCATTGATCACGCTCATTGGCAAAGTGGTTGTGGGCAGAGGAGCAACTCCTTCTTTACATGTTGGGACAGTGAAGAAGGCAAGACTGCAGAAGACAATATACAGATTGTCATTGCAGTTGTAAAAAATGCCGTGTGGATTGGAAACTGCAATAGTACAGGGGTAAATATTTTCTTTACAAACTGCAGTAGGTGAGCCAGATTGATCATATAGATGGCATCTGTGGTTGGTGCACTGCGATATCATTCTGTAATGCGATGAAGGGTAGTCTCGTTCTCTGCAGATATTTGGAGAAAGGCAGTGTAAACTGAATGCCCTATATTGTCACATGCAGATATGACTGAATTCAGAAACATTTGTAGTGGCAGCGACAAACTGTGTTTGCTATGAAAACAAGCATTGATGCAATCTGAAGGCAAATGATTGTTGAGAAACAGTCAGCCCTGGGGGGATCACGTGATGCTGCAGACCGTGTAGTCACATCTGAGCTCAGCTCCCGCTGTCCAGCCCGTTTATATCGCATATTTTAATTTAATCCAGTGCACCAGTGGCTGTTAACTAGATTTCACATCTTACTCACCTTCAAGGAATAATCCGGACGGAGGATGGAAGCTGAAATGCGAGCGGCATTGCCACGACATACCCCTCCCATCTCTCCGGAGAAGCCAGGCAAGTGCAGCAAGGCCCAAGCACTGGGCAGCAGTAAGCTCACGACCCTGACCGGGCCACTCAGCCAGACCTCTGAGGTGACTCCTCTTACCCTGGAGCTCTTCCACAAAGAATTGCAACCCCTCAGGGACGATCTACATTCTGTAGCCTCAGAGGTCAAACGTATTTCGGGGGCTCTTGAGGACCTCTCGATCAGGATGGCAGACTCCGAAGCCCGACTCGTCTCTTTGGAAAGAAAGACCGACCGTGTAGATGGCACAATGACGGAAACTCCGGGCAGTCGGGGGGGAGGGGGGCTTGTTGTAGACAGCGCAGATCTAGCAAATTCGTGGACCATGGATAGGAGGGATATTATGTTTCTGGAAATTTTCGGGTTACTGTTTCTTCATATGTATTGTTTTGTTATTAAAGGGCGAAAGTTGGGGGTGGGAGGGTGGTTTATCTGCTAGAATTTCAGAACCTTGTGCCTTTTATGGCTATTCTATTACCTGTTTGTTGACACAGGAGGAATACAGCAGGTATTAAGGATACTAACAGCATAGCTATCGGTACACTCTTTGCTACATGGAACATTAGAGGGGGTAGAAGAAGAGAAAAACAATACCAAATCTTACATCATTTAAAACTATTGAATATAGATATCAGTTGTCTCCAAGAAACACATCTATTGGACAGTGAAGCAACCCAGATGCGTAGACAGCAAGTTGGTCAAGTTTTTAGTGCAGAAGGTACAACAAGTAGTTGTGGGGTAATGATTCTTATTAACAAATCCATCCCATTCCATACCCTTGATACATACAGGGACCCAAGAGGCAGATATATTTTCATACGAGGCCTGTTATATAACAGAAAGCTTTTGAAAGGCAGTGTCTATGGACCCAATGTGGAGTCACCGGAGTTTTTTCATTCAATTAGCAAGAGTTCTCGAATCTCTCCTCTCTATCCCAATAATTATAGGGGGGGACTTTAATTTAGTCCTTGACCCATTCTGGGACCGATCTTACATGCAGCAGTCAACCCTCTCTGCCACCCAATGGGTGGCACGAGAATTCATTAAGCAAACTGGAGCATGTGATATCCGGCGGGTCATGCATCCTAATGATAAAAAATTCACTTACATTTCCCCTGTACACTCCTTATCATCGAGGATAGACTATATACTGCTCTCACACTCACTTATACCGGGGACATTAGATTCCTCGATTCTCCCTGGAACCCCCTCGGATCATTCCATGGTATCCCATACGGTTTCAATGTCCTCCCTTCCAAAGCAGGGCTCCAGGTGGAAACTGAATGACATGTTATTAAAAGACCCCCCCTTATAAGGAAGGGCTGCTAGAGAACATTGAAACCTTCTGTCAAATTAACTCCGATCCCCAAATCAGGCCAGATATCCGATGGGGAGCTTTTAAAGCCTACATCCGTGGGGTCCTGATTAGCGTAGCCTCCCATAGGAAGAAAATTGCTAATCATAAACTGACGCAGCTTCTAGACCAGATTAAAAGCCTCGAGGACCACCCCTCCCCAGACTCGCAACAAGACTTCATTAGATCGAAGGCTGCATACCTAGAACTCCTCAGGGAAAAAGCAGACTTCTCCATACTAAAATCCCAGGCAGTATATACCGACCAAGGGGAAAAAGCTGGTCGGTTATTAGCCCTAAGGGTTAAGCAAATGGAATCCTCCCGTTATATCACCTCTATAATCTCTTTACAGGACGGTTCCCTTAAAACACGTCCAGAAGACATAATTAGGGAATTCACAATGTATTATAAGCAATTATACAGTCCCATGGAAACCCCCCCCACCACCACCACGTAACAATTGCAGGAATACCTACAGGAGACCAATTTACCCCAACTAACATCTGTGCAGAAGGAGAGACTCCTGGCTCCAATCACACCCGCAGAGATCACCGCACCATTAAGGAGTTATCTTTACACAAAACCCCAGGGTTAGACGGGTTCTCGGCTTGTTTTTATAAAACCTTCCAAACTCAGCTATCCCCCATGCTCACTCATCTTTATCAACACATCCTTTCGGGTTCAGAGGTAGATCCTTCCTTATTCGAGACTATGATTGTCTTGATTCCTAAACCAGGTAAACCACCCAATCGGGTCATGAACTACCATCCAATAGCTCTCATAAATCAGGACACTAAAATCCTTTCCAAGTTGTTGGCCTCTCGTTTGGAAAAGGTTATGGATACTTTGATAGGTCCGGAGCAGGTGGGATTCCTGTGTAGAGTCTCGACGGATCGCTTAAGGACCCTGTCGCATGTCTTCTCCGTCGCCAGAGATGCGCCCTACCCTGCTGCCTTAGTCTCCCTGGACGCGGAGAAGGCGTTCGACAGGGTACACTGGGAATATCTTTTCCTAACTCTTCAGGCTTTTGGTTTTACAACAGTCTTTATAAACTGGTTAAAAGCATTGTACAAATCCCATCAGCGAGAGACTCAGGGAACGGGGTAATCTCCGAAAACTTCCCCCTTCACTCTGGCACAAGACAGGGTTGTCCCTTGTCACCACTATTATTCAATTTGTATCTGGAACCCCTAATCAGGCAGTTACAGGGCTGCCCAGATATCCAGGGAATCCCCATTTATCCCTGTGAAGTAAAAATATCCACTTACGTCGATGACCTCCTTCTCCAAATAGCTAATCTCCGCTCGTCCTTACCTCACATGTTGGAAATTATTAACACTGTCAGCAAATGTCCAACTATAAGCTGAATGTAGATAAAACTGTATTCCCGCTGAATTATAAACTGTTTAGATCCGACATTACGGATCTCGGCCTTAACTGGAAACAAGACTCTCTCAGATACTTAGGTGTAGAACTATCTCACAGCTTTTAATCACTCGTCAAACTGAATCTCGACCCATTAACAAATAACATTGTGCAAGATCTAAATAGATGGTCATCCCTCCCGATTTCATTATGGGGAAGAGTAAACTTAATTAAAATTAGCATATTTCCGCGGTTATTATACCCGCTTTCCATGCTCGATATTTGGCTCTCTCAGTCCTGGTTTAGAAAGCTCCAAGCTCTGTTTATGAAATTCCTCTGGAAAAACAAAGTCCCCAGGATAGCCTATCACACACTGATGGCCCCGAAGATTAAAGGGGGCCTTCGGCTTCCCAATCTTCATCCTTATTACTGGGCTTCACACGTGAATAAGTATATGAGATGGATCCCCCAAGTTTCCCCACGCTCAATCCCGTTCTGGCTCAAAATTGAGCGGGCACTAATACAAGCAACCGATTTGAACCCAGTTGGTCTGCTACACATAAAGGAAAATAGTTTGCCTTTGAGACTCAAAAACACTGTAATCCACACATCTCTAAAAATACACACTCAGATTTCCCGATTTCTTAGGTATAACTGGATTAAAGATATCAGCCAACCGTTAACTGGTAATTTAAACCTTAGAATCGTGGGCAACCCAATACCCCAGTCCTGGCTTCCTGCTTTAAAAGATCTGGAGATCTCAGACCTGATGAAGGACCACAATACTTGGCTCTCCGCCCAGGAAATGGCGGCCAAATGGAGTATCCCTAGTAAGTATAGTTTCAAGCTACTCCAACTGAGACACGTACTCATGCAATCATTTGGTCATAAACCGGAGTATGGATGTTTTATTCCGTTCAGTAAAGAATTGTCTAAGTAGACCGGAGGCCCTAATGCAATTTCTAAGATTCACAATACACTGTATCAATGGAAATTCCCCAGCGACTTTGGCCCCACCAAGTTGTGGGAGTTTCTTTTCCCCGGCCAGATTATTTACTGGACAAAAATTTGGCAAGCCTGTCATCAATTTATCAAACAGGACAGACTAAGACTGATTCAATTCTCTATCATACACAATGCCTATAGCACTCCTGTCAAACTGGCTAAACTAGGCCTAAAGAGTACTAATATACGTAATAGATGCCAGCAACAGGAGGGGTCTTTAGTGCATATCTTTTGGTCATGCTCGAAGGTTCTCCCTTTATGGATCAAGATCAGACAGTGTGTAGATCCCCTTTTAGGGTTGAAGGAGTTAATTACTCCCGAAATCTGTTTACTGGGGGATTTATCTAATATCAGGGTACGCAACAGGAAGTATTACATAACCCTCATCGCTATGTCAGTCAAAAAACTAGTCCTGCACCACTGGCTAGACCAGCTGGAGATCTCTTACAACGAATGGCTATCAGAGATCTTAACTAACCTACACACAGAAAAGACTATTGCTAATCTGAATAACTCTATCAACATGTATAATCAAATATGGACCCCCTTTCATACTCTCTTCTCATTACAGAAATAAGCTGTACATTCTTAACCATAGTAAAATCTCCCCCAGAAGGTACGAGGTAGACAATTGGTTGTAGACCATGTAGGCTCTCTCCTATCATTCTAGCAGATATGGGGTGGGGATTTTTGGGAGAGGGAGGAGGGAGGAGGGGAGGGGAGGGTATAGTAGACCTTTGATCTGGATACTCTACAGGTAATAGATATCTCTGTACCATTGTCTGCTATGCCGTTTTGAATGTATATATACCAATAAACAGTTAATAATAAAACAAAAAAAAAAAAAGAAACAGTCAGCCCTGGTATGCAACATTTCAGGACAGTAGGTGAAGTCCAGTGCAAGCAGTTTACCACAGTGTCACTCAGTCACAGCAGTATGTACAGGGCACGGTAGTCTGGAAGCACCATGTACGTCAATAAGTGCTGAAGTTGGCATGTAATTTGCTTTAACTAGTTTGAGTGGTATTGTAGCAAAACATGCAGGGACTTTGCTGCTTCACCACTCATGAAATGCAGCATAAATGGGAAAAACACATGAAAGTCCCTGCATGTGGTGCTGCAATACTACTGAAAGTATGTAACGCTCAGGCATGCTACCTTGAATGGTGATTGATGAAAATGAAGCTTCCACACTGCGCATATGCAGGAGAAGTTCTGCTTCACATGTGTGTGGATACTGCTGTGACTGACACTGTATTAAACTGCTTGTCGTGCACTTCAGGCACTGTATTGCTGTATTACATAGCAGGGTTACTGTTTGTCAAGTATGGTTTGCCTTTAGATTGCATCATTGCTTGTCATCATGTGAGACAGACTTTGTCCTTGTCAGTGCAAATGTCTGTGCAAGTCAGTCATATGTGCATGCTGCAGTACAGGGCATTCAGTTGTGTTTGCCTTTTTGCAAAACTGTGCACAGAAGCAGAGAACTCTTGATTGCAGTAGACAATGATACCACAGTGCCCAAACCACAGATGGCATGTCTGTGAGCAGTCTGCCTCAGTCACTGAAGTGTGTGTACAAGGTTTCACCCCTCTGCTATTGTGGTTTGCAATGCAGACACTATTCTTCAGAACCGCAATGGAAAACTGTAGATTGTTTTGTGCAGTCTTCTCTTCTTACCTGTCTGAACATGGAAAGAAGGCGTTGGTCCAGTGACCACAATCACAATGGAAATGATCTTGTTCACTGCTGGTGATAGCAGATTATACAAAGCGATTGATTAATTGTTTCATTGGGAGTGCATCAAATACTAGTTACAGTAATAGCAGGTAAAAAATAGCATCTCAGCCTGTTTGTAATGCTTGCTATGTCATATTGATAGTATAGCCAAGTTAGTGGCACACACATATACAGATTAAACCTGGTAGTGTGCTTTGCATAGTTTTCTTGCAAGTCATTGTCTCCAGACTAGTAATGCGTATGTTGGTATCACGCAGGCATGGGGCATTACAGTGCTGCCGTGACTGTCATGAATGCCTAAGTTCACGGCAGTCTGTAACTTACTGCTGCTTACATCACACTGACAGCCATGTACAGTACTTGATTACGTGCAGCAGTATAGTTACATTACTGCTTTGCTGTATTATGTCATCATTTAAGTGGCAACATTATCTAGTGAGTTTGAAATCATGGATATATTGTCAGGATACTACAGTTTTCTCTTACAGTGTAGTACGTGTCGATATTATTCTGATTAACTTGTCAGTGTAGCAGATTAGCTATTGATTTCAATTTCAGGTGTTTACAATACCACACATAACAAAGCAACAACTAACTTGCAGCGTTCACAGTACTTGACATACATTGAATTGCCACTTAGGAGGCACATTACATTTTGCATGACAAGTCTTACAAATACATTACTGCTTTGTATTTCGTGATGTCATTATCTTCAAAGTTGATGTCTCTGCATTTCCACCATCTTGTTATATCAGCAGCAACCTTTTCTGCCTGTTGCTATATGCCTGAGTGGCGCTATGCATGTTTATATGTCTGCATTACTATATGTATTTGTTTGTAGTCACGTATGTAAATGCCTGTGCCTGTATTCATATGCAATTGTGTGTGTGTGCATATTAGTATTTTGCTATGCTTCATTGAGGTCTGTCATGCTTAGCGAAGTAACATAGCATGCAACTCTGTAATGTTGCTGTGAAAAAGAACAAAAACCTTGCCTTACTGTCTGTAAGTCATGGCAATGCCACACAAGCAGTGCTGTATTTGACAAGTTGACGAAAGACCATTAGGCCTATTCTGCTGGCATTTTAGTATGTTAGTAAGTTACTTGCCATTCATCTGTTTTGCACTGTGCAAGGCTTATCAAGAGATAGGCATACTTTAATTACTGCTGGTAGCACATCAATAACAAAGACATGGGGACATGCAGACTTCTGAAATGCCTGATGTATTTTCTTCCTGTAAGGTCATCTCTTTCGTAACCACTTACCCTGTCATCAGCACCCCCTATCCTCATTCCCTGCCACATATGCTATGTCTACAGCCAGCATTTCAAGTAATTGTACCTTCATCAAGAGAATGCCTTGCGTTTACATCTGTGACATATAGTTGCCTTTGCAATTGCTGACTAATAGTGATGTTGTATGTCAGGAAAAAAACTATAGCATTACAATGCCGTGGCTAATTTTAGGAGCAGCTGATGTTGCTAGGTGGCACAGCGGTGCCAGGCGCAGCAGGCCAGCAAGTAATGTAGGGCATAGTGTGTCTTGTGCAACAGACAATCAACAGCGTGGTAATAAAGCTGCAGTAGCCAAAATGGAATGAATATAGCAGCAGATGTTGTGGCACTGATTTATTATGCAAGAGCTAGACATTACTTGTATCTTGCATTTCAAGCATCTGCTGTTGCCATTATGGTATTGGTAGCTGAGAAATCATGTATTGCATGTCCATGGGGACAGTTATGTCCTTTACTGGTAGAATCCATATTTTTCATGGTTTCCTGATTAGCTGACAATGTATAATGCAGTTCATTTTCTGCCTATGAGTACCTGTACATCATGAACATGAATTGGTACCGTTGACACATGACTACAGTGCAGATAACTGCTTAGCTGACTGCCCTTATGTTCAGTCAGCTGCTAGTACGATTGATTTTGGCTGGTGATTTTTTCTTATGTATATGCAGATGCTGCTTCACTGGTTTTCATATCAGTGCCGTTGTTATGCCTCTGTGTGGTTGCAGTCATGATATGCAATGCACCATATATGTAAAGAGTGCGTTTACAGACATAAAATGTATGTGATACACTGCCAGACAATACATGACATGGCATCGTCAGGCTTGATTGCCTTGATATTGACATGAGAGGATAACATTCGATGCACGTAACATAGTATGGCAGTGTAATGGAGACACAGATTAGCATGGCTTTCTTTAAAGAGGGCCATACCTGGCTAGTGACTATCACTACAATTTGAACTTGTCAGTTGGTAATGGTCTTAAAAATGCTACAGTAAAAGACAGCATGAGCCCTGACTGAACAGAAGTATGCATATGATTTTGAACAGTTAAGACGTTACATAGTTATGGAAATGAAGCCTACCTTTCAATGCAGAGTATATCAATGTGTGTTGTCAAATGACAGTTGATAGTAACACAGCAGTAGAAATAGCAGAACTGCAGGTAAACACAGCAAAAGCAGGACAGTCAGGCAGCAGAGTTCAGCAGCGTAAAAAGGTTTCTTTGTTAATAGCAAATATCTGTAGAACTTCAGCTATTTTCAAACAGTAGTGATGCACTCAAGAGGCACGTTTTTGGCAGAAATAAATGTGAGCAGCATGATGGCTGTTTTTATGGGTGTTGTTCGTATTTGCAGGACTAGGGGTGCCACAGTTGAGTGCTTTGCATTTCTGTGACTGTTACATATGAAAGGAATGAAAGGCAATAGAATGTTACACTTAATGATGTCTTGCCAGACAAACTGTCTGCTACAATGTTTACTGTGTAAAGATATTGCTGTATTTCAAAAGAGTGCCGCATTGAAAGCTTCACATCTCATGTTATTTTATTGCAGCATTGTGAAGCAACATGACAATGACATGAAATTGCATGCACAGAGACAGACGGGATAGGATGTGATTACTGAATGAAGTGCTATCTGTTGCCTTTCATGGTTGTTATTTCTGGGTTGAAAGCCATATATAATTACAGTGGCAGAACACTGTATTGGGGAACAGAAAGACATAACTGAAGGAAACATACCTGGGAGGTCATGACAGTCAATAACATAAAAGAGTCAAAATAAAAATATAGCAAGATACAGTGGCAGAAATGTACTTGCAATGTGCAGAAGACCAGGCAGTCACATATATCATGGACATTTGTTGTGATTAGTGAAGACAGAACAAGCAAGGGATATAATGCATGTCGTTTCAGTGACACAGTGTTACTGCATGTATAAATTCCTGTAGAATGTTGCAGTTTGTATGCAAAGTGCAGCAATCTATGATAGAACAGGAATAGGCTGTAACATTGAAGAACAATTCAGAAGCAGTTCAGTATGTATTTTGTTGAATGAGAAACCAGAAGCAATGGCAGTAATACAATGGCATGCAGTGCAGCAGGATTGTCATGCTTAGGCACAGAAGCAAATGTGACATTGTCTTTTCATACTTTGGGCTTACTTACCAGTGATTTTCTTACATATATAACAGAACTATTACAGCAACAATAACGGTGAAGGGGGTGTGCATGTCAGACAGGGGATAGCACAGTTCATTGCAAGGTGTCAGTGGAGAAAGATCCACAAGGTGTGCTAGTCACAGGAGCATGTAAATCTTGCCACTTACATAGTGGAACTGCTGGCAGGAGGGTGTTTCTGAACAAGTTCACAAGTTGGTTATACCTGTAATGCTATAAGTGCTTGAAATGGGCATGCTGCCAATGTCATTTCTACACGGCCGTGCTGCTCGGCACAGAAGCAGCAGGTAGAGGCGTTATAAAAATGGGAAGCACGACGACTATAATTGAAATGTACAGAGTACATAGAGACATGGCTTTGGGGTTTTGTAAACATGTTGAGGATGACTTTTAGCAATGTGATGATAATGTGCCAGAAGATGTAGTAATGGCATAAACAGGCAGGGTTGAAATGCAGGCGGGAGACAGAAAACAAATGGGGCAGGCAATCAAGAGAATCTGTGCATTTAAGTGGCTGTCGGCATCAGCAGTTTGAAGAAGTAAAAGCAAGGCAAGGTGATACATTCCTCAGGGCAGTGCTGTCCTGTTAGACAGCCTGTCTGCTTTTAAAGTGGTCTGCTATTAGTGGTGCTGCATTTGAAAGGCCTGTCCATTTTAACACTGTCCAGGCCATCTTAGTGTGTTATTCAGGCATAATAAATGAATTTCATGAGGAAGTCATAACCTGTGCATACACAGAGTGAAGAACTAGTATTGCCTCACTGAAACAAACATGATGTATTGAATTCCAGTACTGATTTTAATGTCTTCAACCAGGCATAGAATGAGAGTTAAAAACACATAGTAAAACAATGTTCTATTTCAGTAACTGTGACAAAGGTTTTAAAAAGTCTGTGTTCAAGAAAGGGCTGCATGTACTGCCTGGAATGGAGGCAGTTTATGTTACACAACATTATTGTGTTAACAGTCGATTGACTGTAATTCTTCACTGCATAAAAAGGTCCATCCATTTGTATATTGGCGGCTGGATGACAATGATATTATCATAGTGTGGGCATTCATAATTACCTATACATGCAAAGGTCTGTCAGGTGTTGATTACAATCTGTTCTGTTACCAAGCGTAGCATAATGAAATAGTGCCAGTAATAACAGCTGGTTTTTCTGGCAATACAACAGATAGTGCGTGTGCAACAAGTGCAGGCGTTGATGTGCTGAGCCAGGTAAGAATGGCAGACAGAAAGGGAGACAGTTCTATTTCTGAAACATAAAATAACTAGTAGATTAGTACAAGTGTATTAAAAGTAAATACTAGTTTATGTACAGGTATATAAAAACATGCTATAGGTCGGTGCATCACAAGTCTTTGAACTGTACAATGAACGTTAATTGGATTCCTAGTGCTTTCACTGTACACGTCAGCACAAAGTGCTACTTAATTATTTTCTGGGGAATATCAGTAATTCCGTTGAACAGTGGAGTCTTTAGCACTTGGCCGGGTCAGATTATGCTTGCAACACTGTCTTTAGAAGAGCCGCAATGCTGTCTGACAAAAGGAATTGGTAAGAATAGTATAACTTTCTTTAATGATCAACCCCTGCTCTGTTCAGGCTTAAAGAAAATTGTCAGAAATACAAGACAACGAGAAGCATTATATTGTACGATAAGTACAGCAGCAGCAATTTAACTGCATGTTAATATGTACAATGTAAGGAGCGTTGTAACCCCCTTCCTTCCAGCTCCACAGTAAATACTTAATTTTCAAATACTAACCCTTGTGACAGGCTGTTCTAGAGGGCCTCTCCCCTCTGTTTCATTCTGCCTTTCCTTTTACCAGGGGTGTATACTCTAAACATTTGTTAGGGCAACTATTTAACTGAATCATGAAGGGACGGTATAGGTAGCAAGAATGTTATGCACTGTTATTTGCGTGTGTATTTCTGATGATAAGATGGGGGGAGGGTTCCCCTTACTGCCGTGCCATACGCTATTGTTTGCTAAAAGTGAAGAAAGATCTGTGTGGGAAAAATGCAAGGGTGGTGTAAGAAATATCGCCAAGTGTTTAGGTACATGATATATTGTTATCATGTAAGCATTTCACAAGTATCGCAAACGTTTTGCATGTGGTGTTGAAACATTGTTGTGTAAACAGTCGCATTTATCTCAGCATGTCTGGTTAAGTAAGTGTGTGCCAGTCACTGTTTTTAGCAATCAAAATAGTTGAATTGTGTACATTATAGCTCTGAAGTGTTCGACAGTGAAATTCACAGCAGTGACATTCAAAATTCATAGCAAATGGGGAAAAATGTAGCACTTCCCTATTTTTAAGAATAATATGTACAGAAACAGTTGGGCCTATATATTGACTGTCAAGGAAGGTTTCTATCAAATTAATTCAATGGTTTAGTACATGGTGTGCCCAGAAATAGCTCTATCATTAAGAACTTCAATAAAGGTCTGTGCAGCAAAGGAACATTTGAATGGCACAGTGCCAAATTCATAGCACTTGACAGGAGCAGTATCTTTCAGACACAGACCCAGCTGTGTACAGTTTCACAACAGGACATACCACAAGTATTCCAAATGTTAAGACTTGTAAACTCATCATCAATGGCAACAGTTATAACAGATAACATGGTCTGCAAATAGTATTCCTGCCTGATTTCTGTGCATTCTGCTAACTTGCCATGCTAGCTATGTAATGTAAAATAAAAAGAGAGGGAAAAGCAGAGACACATACAGAAATCAACAGTTGCTGTAGTCCATCCCAAAATTCAATACTCGGAGTCTTAATAATGTACAAATGTTTACTATATATATTTTGGCAAGCAGAGAGACAGGCGCTGGTTTGTGAGCACGGCTGTGGGGCAGTGTGGGTTACGCGAACTTTGTAGCAGCACAGAGTGTGTGTAAGAGTCGTTTGTGGCATTGAAGTCCCGGGCTGTTGACTTTGTAGGTTACATGGGACAGATAAGAAAGATAAGCATTTTGGAATTCTGTACAAAATATTTTTGAAACGTCACGCCCCCTTTGTAGCTCTGTGCAAGTCGGCTGTGGAAGTGGTAAAGCTAAAACTAAATGTAAAACACCGTCAGTCAACCCATTACATCACAGAAATGACAAATAGTGGCAGACTTTATCTTTCCATCAAAATGCTCCTCAGACTTCTGCTAACGACAGTTGTATGCCACAAACTGGAAGCCCATGGGAGATAAATGAAAGTGAGATAGTGTTGCGTTCCGGGTATGAGTACATGGCAGATTCTGAACCCCATTGTAATGTCACAGTTAACTGCTCAGCTTTTCACCTTGAGCAACTCATGTGACCTGTTAGCAGTGCGGTAAACCCAGCTGTAAACATGTGTAGAAGCAGGACTGCACTGAAAATAAGATGCTGCATCTGAATTTTCCTGGCTGTTCTTCATAAGTGAGTAACATCATGACAGACATCGCAGGAAATATAGTCACTGTTGAAATGGAAGTGTCTGTCTTATTACTTGTGCATTTGCATATAAAAAATGAATTTGTTTTTCATATAAAAATGCATTACGTTATAATTTTTTATGTAATACTTATTTGTTCAGGTCCATGTAGACGTTTGTGTGGTTTTACAAATGGGCAGCACAGAAACAGCGTTAGTAAATCTTGTTTGATAAAATGATGTGATTACATGCAGGTGGCTCAGTTGATTACTATTAAGAAACGATGTACTTTACAGCACAGGATTGTAAAAACTATTTCATTATGTTGTATACAGTACAGTGTGTTATGTTGGTTTACCTTTGTTATTACAGTCAGTTGTCTTAATCAGTGACATTTCCAAAGTGACATTATATTTCTGCCCAATTTACATGTTATTCAATTCCTATTTCACGAAATGATTTATTAAAGGGAGAAGGGACTATAGCACGTGCATGTCTCTGTGCGTGGGGGCGCACGTGCGCCTGTCTGTCTTTAAATCTTATATACTACCCACTTTTCCTCCTTACTCAGAAGAAGGATTCTATGTTCTCTGTACTGCCTTTCTAAATAGTTTTATTTTGCTGTTGAGAACAATAAAACACTATTTGACAATTTTGAAACTGCTACTGGTTTTCTTACAGTCCTCACTGAGCGGGGAATTTGTACAGTCGCAAGGACATGGTCACTAGCACTCTTATTAGCTTAGTAGTCTCCGCCATGAAACAGACACACAGCACAGTACCCCAATGCTATAATTTCTCAAAACAGTACGCTACACACTAGCGGAATGCATCTTTAAATTTATTCCACGCCTAGAGGAATGATGACCAGAACCCTTTGATCCCCGGAGGTTTCCTCCATCAGGGGGGAGATGTTCCACTCGTCTTTGTCAACGGTTATTGAACATTCATATGACTGAGCTGGCTGGCATCTTTGTAAGGCACTGGCTGGTGAAGCTGTTCAAGGGTTGGTAGGTCAAGAGGGAGACTTGCACTGTACTGCCACCGAGCAGTGCTACAGCACATGCACAAGCATGTATTCATACAGTTGTTATTTCTGTACTCTACCATATTATCCTTTCTTTTCGTTCTCTCCTGCCTCTGGGGATCAGCATGTCTTCCATGAAGTTGTGGTGTTTCGCACATCAGAGGGAAGACATTGGGATTCCTTTAATCATAAAACCAAGCTCTGTAGCACCTTTGTGAAGTCTGATGTCTGTGTGATGAATGTAAATGGGCAATACTGCAATGGTGCACAGTCATCTGAACATGCATATACTTGCCTGTTGACCCAGCAAATGCAGTGAAAATGTCTGCAATATAAGATTTGCAGGAGGGAGCTCCTTCATTTGAGTATTCAGAATGACTCTGTTGATGCATTCCGGTAGTGTGTGGTGTACTGGGTTGAGAAATTATAGCATTGGGGTACTGTGCTGTATGATGAATGTGAATGGGCAATACTCCAAAGGTGCACAGTCATCTGAACATACATATGCTTGCCTGTTGACCCAGCAAATGCAGTGAAAATGTCTGCAATACAAGATTTGCAGGACGGAGCTCCTTCATTTCAGTATTCACAACGACTCTGTTTGTACCAGTCAACTACTATATTATGAGGAGTGTGTTTCATTTTACAACTTACAATAATAATCCATGTCTGCCTCATTACAGGGCTCTGTCCATCCTGCATAACAACAGAGATCCTTCATGTTATCATTGCATACCTCTGCTGTGCTCTGGTTATAGCACTGAATTCTTCCAAATTAGGAGGGGCATCCCTTACTGCAGTACTCAAAACCCGTGTAGTAATACCTCTCAACTGCACCAAATTTGATGACATCTCCCTCATTTGCCACCTCAGACATCACATTACTAACGTTGTGTGGTGCTGACTTCCACAGGCACATCGTAGGCAGGCTGTCAGGCACCCAGTTCAGCTGGCCCTGTGCAGACCTTCAGTTCTTGTGACACATTGGGGGTGTCCACCCCTGTGCAAATAGGTCGGGGTGCTGCAAAACATTTCTAAGGTGGGTGCATGGACTGGGGAGCACCATTAAAAAAGCAACACAGATTATTCTTGTAACAAGCCAGGACAGCCGACAAAAAATTTCCTTGCTACCAGAACAGCTGGTGGGAGGGTGATGGTAGCTGTCTTTATATTTGTTTGACACTAGTACGAGAAGGGCTCTTTTTAACGATATATGTATGTGTTTTTACTATCTAGATCATCAGATAACTTTATTGAGTCGACAAACTGTAATTCAATGAAATTATTTAAATTCCACTTGGACTGGAACAGATTATCAGAATCAGATCGTGATTGGAGTTATCCACACATCTCCAGGAAGGATAGACTCTCATGTCTCTCCACCTCATGAAGAGGGGATGTTCTCCATTCTATACTTAGATTTTAAAGCACATATGCATACTGATCTATCTTGTTCAACAGACAGAAAATTTTGTATTGCTGACATTCTAACTGCATTTGCTGGGTCAACAGGCAACTATATGCATGTTGAGATAACTGTGCAGCATTCCGGTATTGGCCATTCACATTCATGACACACACATCAGCCCTCAGAAAGGTGCAAGACAGCTTGGTTTGTGTGTGTGTGTGTGTGTGTGTGTGTGTGTGTGTGTCTGCAATTAGCCTGTAAGATTAATAGCAATAATTAACTGCAACACCTGCACACCATGTACTTATTTAATTCAGACACACACAGAGACAGACAGACAGAGAGCTAGTCACATAGTGTCCATAACTTGGATGTTTCATAGCCATTTCAATTGGGGTCAGGAATTTCTGGTATAAATCCAATGTATATAAATAAATTCAAATCAAACAGTGACCATTCCAACCATGGCTACTATTTTTTTCTCCTTTAAGGTCTGTATTGGAATTTAAGAAACCCTTCCTTATACAGCAATATTTTTTTTACTTCACTTTCAATCTAATTAGTTTGTAACCACCTTTGATATGACGTGTCTATGTCCTGGCATAACTGAATACAAATTCGAAGGATTTTCATGCTGAAACTGTTATTGTGAATGTAGTGTGAAATGGGAATTTAAACAGGGATCTGCATTTGTAGCCCTAGTTGCTGTTTTAATGTACTCACAGCATTCAGTGTTATACCCTGACGACATGCAGTTCCCACGTGTCAATCAAAGACTGTACTAAACAAATGCCATTGTTCTGCCGCCAATTCAGTTGTCTTTCTCTCATTTATGTAACAATACCAAAGCCCTCTGATCACTCATTCTGAATATGGGCTTCATGTAAGGTAAAATTCAGAAATGTTGTTGATCTTTCACTGACAGATACAGTGTGGATCTTTCAATAAAAAACAAAATCTTGTTTAGCGCCCCCACCCCGCGATAAGAAGCTTACTTGTAACAATAGCATCATAGTGGAAGCTTTTGAAAATCCCTACCAAGCTACCGTCTCATGCAATTTTCGTAAACTACATTCCTCTGGATTGCTGTTCTTTTCCTTACGCCATATTAATACAGTCCATGTTTATTGTGTATTCATTGATAAACGCCGTTTTACACAGAAACATTTAAAAGAAATCCAGAGGGTAAGCTGCATCTAAAGGAATACAGTATGTTTCAAATAAACTGAATACTGTGCTAATAAATACCTTACAACATCGTGCACTCATATTTCAACCATCAAATACTATATGCATATGTTCTCTTCAGTTATGCAGTGTAGTGTGCAACTAAATAAGTAACAGAGCAAGTCTTTTTGAAAAGGGATGGTTTTATTACCTTCTAAAATGTCATAAAAACTCAGCATTTAATCCCAGCTAACAGTTGTATTCACTTAATGATGAAACATACACGTAATTACATTTTACTTGAAAGAGAAACTGCTCTACGTGTGCAACTACTCTTTCAACACCTCTAAAGCAATTAACAATAACAATGAGTATGGAAAGTGGACAAAAGCCAGCACGGAAGGGTTTCACCTGCTTCCCTCAGGGGCCCACATCAAAATGTTGCGCTGTATTGTCCACACTTATGGCTTCTATGCTTTTACCTAAAAGGTATGCTCCTGTAAAGCAATTCACAAGGAATATGGGAAGTCGGCAACAGGCAGTATGGGAGTATTTGACCTGATTCCCTCAGGGGCACACATTGAAATGTTTGGCTGTACTGTGGACGCTTATGTCTTCTATGCTTTTAAATAAAACGTATGGTCTCGCACAACATACAATCCCTTAGTAACTGCTTATAAAACACTGAGTGGTATCGTCTAATGTATTAATTATGTGGTATCACCTACTATTTCTGTCATCTTCAAATGCATAAAAATAGTATCAGCAAATGATGTTTACAAAGATATAAACATCGCATGTGAATGTATTCTTTTCCTGATTTTGCCACTTTTCATACAGCCATTTATCTTACTATAAAATGAATACTGACTGTGTCAGTAGATGGCCAGTGTGTACAGTAAAACTGTCTTAGTACCCGACTGTCTTGCTAGGGGTTTTGGGGATTCGTGGAACACATTTTGGGGGGGTGCAAGGAAATTGGCAGCACTGCTGCAATAGCCGCGTCTGCAAAAACGGCACTGTAACTGCAGAATTCTTCTGCAGGCTCACTCAGGCACAGAACATGAGGCTAGGCAATCACCAAAACAAGAGGCACAGTACGCCGGTGTCTTGCTAGGGGTTTGGGTGATTCGTGGAACACAGTTGGGGGGGGAGCTTTCTGCCCGCTCACTCAGGTACAGAACATGAGGGCTAGGCAATCACTAAAACAAGTGGCACAGTACGCTGGTGTCTTGCTAGGGGTTTGGGTGATTCATGGAACACAGTTGGAGGGGGAGGAGCGCAAGGAAATTTGCAGCACTGCTGCAATACCTGCCTTTGCAAAAATGGCACTGTAACTGCAGAATTCTTCTGCGGGATCACTCAGGCACAGAACATGAGGACTAGGCAATCACTAAAACAAGTGGCATGACAGCAACAGGACGAGGAAGCTTGAGGTCTTTTCTTTCGGCAGCTGATGACAGCGGTGGTTTTCTTTGAAGCGAAGACCACTGCTGTCATACAGAGCACCCGCATCCATTGGTGCAGGACTGCCACGCCTGCTCTATGGAGCAGTGGATTGCACAGGAGAGTCACACCTCCAAAGTGTGCTACTCTCCCAAGACGTTCTTTGCGCATGCATGCCAGCAAACGTAAAAATGTTAACATATTTGAATAAAATTAAAGCTGATTTGATTGCCCTACAAGAAACTGATGTAACAGACTTAGAATCCAAGAAACATAAACAACATTGTCTCAGTAAGGTCTTTTGATCAGTCGGTACAAAAAAAAAGTGCAGGTGTCTATTTTATTTAGGAATGATCTCAATATAAAATTTGGGGAAAACTGGGTTGATAGGAAAGGGAGAATCCTTTTATTGAATATTAGGTACCGCTAGGTAGGGCACTGGGCAGACTAGGTGGGCCAAGTGGTCCTTATCTGCCATCAAATTCTATGTTTCTGTTACTATTAGCAATTTGCCTATTACCATAAGTTCAATATATGCCCCTTTTCAAGCTTATCAACACTTTTTAGCTCAAATAACAGAAGGTTTAGTTGCATTAAAGCCAAAAATATAATATTAATGGGTGACTTCCATCCATTAATACATCCAAGATTAGATAAAACTTCAACCATTCCCATTAATAAAAAAAAAAAAACCTTCCAATCTATTTAATTACTTTCTTGAACAACAAGATTTAATTGATGCATGGAGATTTAAAAGAATGGCTGAGACAAAATATACTCATTATGATAAAAAATGAATTTTTTTCTCGAATTGACTATAGATATCTAAAACACTAATTCCACATTATGAGGGCAGTGCTATTAGGTCTATATTAATAGCCACTCATGCCACAGTTGAATTACTATTAAATCCAGAGATAAATATACTACAAAGACAATGGACTTTTAATAACACCCTACTTCAAGAGGAAGATTTCAGAAATAAAATGAAACAAACAATGAAGGAGTTCATTTTTTTTTTTTAATAACTATTCCAGTCAGTGTCTTATTTCATCTTGATGGGATCCCCTGAAAGAGGTATTAAGGGTGTATGCATTTCATACTAAGCATGGAGGAATAAAATTAAAAAAACCAAAAGAAAGCCAGCTTAATTTATGATTAAAAGAACATTTAAGATTAAAAGAGCTAGATATAGTAATTTTAAAAGATCCAAAAAATACTATCAAGAATGGATGAAGAGCTGGCCCGGTGGTGTTGAGGGTTGAGGTGCTGGACACCAGACCATGCGCCATGCTGGTGACTCGGGTTGGGGAATGAGCTCAGGTCATTGAGGGTTGGCAGGGGCAGGAAAGGATTGAGTATCCAGAGGACTGTTCTCTCCTGGGGGTGGGTGGATTGTATCTCCAACTACCATTGCAGCTCCCAGTGGAGACTGCAACTTGCAAGAGCATGTTGAGGGCTTGAGGCTGTGGTGGACATCCTACAGGTGGGTGCGGGAGTTCGTCCATCACACTCTGGATGTTATTGCACATCTAAGCCTCAGGGAGCAATAGAAACAAGGAAAACCCTGGCACCCAGGAAGGCAACGATGGGTCCATAGTCTGCCCCCTTGCTCTCCACTGGACCAGCCCAGTCAGCCGATGGATTGCCTTCTCATTCACTAAATTTCATAAAGGATGCCAGTAAATGTTGGCAGTCCCACTCTGGGGGACACAGATCTGGGGGGCTGGTGGTTGGAGCTTGTTAGAGCGGTCCAGGGGTCTGACTTGGGGGGGTTTCAGGTTGAGTGGGACACAGGCCAGCTCCCTGGTCCACATCTGAGAGTCTCCTATGGGACTAGCGCAGAAGAATATATATCAATCAACTGGTAAGTTTGATTTAAAATCTATGGAACAATTTTTGCAGAGAATCCAAATTCCTAAAATGCAATTGGGCAACCCCAAATTTACCCAACTCGAATTAAAAAAAAAAAGATGCGGTCTTTATGAAGGAATAAGAGCCTGGGTATTGATGGTTTCATGATTGAATTTTATCAGGCGTTCTATGAAGATCTTATTACTTATGGTACAAGAAGTCCAGGATGCTAAGACAGCTTTCCCCAAAGCAAAAATTGTAGTGATCCATTCGGAAGGAAAGCCTAAAGACAACCCTGATGACTATAGACCAATAGCACTCCTCAATGTCTGTTATAAAATTATTAAGTAAAATAATAGCTAATAGACTATTGAAAGAGATTCCAAATATTATTCACACATATCAATATGGCTTTTTACCAGAGAGAACAATAGCCGGTGCTTTATAAAGAATACAAATGCTGCTTGAATATATTCAAAATCTTCCAGATAAATACTTTGCACTATCTTTGGAAGCTAGCAAAGTGTTCAATTTGGTGAATAGGGAATACATGTTTAAAATCTTGGAAGAGTGAGGCATACCAAAGGATTATATAGTGCAAACCATTTTGTGCGGACACATTGGGGCCTGCTGTGTATGTCCACATTAGCTGATGTTTGCAGTTGCTGACAGATGGCGCCATAGCATTTTTATTGATTGCAAATGCAATATTAATTAGACAGCAGCTTATGTATGCTGCCTGATCTGTATTTGGGTTTTTTTGCATTAAAAATGTACTGTTTCAGGTCATTTTGTCTGAGGGAGTGAGGTGGGAGGTAAAAACTTTGACTTTATTTAATTCATGCTGGTGAGAGGCGTTTAGGAATACAGTTCTTGTGTTCAGGTGCAGTTGTAGTCAGTGTTGGGTAAGTTACTTTTTCTATTACTTTCTATTACATTTGGAAACTTGTTCCAGGAAGCTCTGTGCAGTCACTAGCAAGGATGAAGAAGTACGAGAAAAAGTAATACACCTTACAATTATAGTAACTTATTCCTTTTTATACAAAAACAATACAACAATTATAAATAACTATAACAGATTACATTTTTTGAAAGTAATAGGTTAGTTACTTTCAAATAAATGTAATCAGTTACAGTTACGTATTTATTTTGTATGAAAAGACATAAGTAATTGTAACTGTAAGGTGTAATACTTTTTCCAGTACTTCTCCATCCTTGCTAGTGACTGCACAGAGTGTTCTGGAACAAGTTTCCAAAAGTAATAGAATGTAAATAGAAAAAGTAACTTACCTGGTGGTACTGTAGGGCAATTAAAACTTCAGATTCTCTCTTTATTACTCTGTTTTCTTAAAAAAGCTATCCAGTGTTGCTTGCCATGTAGTGCTCACCACATATGGGTGGAAACTCCTCTCAACAGTTCCCATCAGGTTCGAGTTGGGCAGGATGTCAGTTCTTTGCTCCATGGCCCACTGTAGGGTATTTAGGGATGTGCATATGTCAGCCAATGTTACCAGTGGGAGTTCTTGCTTGAGCTCATTGGGGTCTTCTTCAGTCTCCCCTGATTCCTGACTGCTTTTGAAATGTACACCCTACAATACCCTAGATATTTTGTCACCCAATCAGTGGCACTTGAAGCATCAGCCCTCTGTTTTTCTGCCGTGAGTGCACTTAAAACAAATGTTGTGCCACACCTTCCAGTACTGTAACCAGCCATTGGTGGGGTTACTATTTTCTTTCCCCATAGCGGCTGCAATCTGCTTAGCCTTTGCAGCTAACAAGGGACCACTCACCATTGCCTGTCTCTCTCTTACAGTGGTGGACCAGAGTAAAAGAGCGTCTTCCACTACAGAGTCCTTACCTTCTCTCCTCTGCTTTCATTGGGGGTTCTGGTTCAAGTGGAACTTGGTCCAGAGCTTTTCCTTGTTCTGTAGAAGATCAGAAACTGTTGATTTTGGGATTGACAGTCGAGTTGTGAGGTCCCTGATGCTCATTTTGGAAAGAGCATCAGTCTCCTTCAGCAGCTCAATCTTGTAAGACAACTGAATGCCAAGGTGCTTAGACATACTGTAGTTCTAGAAGCACAGCACAGAATGAGTGTGTTAACAGCAGAAAAGCACATAGTGAGTGTGTTAACAGGGTAGAGACTTAAATACTGAATAGCAAAGCTTGTTAGCAGCTTGTTTAGTGGCAGCGGATTACAGGAAGTGTGAACAAAGGTGAGAAATTAACTGTTTAAGACCACGTTAACTACACTTGCGTTGCCGGCATGTCAGGTCCAGATTAAAAGGAGGACATTACATGGAACATATATGAAATGGTTTTGGTTTACAGAATATGTTCACAGTAACCGATTGTCTGTGCTATGCATGTCCGCATTAGGTAGCATGGACTGTATTCACATCATAAAGCAATTATACCATAATCCAGAATCTAATTTTCTTATTAATGGAGTCTTAATGGAGAAACTACAAATGTTGAGTGGTGTTAGACAGGGTTGTTCCCTTTCACCATTATTGTTCATATTATGTATAGAACCATTGCTTGAAGCAATTAGAGCAAACCCACTTATAAAGGGAATCCAAAAAGAGAACGAGGAGATCAGACTAAGTGTATTTGTTGATGGTACCCTTATTTTAGTTAAAGATCATTCTGAATGCTTCTGTATTGACTATTTTGGGTGAGGTGGAGAATTTTGCCAAGTTTGCAGGATATCAATGAAATTAGGACAAATCAATTCTATTTTGAATAACTCAAGGACAAAAAGATAGAAACTACCTACCTATGCCAAACTTCACCATAGCAGATTAATTTAAATATTTGGGCTTAATTTTAACTTACAAAATGGAATCTTAAATCAAGATTAACTTTAAGACAGCTAAAGAAAAAAATATGTAATAAACTGCAGACATGGCAAAACTTCTCCATCTCCCTTTGTGGGAAAATTAAAGTGATTAGAATGATGGTGCTACCCCACCTCATATATGTGATACAGGCTATGATTGGATCCCCAAATGCTGAATGGTTCTTTGAGATGGAGAGGAAGCAAACCTTGGATTGCCTGGAACTATCTGATCACATCCAGAAACCAGGGAGAATTTGGTTGTCCTGATCCCTATATGTATAATTTAAGTAATATTTTAGTTGCTCTGTGGGAATGGGCTTTTTCTTCCACATCAAGATAATAGCATATTACAGAATATAATACATAGTTCAAATCAACAAATAGACTTAAGACATTTTCCTTTTACAGTAAAATATAAAGGTCTTAAAAAAATTACATAGAGGATAATGCCTGATGTACAGGTGATAACCACGGCGTAATCACGTTGAATGGTTGCTAGGGCATTAGTAAACCTCAAGACTGGATTAATATCATTTTTAAATATGACTATGCACTTTATTAGTATGTGATGTTATATAGGTATATACCTGGTGCTATACCTGGTTAAACAACTAAATAAATAAAAAATAAATAAAAAATAGGTATTAATGTATGTGTTTGTTTGTAATGACGTATTTTAAGTCAAACAATAAATTTGAATTGAACCACAAATGGTGACTACACCATGGTTATTACCTGTACATCAGGCATTGTCATTTATAGTGTATGGGACTCAATGTGAGAAGTTAACCCCCCAAACATAAGTAATTTAGCCTTACCTTATTAATGAATCTGCACTATGGCCATATGATTGTGTAGGAAAACAATTTATTAAGATACACAGACTGAATGACAGTAGGGCAAAATACACCGGAGTTAAAATGTCTATCAGACATGGTGATCACCAGACTCAGTAATAGTAAACTGTGACAATTGGAATGTTATTTGAATACCGTACTGAAATTAACAATCATGTTCTGGGTGTGTAGAATACTGAATAACACTGGCATTCCATTTTGTAAACCCACTGCTATGACATAGATGAGAGAGGGTTATAAGGTTCTGACATCATGACAGTGGGATTACAAGGTTGTAAACAGCTTACTTTCAGTGGGTAATAAGGGCGTGCCCATACATTATAATATTAAATCCTTGGCTACCTCATTTTGTATATGTTAAAACTAGACTTGGATTAACAAATATTCCTTGGTTACATGGGAGGATTTTTCTTCAGAAAAATTACCTTAATATCGCTAATTCAGTGATTACATTTCTGAGACAGAGAGGGTTTAATAGATGGATGGATCGATCTTATAAATGAAGGGTGTGTTTTAAGCTGTCTTACATTTAGAGAGAAACTAAATAAAGGCCCTAAAGGCAATTATTTATTATATTCAGCATTACTTCAGAATTTCAACAAATTAAATAATTTTTATGGGGGAAATACTTTGAACTTTAACCTTAAAATAAAAACACAAAAGGACATAATAGGGTTTACTTCCAAGAAATTGCTTTCCAAAATGTGCTTGAAATTGACTAACAAAGAAAATGACACCTGTACTGTGATAAACAAAGAATAGGAAAAATATTCTGGGTATCAATTATCTTCAAAGGAATGGATGAATATATGAATACAAGCAAATAAATATATTTTTTCAGCCAAGAATAAATCAATACAGCAAAAAATTAATAATAGAACATATATAACCTCCAAAGTTATACATAAAATGGATCCAAGCTATGACCCTGCATGCTGGCATAAATATGGCATGAATGTGGATTTAGATAATTGCCTCTGGGACTGTCCCAAAATGTACAATTTATGGAGACAAACTATCAACTTAATTTTGATTTTCCTGGAAAAGAATATCTCATGTTACCCTTTGGTTCTTCTATTTAATGTAACTAAAAAACTCGACTTAACCAAAAATCAAAATAAAGTGCTCTTCCTGGCAGCTATAGCAACTAAGAGAATTATACTGGAATTTTGGAACAACCAATCCCTCCATGAAAACTTTCCAAATAAATAGTGGTGTATATTAAAGGAAACTTTAACGTTCTAAAAATTGTGGTACAACTGTGAAAATAAAAATGTCATATTATTTATTTATTTGTTTTTGATGACTGGGTAAGTGCATTAGGCAAAACCCTGCCTATTTTCAGACATGATCCAGGAGAGTACATGGTATTATCATATTTATTTATTTATTTATTTATTTATTTATTTTTATTTAGTTTTTGTTGACCGGGTAAGTGCACTAGACAAATCCTGCCTATTTTCAGCCACGACCCAGGGGAGGGGGATACAGATGAATGCCAACTGACCTTGAACCAGATTAAGCTGTTGGTGGTATTTTTTGAGTGAATGAGGAAATTTGGCCGGACACGAGAACTTCCGCTTACTCTTTTCGATAAGTGCCATGGGATCTTTAACATCCACCTGAACTACCACCAATCCAGGCATATGGGACCTTGGTTTAACATCTCATCTGAAGGGCGGCACCTCAGAAGTGCAGCACCCCTCTCATGCTGCACTACAGTGTCAATACTGGGATATTAACCCAAGTGCCAGATGTGGGAACTGAACCCACAGCCCTCTGATCTTCTGGCCTCAGAGGCGAGTGTGCTACCTGCTGAGCCACTGACACTACATGAACAAACACAGGTAGCATACAAACAGAATAAGACAGCATTCAATCCAAATAGATATATACATTCAGCAAAAAAGATAAAAATAAATAAAATCTATGGCAATTGTACATACAAGTAAAAACCATCCATGCAAGGTTGGGAAGTCCAATATGGGCAAGCACAATGATGATCATGGAGTATGATGAAGCAGCATTCAAGGCAGGTGAGAACAAGAGCAGAAGATCAAGTGAGGTTAGATACAGATGCCAGTATCAAGTGCATAGAGGTGTGAAAAAAGTGCAGTTTTAAAGTATTGAGATGAGGAGCACTTTAGATGGGGAGGCAGGGAATTCCAGTATTTGGGAGCGACACGAGAAAAAGCTTGTTCTCCTATTTTGGTGGAGCAGAATGGGACAGAAAGTAGCTGGGCATCTGATGACCTCAGAGTGCAGGGGTGATACATGGGGGAAAGCATGGTCGCTAGAGAATCAGGATGGTGATATCTAGTCAAGGAAACATCCCAGAGAGTAGGAGATTCAGGAACTAGGAGATAGTGAGTGCAAAGTGGAGTAAAGCAAACAATGGTGTGTAAGGTGGGGTGCCGATAGGGCAAATCAGCAAATGTTGTTGTAAGCAGTGTCCCATTTACGAAGAACAGCGACACTGGCCTGAGAAAGGGGAAGGAAAGCATATAGTAGACTGGGAAGTAGAACTCTCCTAGCTACTGATATCCTGGCAGCAGGGGTTAAGGGGTGGCGCATGTGATAAGTGGCATCAATCTTGATGTTAACCGATTTGCATACCTCGTTTATGTGAGAAGAGAAGTCAAGTATGGGATCAAGCTTCACCCCTAGGTATTTAAAGGAGTCAGTGATGGAGACTGTTGACCCATCATGGCAAAGCATGTGAAACTTGGGGGACATGGAAGGGAATTTCTTAGAGGACAGAAAGAGCATGGTCTGGGTCTTTGGTTAATTGAGTATGAGGGAGTTGGAGGAGAACCAGGATTGGAGTTGTGAGAACGCAGATGACAGATGATCATTGAGGTCATTTATTGAGCTGGAGGCAGTGTAGAGGACCAGGTCATCTGCATACTGTACATAATGGAGTGACAGTGGGGCGTGGAGGTGGGAATATCATTAACAAATATGGAGAAGAGCAAGGGCCCAAGGATGGAGCCTTGAGGGACTCTGCAGGAGACAGTTCAGGAGAAGAGAGAACCATGATGTAGGACACAGATTGTGACCTATTTTCAAGGTAGCTGCAGATCAAGAGGCACCAAGGGTGTCCAGCTTATTTAGGAGCAGGGGGTGATTCACCAGATCAAAGGCTTTGGTGAGGTCAGTGAACACAGCACCTTTAAGGAGGCCTTTATCCATATTAGATTTAACCTTACTGATAAAAAGGGTGAGAGCAGTGGTGGTACTATGTCCGGCCCTGAGACCATGATGAACGGGGGACTGGAGGATTGAAATGGAGTGAGATGATATCTGGCGGTGGATTAGTTTCTCAAAAATCTTGCTGAGCGTAGGCAGAAGTACAATGGGTCAATAATTAGACAGTATTTTGGGGTCTCCTTTCTTAAAAACTGGAATTGTCTTAGCTGATTTCCATGCTAAAGGCACTGTGGAAGTGTAAATGGATAGGTTGAAAAGCTGAGTTACCAGAGTGGCCAGGAGAGGGACAGCAAGTCTAAGGATCATGGGTTCTAACCCATCCAGCCCAGCACAGCCATGAGTGGGAATGGTTTTCAGCAGCTTTAGGACCTCGGAATGCATGACAGGGAAGAGGATCAGAGCAGGAGGTGCATCATGAGGAGCACAAGGAGGAGGTTGTGACCCACAGGATGTGAGAGATGGAGACATTAGGAACCTTAGTAAAGATGGAGTTGAAGGCATTGGCAATGGTGTTGGGATTATTGCAGTGAATGTCATTAATTAGCATGTCATTAGGAATCTGTGACTTGGTGTCACCCAGTATCCTGTTAAATTGAGTCTAGTATTTTTCAGGGTCAGAGACGGAAGATTTAAGGAGTTTGCAATAGTAGTAGCTCTTGGCAGCGTGAACCTCCTTCTTGGAAGCATTGTGTAAGGAACGATATTCATCGAGTCTGCTTGTACAGAACAGCATTTCCATTTTGACCAGAGTTTATCATGACACTTAAGCAATTTCAGGAGGGGCCGCTTCAACCACTTGGTCACTATCCCTCTGACTCTATGCTTGAGATCGGGATGTGCCTGCTCTGTAAGGCTTGTAGAGTCGTATTAAAATCATCCGTGGCTAGGCTGATGTCAGTGGTAATAAAAAGGGGGGACCAGTTAATATGTTGAAGATCATGGAGGAACATAGTCGGGTCAAGTTTGGAGAAGTCAGCGAAGGATAAAACTTTGGGTGGATTTGAAGGAGGTGGGGTGCCCCTCATGCAGAAGACTGAGCAGTGATCACTAATACCGGAAGAACACCCACAGAGGAGTAACAGTCTTTCCGATTAGAGAGGATCCAGTCTATGAGGGTATGACTCAAGCCGGTCTGAGACATCCTAGCTGGGGACTCAATAAATTGAAGATGGTTGGCCTTGCTGATAGATGAACTAAGGAGAGAACAGTCAGGACTCTGCCAGTCAAGGTTAAAATCACCCAAGCAGATCACCTCATTATTCTTTGACACCACAGGAATCAGCTCAGTAATCTCCTTTAAACCAAGCTTGCTATTCCTAGGTGGTGTGTGTTTGTTGTGTGTGTGTGTGTGTGTGTGTGTGTGTATGTATATATATATATATATATATATGCAGAAGATGTGCAACTTCTTGGTTCCACCAAGGAGTAGGAGCGAGTGAAGTACCTCACAGTTATTAAGAGGGTGGGTGGGTACTAGACAGACATTAAGGTGCAATTTATAGTACAGCACCAGCCCACCACCCCTTTGAGAAGAGGGACAGTTGACCTGGAGGAAATTATGGCCAGGCATAGAGCAGTTTAGATCAGTGACAGAGGGTGTCAGCCAAGTTTCAGATAGAGCTAGGATGTCCGGTTTGTTGACCTGCACCCATGCCTCCAACTCAGGGAGATTGTGTGTGAGACTATGGCTGTTTAGGTGGGCCATGGACAGGCCCTGGGCCTGTGGTAGGAGATGAGCAGAGCAGGAATAAGATTTTAGAGGATTGGAGGTAGGGCCAGGGTTAGGTTCAATGTCACTGGCAAGGGAAAGGGATAATAGTATGAACCACATCGTGGCAAGCGTAATTGCACGACAGACTACCACAGGTGAGGTCATTTTCCTGCTTAAAAAGTGTCTCAGGAGCAGCCCAGTGTATCTGTAGCTAAGGAGCACAGGAGGAATTGGCATGGAGGAATCTTCAGCCATCATGTTGGAGTAGTTAAAAGTCCCACAGGGAGTCACAGACTGGAGTGTGGAGGTCCCAGCGAAAAGGGCTAGTGAATCCATGCCAAGTAGTTGGACATAAAAAAAGGCTTCAAACCCTGCAGTCTGTTTGGCAGGTTGGCACCTCCGAGGTGTTGTAAATCCTACAATCACCAACTTAAGAGGTGCCAACCAGTTGGACCCTTGTGCCCCCAAAATTGTAAATCCATTCAAGCAGGTTTTTGTCCTGAAAAGGATGCCATTTTTTTCTCCCCACTATGAGAAGTTAAACTGCACCTCCGTTTTCCACACAATAAAACAGCCATGGAATCAAGTTTCAAATTAATCAACCCACGCAAACTACATGAAATTTTCTGTTCACTCAAATGAAGCGAGCCCCAAACAGTCGCAATGACCCAAACAGCCGTACCTGTTGCTCCCGCTATTCTGGCCGCTGATCCTCAGGCCCCCAGCACCGAGACAACAGTCATGCTCCTCCCGATTCCTTCCTCAGGAAACACCACTATGCCTGAGTCAAACGTCATGGGCATCACTCATGCACCAGGCCCATCCAATCCATAACAGGCACGAACATCTGCAGCCCTTCCCCCAAGCCTCAAGCAAGTACAACAAAACAAATGTTAAAAGTAATAAAAACAGTTCTACATTTGGAACCTTGTTAAATGTTAAATAAAATGCTTATATAAGGTAACATATACTGCATGGGCTATTTTATGTTGTGTAAGAATATTTGCATAAAAAAGGTATTTTCAATACAATTAAGCAGTAATAAAAAAAAAATGTTCAAACTAAATATTATCTAGATCCAATGAAGAGCCTGTTTAAGCAATAAACCACAACAGGGTGTGGGTTATGGTGGGATTTACCATGTCTGGCATGGATTTGACCACTCTGCCTGTGGCCTCATGGCCAAACCATGCCAGCTGTGGTAAAGCTCACCATAACCCAGACCCTGTTGTGGTTTATTGCTTAAATGGGCTCTTCATAGAAAGTACTTATACTTTCATTCCATCCACTAATACAATGTTGATAATTCAATAAGTCTGGGTGGGAGGGGTGGAAAGGTTAGATTTTGACAGGTGCTAGATACACTAGTTTTGATGAGGATAAGATACTGTCAAACTGTATAACATGTTACTATGATATGTTCTCTTTTCTCTTTCATGTACATATTTTTTGAAGAAAAAATCAAATTATCAAAAAAAAAAAAACACAAGTACCGACACAGGCTGCACAACCCACCACACCATGCATCAATTGATACATAGCACCATGCCATATACATCCAGACACAGTCAACAACGCAGTTCATGCAGGCCCAGATTGGGAGTGGACCCATGGCTGGCACACTGCATACCAAGGTGAGGGGGTGGCACGCATAGGCAGCAGACCCATTCCATTTGCAATGTGAAACAGTGGGGAGGCAACAGTTATCAGTGGACCCTTTTCTGGCATAAAGCAAAACCATTGTATGATTTATTAGATGGGTGCATAGCTGCAAAATGAGCACTGCAACAAATTTAAAAATAGAATTCTTCAACAATAACTAGAGCTATAACTAATATTAGATTGTGCTACTTTTTCTCAATTGCTGCAGTGTGTTCATAGCCTGCATCCTTGCCGTATGTAGGATTATTATGCTGTTTTTGCCACGTACTGGTCCTAGCATGCATGGTTTTCAATGTTGTAGGGTGTTCAGCACCAGTGGGAGAAAAGAATGCTTTCTACACTATGCTGCAAAGCTGCCAACAGCACTTACCTATGGCTTAGATCAGTGGAAAATTAAGCAATATACCACAACAGGGTGTGGGTATAAGGCAGGATGTATCATGCCTGGTGTGGTTTGGTCACAAGGCTGCAGGTCCAGTGAGTAAAACCACACCAGAAGTGGTAAATCCTACCATTTACCCATACTGTGGAGTGGTATATTGCGATTATACAATGGCCCCCTTTTTTTGGTGAGAAAAAATATAGAAATAGTTTTTTTTTTATTTTGTTTTTTTTTCATTTTATTTCTCTGCCAAAAAAAATAGATCATTGTTGCTAGGTAGAGTAATGCCCCCAGATGAGGCTTCAGTTTTGTAATCCCTCTGTGTCCTGTCCCGCAAGTGAATTATGTTTCTTTTTTATTTTTAAAATGTGATAGGATTTACACTTACATCTAGTGTTCTGTTTTCAGGTTTCATTACATGGTACAAACGGCAAAGGACTGCTATCTGTGATGTGCTTCCAGTTCACTGTTCGGTCCGGAAAAAATATATTGGAAGTGGCGGGGTAGCAGTGTGTGTGACATGAACATTTGGAGGCTCAGTGTTTGGAGGTTTGGAGGGCTGACAGGAGAAAAAAAAAAACTCTGATCGCTGTGATGCAGTTTATTCAAGGCTATTGTATTGCTCTGTGGAGTGGAGCCAATATCAAAACATGAGGCACATCAGGTAACATAGTTGTGACCAGTCACTGAGGAGCTGCTTCATAAAATATGTTTGAATTTCGTCGATGGTTGAGAGCAGGAACCGCCAGTACTGTGACTTGTGGTGTTAGGGAAGTGAGTATCTCACTGTCTTTGCCACTCCTTCATTTATGATAGTTGGAGTGATTTCTGCAGGGGTTCCTGCTTGGCTTACTGGTGGCTGACACCTTTTCCAGTTGGTACCCTGGTGGGATTTACAATGGTGGAAAAGCGCCAGCTAACCATTTAGAGTGCAGGATTTCTGTCTTTGTAGTTATGCCATTGTGTAATATAAAATAGTAAACAAAAATCTCTGTGAACCAGGTGATCATAGAAAAAAACAAAACAAATGCCACACAAATCATGAAACAGTCTGGTTCTAAATAATGTAGTTAGCATACTTTTACTTTACAGACATATGCACGTACTGTAGTTTCCTTAATTTGGTATAACTAAAATTGGGAACTGGTGAGTTACACACAGGGATGGAAGGAGTTGGTTATGAACAGAAAGGATGGCACTAGAACCAAAAAGGACTACCCTTTGACCTATAGATATATTCATTTTAACATAAATTGATTGTTATTATTGGGTAAGCATATCATAAATATATAACACAGAAAAAATATTAGATTCCAAGAGAGGTTTGCGAGCTATAATCCTCTAACTATGCTCTGGCAGAAAAACAAGCACTATAGAGCCGATAGTCAAGCCAGTGGATAAATGGTAGCCGTCTTTATCATGGAGACAGCATAACACCTGGACAGTGCAACAATATTGGACAGAAAATGTTACACTTACTACTTTACTACAAACACATTTCCAATGTCTTTCTGATGGGTATGGTGGTACAGAGATGATGATCCACCAAAATATGAGTATTTAGAAAGGTAGAGTTGACAGGTATGCTAGCATGTAACTGTGGCCAAAACTACTGTAGTTTTTTGGTAAAAGATTATCATTGCACTGCTGCTGTAAAATGTATAATCTTGGAACCACATCTGCTTCTCCGTTGAATTTCTCTGCTTGATTTCTCAGGAGTGTGGTGTAAACCCAGTAGTTAGATAGTTCACCATTAAAGCAGCAGTGCAAAGGAATTTTTTTTCCAATAACTGATTTTTGGACACAGTTACATAATAGCATACCTGTCAACTCGACCGTTCTGGATACTCGTCTTTTGGTGGAGCTAGATGGGTTTCACCAGCATATAAATCATGAAGACATCGGGAATCTTTTCATAGTTAAAAATTAAGCGCTTAGTATTGTGGCACTGCAGCTTTACATATGATATATAGGGACATACAAAATCCCCAGAGTTAGCCAGGTAACTTCATTCATCAGTGTAATGGTAGTAGAACCAGTGATACTGGAGTATTAAGGACCCCTCTGCACTAAATTTTTTTTCGATTCAATATGGTACTTACGTGGAAGTCGTAACACAGACGCTTCTACAACACACTGAAATAAACAGCATATTACCCCTGCAAATAAGCACCCTGCAACAACAAATTACCAACAGAGCTATTTATTGCATACTGTGTAAACTTAACAAAATTTAAAAAATAAGCAAGAATGAGGCATCGTTCACTTATATATAGCAGGTAATTAATTCAGTAGTGGAATTAATCTGCATTCTTTATGAAGCACTCAAACAGTGAGTCTCTGAAAACAATTACACACAAATAGTCAGGCATCACAGAAGAAGCAATCAAAAAAGACCTATGAGCTGGGTATCGATAAAAAAGTAATTTATTTCAAGCTAAAATCAGCAGCAAACCTGGTTCGCACGCAGATGTATGTTTCGCATCAACGGATGCTTTTTCAATTGAAAAATTGAATTGTCAGTGTTTTTGGTCGAGGCTCCAGTTGCATTTCTCCAGTTGCCACCTTTTTGCTTTACTGGTCTCTGAAAACAGTTATCTGGCCCTGGTGCAGATGAGTCGAGATGCTCAGGGTCAAATTCTGAAAAAAAAAACCAAGTTGTGCTTAGCATTGGTGGGTGAAAACACACACACACACACACACACACACACACACACTTAAAGGTCAGTGAAGGCAAAATATTGTGACATATGGCAGAGAAGACACATTCTCAGCATTTTGCTCCACAGTCTGGACTTTCTGATAAAGTCTGATGTGCAGAAGAATGTAATAATGTATGGTAGAATGTTGTTATAGGTAGAAATCTATCTTTTTATAATGTTTTACCATCGATGTGATGTCACGATGTTGTTAACCCATCGATGGTATGTTACATCGATGGGTTAACAACCGGGGAACAGTCTGGGCATGCATGCAAATGGATCGGACGGCCTTGAAACTGCTGCGGCGGTGAGGGCAGAGCAACGGCAACATAAAAAAACTGCAATAAGGAACTGCTTTCTTTTGAAAAAATCTAAATTGTACCATACACTATAAATATAATGTATGGTACATCGATGGGTAACCATTTTTTAACTCATCTCGAGGTTGCCATGGTGACCTAAACCTCTCGTGCTTCGCTCTCGAGGTTTACATGGTTGCCCCTGGCAACCTCTCGATGGTTAACAAACCGGTTAACCATCGATGACCATACATTATCCTCTATATAGTGTATGATGGAATGTTGTAACTGATAGAAATCCATCACTTCCTAAATTTTGTTATGCTGCAGTAGCTATGTCATCACAGCAGTTATGCTGCACTAGCTACCTAGACACTGCAGCATAACAACATCAAACTCATTTCATCTCATGCTCTACCATTTAAAAAGAAAAAAAAATACTCTTCTGTAGTGAGGCATTCAGCAGGTCCCCTCCTGTGGCAGCAGTCCGGTTAACGGCAGTCTCCAGTATCGACGGATTGTAGTAGTTATCTGGTGGTTGCAGTGAGGGCTCCCTGTGTAGCACCATTTGTTTTAAGTTTAAAATGGCTGTAAAAAAAAAAAAAAAGAAAACAGGTGGCAGCACTGCCGACAAGTGGGACTGTGGCAGTGACCAGCATGAGAGCATTGGGGGTGGAGCAACAAGATCCCACAAGTGACATTCGCTCCTGTTCTGCTTGCATCCTCTCGTCAAAGACAAAGCAAGAAAAAAACAAAAAAAAAATACATTATAAAAAATAATCGGTATTTACCTTTTGGTAACAAGTTCAGTTAGGGCATCAAGAGGTTACCATTGGTGCCAAGCCTCTAGAGCTTCACTCTCAAAGTTGCTGTGGTCATCAAGGCAACCTCTCGATGCACTAGCCGGCTTGTTACTGATAGATGACTAGTGATTATTCTTCATGTTAAAGGCTTCCCTGGTGGTGTGTCCATACCTCTCCATCCACATAAATGCATCTAAGTAAGAGGGCACCATCTCTTTTTGTGTCCCATCCATTGTTTTTTAGCTCGAGACTGGTATGCCTCCATGGCATTAGTGTGTGTACCCGTGGTTGAGTCTACAAAAGTCTAAGTGATTTACTGTTTGGTGGCTGTAGTTCCTATTTGAGATCTCAGTTATCCTGTTGTAGGCTGCCCACTGGTCGGAGTGTATTTCTGTCCCTGGTAGAGCATTCCTTTCAATAATCGGAAGCAATATGGCCACATCCCTCAGTTCCACCAAGGTCAAGTATGCCACAGATGTATCCACATCATGTATTCCAAAAACCCATATATAAAAACCATGCCTGTTCTGGCCCCTGTTGTACTTGGCTCTCACCATCACTGACTCATCAATTTGAACTATTTTTCAAATGTCTCCCAGCTGTATTGGTTCCTGCAGCAGTTTCCAGGTATAAATGTCTCTGAGGAACTGGAACCAGTTGGGTGCCATTTTGTCAGTGAGTTGTGCCCCCTCAATTGCCACACTCATAGGGATCTTCGATGCCCAGTAATAAATGAGCAGTACAAGTTTCTCCAGTGCCAACTTCATTTTGAAAAAGTAAGTATCTGCCAACAGACTTTTCTTGGTCCTACAATTCTTCTTTTTGCACCTCCAGATGCAAGCATTCTGTCCAACAGTGAGATCAGTTATCATTGACCTGTCACCACCACATTTATGGTATTCCCTCTGTTTCGGCAGTATTCCTCTAGCTTGTAAAAAGTTCACCGTGGAACCCAGCATTGCACAAATTGATGCCTCAGTAAAGAAGGTAACATGCTCCATATCTAACATCAGCTTTGAGAGTTTGCTCTTAGTATGGCTAACCTGCTAAGTAAGGTTGGCTATACAGAATATTAATAATTCTGCCCACTGTTACCAACAAAGACTTTAGCTGAGCCACCTGGCATAGCTGCCATTAAAACCTAGTTACAGATATTAACCACTGGCATGGCTTGCTTTAATCCCCCCATCCACCAGGGAGAATAATACAGTGGGATCCATGATAATCAAAACTGCAAGATCTGAAATACAGCCACAAAATGTAAAAGATAAGAACTGCCTCCCACACCCCCCATTTCCACAGTCAGGAGTTGTTTTTAGGCCAGTCTGTTAGTTTACATATTTTTTATTATTGAGTAAATGCCATTATATTTCTATTTTGTTTAGTTGGGGGGCTCTGCAACCCCCATTTCTGTAGTTGGAAGCTGTTTTCTGGCCAGTATGGCATTGTTTTTAATTGGGGGCTCCACCCCCCCCCCACACACACGTTTTTGCAGTCTGAAGCTGTTTTCTGGTCAGTATGACATTTATGTTTAATTGTGGGGGGGGGGTTGTGCTTCCCATTCCCCCCGTTTCAGTGGTCGGTTGCCAACAAGTAAATAATAGAAAACTTGTGTATTAGTTTGGTATTTTTTTCTTTTCAATGCGCACCACAGTTTTCCATTATTTACCCGCTTGCATTGTGCAGTGGGCAGAGATAGCTGTGCTCTTACAGTGCTGTCATTCCCCATGCCGATGTCTGAGGGCATGGGGGGGTCCTTAATCCTCAGGTATCACCGCAGAACCCATTTGCAATGTGTGGTCAGTCTTCTTGAGCACCGGGTCCATAAGTTGCTGAGATACATTTATGACTAAATGGTGGTAATCAGAATGTCTGCAGATATTCATATGGCCAATGCTAAGCTTCGTGCAACCTTTAGAAGGTGGACATTATCACATACAGTCATTCCTTATTAGGGGTGGAGACCTTGTCTGCACTTTCTAGTTTTTATAGAATTGCGGTAGTAAGAGTCAGGTGTCAATGCCAAAAAGCATATAATGGGCCAAAACTAGCTTTTTGGTTCAAGGTTATCATTACATCACTGCTACAAAATGTATAGTCTTGGAACCACGTCTTCTTCTCCATTTAATTTCTCCGCTTGATTTTTACAGGAGTGTCTCAACCTGTGTACAGTATGCTGGTACAACTATTGAACATAAGTGGCTTTTTAGGGGAAAAAAAAAAGTGCAATTAGGATGAGGGCAATCTGAATGCTCTGCTTGTACACAGAAAAGCAAAGTGGATGTAATATTTGGGAGGTCTGAAGCCTCCAGGCTTAAATGCTAGATTTGAAATAACAATTCTCCTTTAAAAATGTGTAGTTTGTTTACTTTTTCTATGATATGGCAAACAATACCTGTGATTTTTTTAGCTACAGAGTATGGAATTAATTCTCCTCAGTTTTAACCTACAAGACTCCTGTAGCATTACTGTCTCACAGCATCATCTGGACGAAATGTAGTCTTGCCTGGGTGTAATATTGCTGGAACTGATTACTAAAAAACTGCAATACTGCAACATATAAACTTAGATATTAACAGTGTTAGCAACATAGCTTGATACAGTGTTTGCCACGATGTGATCAGGAGCATCTGAAATGTTATATGTATGCATTTATGTAGTATATAATTGGATATTAAGGTATCTGGCTATTTACGTAATTGTGTTATTTTTACTGGAATTATGTTCACATATCATTGTTTTGCTAGAATGGGGAATCAATGTATGTGTCCTTCTATTTTACATCATAATGATATAATGCATGTGGGACCATTTAAACACACAACAAGGACAAAACCACCCTAGTGGAATAAATAAAGACTGAGACAGTAGGTAAGTGCAGTGCAGAGTGACATTTATTTAAAGAAATCTGGACAAGCACCCCTGCACTCTGAGTCCCTCAGGATTCTTCGTTGGGGGATGGCAAATGTTACTCTGCACTGCACTTGCCTAGTACCCTGGTGTTCATGTATTCCACTAACACAGCTTCGCCCTTGCTGTGTTCTTGCTCTTCTTTTTACTGTGACTCCCCAAATTTCCATGTTTGCACCAAGAAGTTTTGTAAATGGACTATGTAAACAAGTGGTTTTTTAACTTTTACCCTTGACAAAGTACCCGCAGGAGTACAAAATGGTACTGGGGAGTTAATAGCTACTGCTGGGGAGCACCGCTGCTGTAAAATGTATTATCTTGGAACAACATCTGCTTCTCTATTTAATTTCCCCACTTGATTTCACTGGAGTCTCATGTAAACCCAGTAGTCAGATAAATCACCATAAAAGCAGTGGTGCAATGAAATTTTTCTCCAATTAACTGATTTTTGGACACAGTTGCATGCTAGCATATCAATCAAATCAATATTTCAGGATACTCAAATTTTGGTGGAGTTTGACATGTTTCACCAGCATATAAATCTGGAATAGCTAAAAAGTTTGAGTCACATTTATTGCCCAATATTTTGGGACTGCTCCTTTATATGTGATACATAGGGACATAAAAAATCCTGAGTCAGCCAAATGTCTTCAGCAGTGGAACAACAGCAGGGCCCTTTAACAATGTGTGCTCAGTCTTCTCGAGCCCCAGGTCCATAGCTTGCCAAGCCACATTTATGAATAAAAGGTGGTAAACAGAAGTTTTGCAGATATTCATATGGAGAATGCCAGGCTATTTGCAAGCTTTCGAAGATGGACGCTGGCATATACAATAATTCCTTTTAAGGAGTGGTTGTCTGCACACTTTAGTTTTTATGTAATTGCAGCAGTAAGAGTCGGGTGTCAGTGTGGAAAAACCATATAGTGGGACAAATATATAAGAACTGTGGTCTCAGATACTCTCAGTTTAGTATTCAGGAGACTGCATACTGAAAAAGACAATGTCATATGTCACTTTCAGTGAAGGTTAACTAGTAGCCCATTTAACCCCCAACCCGGACCTCAGGGTGCGGTGGATGGAATTTTGCAACAAAGTGAAACTTGAGCATCCTTTTGGAACCTTAAAAAAAAAGTTAGGCAAAATGTCCATGGGTTCATTGATTATGAAACAACATGGGTTGTGTACCTGCTATGTTGTTCCTGTGGCTAATTTTACGTCAGTCAGCTACTACGGGCACATCCATGAATGGATTGGTGAGCAGGTACATGACATGCAAAGCGACAATATGGCACAATGTTAAACACAAGTAAGACACATATTGACCAATGCACTTCAAAAGTACAAGGGGGGAAATATAGTTGGGAAAATCCATATTAACAGCAAGACAGCAGTACATGAAGAACATGTAGGACAGTGCTTGAATTACCTGCAAGTCTCGCTCTTAACAGTCCATCAAGAAATGCAAAGAGCAAACAGTATTTCTGCTTTGTATATCTGTAATATTTTTCCTCTTTATGCATGCTTTCCACAGTGCACATAATGTGTCATCTCAAGCAGAAGTGTGGAAGGACAGTGGTCAGCATTCAGATTTTTGGCTGTCACTCCAGCAGCCCACAGCAGAGTAGTAGATCAAGATAATGGTTTCAGATGCCTGGGGTTTAAAAAAAGGCTAGCAAAAATCCAAAGACTGACTAATTGACTGCCACTACGAATATACTGACTGACTCACAGAGAATACAATTTTATGTAATGTGGTATTTTCTTACAGAGCTACAAGCCCTATATGTACATACAGTCTCCCCATCTCCCCACATCGGACGTCACAGTCAGACTGAACGCAATGCACATGAGCCATAAGACAGCAAATGTGGTGGATTACGGAGTGTCAAAGCAGTGAAAATAATTACTTTGCAAGGGAGACACAAAAAAATGACCCAAGTAAGAAAATCCATTCTTAATGTTAGAGTAGTCTGTAAGACAAGCTATATGACTATGCAAGAAGTCAGTAGGTGGACATTTCCCTTTAAGGGAGTTAATGTTTGTATGTCTGGGCAACGGTTCCATGTCTTTTCCGCGTAAAACATTTCGTCGTGGTCAATTACCGCGGGGTAATTACATCACAATACATTTCAGCGCACCGACTCTGCGACGCATGACAGTTGAGCGCATATTAAGTCGATGTTCAGTGCGCACTCACCTACAGTACATTCAGAGTTGCTACAGCCATTTAGGTACTCTTAGACCCGATGATTCCCTTCACACCCCATTCTGACCCCTAGTTTCCAGCTACTGCTGTCACCAGACTTAGCAGTTCTGCAGTACTTACATTTTCTCTCAGATACAGATCATTGTGATCCTGAACACTATCTTTCTATAGAGAAGGCTGTTGACCTTATGACTGCTCCTAGAAATTACACCACTGAGTCTCCTCTTGCAATACAAGTTTACAGATGATACACATTTAAATACATATTAATGAAGGGGTGTTTCAGTGTAGTTTGTTTCTATGTGTTGTTGTGTAGGGGCAGACTATTAGCAAATCAGTAGTGAAGCAGGTGGGAGTGAGACACGTAGGAATTAACTGGCAAATATGCATCAGTACAGTTAATTTTTAGAACTGAATAAAACCATGTGTGGAGCAGTCATTGGGTCAGCAGCCTTCTCTACAGAAAAAGACAGGGTAAGGAGAGTTTTGCAAGAAAATGATTGCTACAGCTGTAGCTGTACGTGTTGTGAACCACATGGCAATACAGCATAGCAAAAAAAGGATTATCGAACAATATACAGTGTATTGAATAAAAAGCGTGTCATTTTCTAAATGCTCAACTTTTTCATTGGATCTGTTTCCCAGACCTGAGGTCAGCATGTCGCATACTAGATAGTAGCAGCACTAAACAGAAATGCACTCATGATAATTTGATAGTTGAAAGGTAGGAATAATAAGCGTTTTTGCATTTTTCGACTTAATGCGACAAAATGTATAATGCGCTGATATTCAGTGCGATGAAATTTTTTCGATGAAATGATTGCGATGAAATGTTTGCGCGGGAGTTGACGTGATACCCTGGGCAACTGATGTAAGACAAGTCACTAGTTATATCAATCAATCAATCAAAATATTTATTTATCCAGGAGAACATCCTTGAGCAAGCTCATTTACAAGATGGACCTGGTTAGCTCCAGGTCAAATGGTACAATGCATACAGAGATACTTACAACAGCCAAATAACACAAGTAAAAAGCAATTTACGCAATTAATGCAAGTAAGTATTCAATGTTACATCAGTCATATCAGTTCAGAGTGTTTCTGTAATATTTAAGGTGGACATATGATGAGGCTTAGTAGGAACTTCAGTAGGGAGAAGTGATCTGCAGCCCGCTTATATAGTAAAGGAAAAGATGGGGGCTGCCACTGGTGAAAACGGTAGCCAGGGGAGGCTGGGAGAGTGGAAGCAGGACCCACAGAGAGGCTGACCTTATGCCCCTTCGGATCAAGGGGACTACCTAGAGCCCCTAACAACAAACCTACCCCAAACCCTTGTTCCCCCTTCTAAAACCACCTCCAATTAACTACACAGTTCTGCTCACAAGTGTACTCATGGGATCAGCCCAGAGACTGAGTGGTAAGAGGAGAGACAGGAGTTTGATCTGTTGGGTTCTGTGTCTCTCAGGGAGATTCTGGAGCATCTTCAGGCCCTGAGAAGCTGGAGGAAGGGAGAGCTTTAGCATTAGCCATATACCATTGAAACAGCAATTCTGACAACGAAGTCCATAGCAGTGACAACTTTGAACAATTTCGATTTTGTCACTGTAATGGTTCTGGTTTTGAAATTTTGCTGTTTCAACGTGTTTTACCCCACCTCCAAATAAACTCCCACTCAGAGTTTGTTGTATCGAAATGGAAGGGGAGGGGGCAAGGCAACCTCCCCTCACAGAAAAAACACGAATGTCTGACAGGCAAAATTCACCTCTTGACATTAGGGATATCACTGTGCTGCATTTCAACAACAAAGTTGTTGATGCAGCTTGGTGGAAACAGCATTAGCAACCACTGCTGCCCAGGATTTGGGAATTCCATCCTCAGTGTTGGACATGGTGAGAGCAGGGGTTGGGTTTTCTACTACTAGGGTCGCAGCTACATGCAAGGATGATGAGTGAAGAGGAGCATAGCATTTGTTTTGCTGAGCATTACTCCCAGTGCATCTGGGAAGTCCTCAGAGTTGTCTTCAGAGCTATTCATTCTGGACCATTATGGTTGGGAAGGAGACTCCTTTTTTTGTTCTTTTGGCAGTGCAATTAATGCCTCTGATTACGAGGAGGCAGGACTGAGGCATCAGTCTCTCTGTAATACTGACTCCTGCCTGTTTCTCATGTTGCTGGGGCTCTGGTGTCCATTTCCACTGGGACTATGCTGGCAGCCTGAGTACTGTACTTATGAGGAGTTTTCATCTCTTTAGCCAGTACTTATACAAAAACTTATTAAGAGCCTCCGGTGTGGCATGTAGGGGGAACCCCACTGTGGATCATGTGCGGCACTGCAGGGTAGCATAAGGAGAACCGCAGGCCAATCTGATGCACAATGTGTCAAGCTTCAATACAGGCCCTCTGGGTGTTTGACAAGTCTTTTTGAGAAGTCTTGAAATACTGTATATATTTTAATACAGACCACCCTCAAATACAAACCACTGTCTAACAGAAATTGCTCCATTGAACCCTACTTACTAATAGAAGACACTCTGTAATAGGGGCCATGGTTAGCACCGGTGGGATGCCATCAATAGCTGTATGTTTGCAGCTAGTTTAGCAAATTATAGGCAGGTATCGTGGGGCACAATGTGTCAAGCTTCAGTACAGGCCCTCCACTTGTTCGACAAGTCTGTTGAGAAGTCTTGAAATGCTGTATATATTTTAATAGAGATCACCCTCCAATACAAACCACTGTCTATTAGAAATTGCTCCATTCAACCCTACGTCCTAATAGAAGCCACTCTCTAATAGGGGCCATGGTTTGCACTTGTGGGATGCCATCAGTAGCCGTATGTTTGCAGCTAATTTAACAAATTATAGGCAGGTATTGTGGGGTACTGTACCAGTACAATACTTGCAAGACATCAGTAATTCATGCTAGTAAATGTTTATTTTGCAAGTAAACAATAGCAATTCATTCCTTTATTATAGAAAAAAGAACATGAATTGTGGTGACCTGTACTGCCATATTAAAGCACTCCATCACCATCTCATCGAAGTTGTCGATTTCTGAACGCTCACTGTCAATCTCAGAGTTTGATTCCTTGGTTTGTGAGGATACAAATAACTGTGACTGAGGGACTGGCTTTGTCAATGATCTCAAGTGCCTTCTCCAGCAGTGAATGTGCTTCGCATGCAATCCCCCATCTCTTTGAAGGCAGAAGATCTCCTCAGGAACTGTTGTAGTTATGTCACACACCTGAATAAAACAAATTCTGGTCAGAGCTCATATGGCTGCCCAGAGCAATTGTCCAGCAAGAGCAATTAGAAGTTCTGAGCTCTCGCCGCACCAGAGCTTGCCCTGCCATCCACAAGATAGTAGCTCCAATAGATCTGCACATGCACAACACTTGCGCATGTACAGTTTGAATCAGAGCTGCTGCATCACTTCTGCAGTTGCGGAAAGAAGTGCGCAAGGGGGGGCACTGCCGCAGAGGGTAGCAGTGTCCACAGAGGATAGACAATGGGGACTGCAGCACTGTGGATGACAGATCGCATCACAGTAAGAAAAGACAGTGATTGTTTCTGCTTCTCTCCTACAGTGATGTGATTCCAAAATGACTGCATGGCTCTGCCCATGCAGCCATAGAAGGATAAGCTCAATGGGGAGGGACACTGGGAAGAAAGAATGGGAATGTAGTGAAATCTGCAAGTACATTACCTCAAAAGATTTAACTATGGTGTCTTTTGTAAGAGCCTGCCAGGAGAGTTTAACCCACTCATGCATTTTCTCCCATGACTGGGTTCCCAGCTGCTGTTCTGTCTCTCTTATTAGTAGCCAGCCATGTGTTGTAACACTCTCTGTATTTCACTTTGAAGGGAACATTCTATGACACATTGGATGGTTGAAATAGTTTTGTACAGCCCCTGGGGCTGGTAGCCATTGTTGACTTTTTATTTCCATTTACAGCAACCTTAACAGTTGGACTGATGTTACAGCAGAAGGTGTCCCATACCAGCAGGTAGTGTTGGAATGCTAGACTTCCTTCATCCTTATCTAGCCACATCAGCATTACCTCTTCCTGCATCCAACCATTTGGGCTCATTGCTACTATCACACCTGTTACATTGGCAGTCTCTTTGGGCATTTTTTTCCCTTTGAATAAAACAAAGGGAGGAAGCTGTCATCCGTCACCCATGGCAGCTTAGCAGACAATGAGATGCTGCTTCTCATGTCCTGTTGTCATAAACGAGATTTATTTTGTTCCAGCGTGGTCCAGTGTCTTGTTTTCAGGCATGTCTGCCCATACAGCAGTCTCATCCATGTTACCAGGGATGCTGAAGTGATATTAGCACAAATGCCACAAAATTTGCAACTTTTGAACAAAAACCTTTTGGTAGTTTTTGTCCGACAGTGGTTGTTTGGTGCAGAGTAAAACACCACTGTTTCAGAAATGTATCCACCCACCCCTGACTGGCTTTGAAGGAGGGGTCGTAAAAAGGTTCTACTGCCTTTAGTGAAAGAGCAGGAAAGGCTTGCACTCAAAACCACTGCAAACAATATTACACCACATCAAAGAATTCCATTAAAAACACCTTTTATTTACTTACAAATAGGATAAAAAGCTTGACATCATGCTAGCATACTTCCACTGCCTGTGGAAACCACTCGACTGTGTTTCATGCCCCAAAGGCACTTTATCAAGGGTGACAAATGTATCCAGGTCTGCTGTTTAAATAGTTACATCATGACGTGATCACTAATGTCAAGCCCTCTACCTCTCCCTATTGGGTAGCAACTTAGGGAATGAAGCAACCCACCACATATTTGACTTGTTTTCTTGGATCCAGAATGGCAGAAGCACCACCAGGACTGAGTAGCGCCATCAGCACTAGTACTACCCACAGTCTATTAAGAGAGATGTTTATGCATCGGGGAGAACCAAATCTACTCTTAACTGCTGCCTTAAATGCCACAGGCACTGCCGCTATAGAATGTGGAATTATAGATATGAAACAATCCTTTTTAAAGCTTGAAAAAGACAACACTGAAAGTGTGAAGAATATATTGGAAGAAAACTACCTTGCAAGCCTATTCAAGTGTGGGGAGAGTACAATGAGGATTGAGAATCCTTAAATGGTTTGCTTTTGGACAAGACTGTGATAGTCTAATGGACAAGACTGGGGTAGTCTTACAGACATTTGGAAAGAGGCACTTTTAAAAGGTTGTGCCTTTTTACTGAAGCAATACTAATGAACTTTAAAAAATTATAGAGTGAAGTGGTAGCAGAATTGGTGGAACTTGAGAAGGGGGTTCAGACTTTCTCTAATCATCCTGACTTTAACAATTATATGAGCAATTTGGAAACAATGATTGAACAGCAGGATAATAAGATTAAAGATGCAAATGAGAAAAATTTCTTAGAGATAAGGGGGATTATGAGAATAACAAAATCTTTGATTGTTCATTCTTTTTAATTTTTAGAAAACCAATCACCCATATCTGTTGTAAGAAATAACATTGCTAATGAGTTAACTCGAAGCAAAGCAGAGTCAGATAATGAAAGCACTAGTTCAGCTGTTTTTTTAGTGGACATCCCCTACAACAATCAGAAATATCCAGATGGAGTCCCAAAATCTGGTTTCAGAAACAGCAGCGACAAAAAGATGAGTAAGAAGAAAAGGAAGGCATAGGAAATTGTGGAAGAGGAGGCAGATGAACTGGACAGCAATGCAGGAGATGCTGGAAGAACCTATGGAGTCAACAGAACCAGCAGAATCAGCAGAACCTGGAGAACAGAAAATACCAGAGTTGGCAACAACCGAGATGCAACCAGAACAGAGGATTGAGATATTGACTGTTGTGAGTCTCACAATATACCCTGACAACCTCTGAAAATGCAATGCTTTCTAAAGGTTTGTCTTTTGTTCCTACATGTTATTGAAATCCATTTGATTGCATAGTAGATTTATATACATTCACAAGAAAATTAAATTTAAAATATTTATTTTCTAGACAGATAAAGGTTACCAGTGATAGAATAATAGGGGCAATTCATTAAGAGTAGAGAGGCATGTCAGGCACTCGCTAATCTACAGAATAATCCCAATATCACAATAAATAAGGCAGATAAAGGTGTAAGGGTAGGTTATTAAGGACATAGCTAAATATGAAATGGAAGTATAGTGTCAACTGACAGTATGGTATATAGACTGTATACCAATGAAACATCAACATTTTTACAGCGAAGACCATTACAGTGACAATTTTGAAACTGTCATTGTAATAGTCCTGCTGTACGAATTTCACTGTTTCAGTGGTGTTTTCCCCCTTGGAATCAACTCCAACTCAGAGTTGGTTATTAAAAAATAGGAGGGGGGTGCGGGGAGCACAGCCCCCAAAAAATAGTGATGTTCTGATAGGGTGAAATTTTGCCTGTCAGCATTTTGCCACTCACTTTCAAGGATTTCAATAACTTCACTGTCTAAGTGACTTTGTAGAAGCATATAGACCACTAGTGAATGATCCAACGTTGGACTTTATTAATTGATGAATTTATTATTACTGCCTCTGAAAAGGGAATTATCAGTGCGATGACAATAACATTTCTTATGGTGGATCATCCAGTGCTTGTCACGATAAGTTTTAACAAAAATACATAAGAGTCTGGAGACACCCTCCCCCGATGTTCTATCGTGGTAAGCATTGGAAGTCTAACAGAACCATTGGCTAAACCTGTGGAGTCTGTCTTAAAATCACTGGTAATACAATTACCATCTTATACAAAGACACCACGGATATCCTGAAAGTACTGCATTACAGGGTTTTGAATCCAGGTTCTTTTCTGGTCACTCTCAATGTGGAATCTTTATACTAATATTTCACACAATGGTGGCCAGGAAGCTGTTTGCTTTTTCTTGAACAGTCAGGAGAACATGATAGAGACATTGTAATGCTTTTGATAAAGTGCTTTGAATACATTTTAACATGGAATAACTTTGTGTTCCTGGAGAAACATTTTTTTCACAACGGCGTGGAACAGCCATGGGGGCATCCCTTGCCCCTAGTTATGCTAATTTATACTTGGGGGTTATGGGAGCTAACAACAATAAATTATCCAGATCTAAACCCCCACCTCAGATATATCAGTCTCTACCATAGATATATCAATGATTTGTTAATAATATGGAAAGGCACAGAGTCTCAGCTAAAATAATTTGTTGATTGTCTGCACCAGTTGAATTTGAATTTAAGATTTTCTTTAAAATACAGTACTGAGAAAATACATTTTTTGAATTGGAAATCATTGTGTGGCAGAAAGGGGTCATTGAAACTGACCTGTACTGGAATGATACTAATGCCAACTCACTTTTGAAAGCATTAAGCTGTCATCCATCACATATTGGAAGTAATATTCCAAGGGTCAGTTCCTTCAAGTTTTGAAGGAGCTGTAGTACAGATGACAAATCTGAAAAAAGAGCAAGTGAGCTGGAAAGTAGATTTTTGACTAGAGGATATGGGGAGTCAAAATTTAATTGCAGCAAAAGAATGGGCTGATATGCAAGAAAAGGCTGGCTTTCTATTACCTGTAGAACAGGAAAAAAATGGAAAGGGGAGAGGAGAGAGTGAAATTTGTAACGACATACAATAAGAGTTTTTTTGAGGTAAAACATATCATCGAAAAGAATTGGCATATTATCCAGGCAGATCCAGTACTGAACAGACATGTACAGCATCCATCTACATTTGTATATAGAGGGCATAATCAAGGAAATTTGCTGGTATATTCATTGCAACCACTGGGAAAGCAGAATGGAAATACTTGGGGATTGCCACCACCAGTAGATGGTGCCCCATGTGACTGGTGTAAATATGTGAAAATGTAAGCACTTTAGAGGCACTGCCACCAACAGGACTTTTGAAATAAAACAACTAATAACTTGTGACACATGTGAGGTGGTTTATAGAGTGGAATGCAGTTGTGGTACGCATTATGAAGGAATGACCACAAGGGCATTCAGACTAAGCGTGGGGGAACATGTCAGGGATATTGCAGCAGAAAGCACTGAAAATATATTGGCAACACATGTAAAATATGCAGGGGGAAATGCTGAACACGAATAGTACTTTCATGGTATAGAAAAAGTATCCCTGGGAATTGGAGAAGAGAATTTAGAGTCAGCACTCCTGAAGAGAGGCATTCTGGATGTATACTTTGGGCAGCCTAACTACTCCCTGCTTGAATGAACTCTTTGAAATATCTGTCTTTTTATAGAAGTATCTCTCTCTCCTGAAGTATTCTATCTCAAATATCCCTTGCTGCATCTTACTGACAGCTGATTAAATGAGAAAAGATGTCATACTATGTATTGTGTCTCTGCATAGTTTCATAGTGCTTACTGTTCCCCGCCCCCGTGATCTGACTCCTCACACGCTACAGTTACTGAGGATTTGTTATATATACTTTTGAATTTTTAAATATATTTAATGTGTTGGATCTCTGCTTAAAATTATACATAATAGGAATGGTAGTGAAATATTGAACTGAAACCAACCCCACCAGCACCCTGCAGAGACTGACAGGCAGTGGGATGTGCCTTTGGGTCATCAGGCATAACGGCCACACCATTTCACCACACCCTACCCTGTAGACACCGACAAGTGTCACGGTGTGCCTTGGGGTCTTTGGCCCTTATGGGCACCCCATTCCATCAGGAAATACAGTGAGATGGGTGCAGTATAGGAGAATGGGGTGAACTTTGGGGCTGAAGAGTCCAAGGCACACCTCGATGCACACCTCGATGGCTCTGTGGCTGCAGGGTGTGGGTGGGATTGGAATGGTATGAGCATTGCAGGTGACAATAGTCACAGCCCTGATGCCTGTCATCTCTACAGGGTGGGGCGTTATGGTCGGAAACTCTAACGCCTCAGGCATTCGTTGGTATTTTCACTCCAAATTTTCAACATGGCTTTTTTGTGACCCCCACCTCATGAACAGTGGCAATATCAGTTTGTTAGCTGAAAGCTGCTTTTGCACAGTGACTACGGCATTTGTCACCACAGGTGCAAAAACACATTCCGAACAGGATGTAAAAAGTGACAGCTGTACTGTTCATGGGGAGGTGTAAAAAATGGCAATGTTGAAAATCGGCAGTGAAAATATCAAAAAAAATGGTGAAGTCACAAGCGTGCATGGAAACTGTGCAACGCACACCCGTAATGTAATTAGTTGGTATTTTTTTACAGCAGATTATCAACACAGGCATTTTGGAACCTTCGATCATGAACAGCGTCACTGTGATTTTCTTTATCTGTCCGGAACAATAATTTCCCACAGCAACCATGCATTTCTGTGCTGAAAGTGTGAAAACACATTTCAGCCACGTTGTGAAAAATGACAGCTGTACTGTTAATAAAGAGGTGTGGAAAAATGCCACTGGTGAAAATCTGGACTGAAAATATTACAAATTCATGAACTTATGAGGGTGCGTGGAAACTGCACAATGCACACTCATAACACAGTCATTTTATGGACTTTTGTCACCAAATTTTCAACATAACCATTTTAAGACCTTTGCTCATGACCAGTGTCACTGTGATTTTCTTAATCTGTCCCAAACATTGCTTTCGCACACTGACTGCACCATTGTGCACTACATGTATGGAAACACATTTTGGGCGACATGTGAAAAATGACAGCTGTACTGCTCATAAGGAGGTGTGGTAAAATGGCAATGTTGAAAATCTGGAGTGCAAATATTAAAAATTTGAGAACTTACGAGCGTGCGTAGGAACTGTGCAATGCACTCTCATGAAACCGTCATTTTTAGGAATTTTTCACCAAATTGTCAACATAGCCCTTTTAAGACCTCTGCTTGTGAACAGTGTTACTGTGATTTTCTTAATGTGTCCCATACATTGATTTTGCACCCCGACTGCACCGTTGTGCACTACATGCACGTAAACACATTTTCAGTGAAATGTGAAAAATGACAGCTGTAGTGCCATAAGGAGGTGTGGTAAAATGGCAATGTTGAAAATCTGGAATGCAAATATAAAAACTTCACAAACTTATGAGCGTGCTTAGGAATTGCGCAATGAAAGCTCATAAAACAGTAATTTTTAGGAATTTTTTCTCCAAATTTGCAACATAGGCTTTTTTGAGAGCCCATCTTATGAACACTGACACTGTCATTTCATTTATCAGTCCCGAAAGGTGATTTCATGGAGTGACCGTGAAATCACCCTTCTGGCCCGATTAACGCCATGACAGTGACAGAATTCATGAGGAGAGGTCCCAAAACCCCATGTTGAAAATGTGGTGCCAAAATTCCAAAAAATACCTGAGATATGCAGCAAAGTTGAAAAATCCCTGTTTATTACATTATACAGCTTACCGGCATTTCATCAGTTCATGGTCGGCTTTGAAGAGTGCAGACGTGTTCCCGGTCCACTGAAGATCATCGTGCCAAGCTCCGGAGGTAAGTATGAGGTGAGATGGGGGTGTGGGGAGGCAGAGTGTGCAGAGGGTGGCCATGGGTGGGCAGGGAGACCGCCGAGGGAACGTTTTCTTGTTTACAGGATTTTATTTATTAAGACGACGTGGGATGTTTGCCACACTGGGGTTGGCTCCCAGCGTGGCAGCTGGAAAGGCTGTTTTGAGGGGGCCTGGAGCTGACGGGGGATTGGGCACCCCATCAGACACAACAAGCTTTGCCACCCTGGGGTGGGCTCCCAGCGTGGCACCTGGAAATCTTTTGGGGGGGGCATGAAGCCGACGGGTGATTGGGCACCCCCATTGGCCATAGAGTGTGTGCGTGGGGGGGAGGAGCATATGAGCACACAGTATGCATGCTTGCATGTGTGTGGGTGGGGGGAGTGCTGCTCACTGAAGCAGAGCTCTCCCTTTCAACTGTATGGCACTGCATTTTGGATCATAGCACTATGTTTCTTGCACATGTGTGCAAGCAAACATAAAAAAGGCAATGTACAAGTGAAGCATAAGGAATCGCAGCCTTATCATATGAAAATGAATAACATGGAACCAACATATGGACTGAATGGCAATACAAAAATATATTTTGGGCAATGTTTTGGGCTCCATGAGAATGAATACTTCTGTTATTGCTCATTTACAGTAGATTTTTCTACATATTTGTGCATCACCATATATTTAATACAATGGTTATTGTTACTCATTTTATATGTGATTTGTGCTGTGATGGATAGGCAATTGGCTCCAGGACTGGACCCAGAGGGTCGTAGTTGGTGGGATAGTCTCATCCCCAAGGAGGGTCATTAGTGGGGCCCCACAGGGATCAGTCCTTGGGCCCCTTCTGTTCAACGTCTACGTATCTGACATAAGGACAGGAATCAGGAGTGAGATGAGTCTCTTTGCAGATGACTCGAAACTGGGGGTGGTGGTGGATGGGAGGAGGGAGGTGGCCCTGAAGGGGACCTGGAGGCTCTGGAAAGATGGTCTAGAAAGTGGAAGCTGAGGTTCAATGCAGGGAAATGCAAGGTACTCCACCTGGGGGCCAGAAACCCAGGCCAAGTGTACACCCTGGGGGGGGGAAATACTACCAGTCTCAATGGCTGAGAGGGACCTGGGGGTGGTGGTGGATGTCAAGATGAACAACTCTGAGACTTGTAGGAGGGCAGCAGCCAAGGCCAACAGGATGCTGGGATGCATCGCTAGGGGGTTCACCTCCAGAAGGAGGGAAGTGATACTCCCTCTGTATAACTACTTGGTGAGGCCGCACCTGGAGTACTGCGTGCAGTTTTGGAGGCCACACTTAAAGAGGGACATTAACCTCCTGGAGAGGGTCCAGAGGAGGGCAACCAAAATGATTTGGGGCTTGGGGACAGGACCTATGAGGAGAGGCTCGAAGAGCTAAATATGTACACATTGGAAGAGAGAAGGGACCGGGGGGACATGATAGAGGTCTTCAGGTACATGAAGAGGGTAAATAGGGAGGAACAGTCAGGGTGCTCGAAGGAAGGAGGAAGAGGGCCACTAGAGGGCATGGGTGGAAGCTGGAGGGGGGAAGATTCAGGGGAGAAAGGAGGAGGTGCTACTTCACTGAGAGGGTGGTGGAGCCATGGAATGCACTACCTAGGGGGCTGGTGGAGGCAGAGACAGTGGAGGGGTTCAAGAGAGGTGGGACAGGTACAGGGAAGGGTTCTGGAAGCAAATCCAATGCAGCAAGAATATCCGGAACTGGGAAGGGAGAAGCCAGAGAAGGCGAGGGGGACAGCAAGGTCAGCACCCAGGGTGGGGGCTGACCAAACGAGCAGACACGAAAGACCGTTAGGCCTATTCTGCTGGCATTTTAGTATGTTAGTATGTTAAGTATAGTACAATAACTTCTTGTATGTGTAGTCATAGTAGTTGTATATGTTTGTAGGGTCATGTTCTAGAGGGCTGGGTGTTAGTGATTAAGTCATGATGTAACTATTTAAACAGCACACTTGGAGACATTTGTCACCCTTGATCAAGTGCCTTTGGGGCACAAAATGCTGTTGGGTTGTTTTTACAGGCTGTGGGAGTATGCCAGCATGATGCCAAGCTTTTTATCCTATTTGTAAGTAAAGAAAAGTATTTTTTTTTCTGGAATTCTTTGATGTGGTGTAATATTGTTTGCTGTGGTTTTGTGTTTTAGCCTTTCCTGCTCTTTAATTGATTGTTTTCTTGGCTCACGCACCCCAGTTCTAGAGTTTGACCCCTCGCAGTTTTACCTTTAATGAAACAGACTTTCTGGTAACATGAAAATGCTGCTTTCTTTGAAAGAGATGCAATCAGCAAGTCCCCCTCATTTTTTGGGTGCTGGCATTTTTGACCACCTCTGTGTAATTGGCAGTGCTTTTTTTTATTATTTCCTCTGCTAACACAAACATCAGTTAGCTCTTGAAGCTTATTCTTTTTCTTTCACCACTCTTGTTTTTCACCGATTTTTAATGCTGTTGCTACATGACTGTTCCCTTATGCCGCTGCCCTTTGCACTACCATCACTTTGAAGTCCAAACCATAGGACTTTTGCTTTGACATTTTGAGTCTGCCCAAGAACAGCAGATTAGGTGCCAAACAAATGACTTAACCCTTGCTGTGCCGTGGACTGATATATCAGTCCGGAATTCCTATATGGTCCAGTTCTGTCAGCAGCCTAAGGGTTAATAGAGATAGTCCACTAATTAAAACAATGCCTTTTTATCATCACTGTCTAATGGATGCTGTGGAAGATATATGGAATATGGATTTTGTGATCACAGGGTGAAATAATAAGGTGTAGGCTTATAGTTACATTGTGCACATATTTTAGTGGTGGGTATATATGAAATTGTGACTATAGGGATTTTGTAGCACGAAGATATTTAAAAGGACAATGCCATATTCATAACAAATATAAATATTTATCTGTATTTTTAAACAGAGGATGAACAATGTACAGTTTTTAAACAGGATGAACACTGTATCATTTTCATTTCACATTATAAAACTGGTGTATATATAGGCAAATCAAGAATATAGTAAAGAAAAATATAGGTATGCAAGCAATTATATATATTTTTTGAAAGATATTTAGCATATACATTTATCACAGGCTGAAATTTAAATATGACATGATTATTTAAACCGGTGATCTCCAATAACAGTGTGTTGCTCTTTCTAATGTAAGTGTTATATTTAAATGTGTTTTTTTACCTGTATATATTTAATCAAAATTTCATCAGATACCTTGAAAAAAAAAAGTTATTATACGTTCATTTTCATTATAAAACACACCCCAGATTAGATTATCCTGAAGAAGGAGAACCTCTCTGAAATGTTGACTACAACATTAGTATTCATCTGTTTATGTTATGAGAAATAAATAATAACTGTCTTTGATATATAAATTGTGGTGAGTCTTATTCTCCAATCTGTTTTTGTGCATACTGAGCATTGTTTGTAGCGGACTACTCCTTATTTGAGTTGTTTTATTTCTAAGGTTGGCTGGACTTGAATTCTGTATCTGGATTTCATGATCCTGCCACGTTAATTTCCATGGTTCTCTGGATCCTGTTAAAATCGTTTTCGTTGGTAGCAAAATTGAGGAACTTTGCCAAGATTGGTCTGGAGCACTTGCTTTTCTTTCGTGGCAGCACCAGGGAGTGACGGGCCTTCTTAATACTGAAACAATGATCCCCCTTAGATTTAAGATCACAGGCAAGGCATTTTGGAGGAAGGTTGTGGAGTCCTTGAGTTCAATGTCACCTGGAAAGTCAACAAACTGCAGGTTATTGCAACTGCTGTGGTTCTCAAGGTTGTTGACCTTGCCTTGCAGTGAGTGGATCAGTCAGCCTTGCTCCCTGACTGTAGTCGGGAGGTCCTGCATCACTGCCTTATGGGCTTCCACCTTTCGCTCAGTGTGTAGGAGCTGGGCTTCAATTTTGTTGATGGCTTTAGTGGTTTGATGGGAGGCTATCATTACCTTTCTCATTTACTGCAAATGTCTGGTGAAGATAGCCTCAACCGCCACTGGCTTCCATTGCTGCTTACCACCTACCACTGTTTTAGAATTTGCACAGGCTGAGCTGAACTGAAAAACAGATTGTGGTGCTGCTAGTTGAAACAAGGTGGTATTTGACAACAGAAAGTATCGATCTGCAGCAAATGTGACTATCAGGATAATTTGTAAGTTGATTAGTGTGCTATCAGATAATGGATTTCAGTGGATGATAACTCGGACAGAGAGAAATGGAGTTAAGCAACCATCTTGGCTAGGGTCGAATCACAAACCTGCAGTTTCTTGTTTCAAAAGTTTATTTTCTGGGTCCCGCCTCTTGGTCCCACAGAAACATGTTCCAAGCCCTGAAACTTAAATTGATGTCCACGGCCGTCTTTTAAAACATGGGTGACTAAAACATTGGTACAGTCATCTTTAGTGATTCTTCTTAAAGCAGCAGTTCATGATAATGGTGAAAATGTTGACCTAAGCCGGCCCGCAGGTGCAGCGGTTGGTTTTCCATTTGTGACGCCAATGATCCGGGTTTGGTAATGGACCCGGGGAGTCAGAGGGCTGGCCGGGGGAGAAGGATCGAGCATCCCATGGACTGCTCTCCTTCTCTGGGAGGAGGGTGGGGTAGAGTATCCGGCACCTGAGGGACTCCTGGAAGAGGCTGGGGGAACCACAGGCATCTGGTACTAGCATGCAATAGGGGCGGGCAGGGCGGGTGGATGCTGGATGTCATTGCATCCCTGCCCTAGGAGCAGTCTAAAACGTGTGGCCGCCCTTGATGAAGCCCACCTCGGCCAATCAGCTCTCAGGCCAGCTCCTGACCTATCCTGTTGTATGTGGCATTTAGTGCCGGTGCCGCAACCCTCACCCCTAAAGTGTCAGGGGTATCAGGAGCCGCGGCTGCAAGGAGAGTGGCAGCCGCATGGACCGTGACCAGGCTGAGGTACCAGGGGTCGGTAGCAGGAAAAGTATAGTAAAAAAAATAAACAAACAAAAAATGTTGACCTACACATTTTTATTCTATTTTTAGATTGCCCCTTATCTCTAAACTTGTATAATACCCTTTTTTCTCTACTTTGAGTCTGCTTTATCACTTTTCTTGTATTTGAAATAATAAAAGGAGCGCTTTTACTGTGGGTTGGACCAGATTTTCATCAGTATTCTCTACTGTTTTTTTAACACCCATTGTTTAAGATTACTTTTCTCATGACTATAATGAACTAGCATGCAGCAGACACTGCTCCCCAACCTAATGGGACAACAGACACTTCTTTAGTGGGCTTGAGTGTTGCATTGGATGTGCTTTGGCTTTATTAGCTGTACAAAATCAGCTGAGAATGATGATGAAAAAATATTAAAGTAAGCCAGCCCGGTGGTGCTGGAGGTTGAGGTGCTGGTCACTACACTTCACCCCACACCAGTGACCTGGGTTCGGCAGGGGCAAGATCATGTGTCCTGAGGACTGCTCTCCTCTCTCAAGGTGGGGGAGCTGTCATCCCACTCATTGACTGCCCTCTGGTGGTAGCTGGAGGGTAGTATGGGTCAGAAGACATGTGTTGACATCCTTATGTTGGTTGGGGAGGGGAGGGAGAAAGAGAGGAAAGGAGCTGGCGAGCTCCATGATGGCCCTGTGTCAGCCCTGGATTCTGGATTTATGCTCCTGGGGCGAAACAGCCGTGCCTCTCCCTGGTCCCGGCTGGGAGGGGGACTATTAGGTTGGCTGAGCATGGATGCGTGGGGCTAGAGGATGAGTCACTCTGAGGGAGGGCCATAGCCACCCACCAGGCTCTAGGGCATAGAAAAAAGAATAATTAAAAATAAAGTACTAAAGCAGACTCAGACTTGAGAAAGAAGAGTACCATACAAGTCAGGAGATAAGAGGCATTGTGAAATAGAATAAAAATGTTTGGGTCAAAATTTTCACCACTATCATGCACTGCAACACTTGGTTTTGTTCAGGTAACCACTCCTTACTACAGAATTCGTCCTCCTATTTGCATGACCTTACACTTCTTTGCATTAAATCCAAGATGTCATATTTCAACCACTTCTCCAGCATGGCTAAATTTTCCATACAGTACTGTATCTTCTCTGCTGTACCAACCCTGCCACACAGTGTCATCAGAGAATAGACAGATTTTGCCCTTTATGAAATTTCTAATGTTGTTTATGAATAGATTAAACATTGGGCAAGCACAGAACCCTGTGGAACTCTGCTGGTGACTTTTCCTAAGACTAAAAGCTCCCCACTAACTACTACCCTCTGGGCCCTACCCTTCAGACAGTTTGCCACCCATCTAGTGACTTTCATCCCTTCCCTCTGTAGGGCAGTTAGCTTATTAAGTTTGGTAGTGCAAATATCAGAGTAGACCCCCTACAGGTCCGTGTTCTTTTACATGGATCTTTTGCCAGTGTTGACTACCGCTCTGACAAACAGGCAACTCACAACACCAATGGATACAGATGTGACAATGGAGACATGCAACTCTATTAACTGCTAAGTTATTCAGGAAAAAAAAGACAGTAAAAGCAGAGCACTCAGATCACCCCATTGCTTCTAAAACACAAAGCATTAGAGCCTGGATCATACCTCTTTGTCCTTCGCATTGGAACAGATATGGTGCGAGGCAAAGTCCTTGGTGCTTGAATCATGAGCCCTTTCTGAGTGAGGTCTGGTGAGCCAAGGTTTCTTCTCCTGGGTGTCACAAACAGTCTCTGAACCCAGGAATTAAGTGGACAACCTACACATGCTGGAGATCAGAGTTTGCATCAGAGTTCACTGTTTTAAAGTAACTATCTAATCCTGGTTCTGTTGCTGCATGCTGGTTGGAAGACAACCACAGGTCACACACACCCCTTTGTGGTTCTTATCAAAACTTAGGTGTACCTGGCCTCTCTTGTTACAGGTTTGAGCAGCACTCTTTAGGATAAACCAGCTGGCAACTGCAAAATGTTTCTGATTTGCTTAGACATGTGAATGCCACTGCAGGAAGAATTCATGTATCAAAGCTATTGATCTGGTCTGTTGAGATGAATTGTAATCTTCCTAGCTTTCATTGCAACCAATATGCCATCCAGCTGTATTAGCATGCCAACAAAATCTCTCAGGACTCCTTTCTTCTGATGCTGTCTTAAGAGCTCACCTTTAGTGCATCTTCTTGCCCCTCCCTCACAGGGGTCTGACAGTCTCACTTCCATCAGGCCTAGCCCCATCCACTAGAACAGAGAAGTGCAGTATCAAAAAGCATGATATCAGACTCATAACAGAACAGTACTGAAAACATATCTTTTTAATTAGAAGCACTCGGGGGGGGGAATTAACTCCTTTAAGATAGTAGGTAGCCCTCTTTATTTTCTCAGGCCTTGTTTATCTCTGAGCTTGGTGCTAGCTGGTGAAACCTGATATAACTCATTAAGGTCCCAGTCTAGGCTTTCAGGACATAAACATCTCTTATTACACAAGCTTAATGGTGTTTGGACCTTAACACATAATATTTTGGTTTAAATTTCCAATGTAGCGATATGCCTGCATAGATGCCTTTAACAATTATACTTTGAATACCTGAAGATATATTCCATATTTCAGACAACATATAGCAAGGCACAATTTGATGTTTAAGAAGACTTGTCCATACACCCCAGATCCTACAGTTTCCTGATCAACAACCCATGGAGTATACTGGCGAAACAATGAAGACCATTACAGCGACAACTCCGAACGATTTCGATATTGTCACTGTAATGGTCCCTGTTTCCGCATGTCACCATTTTGCCATGTTCCCCTCCATTTCAAACAAATTCTGACTTGCAGTTTGTTATATAGAAATAGTGGGTGGGGGCTAAACCCCTGCATGAGATGCGGTGGCATAGCCCCCCGCAAATAACACTCAATGTCTGACAGGTGAAATTTTGCTTCGTTGTCGGGTGCGACTTTTTGGAACCCCCCCCCATGGGATACTGAGTCAAAGGTCTTGCTGAAGTCCAAGGATACCATGTGAACTGCTTGGCCCTTGTCTACTATTCGTATTACCAAGTCAAAGAAATCAATGAGGTTTGTTTGTCAGGATCTTCCTGCCATGAACCCAAGTTGCCTCCTGGAGACCATTTACCACAAGAAACTCAATCAGTCTTTCCTTAAGGGTTATCTCCATTAGTTTACCCACAATCAAGGTCAGGCAGTCCAGTTTGTAGACACCTGGCTCATCTTTGGGCCCACTCTTGTGGAGTGGCACGACATGTGTGTTCCCCCCTTCCAGTGGTACTAGCCCTGATTACAGCAAACTGTTGAACAGCTCCGCCAATCTGCCTGCTAGTTCCCCTGCCAGCTCCCTCAGCACCCAGCTATGAATACCATCTGGACTTGAGGACTTATCAATCTTGATTGTCATGAGGTCTTTTTTTTTTTAACGTGTCCTCTGTAATCATCTCTTCTATGCCCCCTTCCCTTCGCATCTTCCCTATGATACTGGGCTATCACTTTCCTTTGTAAAGACAGAGCAGAAGTATTCATTCTATAACTCTGCCTTTTTCATACTACATTTTGCCCACACAGCCCCCTTTTTTAACTCATAATACCATCCGTCTTGTCCCTTTTTTCCTGATGTATTGGAAAAGGCTTTCTCCACCTTCTTGATCCCTTCTGCCAATTGCAGTTTCTTTCTGGCCCTGGCAAGCCAGACTGCCTTACCTGCAACCTTTGCTTTTCTCAGTCATTCCTCCTTATCTTCATCCTCATGGGTTCGCTCTTAATTTTTTGTATGTTGTTCTCAATTCTCTGACTGCCTGTGCCACTTCCCTATTAAACCAAATTGGTAATTTGGTTCTAGAGTTTTTTCCTTTCAGCCTGACACACTCATTTGTGGCAACTACTGTCCCATCTTTAATGATGGACCGCGTTATTTACCCTCATCTCCATTCTGAGACTAGCCAGGTGTCCATGTAACAGTTTCTTCATCTTCTTGAAGTCCACCTTTTTGAACTTCAAGACCCTAGTCTTGGTACTTTCCCACCCCCATATCTACCTTGTACCAAACTATGAAATGATCACTCCCTCTCAGGGACTCCTCCATCTTGATATCTGGAACATGTTCCCTATTCATTAGTACCAGTTCCAGGATGGCACCATTCTTTGTGGGCTCAGTGACATCTTGGATGAGGAACTCATTCTGAACCGCATCCAGGATCAACTGACAGCATAGAAAGATAGAAGTTGATGGCAGATAAGGACCGCAAGGCCCATCCAGTCTGCCCATTTTTTCTGCCTTATGAATGTGCCATAGGCCTTTACTCTGTCAATGGCCTATCTATTCATACTCATCTGTACTGCTCCCTTATGCCTTTCCCAAGCCTGTTTGAAGCCATGCACTGTATTCATATCTACCACTTCCTGAGGTAGGCCATTCCATGCATCCACTACCCTTTCTGTGAAAAAGAACTTCCTCACATTACCCCTTAATCTGCCTCCCTCTAATCTCATGCTGTGTTCTCTTGTCCTGCTATTTTTCTTATATTGAAACATGTTAGACTCTTTCACCTTGTTAATGCCCATAAGATATTTGAATGCTTCGATCATATCAACTTTCTCCCTCCTTTGCTCTAAGGTATACATATTGAGCTCCATTAATCTGTCCACATATGTTTTCTGATGCAGACCCTGCACCATTTTGGTTGCCCTTCTCTGGACTGACTCCATTTTGTTAATGCCCTTGTGCAGGTGTGGCCTCCAGTACTGCACGCAGTACTCCAGATGGGGCCAAACCAGTGTCTTGTAAAGAGGGATTATTACCTCCCTCTTAAGATTTGTGATACCCCTGCTAATATACCTCAACATCCCTCTAGCCTTGCCATGACTCCTGCCACAGGTTGTGGCTGGGATCTTCCAGTCTACCTTGACCAGACTGAAGTCTCCCACTATCACCACCTACCTTTTACTTGCAGCTGTCCTGATTATGGATCCCAACTCCCTGTCTCATTCCTATTCCTGGTCAGGTGGTCTGTATACCACTCCTAGTCTTACCCTTTTTCCCTTAGTAGTGTGCAGTCATACCCACTGTATCTCTGCCTTCTGAAGAGAATGAATAGCCATATGTGCCAATGCAAGGCATCTGGGAAACACAATTCCTGACCTTGAGGCAATCATTGTGGAGGCAGACCTGGATTTGGTGACCATTATGGAATCATGGTGCACAAACAACCACAGCTGGGAAGCGGCCATGCCAGGGCATGCCATGTTCCAGGAGAACAGGTTAGGGAGGTGTTGTTTTATATGTGAAGGGTGGTAGAAGGGCCACTGCAATACAGGGGCAACAGAGGGACAATGAAGGGCTGGAGGTACTGTGGGCCAGCCTAATGGTGGGGTCAGGTGGGCGTTAGTTGCACAGGGATGGTGTATAGGCCTCCAACACATGGGGAGAATTTAGACATAGCCCTGGTGGAAGCCATTAGCAAAATGGCCAGAAAGGGGGAAGTTTTGATTGTGATGGACTTTAATATGCCAAATGTAGATTGGGGCATTCTCACTGCAGCTACATCAAGAGGCAGGGCCATCACTGACTCCAAACAAGGGGCATTTCTCAGACAACTGGTTTTGGAACCCACTAGAGATGATGTAGTGCTAGATATGGTACTTACAAATGGAAACAGCATTGTTGACTTCACAGTGGGTAGCCCACTGGGTACAAGTGATCACCATTCTGTGTGGTTTGGCATACTGATAGGACAGGATAAAAACACATTAAGACAATGGTCCTGGACTTCCGGAAGGCAGATTTTAAAGAAATGGGAAACTGCCTTAGAGAATGCCTCACAGGGGAAAGCAGAGGGTGAGAGAGGACTCAGAGTAAAATTAAGGCAGGTATAGCCCAGGCAATGGCATGCTGTTTGAAGGAAATGAGCAAGGGAAAGAGGAAGAAGAAACCATTATGGTTTACCAAGGAGGTGGCAAAGGCATTGAAGCAGAAGAAAACAGCATTTAGAAAGTACAAGGAGACCTAGAAGGATGAAGACAGGGAGATATATCTGGCAAAACAAAAACAAACAGGAAGGAGGGTGAGGACAGCTAAAGCACTAGCAGAGCAGATATTACCTAAGGAGGTCAAAAAAGGGACAAGACCTTCTTCAGGTATGTTGGGGAAAAGAGGAAGACAAGGGGAAGGGCATTGAGAATTATGAGGGTGGGGGGACTGCACAGAGGAAGATCAAGTGGAAATACAAAACAATCACTTCTACTTGGTCTTCATGGTAGATAGTAGGGGGGGATGGACCAGCATGCTGCAGTAAGCATGGTGGGGGGGGGGAGTGGACACAAGTCCATTCTCAGTGGAGAGGGTTTAGAAGGGATTGGAAGCCTTAAAGGAGAATAAGGCAACAGGGCCAGATGGGATTAATTCAAAGGTCCTAAAAGAACTGAGCACAGTGCTGGCCACCCCTCTAACAGCACATTTTAGCACATCAGTTGGGGGGGGTGGAGTTTCTGGAAGGGACTGAATGCCTTAAAGGAGAATAAGGCAATGGAGCCAGATGGGATTCATCTAAAGGTCCTAAAAGAACTGAGCAAGGTGCTGTCCACCCCTCTGATGGCACATTTAGCACCTCAGTTGAGGGGGGGGGAGTTTCAGAGGACTGGCAGAGTGCCCATGTGCTCCCTCTGCACAAAAACTGCAGCAGGAAGGATGCTAATGGTTCCAACATACTGACACAACATGGAACACAGTGACAGCACAACACCGCCAACTGGTGTTGTGCTGTCGCTGGAATAAATTGTGTTTTCTGCTGGGGGCTTTGCCCCCCCACACACACCCCATGCAGTGGGCTCTGCCCTCTGCACACTTTGGACTTAAAATAACTAACTCCAAGTCAGAGATGGTTCGGGGAGGGGGAGAACACCCTGGAGGCAGCAGTGTCAGGAACCCAGCGGACCATCACAGCCAACTGTTGGAAATGTCGCTGTGATGGTCTTCACTGTATTACCATCACTGTTGCTATGTGATACTGATGCTAACAATTACAGGCCAGTTAGTCTCACATTAGTGGTAGGGAAGTTAATGGAGACACTACTGAAGGAGAGGCTCATGGAGCACCTGAAGGTAAAAGAGCTGCAGGACCACTGGCAGCATGGTTTCACAGGGGGAAAGTCATGCCAAACTAATCTAATGGATTTCTTTGACTTGGTTACCAGGGAGGTAGATCAGGGGAGAGCAATGGACGTGGCCTATCTGGACTTCAGTAAGGCTTTTGACACTGTGCCGCACAAGAGGTTAGTTAAGAAACTAAGCAGCCTAGAGGGCGGGAGAAAGTGAAAAGCTGGTTATCAAACTGATTAAGAGATAAGAGGCAAAGGGTAGTGGTAAACAGTAGCCACTCAGATGATAGGAGAGTGGCTGCTGGGGTGCTACAGGGTTCGGTACTGGGACTGGTCCTCTTCAATGTCTTCATAAATGACATTGTGGAGGAGCTTGAAGGTAAGGTGTGTCTCTTTGTGGATGATACAAAAATCTGCAACAGGGTTAACACTCAAGAAGGTATGGAGAAAATGCAAAGGGATCTGAGAAAACTAGAGGAATAGTTTAGGGGGTGGCAGCTGAGTTTCAATGCCAAAAAGTGCAAAGTTATGCACTTAGGGCTGTGGACCCTAGGGGCTGTGTACAAGATGGGGGGCAGTGGAGCTTACAGTCACCAAGCAAGAAAAAGACCTAGTTGTCAACATATCTGATGACCTCAGGTTGGATAGGCAGTGTGACAAAGCAGTGGGAAAGGCTAGCAGGATACTGGGGTGCACTAGGAGAGGGATTTAAGAAGGTGGTGGTGCTGCTATTGTGTTGCTCAGTGGTGAGGCTCCACCTGGAGTAGTATGTCCAGTTCTGGAGGTCGCATCTCTGCAAGGACATTGAAAGGGTGAAGGAGGTACAGAGAAACATAGAATGTGATGGCAGATAAGAAATGCCTGGCCCACCTAGTCTGCCCATTTCTGTACATACTGTACCTCAACTACAGATCCTAATTAATCTGCAGCATACCTTCACTTTCCTACCACTAAGGTTGCCTTCTGTCTATCCCATGCATTCTTGAATTCACCTATTGTTTTTGCCACTATGACCTCCACAGGGAGGAGGTTCCATGCATCCAGCACCCTTTCTGTGAAAAAGTACTACCCCTGAGTCTTCCCCCCCCAGCCTCATATTGTGACTTCTTGTTCTTGCACATCTCTTTTTTTTGAAAGATGATGCCCTCCTGTACCTTGTTTATCCCCTTGAAGTACTTGAATGTCTCTATCATAGCCCCCCCGAGTTCCTCCAGGGTATACATATTGGGGTCTTTCAGTCTTTCCTCATATGGTTTATGGTGCATTCCCTTCACCATTTTCATTGCCCTTCTCTGGACTGCCTCCATTAGGTCTATGTCCTTCCGGAGATGTGGCCTCCAGAACTGAACACAGTATTCCAGATGTGGCCTCACCAGTTGTCTGTACAGTGGCATCACAGCCTCTTGTTTTCTACTGGTGATGCCTCTCCTTGAGCACCCTAGCATCTCTACGACCCTCCCCAATGCCTCCTCTCACTGCTTGACTACTTTTAGGTTGTCCATTATGATAACCCCAAGGTCCCTTTCCAGTTTTGTTGCCATTGGTATCTGGCCCCCCCAATTGCATATTCCTCTCCAGGATTCCTGTGTCCCAAGTGCATGACTGCACTTCTTTGTATTGAATTTAAGCTGCCACACTCTTGACCACTCCTCCAACTTGCCTAGGTCTCTTCTCATTCTTTCCACCCCGTCTGGAGTGTCTACTCGATTGCAGATCTTGGTGTTATCTGCAAAGAGGCTTCCCTTCCCACCCCTCCACAGTGTTGCTAATGAAGACATTAAAGAGGACATGCCCTAGCACAGAGCCTTGTGGCACCCCGCTGGTCACCCCCCTCTCCCAGTAGTGAACTCCATTAACTACCACCTTCTGTGTCCTGTTTCTCAGCCAATGTCTAACCCAATTTACCACATTTTGACCCACTCCCAGATTGCCCAACTTGTTTACTAACCTACTGCATGGAATGGTGTAAAATGCCCTGCTCAAATCTAGGTAGGCCATGTCTACTGCCCCTCCCTCATCACCCACCCTGGTTACCCAGTCAAAGAGATCTATCAGATTTGTTTGACAAGATCTACCTGCTGTGAATCCATGTTGCCTTTCAGGTCTTGTGCCCTGCTGGCCTCAAGATATGCCACAGTCCTTTCCTTAAGCATGAATTCCATTATTTTCCCCACCACTGCAGTCAAACTGACTGGCCTGTAATTCCCAGTTTCCACCTTGCTCCCACTCTTGTGTAGTGGTACCACATTAGCTGTCCTCTAGTCCTTTGGTACCATTTCTTCCTCCAGCGATCTGTTGAATAGGGCTATCACTGTCAGTGGTGCCCCAGTACCTCTCTGAGCTCTTTCAGTATTCTGGGATGCATTCCCATCCAGCCCCATTGACTTGCCTACCTTTAGTTTTGAGAGTTCCTTTAGGACTTTCTTCTCTGTAAATGGACTGGTGTCCTCCTCTCATACATGTGTGTTTCTATCCCTTATTTGTGGCCTCTCCCCTTTCCCTTCTTTTCTAAATACTGAGCAGAAGTATTTGTTTAGAGTTTCTGCTTTTTCTAGGTTCCCCCTCTGCACCCCCCCCCCCAATTATGCCTCACAGTCCCTCCCTTGGTCCTTTTCCTTTTCCTAATATACCTGAAGGTTTTGTCTCCTTCTTTTACTGATTGTGCTATTCTTTCTTCAGCTTGTGCCTTTGCACTCCTGACTGCTTTCCCTACCTCATTCTGTTTTGCCTGATACAGTTCCCTGTCTCCCTCCTCCTGCATTTCTTTGTACTTTCTGTAAGCCTGTTTTTTCCCCTTAACTTTTCCTGCCACTTCTTTTGAAAACCATTGTGTTTTTTTTTCTTTCTTTTTGCTTTGTTTGCTAGCTTTACACAGAGGCTTGTTGCCTTTGTTATGGCTCCTTTTTTTTCAAGGAAACCACAGAAAGGTCAGTGTGGCCCTCAACACCTGAAAAATAAATCAAAGGTCTGGGAGGGATCTAGCTCCAATTAGCCTCTTGTAACTTCTATCTACAGAATTGGAATTTCTGTGTGGCATCTGCAGTCTGCAACAAAGCAGGAAGCAGACGCCACACACAAATCCTTTTGGGGAAATACATTCAAGAGGCATGGTGCCTTAAATTAGCAATACCCTGAACAGAGTAAACAAAAAACAGAACACCAGGAGTACGCCTTAAAGTGATGAAAATTTGATTTTGTGCTGTTAAAAAAACCAAAAGATAAAAACAAATGAAAACAGAGTTCTTAACCTTGATAATGGAGTATGTGTTTCACTGATCAACAGATATAAAATCCTGATGAAGCAGTAAGAATAACTATGGAATGTTGATGGAATTACTTGATGACTCAATTGAAAACAATTTAATTTTAATTTCTAGCCCTGTGAGTGGGTCTGTTTATCCAATCCTTTAAGTTTTTCCCACTGTTTCTCTACCCCCCTCTTCCTTTGCCAGGATTTTCTTGAGGTGTCCCCCCCATTTTTGCAAAGTCGTCTCTCTTGAAATCTATGACCTTTACTTTTGTGTGGCTTAACTCTACTACTGTCTTCACCTTAAACCATACTGTATGGTGATTGCTGGACCCTAGATGGCTGCCCACTGATAGGTCTGTTATTCTGTCACCATTTGTGAGAACCAGGTCTAAAATTGCTTCCTCCAGGGTGGGCTGCACAACTAGCTTTTTGAGGCATGCCCCCTGCAGGGCATCCAGGATGCCTCTGCTCCTGGCAGTGGCTGTAGCATAGGTGTTACAGTTAACATCTGGCATGTTTAGGTCCCCCACAAACAACACCTCCCTTTTTTCTGCCATTTTGTGGATGGTTTCCACTAATACCCTGTCTATTTCTTCCCCCTGCACTGGAGGTCTGTAGACAACTCCAGTGCGGATGGTGGTGCCATTTCCTGTCTTTAACGTGACCCCTAGTGCCTCCTCCCCTTCCTGTCTTCCCTTTAACTCTGTTGCTTTGATCCCCTCCCTTAAGTAGATAGCCACCCTTCCCCCCTTTTTGCTTCCTTGTCTCTTCTGAAGATTGTGTACCCTTGTATGGTAACATCCCATTCATGGTTACTCATGTACCATGTTTCAGTGATTGCATCAATGTCCAGGTCCTCCTCCACCATCAAGGCTGCTAGGTCTAGGATCTTCTTTCCCAGGCTACAGGCATTTATACACATGGTTTCCATGTTTTGATGCCTTCACCCATACCAACTCCCTCCTTGTCTCTATGTCTTCCCTGACTTTTTTATTTATTTTAGTTTTTGTTGACCGGGAAAGGAGGACTAGACAATTCCGCCAATTTTCAGCCTCATCCCGGGGAAGGGGATACAGATGGATGCCAACTGACACTGAACCAGATTAAGCCGTTAGTGGTATTTTTAGTGAATGGGGGAAATTTAGCTAGGACACTGGGGAACTTCTTCTACTCTTTTTGAGAAGTGCCATGGGATCTTTAACATCCACCTGAACTACCACCAGAACAGGCAGGTGGGACTTTGTTTTAGCATCTCATCTGAAAGATGGCACCTCAGGAGTGCAGCACCCCCTCATGCTGCACTACAGTGTTAGTATGGAGATAGAACACACAGCCTCCTGATCTTCCAGCCTCAGAGGTGAGTGTATAACCTGCTGAGCAACTGACACTGTCATGTAATGGCAGACATGCCCCACTTGCAGTTTCTTTTATTGATTCCTCTGTCCTAGTATCCTTTCATTTGTCTACCTTAACCTGTGGTGGGGCCATTGGTTTTTCTCTACTTATTTCCACCACCCCTCTTGGCTAGTTTAAATGCTTGCCAATGAAACATTTAAACCTCTTACTGAGGATCCTGATCCCCCCCCATGGATGCAGGCCATCCCCGCTGTACAAGCCCGCATCTCTCCAGGTGGTCCCCCAGTCCCCAATGAAGCCAAATCCCTCAGCTCAGCACTAGTTTTTCAGCCATTTGTTGAATTCCTAGGTGCAGAGCACCCTGGCCTCACCTATGACGTAGACTTGTAACACTTCTGAGAAAGTTATCATGCATGCCACCTGTCTAAGACCCCCTCCCCAACTCTGTGAACTCCCTCTGCACTGACCTCACTTTGTCCCCAGCCAGGTCATTAGTCCCCAGGTGCACAATGACATCTAGCTCACCCTCCCATTTTACTGTCCCAGAAATCCTTTGGATTCACTTCCCATCCCTCCAAGCCATGGTGCCGGGTAGGCACCTGACCTCCTGGTTTCTGGCTCCCAGGACTACCCTCCCTAATAATAGTCCCCCACTAGAAGTTGCTTCCTTCTCCTCAGGGGTCCTGTGCCATCCCCCCTGGGGTCTCCACTGTGGAGGATCCCCCGCATCCACCTTGTCCATTCTGTGGGTGTCTCCTCGAGACAGTTCTGCCCTGCCAGAATCTCGTAGGAGTTGTGAAGTGGAGCCTCAGGTTGGATACATCTCTGCCCCACCTTCCTCACCCTGTCTGAGTCCACCACCCTTGTCCAACTTCCCCTCTTTACTGGCATCCTCTGAGGCAGCAGGTGTGGACTCAGTGGTCCCTGGGTGTGGGTGGAGGCCTCCCAAACCCTAGCTAACTCGGCCAGGAGACAAGCAACCTCCTCTCTTAATGCAGAGAGGTGCCTGCAGATGGGGCAGCACAGCAACCTCTAGAACTTCTCCCTGAAGACTGACGCCCCACAGCCACTGCATTGCACCATTCCCATCATGTCTGTTCTTGACCTACCTCTTTATAGGCTTCAGTTATGAAAAGTTTATCTTCTTATTTATTTTTTTTAATTAATGTGTGATTACCTTATGCTAAGATTGTTGGCTGCAGTAGTCATTTCCTGTTTGTGTTTTGTGTGCTTGTCCCCTACTATATACTCCCTCCCATTGGTTCTTTAGCGATTCAGACTCTATGCCTGCCTCCTGGTTCTAAGCAGGAAGCACTATTTACTTGTTGCCTGTAAAAGTCAGATGAGCCCAGGGTGGGTGGAAATGGGGGTGGGTGGACGGAATTTACATCGAGTTAGCCCAGAAACAATCAGTCACACCAACCGAGGAGTTATTGTCAGTTTAAAACAAATTAGTAGTCCCCTACAGCTGAAACCTTACTGACAATAAATGGTGCTATCAGAAGAGGGCAACCAAAATGTTGAAGGGGTTGGACAAGAAGCCAAACAAGGAAAGACTGCAAAAACTCAGTATGTACTACCTGGAAGAGAGGAGAGTGAGAGGGGACATGACTAGAGATATTGAAAATCTTTTTTCACCCACATTTTGCCATTTCACAGGTGACATTTTGCCCATGGAATTTCACATTTCGCAACCGCAAAATATTTGGCAAAATGCACAAATATTGCAAAATATTTCACGTAACAAAATTTCCTAATTTTGCACATCTCTATACATGACTGAAACCTACAAGTGCCGCACAGGAGTGAACAAGGTGCAAATGAAGGATCTATTTCAGAGAAAGTAAGGTATTAGATGAATAGGACATGCAATGAAGCTAAGAGGGGGACTGTTTGAGGCATGCAGAAATACTTCTTCATGGAAAGGGTGGTGGATGACTGGAACAGCCTGCCAGAGGAGGTAGAGGGGGCAAAGACTGTAGGGAGCTTCAAGCATGTAGGTGATAGACACAGGTGTATATTAGGTATAGGAACAGGGAGAGGGAGTGCCACCTATGATCAGCTAGGGTCAGTGCTGATGGAATAGGCAGGGACAAGGGGCAGCCTGGATGGGCCTAAAGGTCCTTTTCTGTCAACAGAATATGTTTCTATATTATTTTCCCTACTCCCATATCCTTAAAATTCCCTTCCTTCTGCTCCCTATTGTTTTTTGTGTTTTCCTTATTCTTTTACCAACATCACCTGTTTAGCCTCGGTGGGAGGCCTAAAGGCCCCCTCCTCCCAGAGACCTTGGGTACATTGACCCATTTTGCGCCCCTCCAGTTTAAATTTAGGCTCCTGTCCATAGACTTCCCAATCTTATCCTTGAGCACCCTGGAACCCCCTTCACTAAGATTCAAGTTTTGCCATTCCAGGTCCCCTCCCAGGTCTCTTTGCATCTAAAACCTTCCCCCCTGCACCATTCCCTTAGCCAGCTATTGAAGTCTTCAATTCTCCTCTTACTGGTTGTGCTGCCTGTCATTACTGGTAGTACTTCTGAGAAGGCTACTGATCTAGCTACTCCCCTGGAACTTTGCCCCACAGCTCTAAACCTCTCCTGTACTGCCTTCACCTCATTTCCTGCTAGGTCATTCATACCTAGGTGTATTATCATATGACATTCCCCCATCCCCTGCATAAGTTGACCTATCACTGGGCACACTTGCTCTACCATCATTCCTTGCATACATACCACCTTTCTGCTTGTGTGTCTCTCCCTTCCCTTCCCTTCTCAGTGCACTCCCTTCACAACTGAGTCCCTAGAATTATGACTTCTCCACCTCCATCCCATTCCCCATCCCTTCCCACACTACCTGACTCTTGAGTTTCCCCCTTCCTAGCCGCTCCCCCTACATCTCCCTGACCTTTCCTCCTGACCTCTCCTTCCTACCTGCATGTTCTCCCCTACTTGTCACAGCTGCTCCACTTGCCATCCCACCCTTAGCTATACTTTAACCTCTTGTACTCCCTTACCCACCTCTTTCCTTCCCTCCATATACCCCTTCTAATTCCACCTCCTCTGCCACTTCCCCACCACCCTTCTGCCCTTCTAACATCCCTCATTCTTCCTCCCTGAGTTGATACCCCTTGCTACCTTAATTCCCTCATACCCTTCCCTAATTAGTGGGAGCAATGTATTCTACACTGGTATCCTAGTAGGTGCTCCCACTTCTGCCATCTCCATTCTAGCTCCCCCACTTCTGTCCCCCAATCTCCACCCCCCCACTCTGAGGTAAAGTGACCCAAGGTATCTGGGACCACCTCACCTCTGTCATAAGCCCATTCCTGTAGGGCCAGAATTCCCTGTAGTAAATCCCCTTGTGATCAGGGTCAGGGATACTCTTCTTCCTCTGTCTGTTTTAGTATGCTTGCTGTCTCACAACTGAACATATGCCAGAGGATCCTGAGGCACCCTCTCTCCTTGCGAGAGGGTGCAAATACAATCTCAAGTCTGTGTTCCTGGGAGAGAACCCTCTCGGTCACTGCACAATGAACCAGAAAGCCACAGGCATGTATAGGCCTTTGGTGGGGGGACTCTATACACCCTATTATGTATCTTCCCCAGAAAATGTAGAGACCAGTTAAAACCCTCACAGACTCCTTCTTGAGACCTTTTGTATTCCCCCCCTCCTTTCAATCAAAGAGTCCCTTTTGGTACTTTAATTTGGTAGTGGTAGTGTTTGGCCCTTAAAGCAGTCACATGGGCTTAGAATAGTTTGTAGTATAGTCTAAATAACCCTTCCCAAGCAACACACACAAAAGACACTGGCAGAATTATCTTAAAATAAGCCAAAGGCTTTACTAATTAATTAATAAATGCAGTAAATAACTTAAAGACAGATCATTTTAGATATTGGCCCAGATATTCAGACTGCGCTGGACAATGGCGCAAGCCTGGGAGCAGCAAAACAGGGCTGCACCAGGTCATGGACCAGGTGATATTCAACAGTGCTGCACCATGGCCCAGCACCACTGAATATGCCACGGAGGGCACACACACTGCACATGGCACAGTGGCACTGCGCCAGCACAAGACAAAGTAATGGAGCAGGGGGATGCGTCACTGCAAGTGCAGTTGCACTAGGTGCATCACCCCTGATATTCAGCCTGGGGCATTCAAATGAGGCCATTATGCATGCAAGGCACAAATGGGGCAATTCGGATGTCATTATGGCCCCATCTGCATGCGATGCGCTGATCCCTGGCTAGTTGCGCCTGGTGCCCTGCCAAGCTGCAGCCATCAAGGATCAACACCCTGTTGTGCTAATGTGGCCCCCCCACTCCTGTACACCCAATCGCAGGCTGCTGTGACAAAAGTGAAGTCCCTGGTGGTCTAGCAGTAACCCCCCTTTCATCCAATCACGGGCTGAAGTAATAAAAAAGATATCCCTGGTGGTCTAGCGGAAACCCCCCTCGCCTGATCGCGGGCTGCTGTGGAAAGAAAGAGTTAATAAAAAATATGAATGTTATTTATAAAGTGCCTTTCAATATATCAAGGCGCTGAACATTTTAAAACCCTAATTTCAAATACAAATCTACAATACATATAAAAAATTATACCTTAATAACATCAGATATTAAAATCAAATAATCAGTTATAATAAAAATACATGCACAATAAAATTAACTTAATTATCCAGGAAGGCCATTTGCCATAAGTACGTTTTCAGGTCCTTCTTAAATACCTCCATGGAGGTGCACTCCCGTAACCGGCATGGTAGAGAATTCCAGAGGGTGGGTGCAGCATGAGAAAATGCTCTGCTGCCTGAAGATTTTAAACTCACTCTTGGAATCTCTAACAATCCCTCATTGGCCGAGCAGAGCGATCGGCCAGGGCAATAAGGCACCAGAAGTTCTTTCAGATAGGTTGGACCTTGATTGCAAAGGGCTTTAAAAGTCAATAAAATGACTTTAAAGGTGATCCACCACCGTATAGGGAGCCAGTGCAGTTCGCGCAGCACTAGGGTAATATGACAGGACCTAATTGTCCCAGTCAAAACCTGGGCTGCAGCATTCTGCCCCAGCTGTAGGTGATGGATTTCAACCCCAGAAAGCCCAAAGTAGAGGGTGTTGCAGTAGTCCAAGCACGAGGACACAAAGGCGTGGACCAACGTTGGCAGAGTCAGATGGAATAAGGTGCCTAACCCTGGCAATGTTCCTAAGATGGTAAAAGGAAGTCCTGACAATGGCTGACACTTGAGATTGTAGGGTCAGCCTGTTGTTTAGGACAAACCCCAAGGCTACGCACTTATTCAGAGGTCAGAAGTGACACGCTGCCAAGAAAAATTCCAAAGGCGTGCCATCATGCGACCTCTCTATCTGACCAGCCAGGTCCACAACCAAAATCTCTGTCTTCTCTGAATTCAACTTTAACCAACTAGAATCCCTCCAACCTTGGATTTCATCCAGACAGTTGTTAAACACCGTAAGTGCTCCATCCTGGTCGGGTGCGAAAGACAGGTATAGCTGGGTATCATCTGCATAGCAGTGAAACCTCAGCCCATACCGTCTTATAATGTCTCTGAGGGGCAGCATATACACTGCAAATAACATGAGTGACAGTACGGAACCCTAAGGCACTCCACACAACAAAGAGGTTGGGCTAGAGGAAAAAATCCCCAACATGACTCTTTGTGATCTCCCAGTGTGGAATGAGGTGAACCATTGTAAAACAGTTCCCGACATTCCACAAATTTGCCTCAGGCGTGCTACCAACACCATGTGATGCACAGTGTCAAAAGCTGATGAGAGATCAAGGAGAACCAGAATGGAACATCTCTTCTGATCCCTCACCCTCAGAAGATCATTAAGCACCCGAACCAGCGCAGTCTCGGTGCTGTCTTTTACGGAAACCAGATTGAAAGGATTCATAGATATTATGGATGGTTAAATGGTCTTCCAATTGGGCTGCCACTACCTTCTCAATAACCTTCCCAATAAAGGGAAGATTAGAGATAGGTCTGTAGTTTGAGAAACAGTCTGGGTCCAAGGTAGCTTTCTTCAAGAGAGGTGTCACCACCGCCTCTTTCAGGGAGTTAGGAAACTCACCTGACTCCAAGAAGCACCAGACTATTTGCACCGGGACTGGACCGATGATATCAGAACAACCCAAAATTAGGGAAGTCGGTCCAGGGTCCAAACTACAGCTTGTGGGACGCACACTATGGATGATCCTCATAATATCCATGAACTCAGGTCGACAAAAGAAATTCCAAGAGAATTGAGGCACTGTGAACTCACACTGTTCTACAACATCACCCTTAGAGGTTGCCGGACACAAGTCTGCCCTGATGTCGGCCACTTTAGTTGCAAAGTAACAAGCAAGCTCCTCACACTCTAATTGCGAAAAGGCTTTTCGAACTTGCAGACAAGCTGGGTTGCACAGTCTGTCTACAGTTTGAAACAGCTGAGCCGGTCAATTCTGAGCAACTGCAATCTCCCTGGACATGAATTCTGCCTTTTTATGGGTGATTGCAGATTGATAGATAGAATAATGTTCCATCAATCTAAGGCAGTCAGCTTCAAGGGCGAACTTGCGCCAACAACGCTCTAACCTTCGCCCCTGTCTCCACATCTCCCTCAGTGTCCCATCAAACCAAGGGGACCTGGGGTGAAGGTATAAGGGGTGCTCATGAACAGGAGCAATAAGATCCAGGGCAGCTGTAATGGCCTCATTACAGGCCAACACCAGTGTCTCTGGATTACTGCTCACCAACACGGGGGATGATAGGTCAAGGACAGCCGCTAGGCCTTGTGAAGTAATATTCCGTAATGGGCGGTACCTGACCATCTCCACAGGGGAAGGCCTTATAAGGGGATTGCAAAAATTGAACCTCACGGTGTAGTGGTCAGACCAGGTGACTGGTTCCACCCCCATGTCGGATGCATCAATCCCTAGAAGGAAGACTAAGTCCAGAGAGTGTCCAGATTTATGCGTAGCAGTGAAAACTACCTGTGTAAGTCCCAAAGAGGACATTAATTGGAGGAAGTGATTACCAAATTGTGAGAGTTCATCGTCGACCCAGGCGTTGAAGTCACCCAGAACCATCAATCTGGGCGACTCAAACAACATGTCAACGGGGAAGTCTGCTACTTCCTGTAAGAAGTGTTTCCCATCTCTGGGTGGACGGTAGATGAGAACGATTCGAACACCTACACCTGCTACAACTGTGCACTCGAAGGACTCAGCCTCACCTACTACTACATTCATGAGGCCCAATTCAGTCTTGAAACAGACTGCAACCCCCCCCTTGCAGTCCAGTCTTGGGCGGTGTATCACTGAGTACCCAGCAGGAGTCATGGCCTCCACTATGGGGCCTGATTTTTCATCCAGCCAGGTCTCGTTGATGCAAGCCGGGTTAGCCGAGCCAGCAAGATTGGCAATAATGGCGGTCTTATTCCTGACGGACCTGGCATTGCATAACACGCCCAAGTTGGACAAACCTCAGAGGTTGTCAGGCCTATCTGCCTACTAAAATCAGTAGTGCCCTTGGGTATTGGCACCAGACATGGTAAAGCCCGGTCTGGATTCCATTTCCCCCCAGGGTGCCTTCTGGACTTAATAACCCGATGGCCCCGCTTGTTCATCCTCTCCTGTTCACATACCCCTGCCCTCTTCACTCTCCTACGAATAATCCCTAATGCTCTACAGCACTGGTAGGTGTCAAATTGTAGGGGAGGAGTATAAAGAGAGGCTGGAGGGCGCGAAGAGAGAAGGATGAATAGCACACCACCGTGGAGACTAAAGGCCAGCACATGTCACTACGTAAACAAAACAATAAACACCAAACACAAAATAATCAATCTTAACAATATAAAATTAATCAAATAATCCCTAAACGTATCCAACATAAATAAACAAAATCAAATAAACAAAAAAAAAACAACCTCACAGGAAAATTTGAATCTGGACTGGACTGAAGACCCACAAATAAAATAAAATAAAATAGAATAAAATAAATAAAACAAAAACAAAATAAAATATAAACTTTAAACAAACAAATAAATAACAAGTCTCCTCCCCCCACAGTCCTCTCACCACCGGGAAAGAGGGTAAAACGGCACTCACTGACAAACCATTATGACAAAAACACCATAAAAATATGCATTTTTTCAGTCAACAAAAAATAATTATGAACTCCCTCCAGTCCTCTCACAACTGGGGAGAAAGATAATATTAGTCTTTCTCACTGCCAGAAGAAGTCATGAGCTGTAAAATAAAACAAAACAAATATAAATAAATAAAAACAAACAAACAAAGTGTATGGACGCAGGGTCCTCTCACCACCCGATTGCTCAAATGACAAAAAAGTTTTAATCCAAGGAAAGGAGTCAGCAGTCTCTCAGTACAAGCCCAAAATTCAATGAAAGTTCAACGAATCCAGATCCAGGAAAAAGTCATAAAACCAGATTAATCCAAAGAGGAAAGAACAATCCAGGAAATAAGTCCACAAAAATGCTTTACTTGAAGAGTCTCAGCCACACTTAGACCCCTTTACGCCCTGCTAGGTACGCTCCCAGGGAAATTATGCAACCCATACCAAAGGACCATAGGAAAGGCCACTATTGCAGCCATTTCCATGGGTCCAAGGAAGCATAGTACCCCAGCCAGCTCCCCGGCTGGAAAAATACTCCAAACCTCCTGTGGGGCAGCAGATCCCAAAAAGAACACCTGCTGGAGTGGCCAAGTGACAAAGATTTGAGCTTAATCAAGGGCTCTCCGCCAAACTCGATCATCCCACCACCCAAGATTTTAAGCGTGGTCAGATAACACGCAGCAGTCTCCGATGATAAAGCCCAAATCGAGAATTCTCCGTTCTCTGTTCTTCTTGCTAGCATTCACCACATCCAGGACTCCATCAAGCACTCCTCAGGGACTATCCAAATACTCTTCGACAGTGCCTTGTCCTTCATACACCCGTAAGGCACTTTCAATGGAGGGAGCAACAGCACAACAAGCACAACATCCCCGTGCACTTCCAGATTCCCTCAGGTCCAGACAATGCCGATATCAGCGATAGGCGGGAGGCGGAACAAACAAGGTCTGTGGGGGAGGAAAAAAGGAAAAAGCCCAACCGGCCTCTCTCCCCAAATCCAAAAAATGAACCACATTCAACTCCAAACCACCGCCAAATGGCAAGACTCGAAACCGAGAACCAGAGCAAAACTATAAACAAAAAAGGACACGAAATAACTAAATAACTAAAAATACATAAAAACTAAAAACTCCTAAAAAGAGCAGCAGCATGCCAGCCTAGCAGTCAGAGGTCCCCGCCACCCAGCACCCCCTGTCTGCGGCGGGCAGCACCTACGCATGACAGTGTACAGTATGATCTGTATGCCTATTGGTCCATGCGGACCAATGGGCGCAGACTCATATACCTGTATAACGAGCATGTGAATGAATGCATCCATTCACATATAGGGCCTGTGTAGTAGAGTATGGTCTGCGCCCATTGATCCATGCAGTGGACCAATAGGTATACAGATCGTACTTATGTTGTCATTCAGCGGGCGGCTGGGTGGCATGCGGGTGGGATGCTTCCACCTGCTGATGCGGGGAGTGCTGGGTGGCGGGGACCTCTGTGGGTGGGTGGGAGGGGGTACCACTGGACCACCAGGTAACTCTTCCTTTCCACAGCAGTCCACGATTGGGTGAAGGGCGTTGCCGCTGGACCATGAGGGATATCTCCATTATTACTACAGCCCGTGATCGGGCGAAGGGAGGGTTACCGCGAGACCACCAGAGATATCTCTTCTAGTACAACAGCCCTCAATCGGATGAAGGGGGTACCGCTAGCCCACCAGGGATATCTTTTCCTACAACAACCCACGATTGGGTGAATGGGGTGGGTGGGGGTCCATTGGACCACCAGGGGGGGTCTGTGTGCCTGGCAATGGTGTTCTGGGTGAGCCGGTGGCCACCCAAGGCTGGCGGCTGCTGTGTTGTGCCGTGCAATTCAGCAGCCAGCCTGTGGGTGGCCGGGACTTGCTCCAGCTTTTCTAAGGCTCAATTTTGAGCCCCTCTGTGTGGCGCAGTGCAGGGTTGAGCCGGCATTTGCACCGCACAACCCGGGCTGAATATCGGGATGTGCCGCATATGCATGGGCACGCCCCCTGAATCTGCACTGCTTAGGATTACATTGCACCCTGGCACATTGTAACTTGCGCTGTGCCTTGTAGCTATTTGAATATCCTGCCGGGGCGCAATGCAGGGTTGCACCAGCACAACTGAGTTGTGCCAGGTGCAACCCCTTTGAATATCCGGGCCATTGGATACATGATATGGAAAGAAAATGGAACTATACAATAATACCTAAACTGTGAAATCCTGGTTTTAAAGTTCTACCTCAAGTCATTGGTTGCTGAATTTAAAGTGCAAAAAGTCTTTAAAAAGCTAGTTGAAAATCTTGGCTTTTGTGGTCCAGGAGAAGTTCTTGAAAAGAAAATATCTCTGCTCTTTCTCAGCAGGACAGGATCCCAAGGGCAATGTTCTTTTGCCAAAGTCAAAGGATAAAATGGCAAAAAGGCAGCAGACCAAAGCAGAAGGGCAGAAAACTTTGATACAGTCTTTGCACCTTTGTTTTATGGGCTTCTCAAAGGGCAGGTCCAGTGAATATTGACTTGCCCTGCAATTGGCTAGCATTCCATCTCCATGGCTATGCAACCAATCAGCTTTTAGTATTTTATTACAAACAACACATTTTCATCTCTGAATATGATAGAAAAAGGGCTCAAAGGTCAACTAGTCTAAATCAGAATTTTAGAAGACCATCCAGCCCCCCTCCCTTTGAAATGGCTGTAATTAAGCTACACTCCGTACAGACATTTACCTAAAATGCTAGTCCATTTAGCAGTAACTAGATTACCTCAGGGTAGGTCTTTTCAGGATGAAAGGGACCCAGATTAAATGGCACCACCAGTGGTTGTGACACAAGTTCAGACACAAATGTATGTCTGGCCTTCCAGCCCTGCTTAATTAGCCCTTTTAAAATAATAATAATAATAATAGTAGTAGTAGTAGTAGTAGTAGTAGTAGTAGTAGTAGTAATGATAATAAAACTTTATTTTTATGGCACCTTTCATAAAACCAAGGCACCTTACAGAATAAAACAGATTGAACATTTAAAATCTTATATTAAAACAAATAACACAGGTAAACAAATACAATAAATACAGTCAGACTCCAAATGCTTGGGTCCACAGATATATTTTCAGGGCCTCTTTGAATCCCTCCACGGTTGCACACTCCCATAACTTATGGGGTAAAGAATTCCAGAGGGTAGGAGCCACATACATAAATGTACAGTCCCCAGAAGAGTTCAAAGACACCCTTGGGATATCTAGCAACCCCTCGCCAGCTGAGCGGAGCAATCGCCCAGGGCAGTAAGGAACCAGGAGCTCTTTCTGGTAGTCCTGACCAAGTCCATGTAGGGCTTTAAAAGTCAGAAGACTGACTTTAAAGGTGATCCACCACTGTACTGGCAGCCAGTGCAGTCTGCGCAGCACTGGTGAAATATGGCTGGACCGAGAGGTACCAATGAGAAACCGGGCCACGCTTTTGTTTCCTTTTAAATGGTTTAATCAAATTCTCAGTCCCTGTGTAAGCAGCTAACAGTTTTTCTACCTAGTAACAAGGAATTGCATCATTCTAGGGCCAATGTACTTTGTACCCATGGTCCCTTGCAACTTGACCTGGCTTTTCATGGGTTTCCCTGGAGTATTATATACACACTATAAAATTATATGAAATATGACCAAAACAATATGGTATGGCTCTATCACGCAACACTCCTCCCTCCTTAACAGAACTTGGGGGGAACACGCCCCTTTTTTAGTAAGAGTTTCCACCAGTTCTGTCCTTTACTCCAGTTGGTGGGATAGGCCATCTGCATTGGCATTAGCAAACCCTAACCTGTGTTTAATATTCATGTCAGTCTTGTAGTGTAATGCTCCATCTAAGGAGCCTCCCATTCATCTTTCCCATTTGGTTTAGCCACACCAGAGGACTGTGGTCTGTCTGTACCTCAAAGGGCCTCTCATAGCGGTAGGGATCTAGCTTCTTAAGCAACCACGCCAGGCAAGGCATTCTTTTTTCACAGTGGAGTATGTCTTCTTCCAGGGAAGTAGCTTCCTACTTAGGTAAACAACAGGGTGATCCTTCCCCTGTTGGGATGTCTGGCTGAGGATGGCAACAATCCCCACATCTGAGGCATCTGTCTGTACCACAAATGATTTAGTGTAGTCTTGGCTGGCCAGCACAAGAGCACTGCACAGCATGGCTTTTAGCTGGGTGAAGGCACTGTTGAATGCTGGATCCCATTTTACTTTCTTGGGTTGCTTTTTCTGTAACAAGTTAGACAGGGGAGCTGCCAGGGTGCTGTAATTTGGTACACATTTTTTGTAATATCCTGCAGTCCTCAGGAAGCTCCTGACCTGCTTCTGGGTCTCCGGTGTGGGCCATGCCTCAATGGTCTTTATGTTGGCTTGATGTGGATGTAGTTGTCACCTCTCCACTACATGTCCCAGATACGATACCTCAACCATGGCCACCTGGCACTTTTCTGCCTTTACAGTGCATCCAGCCTCCTGTATCCTGCCCAACGCTTCCTTCAGATGGGACAGGTGTTCCTTCCAGCTGGTACTGAAGATGGTAACACCATCCAGATAAGCCACTGCATACTCTTCAGTACTCTGTAACACCTGGTTGACCAACCCTTGGAATGTGGCAGGGGCGTTCTTCATTCCAAAAGGTATTACCTAGAATTCAAATAATCCAATTGGAGTGATGAAGGCTGACCATTCCCTAGCTCTGGCATTTAACCCTACCTGCCAGTACTCTTTTGTTAAGTCAGCTGTGTTAAGGTATGTCGCCCCTCCCAACTTGTCAAGTAGCTTGTCCGTCTGTGGCATTGGGTGGGTGTCAGACTTTGTGACTGCATTGAGTCCATGATAGTCTACACAGAAGTGAGTAGACCTATCCAGCTTGAGGACTAGGACTAGGGACAGGGGCCCAGGGACTGTGGGTTTTCTGGATTACCCCAAAAGCCAGAATTTCCTCCACCTCTCTCCTAATGTCCTTTAGGATGGCCTCAGACACCCAGTAGACTGTCCGTCATATGGGCACTTGCATTCCCATGTCTGCATCATGGGTTACTAAGGGGTTCATCCATACTTGGCCGTAAATAAAGGGGCAAAGTCCTCTAAAACAACCCTCAATTCCTGGATGTGTTCCAGGGTCAAATGGGGCAACAGCTTGATTGTCTCCACATAGGACTCCTGCTTGCTTTCCTCTAGCAAATCCAGGAGGGGGTCGTCTTCATCCATCCCCTCCCCAGGATTACAAACTGCAAACACCATGTCAGCCCGATTTACATATGGCTTCATCATATTGACATGATACATTCTTTTTTTTTTTTTACATTAATTATACTTTGAGTTTCTTTATCTATTATACAGGCATCATAAAAACAACCAAGTCAAGCAGTCCTGTATATGTATATATAAAACACAATTACTAGAAACTTGGATATACAGCAAATATCAGACATATCTATGGATCAATGCCTGCATCCCCCCTTCCTCCCAACCCCCATCTTCCCTAACCCTCACCCCTACCAGCCCTCCTTTCCCCCCATCCCCCCCTGCCACAATGATAATTCCATGTATCATTTCTGGGTGAGTTCTCCGGTATACCTTATATAGAGGGAAAGGGTAAGTTAAAGTTGTAAAGGGACAATTATCCTGGGAGACATGATACAGTCTATGGATATGTCTCCTGTCAGGCAGTTCCACAATATAGTTCATGTCCTTTACCTGTCAGACTACCTTGTATGGTCCCGCTCACTCGGCCTCCAGCTTGTCCTTCTGGACTGGAATTAGGACCATTAATTCCTGACCTGCACTGTACAAGCGAGCTCTGACTCTGTGATTGTACCAGAAGTTTTGCTTCTGTTAGGCAACTGAAAGATTGTTTTGCGCTACCCCCCATGAGCTCCTTCAGCTTCTTTCTGAATTTAAGGACATACTCCACTACAGGAGTTCCCTGGGTGGTGTGCTTGCCTTCCTAATCTTTCCAGATCAAGTCTAGGGGCCCACATGTCCTATGTCTATATAAGAGTTTGAAGGAGGAAAACCCTGTTGACTCTTGGGGCACCTTCCTGTATGCGAACAACAGGTGGAAAAGGTATTTCTCCCAGTTTCTCCCATACTGTTCAGCAAGTTTTTAGGGTACAATTAAATCTTTCCATGAGCCCATTGGCTTGTGGATGATAAGGTGTCATGCGTCTCTGCACCACTCCACAAACACTTCAACAGGTCCAACATACAGTTACTCCCTTGATCAGAGATAACCTCCTGTGGAAATCTGACATAGGAGAAAATCCCTAGCAAGGTATCTGCCACTTTGTCTGCCTTAATTGAGGAGAGGACAACTGCCTCTGAGTATCGGGTGGCATAATTGACCACTGTCAGGATATAAGCTTTTCTGGAGGAGCTTGTGATATTCAAGGGTCCCACAATATCCATTCCTACCCTCTGGAATGGCTCCTTCACAATCGGTAAGGGAATTATGTCAGCTTTGGTTTTACTACCTGCCTTCCCTATTTGTTGGCACTGGTGACAAGACCTGCAATATTCCTTCAGCTGCTGGGTAAAGTTGGACCAATAGAAATTCTGGGCCAATCGCTGCATGGTGCAAGAGATGCCCAGATGTCTGGACATGGGGATATCATGAGTGACCTTGAGCAACCATTCACAATACCCCAGGGGAAATGACAAGCTGCTTGCCCATCACCCCTTCCTCTGTTCTCATGTCCTATGTATACAACAGTCCATTGTCCCAAAATACCCTATGTCTCATGTCACCTCCCTGTGTCCCATCAGATTCTACACAAGCCCTCAGTCTTTCCAAACTAGAGCCAGTCCTCTGAGTGATGGCAAAATCTTCACATTTTCTCAAAGCATGGAACATGTCTCCCTCAGCTCCTGAACTGGGGTCCATAGCTCTAGCATCAGGACATTCAGAGTCACTACCATCCCTAACCTTCTAGCCATTTGTTACCCCTCCCTCCTCAGAGTAAACTTCTGTAGCTGTCTGGGGAAGCCCTACCTCCCTTTCACTATTCTTCATGTCAGGAGACACAGACTGGGGAACCAGTCTCCTATTTCTTTTCCACTGGGGCTTCAGTGGGGTTTAGGGAATTACAAGTGACCTTTGCCATCTGACTGCAGGTAACTGCACACACCACCTCCTGCTGTAGATTATTCCCTATAATCACATCTAGGGTGAGGTTGTCTGCCATTGCCACTTTTTGCACCATCTCTCCTGCCTCACCCCAATCCAGGAGAACACTAGCTAGTGGCAGAATTTTCTCCTCCCCAGTGAATCCTTCACAGTTACAAACTGATTCGGTATAAGTTGGTCAGGCTCAACCAAATCCCCATTTACCAGGGTAAGCGATGCCCCATGTCCCTTAACACATGCACCTGCACCCCATTTATAGTAACTGAGTGTATGTGCTCCCTCATTCACAGGCATACTCTCAGGGATACACAGTGCATCTGCCTCTTTTCAAGGGACACTTTGCCCACTATGTATCTTTTCAGGACACTGTCTAGCGAGATGCTGTGGCTGCTTACAAAACCTACATTCATAATTTCTTTTATCCAAGAAATCCCTTGTTGGTAACTTGGGGATTCCCCCTTTCTGCAGAGGCAGTGAGGGTTTTAACTGCTGTGAAGGCACACTTTTCCCTTTTTGCCCTGCAGCACCTGCTCCCCCACTCCCTTTCAGATCAGGCCTGCTCCTGGCATAGTGATCTGAGAGCTCAGCAGCTTGCTGTGCTGTTTTTGGAACCCAGTCCTCTAGCCAGGTTTTCAGCTCTGCTGGGCAAGACCAAAAGTTTCAGTTTATTTTTCATACTGGAAAGGCATGTAAGCAAAACTTACCTGTTTTCACAAGAGTCCAGTTAATGACAGACAGGTAACTGTTGCAGAGTAAACAAGCAAGTATAATTACATCAGAATAAGGATTACATGCAGAGAAGTGCTTTCTTAGAGTGACTAAAACAATAATAACAGTCATAGGGTGAGGGGATAAAAGCAAGCAGAACTTAACATCAAAAAGAACTGCTCCAATAACAACCTCCTCAATTTTCCCCACATGATTTGCTTCCAGCCCTTCCCACCAATGTTTCAAAAACTGATGTTGCTTTGTTGCAAGTTCCTCAAAGCTCATGTTGGGTTTTTCAGAGTTTATGGAATTTAACCCTGTAGACCTCAGGAGTTAGTTCATACTTTTTAAGTAAAGCAGCTTTATGTTTCTCATAGTCTTGGCTGTCATCATTGTCCCTTTGGCCTAGCACCTCATGCCCTTTTCCAGTAAGCAGCAGGGAGAGCTGAAAGCTCCAGGCCTCCCTGGGTATCTTTGTCTGGATACAGACCTTTCCAAATGAATTCAAAAATGCATTCATATCCTCACCCTCTTAAAATTCAGCTATTAATTTGGAATTTATTTTATACCCCAGCCCTGGAGTTTCAGGTTCACCCCATCACTTACCTGCCCTGGCACTGGCTGTCGATGCTTCAGCCTCTTCGGTTCGAATTCTCTATGGCACTGCTTTTCCTGCATTGCCATTTCAAATTTTCTTTGCTCGAATTCCCTCTGCTGCTGGGCTTCGAACTTTCTCTGCTCAAATTCCCTCTGTTGCTGCTTTTCTGCTGTCTCCAGTCTCCTCAACTCCAGCTGCAGCCTGCTCCCTTCTAGCTCCAGCTCTGTGGTGACCTTCCCCTGGTGCTGTGGCTCTGTGTTTCCTCTGGTCTCACTGTCCCTTTCCCTGGAACTAGACACTGCGATGTCCCTTGGCACCCCATGCCCAAGGTCTGGTCTTTTCCAGTCACTGGCCATGACTCAAGGTTCTGGGCAACTGCTTGCTAATCAGGTGCCTCAAGAGCCTCCATGAGGTTTTTTGCTTCACCTCTCATACTGGACCCTTCTCTCCTGACATAGCTGCTTCAGTTCTTCTACACTGTAGTTGCTGTACTTGGAAGTCATGTTTCTTCCCTATACTACCACTACTCTGCCTTTACTTGCAGCAAAAAAAAAAAAAAAAAAACTGGGTAGGGAACTATATCTTGTAACCAATTTTCCCTTTACCAAATGTTTGCCCTCTTTGTGTCTGGTTGTTCAAACTGTTTACCAATTGCACCGCTGCTCACCAGCTCTGACACAAGCCCACTCCTGGGGGGCCAGAATTCCCTGGGCTACAGTGAATTCCATTTGTGGTCATGGTCAGGGATATCCCTCCTTTGTCTGTTTAGAATGCTGGTTGTCTCACAACTGAACATATGCCAGAGGATCCCAAGGCACCATCTTTCCATGCAAGGGGGTGCAAATACAGTCTCGAGTCTATATTCCTAGGAGAGAACCCTCTCGGCCATTGCACAATGAACCAGAAAGCCACAGGCATGCATAAGCCTTCGGGAGGGTGCCCTACACACCCTATCATGTGTCTTTCCCAGAAAATGGAGAGACCAGTTCAAACCCCCACAGACTTCTTCTTGATACCTTTCACATTTCATCCCCTCCTTCTGTCCACAGAGTCCCTTGTGGTACTTTACTTTGGTAGTATTTCTCCCTTAAAGCAGTCTCACAGGCTTTGTATAGTTTGAACAACCCTTCCCAAGCAACACACAAAAGACACGGGCAGAATCAGCTTAACCCTTGCTGTGCTGCGGACTGATATATCATTCCAAAACTCATATACGTTCTAATTCTGTTGGCAGCCTAAGGGTTAAAATAAGCCAAAGGTTTTACCAATTAATAAACCCAGTAAATAACTTAAAGACAGATAATTTTAGATATTGGATACAGGATTTAGAAAAGAAAACAAGAAATATACAATAAAACCTTAACTGAAATTCTGGTTTTAAAATTATACCGCAAGTCGCTGGTTACTGAATTTGAAGTGCAAAAAGTCTTTAAAAAGGTTGTTGAAAATCTTGGCTCTTGTGGTCCAGGAGAAGTTCTTGAAAAGAAAATGTCTCTGCTCTTTCTCAGCAGGATAGGGTCCCAAGCGCAATGTTCTTTCACCACAGACAAAGGGTAAAACGGCAAAAAGACAGCAGACAGAAGCCGAAGGGCAGAAGGCTTGATACAGTCTTTGCATCCTTGTTTTATGGGCTTCTCGAAGGCAGGTCCAGTGAATATTCACTTGTCCTGCAATTGGCTAGCATTCCATCTCCATGGCTATGCAGCTAATCAACTTTTAGTATTTTATTACAAACAACAAATGTTCATCTCTGAATATGAGAGAAAAAGGTCTCAGAGGTCAGCTAGCCTAAACCAGAATTTTAGAAGACCTTCCAGCTCCCCCTTGAAATGACTGTAATTAAGCTACACTCAGTACAGTCATGTACTTAAAATGCCAGTCTATTTAGGTGCAACTAGATTACCTCAGGGTAGGCCTCTTCAGGACAAAGGGGACCCAGATGAAATGGCACCACCAGTGGTTGTGGGCTATTCAGACACAAATGTGTGCCTGGCCTTCCAGCCCTGCTTAATTAGCCCCTTTTGTTTCCTTTTAAATGGTTTAATCAAACTCTCAGTCCCTGGCTAAGCAGCTAAATGTTTCTCTGCTCAGTAACAAGGAATCACATCATTCTGTGGCCCATGTGTTTTGTACCCATGATCCCTTGCAACTTGACCTGGCTTTTGATGGTCTTCCCTGGTGTATTATATACATAACATGATATGATATGAAATATGACCAAAACAATAAGGTATGGCTCTATCATGCCACAGCCTCTACCATCCCATTCTTGCCTGCCTCTCTTGCATGTTCTGTAGCCCAGCACCTCTCTGATATCTGGCCTTTCATACACTCCCTCCTCTCACTAGTGTTTCCAACTCCCACTTAAGTTATCGTACTTCCTCCAACATGTAACTCAACCTCTTACACACTGAGCAACCCCATCTCCCACAATGTACCCAGAAATACCACAGCCCCACATCCCCTACAGCTCACCACCCTGTCCCTACCCACCTGTTATTTTATTGCAGCACTGAAAAACCTTATAAGTCAAAGAGGGAAGAGGATTTCAGTGCTATCTTGTTAAGAGGGGAGAATTATTGGATTTTCTTCATGTTAACAACTACTGTAGATGCCAGATATAATCTTTAACTTTGCGATAACCCAATTTTTATGTCCTCCCTCCCATACCCTCATCTGTTTTGATCTTTATTTTTTTATTTATACTTTATTCAATTTTGAAACAACAATACATCAAAAACAATTCCATAAAGATACCCTCTAGATCACCTAGCCAGAGTGGCAACACTCCATGGAAGTACAGACTAGCAGTACCATTACATCATATATCACTACATTGATACAGACTCTATTATAGTAGGAACCACCCTAAACAACCCATTAAAGCCCCATTTGAACAGGAATATTAACAACTATAAACTATCAACTACTTCAACAATGTAGTAATTATAATGTGATGTAAGTTAAACCAGGTGTCTGTCGTAAAAAAACTGAAGAACAGATTATGACCAAGGTTGTGTTTATTCCAGGCCTGACTATTCAGGACCCCAGTCTGATACCCTGGCATCCCGACCACTGAAACATAAAAGTAATTGACTCTATCCTGTTATCTCTCCATATGGGGCTCAGCTACTGCCTGAAAGTGAGAGTGCCCTAAAAAAACCAAAGACTAATCAGTCCTGGCCTCTAGGGTCTTCCCAGGCAAATAACGAAGGAACTGCATTATAAAAACATGAATGAGAGCTTGGGCAGGATGGGATGGGGTGGGGGTGAACAAAGGGTAGAGTGAAGGTCTCCCCCCCAACTGGCCTAATTAGATCAGGGGGAGAGTCCCCCTTCCAATCCCCCATAACAATACATCCCTAGCCTGGAACGGTGTGAGGAGCCTACCATGTTCTTTCGACGGGAATAGGTATATTCATAGACTTCAGAAAGTCTGCCATCCATATTCATACAAATATTTCCAACTTCTTAATAGCCAAAAATGACATGCGTTCAAAACCTGCCACCCTAAGCATACTGTCTGACCACTCACTCAATGAAGGCACCTCAACTGACTGCCAATGGTACAACAAAACCCTTTTAGCTTCTGTGATGGCCGTCATAAATCAAGCCTTCTGGTTACTAGAACACCCTCGAAGCTTCAGAGCGTTCCCTAAGATCCATAACAAGGGATCTGTTTCCAGTCTACAACTGAGAATACCCTCTAATTGTCTGTGCATCTGTTGCCACCAGACCCTTAACTTTGAACACCCCCACAAATTGTGGAGTAGTGAACCTTAATCAGCCTCACATCATCAGCACCTTGAATGCTGCATCAAGTTCATCTTATGCAAAGATGCCGGGGTACGATACCATAATACAATGGTCTTGAGCTGAATCAACCTACTTGTTATATCTTTGTTAATACCAGAGCTGTTAGCCCAGATGGTGACCCATTCAGGTCCTCCCAAGGAGCAGCCCAACATTCGTTCCCACCTCTGTTCCAAATTCAGGAGCCCTAGCTTCACTCAAAAACCTATAAATAGATCCTAGCTTAGAAGGCCACTGGCCTACGCAATTCTGGGGTTAAGTGGAAAAAACCCTGTCCCAAAGTTCTTTTTGCTGTAGTTGAGCTGTCCCCCCCACCAAGATGGAGCAAAGCATATGTCGTATCTGCAAAAACTTCCAATGGTCAGATGTAGGAAGAGAATATTGACCCTGAAGCTCTCCAAAGGGTTTGAGACAGCCTTGCGAATGCCTGAACAAATCACCCACTCTTCTTATACCACCATTACACCAACTAGGCCAGAAAAAAAAGACCCTTCTAATGTTAATCTGGGATGATGCCATAAAGGTCATAATCAGAGAGGCACCCCCCCCCCCAATCCGACCCCAAATGCTGCTTAGCCAGCTTCCAAACATATAAAGCATAATCTTGCATGGGGGAGAAAACTGGGAGAGGGCACCCTCAGCCATAGAACTCACTCTGGAGGTCCCATTCTATCCCATTCTCTCTCCAAGTCCAACCAATGAGCAGAGGATGCCCACTGCTACAAATGGAGACTTCCATATCTGCCACAACCCTGCCCCCATGTTATACCCCTATCACCAAGGGGAAGCAAACCCACCATTCTTATATGGGGCCATCATGCGTGACATAGAGTTTCCTGGCTTAGACTCTTCCCAATAAACCAAGGAAATAACCGCATTAAAATGCCACCAAGAATTCGGGACTCTCAGGGGGACATACCGTATCACATATAATATCTTGGGCAAGAACAGCATTCTAATCACCAGTACCTTGCCCCACAAAGGTAACTTAAGGTATCTCCACCTGACAATGTCCTCTCTCAATTTGACCAAAATTGGATGAAAGTTCAGAGACACCTATTCCGCTATCCGGGGAGAAATCCTAATCCCAAGATATTTAATTGGGCCCTGAGACCACTGCACCCCAGGTAATACCGGCAAACTGGCTGCCCCTATGGCACCCTGAGGGACAAACTCCATCTTAGTCCTATTATTATATAACCCAGAGAGGGATGCAGAAGATTCCAATAGCTGCATCAAGTTGGGCAAGGAAGTCTCCACATTTCTTAAGGTAAGAAGAACATTGTCCATGAACAGCATCACATTATAGTCCTGCAAACCCACCCTAATGCCTTTAATTCCAGAGGATTCTCTGATTATTTTCTTTTTTTTGTGCCAGAGGTTCAAAGTCCAACAGAAAAAGAGCTGGGGATAAGGGGCAGCCTTGGCCTAGCTGAAAATAAGGGAAAAGCCTACCACTGGTTAAAACAGAGGTGCTTGGAGTTGAGTAAATGATCTTGATCCACCGAATAAATGGAGGGCCAAAGCTGAATGAATCCAACATAGACAATAAATAAGGCCACTCAACAGAATCAAAAACCTTCTGTGTCTAGAACTATCATCGAAGAAGTTCCTGACATGGTCTCCGAGACACAGAGAAGGTCCACCAGACACCAGATATGATCTGCCCTGTCCCCCCGACAAAACCAGCTTGGTCTGGTTGGATCAATGCAGGTAAAACTGCAAACACTTGCTTAGCTAAAATATTTGCCAGCAGCTTATAAAGTAAATTCCACAGGATACCAGCCAGTAATTTGTGCAACTGTTAGGATCCTTTTCCTTTTGAGGTAAACCGAAATTATAGCGTCATTCATAGAGGGGGGAAGAGAACCCTGATGCCACGCAGACTATGTTACCCAGATAAACAAGGGACAGACTAAATCTCCCACTAGCTGATAAAATTTAACAGGAAAACCATCAGGACTTGGGCTTTTCCCTCCTTGCAGCTGATGCAAAGCCTTTTGAAACTCTTCCTCGGAAATGGGTGTATCAGCACCTCCCACTGAACTGATGTTAACCTAGGGAGAGAAAATGATTGTAAGAAAGAATGGATATCAGACTTATCCCCTTCAGGCCCCCTCCTAGTGGAATATAAATGGCCATAAAAGTAAAAAAAAAGCCTCATTAATATCCTTGGGGTCTAATTTCACATGCCCGTCATTTTCAATCGCTGGGATAACTCGAGAAACTTCCATTTTCTTTAATGTAAAAGCTAACATCTGCCCAACCTTTTCCCCTCCCTTGCAATAGGAATGCTTCATCCTGTATAAAGCAAACTCAGCCTGCTGAGTGTTCATCAAATTCAGCTGAAATTTTAATTGTCTCATACGATGCAATAGCTCAGAGTACTTTAATGCTGCCTTTCTATGAACAGACGAACATAAAAAATTGCCAGCAGAAACAGGCCTCATGGTCTATCGAGTGTGCTCGAGTGTGTAACTAGCCTCTCATCACGCAGCTTCCCCTCCTGCATTCCTTCCCAGTATCCCTTTCCCTTCCCCTTACCCTGTCCTAACCCCTCTTGAAACTGCCCACCATGTTACAGGACACTATCTCGTCTGATAAGGTGTTCTATTTGTCCACCACTCTTTCCCTGAAAAAATGTCTCCTTATCTTCCTCTTGAATCTTCCCCCCTACTCTCTCATTCCATGCCCTCTCCTGTCCCTCCCCCTTCTCATCTGAAAACTCCCTTCTGTGTTGGTTTTGTTTATCCCCTTCAGATACATAACGGTCTCGATCCTATCCCCCCTAGCCCGCCTCTCCTCCAGTGAATACATATTCAGCTCTCCCAGCCTGTCCTCATAGGCCTTGCTCTCCAATCCCTGTATCATATTTGTGGCTCTTCATTGCACCCACTCCAACAATCTGATGTCCTTCTTCAGGAATGGGTGCCAGTACTGCATGCAGTACTCCAGGTGGGGCCTGATCAATGACCTATACAGAGGCAGGATAACCTTCCTCCTTCTGGAGGAGATCCCTTTTGCAATGCACCCCAGCATTTTGTTGGCTTTTGCTGCCACCTTCCTGCACTGAGCAGAGTTGTTCATGCTCCCCGTAATGATCACTCCTAGGTCCTTCTCCTCTGTGGAGCTCCCCAGCTGTACCCTACTCAAGTGATAATCCCTCCCCTGGTTCCTGGCTCTGAAATGCATAACCTTGCACTTCTTGGCATTGAATCCCAACTGCCATGTTTCTGCCACCCATGCAGCTTAGTTAGGTCCTCCTGTAACCCCGTCCACCCCTCCGCATCATCAACCATAGCTCCCATCTTGGTATCATCTGTGAACAGACTGATCTTGCTCCGGATCTTGTGTGAGATATCTGCAAAAAAAAAAATCCCAAACAGCACTAGTTCCAGTACTGATCCCTGTGGTACCCCACTCGTCACCATCACCACTCTCGGTTACAAGAGGTTCCTCCACCACCCTTTGCTGCTTTCCTCTTAGCCAGTTTATGATCCATTTCACCATTTTTGGTCCCACTCCCACATATTCCAGTCCCCCCCAAACTCCCGGTTGGCACTGAATCAAAGGCCTTGCTGAAGTCCAAATGCAGGACATCCACTGCATGGCTCTTGTCCCATTCCCTCATTACCCTGCTGCAGTACTCTACAAGGTTTGTCTGGCAGGATCTGCCTCTTATAAACTTATGCTGTTGACCATCCTGGAGACCATTTTCCTCTAAGAAGCTCACTAGCCTCTCTTTTAGTATGGGCTCCTTGAGCTTTCCCACGATCGATGTGAGGCTCACTGGCCTATAGTTTGCTGGTTCATCCTTTGGGTCACTTTTGTGGATGGGCGCCACATGGGCCATTCTCCAGTCCTGTGGTACACATCCCATGTCCAGGGAGATATTGAACAGGTTGGCCAGTGGCCCCACCAGGACCTCTGCCAATTCCCTTAGTATCCTATTGTGAATACCATCAGGCCCACCATTAATGCCCTCAACCATCTAGTGTCCTGCTCTCTGTAATCCCTACATCTGTCATCGCCTCCCCACCCACCCACCCTCACTTGGGGTATCCCCCTTCTCTTGCATGAATACACAGTGGAAGTGTTCATTCAGTGCCTCTGCCTGCTCTGCCCCTTTCACACCCACTCCTGTTCTTCTTAATGCTCACCAGCTGATCCTTGCTCTTTCTTCTCTCTCTGATGTAGCTGAATAAGTCTTTTCTCCACTTTTGATTCACTGCACCAGTGTCAGCTCCCTGGATGCCTTGGATGCCCTGACCAGTCTGGTAACCTCCTTGGACTTCTCCATGTATGTATCCTTGTCTTCACCCCTTCCCGATTTCCTGTACTTTCAAAATGCTGCCCTTTTGGCCCTCACCCCTTCCTTAACCTCTTGTCAGCCAACTGGGTTTCTTTGCCCTTCCCTTCTTGCTTTCCTTCCTAGTGCAAGACTCCATTGCCTCCACCGGTCTTCCTTTATGATGTCCCATTTCTGGTTTGCATCCATGTGTGGTTGTATTCCTGCCAGGTGCATGCCCAGAATTTCCCCCATCTTCTTAAAGTCAGCCCCTAAACTCAATCACCCTTGTACCGTTCCTCCTGTTTCCCTTCCCATGTTGAGCATGAACCACACTGAGTAGTGGTCACTTCCAGCCAGTGGTTCCTCCACTTACAGATTCCTTACAGCTTTCCTGTTATCCAGTACAAGGTCCAGAGTCCTTTATAACCAAGCTGGCCCCTGGACCAGCTGTGTCAGAAAGCTGTCTTGAAATGCTTCTAGCAGGACCCACTCCCTTGCACTTGTGGTGGATGGGGTGCCCCCACTCCACTCCCTGTAGGTTGAAGACCCCCACCACCACTGTGCTCCCCTTTCTGCAGGCCCTCCTAATTTGTTCAGCTAATTCCCTGTCCAGGTCAAGCCCCTGAACCGGTGGCCTGTACACCACCCCCATTCTCAGTGTCCTATTCTTTGTATCTTGGAACTGCATCCATAGTGCTTCTGTTGTCCCCTCCTCCCCTTCCTCCCTTTCACACTTTATCTCCTCCCATACATAGATCGCCACTCCCACCCATTCCCCTTAGCCCTATTCTTTCTGAATAACCTGAACTCCAGGATCATCATATGCCAGTCCTGGTACTGAGTGGCCCATGTTTCTGTGATGGCCACATGTCCACCACCTCCACCGCCAAGAGAGTCAGTAACTCTGCTATTCTATTCCTTAGGCTTCTTGCATTCAGTGAGACCACCCTCCAGCCTGTCTTCTCCCCTTCCTTACCCCTATTCTTCCCTCCTTTATCCCTCCCTGTGCCGCTTCCCCACTGCCTTTACACATAACTGGGGGGGTGAGTTCACTAGGCTCCCCTTTCTGGACCCTTTTCCTATCAGCGTCCCCTTGCCACCCCCCTCCTAGTGTAAATCCACCTTTGTTGATATATACTCCTCTATTCCCCATTTTAGTACTCCCTTCCCCTTCCTGCTCAAACATAACCTGTCCCCTGTGTATAGGTCACTATTGCCCCAGGTCCTGCCCCAGTCTGACACTAATCCGTACTCCCTGGTATGGCACCAATCCCTCAGCCACTCATTGAACTCTTCTATCCTTTTTTTTCCTCATTGTACTCACACATGGTACCGGGAGTACCTCAGAGAATGCTACCAACCCCCCCACATCCTCACACTGCCTACCCAACTCCTCAAACCTCCCCATTACTGCATCTACTATCTCACCCACCAGGTCATTTGTACCCATGTGCATCACTATGTGAGGTTTCTCTCTCCCCCTCCATGTGCACTTGAGAAGTGCCTGCCCCGCTCTGCCCGCGGTCAGCCCCTAAATAGCCTTGACCCAGATGTGACTGTGCCTTTCTCCCCTTCTGCCCCATCTGAGCCCTTTCAGTATAGAATCCCCCAGCACAAGTACCCCTCATCTTATTGTCCTGTAACCCCCTCCTCCTGTTTTCACTGTCCACATTTCCAGAGTCCACACTGCCCTGCTCCTTATTACCTTTGTCCACACAATTTGTGACTCCTACATCTTGCCCTCCCATTTCCGCTTCTCCCTCTGCCACTACTCTGCTCTTCCCCTTCCTCCTTCTTCCTTTTGCAGTCTGAATCCTGGGCCTTCATACCCTTCTCCTCCCCCCTTCCTCCATGATCTTTGACAACTTCACTACCACCTCCGATGCCAACACTGAAAACCTATTTCTTGCTACCGCCTCAGTGGTGCCCATCTCCTCCTGCCCCTGCCCTGAGCCTTCCCTCAACTTATTGCTCCCTGCTCTCCTCACTCCCACTGTCCCCCCACATTCTCATGGGATTTAGCCCTGCTGTTCTTCCTCCTCTGCTTCTCCCAGATACTCCTCTCCGGGGTCCCTCCTGCCTCTTCCCCCCTCCCTCACCCTCTCCAGCTACTTCTATAGTCCCTGTACCTCCTCTCCTAGTCTCCTCAGCCTGTAACAAATTGGATAACCTCCCAGTTTCCATAGTATATTCATCCAAACAGCTGCCCCACAACCATTGCACCCCACTATCTCCCCTGTGCCTGCCCCCTCACTCCCTGGTGTACCCCATTCCAACCACTATTCTGTTGTCTCCTACCACCCTTATTCGTGCCCCTCCCCCTCAGTGTGATCCACCCATAATGCCCCATTATCCTTCCCTCCATAATTCACACTTAAATTAAATGTAACTTCAATTCCTTATCACACAGTCTGTACAGTGATAGCTGGATATCATATGTAACCCTCCTAGCTTGCTTCTGAGTCCTTCTTTACCCCAATGTCCCTAGCTTGCTAGCTCAGTAACTCTAATTAACACATTTATATATGACCTTGTCAGTTTGAACTTTAGATTTTCAACTTTAAAATATGCAGTTACTTTTCCTTAACCCAAGCTTGTCAGTTTGACTTTCAGACTTGCAACTTTAAAACATTTAAACCCTAAAATCCAACTAGTAAAAGCTTGAGTGTCTGAACTTTTCACCACCTGACTATTAGCTTTAGGAGTTAGTTCGTATAGGCAGTTTGCAGCTCCCCAAGCTTCTCCCTCACAGCCTTCAAGCCCAACCCCCAGTGGCTTTCCAGTCCTCCTGAAAATCTGTTAGAGTTAAAGAAAGCTTTAAGCTGCTCCCAAACCAACAGCAAACTCATAAAAAATCAGTTACAGAGTTAAAAAAAGATTTAAGCTGATCCCAAACCCACCACAAAAACTCACAAAAAAATAAGTTACAGAGTTAAATAAAGATTTAACTAATCCCAAATCAACTGCAAGACTCACCCTCCTCCCTCTCTCCACAACAAGCAGAATAAGCAGACAAAATGGCTCTGTGAACATTTAAATAGAGATTCAAATTGAATTCCAAACAAACCTGTTGGCTGCTCTTTCTCTGGGCAAAGAATCCCTTTCCCCCAGCCAGCCAGCAACAGTCATTCTGAAAATCAGTTGCAGAGTTTAAAGAAAGCTTTAAGCTGCTCCCAAACCAACAGCAAACTCACAAAAAATCAGTTACATAGTTAAATAAAAATTTAAGCTAAAGCCAAACCCACTGCAAACTCACAAAAATTCAGTAACAGAGTTAAAGATTTAAGCTAATCCCAAATCAACAACAAAACTTACCCTCCTCACGCTCCCCACAAACTAGCATTTTAAGTTGTTCTTCCAGTTCCCTCATTCATGATAGATGAGTCTTCTTATGTGCAGAACAATATGCTATAAGCTGCCCACGGATAGAAGCTTTTAAACTCTCCCACATCCATTGCGGCTCCATGTCTTCTTTATAGTTTACCTGCAAAAACTCCTTCACCTCCCCTCGAAGCCATTCACAAAAGGAGTGATCTGATAGAAAACTGGTGTTGCATCTCCATCTAGACTTTGCCTCTCCTTCCTGAGCAATTAAGAAGATCCACGTCACCGGAGGATGATCTGAAATAAGAATAGATTCTATGGATAATTGAGTGGTGTAACTTACTATATCATTGAAACCTAGAATCAAGTCAGTGAGACTATAGGTTTGATGAACCATGGGAAGACAAATGTAGTCCCGCACGGAGGGGTTACAAAGTCACTATACGTCATAAAGGCCATGTTCCTTGCATAAGGCTTGTAGGGCCCTGGAGCCCAGGGATACAGATCTGTGTAATGATCCACAAATAGGATCTAACACTTGATTCATATACCCTGCCACTATAGTGGCTCCACTATCCTTATCCTGCAAAACTTGACAATGTCTGAAAAAGGGGGCTCCATCTTCATTCGGACCATACACCGAGGCTGTGTATGGATGTCCATCCAGGGTATCAGTGACTATCAGCCATCATCCCTGGGGATCTTTACTCACATGTGAGGTCACCCAACTAACCCCCTTAGCCATTAATACCAACATTCCCCTCTTTTTGGAGGAGCACAAGGCTGCATAAAACTGCCCCCCAACTCAGTTTAAGGTGCTCAACTTCCCTGGTGAGCAAATGGGTCTCTTAAACGAAAATAATCTGACCCTTCAGTTTCTTTATATGTGAAAATAAATCCGCCACCACTTGATTGGGCCATTGATTTTTCACACGTTCCAGGAACAACCTTGTAGCCTAACATACTGCAACATTCTTATCCCATGTGAACCCCCCTTAACCCCCGCAGCCGCTGCACTCCAAACCACACAACCCTGTTCAACAGACACCAATGAAAACTTTAAAACACAACAAATCTCCCCAGTCCCCCTATAACTATATACAATAAAAAGGATGGAAAGTACCTTCCGCAGATTAATAAGCATATTGGTACTCACTAGGACACATTCCCCACCTCCCCCCACTGTAAACTCCATGCACCCATAATAACATCCCACCTTCCTCAAATGTCTGCCTTCCAATGACCCCAACACTTCATCCCTCCCCCAGATAATAAGGACAGCAATTGGCGTATAGAGCCTACCCCCTGACTCCAAACCTACAATCATAAATCTCAAGTCATATATTAATAGTCACACCACTCTCTTTCTCCCCAAATACGAAGCCCTTGCAATTTTTACATGCGACTCACCCCCCCAATTCACAATACTACAGAGACTGAAAGGTCTAAGAGTCCCCACAATCATTACAAGAATGTATTCCCAAGGGTCTGTTTATCCCCTTTCTAACCACATCATGATCTTTCTTTTATCATGGTCCCAAAGTCCGAAGGGGTTCTGTATCCCCAGAAAATATACCTGTGGAGCAAATATGCTACCATGTACTGAATTTACCACACATCAGTTTCTCCCACTACATGAACCACACGTAAGAGTGTACCCAGCCCATCCATGCCCCTCCCGATAAATTTTACACCCACAAGGACCCATAAATAATTCACCTCCCCATAATCAGGATACTACTATGAGGGTGACTGTTCTAGAAAGTGTCTGCACCGATCACCTCTCTGTGCACATTTACCCTACATTCGCCCCCCCCATACCACGTCAATATATCGCATCATGTGTTAATTCACCTAAAAAGTCATAATCGGTCAGTAATTATAAAAATTTAACAGCTCGTGTATTATGTCTTTAAGTGCTAAACGCAGTTTGACTTTCCTAGAAGTGGACTGAGGAGCCATTGCACCAGAAAGCTCCAAGGAGTGTAAAAAAGTTCTCTGAAGTTCTAACATTAAGTTCGCTCTTCCCAATTGCCCATCCTCTCCCCACACTGATCTATTCCTCCAAGAGATCAGAATTGGAAGCGGCAACTCGGAACCCCAGGATTAAATTGCCCCAGTATTGCTAAGATCCTTCTGCCCCCCCAAAAAATGCCCGACAGTCATTCACTACCTCCCTACACCAAAGAAACATTCCAGTTTAGAAAACTGGCAGCCGCTTACCTTAAGGGGTCAAACTAGACCCCCAACGAACTATACCATAGGTCGAGAGAGAGAGAATTATTCATCTCCACTGTCTCCATTTCCAGTCATAGAATTTTCTTCCCCGATGGTCCCCAACAATGCTACAAGCTGAGTTAATTGTGATATCCATCTCATCCCTCCCCTGGCCCAAGCCTATGACCCCCCCAAGAAAAGATTGTTATTGTTGTTATTATTATTATTATTATTGTAAGAAACAACAACTACTCATCTTTCCAGGTCCATTGTAACACCGAGGGGTAGAAGATTCTAGAAGTAGTCTACAAACCCACTCCCCCATATTCTGCAACCCCAAGTGCCTCTTCTCTTTACCCCACAAGCAGTCTATTTTGTCCATGTACAGTATGCCTTAATTTGTTTGAAGAACCCTGGCCCTGAGAGTAAGCGATACTTATTTAGTGGCATCTGATTCCCAGTTATTACTCAGTCCAAATCAACTGAAGGTTGGTCCAGGGAGCTGATGTTCCTGAAAGTTCCAAAGTATGTCATGTAATTTGTTGGGGCTATAAAACAGAAAATGCATATCCACAACATTCTTAGCATCTCCATCTGTCATCCTTCTCATTGATCATAAAAAAAAAAGAAACAGAGCAGATCCAATAATATTACTCAGGTCCCCACAATAAACCTTGTCATGAATAGGCTTTCAGCTCTCATGTCCCCCCCCGCCCCCCACAAAAAATAAAATCAGAGCATGTTAAATATTCCAGCTATGAGGCTAACCCCTTACCTCCAGGGATTAGAGTAACTCTCCCAAAAAAGCTGTACCATCATTTCAGTGAAAGAAAATGCCCACCTCCACCATCTTCATGTCAGTCCATGGAGTCTTCCTCGCTGATCGCTCCAGATAGTACATCAGGTTGGCTGGCTTCTTTTTCAGCAGTTAGGCCACTTGCTATTCTGTCTTTTTCCCATTGTGATCAGGGAGTTTGGCGTTCCACTCCTGGGATCTTCCTTAGTTCCTCGCTGCCATTCCATTCAGTGATATATTGCAGAGCCTCCTGGGGTGAAGTGAAGTGTGTCACTTGGTTGTTTCTTATCAATTTCAAGGTGGCTGGTGGCAGCAGGTAGCATTTATACCCTAATTTTCTGGCCTGATCTCAGGTTTTGTCAAATGCTTTGCATTTCTCTATAGCTCTTTTTGGAAAATCCTGCTAGACTAACAATTTAGCCCCATTAAATCAGATCTCCTTGAGCGCTCTCTCACATCCTGCAAAATTCTCTCTCTCTGTTGGGATTGTGCAGAGGCTTAAAAATTACCAGTCTGGGGTGGGTGAAGTTATCTGAGGAGGGTGGGCCAATCAGCACCCGGTGGGCTCTTTCTATTTCTATCCCTATTTGCCAACCCAGATGGGAAGATGTTTTTGTAGAAATGCAGCCACTTTTTCTGAGTCCAAAAATCTGCATATTGTTTCTCCTGTGGAGGGATTTGAGATCATCTATCTTCTCTCAGACAGCGCAAGCCTCCTTCTCCACCAGCCCTAGCCTCCTTTTGGCCACTCTTGCCCAATTCTCCAGATAACTAATACAGCTCTCAGCATACCTCTCAAGTGTCCCGAATTTAGACCGCTTGTCCTGCAGTAACGAATTAATTGCTTCTCTCGAGGATTTTTTGAATGCCAGTGTGTTCTTTAACCCTTAAGCTTCCAACAGAATTAACAAGTCTAGGAATTCTGGACTGTGATATATTAGCCAGCAACACAGGTTAAACTAAGCAGATAAAAGCGGTCTGAAGGAGGCAGCCCTCCCCCTTCCCCTTCGACAGGCTTAGTTTCTGGAATGAAACTGAGAGAGACACACATGCACACACACACACACACACACACACACTCTGCATTCCAAATACAGTATATTTCTGATCAGGAGAACTGCACTAAGCCTGTAAGTCATTTTTCCCAATAGAAGCTGTTTTTTTAAGTACTAGTTACATTTCTGTTATTGTTCCATCTATAGTAATCCAATCTATAGTGGGGCCACTATTGGGTTGAACTCATGGCTGCTGTAACAGGCATGATGTGCTGGTTATGTATTTACAAGGACTTGTCACAAGAATACATCTTGTTTTGGATCCTTTGTCAGTGCTGGTTTCTTTGGATTACTATTACTGGAATTTATCTTGCATGTCAGAAAAGTATTGGAGCTGTTTTTAATTGATTTGACATTGTTCCATCTATACAGGCCTTTTAGGAACCTCTCTGGGTGTTTCTGCTTCACACTCTGGTGTTAAGTGTCTGTTTAGAACTGTATGATGTAGTTTATGTCCCTCTCAGCCACAGAGTTCTATAGTAGAACACAGATGCACTGTGCCAACAATAGAAGAGAAGAACAGGGACATAAACTACATCATACAATTCGAAAGTGGTTTTTACCAGCAGTATGTAAATCAGAAATACCCACTAGGCTAGCTGAAAAGCCTGGATAGCTAGAGCAATAACACAATTTGAAGCAGTATCTAAAAAACAGCTTCTACTGGGGAAAAATTACCTATACATTCAGTGTAGTTCTCCTTTAAGTCTGGAAAGTAGTAACAGTGGATCCTTAAAAAGGCTGGAAATTAACTTAACACCGGATCCTAAAAATATATTTCTTTAGAAGTGCCTGTGTTCCACTTTAGTTTCAAGTATGTAAATTAAGAGAAATTACAGCATAAACATGCAGAACATTTGCCTGTGTTTTATTATGCCATTTGATAGTATGCAACTGAATTAGATATTTAAAAAGCGTAAACAAAGGTACTTTACATATATACAGTACTACATCACGTGATGCATGTGTCATGCGATGGTGCTACGCCACTCTGAGTAAAATATGACGTCCCTGATTTTGGTCTTTTGTCCCTGATTTTTGGGGAGAGTGTCCCTGAATTTGGTCCTAGCAGGTTGAGAGGTATGGCTCTGAGCTTGTTCCATATGGTGACCAAGTGCTTCTACCAACACACAGACAGCTATTAACTGTACAGTAATATGATTTAAATCATTCTTGATCCCACTCATGTACATCTTAAGCTCCCCTGTCTCTCTCTCTGATCACCAAACTGAGATCAGATTCCTTCTGACCTGCGTATTGGAGTTCAGGCCCAGCAGTTCTTCAGGAGGAGGTGAGGCTAATAAATTATAATTCTTTTTAGCTAGCGCTACCGATTTTTCACCATCTATTTTAGAAGCCATAATGAACCAACTAGTGCTGCAATTCGGATGTTTATCCAAGGAGGTGGCAATAAAAAAATTCCAAAAATTGGTGAGACGAGATGGAGCTAAAGCACTGCTGCTGCTAGCTCAGGTGCATCACATGACCACTCCGATCTTTATCATTTGTAGGATATAGGTGTGGTCCAGTGGTTTAAGTGTATGAATTAAGAGACTTTCTTTCATCCTCTAATTAGATGATGAAATGGAGGCTCTTGCAACCCTTGAAGTGGATTCAGAAATATAGATGTCCGGCACATGTGTGAGTCTTGGACTGGAATGGCAGCTTGTGCACTCAGCTGTGTGCCACTAAGCCTTACTTTTGTTAGTAAGTCATTCAAACTTTCACTGATTTGGCTATGGGGGGTTCGTTTGTTAGTAAAATATCAGTACTTACAAAGTGCAGAGTAGCACCTCAAAATTCCTCTCCTGTGCTGAGAAAATAGCAGAAAACCAGCATAGCTTTGAGAGAAATCGGTGGAAATTGCTGAGGCAGCAGGGGCTTTGGTTTAAGTCTCCATTAGCAAAATATCTGAAAGCAAGGGACTGCTCCACCAAGTGCTGACAGAAATCACCAGTTTTAAAACCTCAGTGGCAACACTAGAAGAAAAAGTCCAAGGACACTGAAACTTACCTGTTGTACACTGATGATGAGGATACGTGCCACTAGTCTCGTATGCAGGAATTGGAGAGGATGGTCCGGCTGCTATGGGATTGGGCAGAGGACTCAGAAAATAGAAGCTGTTGTAATAACTGGAGATTCATCAGGTTTCCAGAGTGAGTGGAACAGAGGGATGTCTCTGCCCTTCTTCAGTGTGAGATCCTGCACCAACTGAAGCATACCTGGAAGCAGCCCTTTGATTGACAGGGCACACTGGACCCTCAGACCAATACCTAGGGTAGGAAATGGACCACAATCTATCATTGCCTGGCAGAGAGCTGATTCTCTCCCTGGCACAGGACAGGGGGCCTCTGCACTGGAAGGGACAGAGAATTAACATTTTTGCAGATTTGTCTATGGAACTTGCTCAGAGAAGGAAGGGCTATACATGGGTTAAAAATTTGTTTCAGGAACTCGGTATAACAAATAAACTTCAGTACCCTGCCAAACTGAGCAAAACTGGACTAGAGTTTCTCACTTGTTTTACACACCAGAAGAAGCCTGTTACTATATCTTTAAAAATTTGCCAGAGAAGTCCCAGATCATCTTATAGAGAGAAGGGAGCAGAGGGACCCAGCAGAATCTGACACAGCCTAGACAGGCCTGGCTCCTACATCACCCTTCCCCACAAGAGCAGACCCCTCAGCCCAACTGCATGGATAGGAAGACAACAAAGGGCAAAAGAAAAATCACAGAAGTGGGTAGAAGTAATGATCAGGCCACTCCAGACATGTGGGAGCTTCATGCAAAGGCAGCAGGGACTCAAAACATTCATCAGCAAGTTCAGACTCATTTGGGGAGCCAGCCACCAAATGGCCTGGCACAGAAAAGGCATTGCCACTCACAGCTCCTTTGCCCGACTCTTTAGTGAAGCAACTTGAGCACCCCCGGCATCAAGACAGGGACAGAGATGAGAGAACCTGGGCTGATCATGTTGCAGCTGGCACTGAATTAGATACAAGCAAGGGGGCTAGCAGTCAGGAACAGTCACAACAGCACCCACAGGAGCCAAAGACCTTAGAGCAATCAGTGTGTCATGATACTGGCACACTATGCATCCTTTGAATATGCACAGGCTCACCAGATTTACTGCTTTACTGACTTATCTGTGAATCTTTGCACCCTCTACTTCTTTTTTCTCCTACCGCCTCCCTTTCTCCCTCCATGAAGCTGGCCTTGACTTGTTGAACTCAAATTATTTATGAACTCTCTAGGTGCATGTGAACTTGCTTCTGTTTTCAACTTCTGTATGCACAAACAGAACTACTGTTGCCACTTCCTACCTTACCGTCTCCCATACTCTCCGTTTCCACTCTTCCTTCCCTCCCTCCCTCTCTAAACAGTTGCTGAAATTACTGTTTAGAAGGCTCCAGTACCTACTGTAAGTACACCATTTACTAATGGGCTCTTCATGGGGGATTCATGGGCTAGGGGCTGAGGCAGACAATCAGATGGCAATCACCACATCATGGGGTGAGTATAGGCACCCTGATCACACAGCTGAGTAAGAGCGCTCAATTTCTCTTCTTTGTTTCTGCTTTCTGGTTAGTTGCACAGGCACTGTGACCCACCCCCTTTTCTGTGATTGGTATCAGACATTCTTACACTTTGAGTAAGGTACTTCAAGACCCATGGATCGGGTGAGTGAGGAGTGGTTCCAGCTGTTGCCAGTGTGTGAGGTCAGGCTTGAAGCCTTTGCCTTGATGTCAGAGCTGCTGATGTGCCCCTGCCTTGAATCAGCTAGCCGGTGAGAGTCCTCCTCACTCTGTGATTGGCCATACAGATGTCCCCACCCCTTCCTCGTCCTCCTTGAACTGCAATATAAAACTGCAGGGTCACCTTCCCTTTGCAGAAGTGAGATTGCAGGATCCACTGTGCAACATGAGTGTGCACACATTCATGCTGTGACAATTGTCTCTCCAGCTTTACGAGAGGGGGACCATGTCTCCTCACTTTCTTGTACTGTGGCCTAGTAATGTAAGAAGTGTGCTAGATATTTGTGAAGAAAGAACACACACCCTCCTCACTTTTCACAGCCCTGTTCTGATCAGAATGGGTGTTCCTCTCCCCCCCCCCCGTCTGTTGGTATCTGGTAGTGGAGACACCCCTCATTTCTTTCTCTCACATTGGTTGAGACAGAGGGGCACTTCCATGTCTACCAGCTACCTCCTCACCTTGACAGGTCCATAGCTGTGAGCAGCCTTTGCAACCTGCTGACATACAGGTAGATGGGAAGGTGCACTACTAACAGTCATGGCTGTGCTCCCCCCCCCCAGCTATTCACTTCTCTTGAGTTGTTTCCCATTCTGCTGTGATGAACAGGAGGAGCTAGAATTTTCTGCCAAACCCTGCTTTCATGCCCCAGCTGCCCTAACTTAAGTGGGCTATTCCTCTTCTCTGTTTCCCCTTCCCACCCCCTGTAACAGGTGTCACAACATAGGCTGCAGACATAGACACTGACAGTTTGTCACAACAAAGGTGCTATAAATTCACAGAGACTTAATGGCATGCTGTGGCCATGCATAGAATCCACATGAGTGATTGAAGAGCAGGGGCTGGTGAGAGTCTGTTTTGGGGGCTCCACTCCCACATGGTCTAAGCCCTCCAGCCCCAACAAGATGTATGTTAGGAATGGATTACTGGTCAGATACACACGTTATGAATGTGTATTGTACCAGCCGTGTTATTGGGCTCCTTATAGTTATGGTGGTGTTTAGAATTCATTACTAGAATTCAGAGTAATGGTTAAGCCTGACCAATGGGGAAGACACAATCAGAAGCACAATATTTATTTCTGGGAGCAGCACACTCAAGCAGGGAAATACTTGCACCCCTCTGTCAACATATGTTTCATGTCCACATCACTATGGGAGGGTTATTACCGCACCTCCCACTTGGAAAGCCATCACAGAAGAAGCAACCTTTTTGCTTGCCCCCTCACCAAGTGCACTGTGACAGGGCATCCCCTTAAATGGATTGCCTGGAATGTTAAGGGTATATATTCCCCTATTAAAAGATGTAAGATCTTGGACCACCTTAAGAGGGAGGGGGTGGGTATAGCCTTTCCTCAGGAGACCCATCTTTTGGAGTTTGAGACCACAAAGCTTAAGATGGGATGGGTCTCGGTGTATGGTAGTACCTTTAATTCAAAGAGCAGAAGGGTCACCATCCTCATACAAAAAAACACTCCATTCAGTGATGAAGGGGCTCTCTGACCTGGTGGGTCAGCATGTGATAGCGATAGGTACTCTTTTTAACCAAGAGGTGACCCTCTGTAACATCTATGGGCCAAACTGCACCAAAGCTGCTTTATCACTAAAAATACCACCAACAGCTTAATCTGGTTCAAGGTCAGTTGGCATTCATCTGTATCCCCCTTCCCCGGGTCATGCCTGAAAATAGGCAGGATTTGTCTAGTGCACTTACCCGGTCAACAAAAACTAAATAAAAAAAAAATAAATAAATCTGCTAACTTAGCACAGACCTTGGCATTCCAACAGAAGAGTCAGTAGGTGGTTGGAGGAAATGCCAATATGGTGATGGATGGGTTTACGGATAGAAGTAGGGTGCCTACAGGACCATGCTTCCCTGCATCTATGGCTCTCATAGCGATGGCAGAAGAGCTAGGACTCACAGATATTTGGCATCTGATCCAACCAAGTGGCAGGGATTTCCTTCTTTTACTCCACCCCACTCAGCTCCTATTCCAGGATAGGCATGTGACTGGTCATGCATCTATGGGTTCTAGATGTGGCAGACACCACTATAGAAATGGGGATAGTGTCAGATCAAGCCCCAGTCTCCTTCACTTGGCTTCCAGTAGACATGGCAAGTGCATCCCACCAGCAGTGGTATTTCAACGCTTCACTTTTGTGGAACAAAACCTTCTGCTTATCCCTTAAATCAGATATACAGTCCTTCCTTGAGATGAACTGCCCCTATGACACATCTGCTGCAGTTTGATGGGACACTCTGAAAGCCTTTATAAGGGCAGGTGCATCAGTTACATCTCCCATGCTAACAAGTCCAGGAAGAGAGACTTAGTTTCCAGTTCCTTTAGTTTTTGTAATTGCTTATCTAAGTTCAGGGCAGACTGTGACAACTCAGAATCATTTTTAGCAGACATAACAGGTGCCAGCTACAAAGTGAAACTGCACATCCATCAAAAGGCAGAATTTGCACTGTTCCATCTTAATCAATCCTTTTGGGAGGTGGGGGAAAGGCCAAGCAGTCCCTTGGTTTATCAACTCAAGAAAAGACAGAATTTCAGAATCATCATGGGAGTCACATGATGCTCTCATCTGGATAGTGGATCTTCCTTCATGCTCCACTCTCCTCCATCCTTTTTGTTAATAAATATATAGAACTTTTGGTATTTTCCTTTACCTGGCTACAGAGGTTCATCTTGCAATATCTCCGGATTCCTTTGGTGAAGCTTTAGCTTGATTCTTGCAGCCATGTCCGATGTTGAGATGTGAACAGCCCCACTGAAGCACACCCGACCTCAGACCCCAGATAAGCAGTTGAAATGAGCGAAGGGCCAGGGTTCGGGCTCTGGCCGCTCTACTACCACTACCACGGCATCCATTCCCTTGACTGAGGAGCATTTTCTATTGGAGTTTGAGCCCTTCCATGACGCCGTTCAGGCGCTTATGGAGCAGCTGAAATCCCTAAGAGCCAACATCGGAGATTTGGACAGGTGAGTGGGAGATATTGAAGCCTGGGCCCACTCCCTTGAGACTTAGTCAGCTAAAGCTGATTCAGACAATGCTCACATGCGGCACAGGATCCCCAAGCTTGAGGTGAAGATTGAAGATTTGGAGGGGAGAAGCTGCTGCAATAATTTGTTAATTTTTAGGCTCCTCAAAGGTGAAGAGGGGTCCAACCCCACCCTATTTGCCCAGAAACTTCTTGAGCAAGTGGCTGGCCCCTCCCCAGATGGCCCCGTTTATGCTGTGGAGTAGAAGCACTGCTCGCTATCAAACCACAGACAGGATCCCCTCCTCTTCCCTTCATGCTGACGCTATTGAACTTATTGGACAAACAGTTTGTCCTTCAAAAAACTCAGGACATGAAGGCTATCCTTTGGGAAGGCACCAAATTGTAGATTGCCTAGAATCTTCCGGCTAGGGTTAGGTAGAAGAGAGCAGCCTTCCACCCCATTGTGGCTAAATTACTTGAGGCTGAGATTCCGTTCAGGATGCTGTACTCTGCGCATTTACAGACCTCTATTAGCGGCAAGTGGCTTTCGTTTGAGGGGGTGGGCACTGCTACCCAGCAACTTAAATACCTATTGCCGGATCTCTTCAAGGATTGTTGAGACCTGGGATTGAATCTCCTATCGCCGGTTCAGACACTGTGTCTTTTCAGCTCATGTTGTTAATTTGTTAACTGTTGGACTTCACCACTGTTTATGGGATCAATCTGGAGCTGTGACTTTGTTTGTCTGCTTGTTTGCCTGAACTGTTTGGTCTGCCCTCTCCCACATCAGGCTGTATTCAGTGGTTTGTAGATAATGTTCTGCTGCCTTTTTTTTCACCCCTGGACTGTGCCTGCCCCGATTTACTGTTGCTGGTCTGTGTATTTAATGTGGATTCAATTCTGCTGCAGCTGTTCCCTTTAAATCATGATTTTGGGGGCCTGCCTTAGACTTGTGACACCACCTTGTCAATGTTTCAGACTTTTCTTCAGTCCCCACTTTTATCCGGTTTCCCCCTCACTGACTGGTTCATGGTTTTAAATTGGAATTTCAGGTTTCTGCTTGCTGCCATTCAGGACCGTTTGGATCAGCACTCCATCTGCTTGCCATTCCACTTTTGGACTGACAAATCAGATTTGGCAGCATGTCTGCTGTTAAATAGGTCCAGATTCCTTCCACCACTACTGGATGCTGGCTCCACACAAATTGGGACTTCTGATCGAGGACGCTCCTTTTCCTTCTTTCCTGTCCTGGCTCTGTTTCTCTCCTTTTAATTTTCCATGGATTATTCAGTGGACTTTTTCCTTGGTTCTCTGGTTTTGGATAAGGGTGGACTCAACTGTCACGCATCCTCACGTCAGCATTGGATCCATACCACGAATGATGCATTGGACCTTCATGGGTGAGCAAGCTTAACTGGGTTCTTGTGTGGGTGAACTCTCTCTCTCCTGTTTTGTTTTTCAGAGGGAAGGCTTCACCTTCACTTTGAGCCTGGGATTCATTAGCATCAGATGCTGACTTTCTGAAAGTTTGGGGTCTATCTTAACCAGTATCTATATCTATATTTTATTGTAGCTTATATGTCAAACCAGTTCATGGATGATGCACTATAGACTATGTCATCACTGGTGTTTATTGTTAACTTTTATATTGTTGAAGTGCTGTTTGGGGAGCTGGGGGATGGGTGATTGGTCACTTCTTTTGGGTATTTAGGTAGAGTTTGAAGATGTTCCTCCTGTTTGTTAATGCAGTTATATACTTTTTTTCTGAAATGTATCGATCACTTTGAAGGGTGGGGGAAGGCGGGTTGATGAGTATTGCTATGGTAGGAGTGAGTGTCATACACCAGATAAATGGGTGGTGTGGGATATTGTTGGGGGGGTATCTTTTTTCAGGGGGATTTGTTTGGAATTATTGGACTGTATGTATGGTTTTTGACTTTCCATGAATGGGGATGGCTGTTTTTTTTGGGGGAGGGCAATCTTTAATGAAGTAAAGGTATGGGTTCGAAGGGGGAAGGGGTCTTGAGATCCTTCTCCGTGGGCTGACTGGCACACTGAATAGACTTTTCTACCGTTGCCACAGAGGATATGCTTCCACTTTGATCACCCTCCATGTTTTTAAAAATTATGGTGCACCATTTTAAATACTGTTAGTGGAATGTTAAAGGGGTTCAGTCCCCCATGAAACATTCTAAGGTATTGTTGCACCTGTGCAGGATGCAAACCAATGTAGCTTTTCTCCAGGAAACCCCCCTCCCTCCAGCCCAGGTTATGTCCTTGCGACATTATTGAGTTGGGCATGTTTTTGGCTTATGGCAAGACTCTTGTAGGAGGGGTGTGGCCATTCTGGTTGCTAGATCCATTCCATGCCGTCTCCTCCAGGAAGTTAATGATCCCTCAGGTCATTATGTTTTAGTGAGGCCTCTCTTAGGGCACTTGGAGATGATTTTGGGCTTAGTCTATGGACCTAACGTAGAAGACTCCTCCTTCTTTTCCCATCTCACCTCCATTTTGTCCCCATGGGCCTCTCTCTCGAATATTATTGCCAGAGATTAGAATCTGGTGATGGATAATGATCAAGACAGATCTACAAGATGTGGCCAATCCCTCTCCTCTAGTCAACTGTCCCTCTGAGACTTTATGGACTCTCTGGGGTTGGTGGACCCCTGGAGAATTTTACATCCGACGGAGAAGGAATATTTCTTCCATTCTATTCCACACAATTCTTTTCCCCATATTGACTTTTTTTGTTGAGTCTTGAGGCCTTACCTGGAGTTGTCTTGTGCGACTATGGGGCCAAAGTACTGCCTGATCACCACTTAGCAGTATTACAAGTTAACCTGGCTTCTTCGGTGGACCGGGACAGGTCTTGGTGTCTCAATAACCAATTGCTGAATTGTCCTGATATTGTTGACTGGCTTCAACACTTTATCCTTTTTTTTTCCCTTAACTTGCCCACAGTGCCTAAGCTTGATATTCTATGGGGAGCCTTCAAATGCACCATGAGGGGGGAACTTATCCGGTTGGCTACAATCTGTAAAAAGAAATTCTCTCAGTCTACTTCCCTCCTTCTGCAACAGATTAGAGAGACTGAACTGATGATCTCTTCCTCTTCCCCAGAGACTGATTGGGAACATTTGGAAGCCCTTTGGGCTTGGTACAACACTTTGTTGGGGGGGAAAAGTAGAGTACCTCCTTCTTAAGACAAAGACTAATATTTTGATCAAGGGGAGAAAGCAGGAAAAGTCCTCACTTTATGGTTAAGGAATCAGATCACAGACCACATTGTTTCTTCTATCTGGTCTGACACTGGTAACCTAGTCATGTGCCACCAGGATATTGTGTCTTAGTTTCAGGCTTTTTATAGCTCTCTGTATGCCGCCAACCAATCTCCTTTTGATCTTTCACAATTCGAGGCCTTCCTACAAGACCTAGACCAACCATTTTTAGGGGATTTGCAGGTTGATTCACTCAAGGCTCCCTTAACACTTTCTGAGGTTCATCAGGCAATAGACTCCCTAACTCCTGATAAATCCCCTGGCCTGGATGGTTTTTCTTCTAACTTTTATAAAACATTTAAAGAACTACTTGCCTCATATCTTTTGGATATGTATCAATATGTTTTCTCCCATGGTCTATCAGATCTTTCACTTAAAAGCCTTTGAATGGGTTTCTTGGGAGTATCTGTTCCACTTGCTCTCGAGATATGGTTTTCCCTCTATATTTCTTCAGTGGCTCAGGGTCCTATACACTCATCCTTTGGCGCGTATTCTTTGCAATGATGTTCTTTAAAACTCCTTCCCGTTACAACAGAAAACCCTCTAGGGATGTCCCCTCTCCCCTTTTTTATTTAACTTCTATCTTGAGCCTTTAATTAGAAAACTTAATAGATCACCCTTGTTCATGGTATCCCCTAGGTCCTGAGCAATATAAGTTGTCTGTGTATGCAGATGACATTCATCTCCATGTGACATCCCCTGTCATTTCCCTACCAGCCGTGTTGGAAATAGTTGCCCATTTTGGTGCCATCTCCAACTATAAACTTAATAGATCCAAGACTGAAGTAATGCCCCTGAATGTCATCACCACATGTGCGAGTCTTGAACACCTGGGTTTCTTCTGGGTCAGGAACAATCTTAAATACTTGGGGATATTCCTTAGTACAGATCCCATTAAAATGAGGAAGTATAACCTGGATCAGGTAGTGGCCTGCATTAAAATGGATCTGGAATGCTGGTCTGGGTTGCCCCTCTCCCTGTGGGGCCTTTTGAATGTTCTTAAAATGAATGTTCTCCCTAGGATTTTATATCCTCTGATCATGCTTAACCCGAAGCTGCAAAAATTCTGGTTTCTTATTGTTAACAGGCTCTTTTCTAACTTTCTCTGGCATGGTAAACCACCTAGGAGAGCCCTGTTTAAGCTTATGAGGTCAAGTGAGGCCGGTGGCCTCAAGGTTCCAAATATATATTTATATTATTTAGCTATTAATTGTTCCCAATGTTTTCTTTGGTTTCATCACAGTCAGGAACAACAAGACCTATTGTACACTCCTCAATGGTTGGACATAAAGGGATTTGTGTGTTCACATCTGGTTCTGGATATCTGGGCTTTGTCATTTGCTCCCCTAAAAGCAATCCCTGAAGCACTCAAGGCCACTCCTATTGGTAATTCTCTTCAAGTCTATAAGCAACTCTGCCTCTTGTTAAACTTAGATCTTGGTCATGACATTTCTCAACCCATCTTAGGCAATCCTAATTTTAAAATTGACAAGAAAATTCTTACACAGCGAAATGGTCTTTTTGGAGCCTGTCATGGTTGAAAATTTGGTACAGGCCAACAAGATCCTTACTTTCCCTGAAGTTCAGTTGAAATTCGCATGGTCCCCCTCCATATCTTTTAAATTTTTTCAAGTAACACACATGTTACTCCATCATTTTGGAACTGGAGGGTGGTCCAGGTCATATGGGAATAGGTTGCTCAGTCTTGTGTTGGGGGCTCCTCCTTCCCATACTATAGCCTTCTATCATGCAAAATTATGAGAAGCCCTCATGGAATGGGACTTGGAGTTTTTTTAATTCCTGGGATCAGGTCTTCCCCCTTCCCGCAGGATCCCCGGGATTGATCCTGTATTTGGAAGTCTGTGTATAAATATATTAAATGGGACTGATACCGATTTATGTAGTTCCGAGTTCTGCATAATATGTATTATACTCTGACTAAGTTACATAGGATGGGTAATCTGGCCTCCAATTTATGTACTTACTGCCAGAAGGACACAGGCACCCTATCACATACTGTATCTTTTGGTACTGTGAGAAGGTTATGCCCTTCTGGGATACCATAAGACAACACTTAGACCCCCTATTGGGGTTAGATCAAGCATTTACATAAGAGCTATGCTTTCTGGGAGAGTATGGTAGTGGCCTGACTGGTAACCAGATATGACATATTGCACTGGTAGCAGCATGTGTTAAGAAAATCATCCTCAGGCATTGGTGTGATCAATCTATTCCCTCATATTGAGAATGGTACCAGGAAATACTTTTTGCCCTCCAGGCTGAATGTATAATAGCTAATATGGCAAATGCCAGAATAAAATTTCAAAAAAATCTGTGAACCGCTTTATACCCTGCTTACACTCACTGCCTGAGGATGGTCATATGCCTGGGTATATACCTAGATTTCGTATGGCCCATTTCTCCAAGTCAGTTTCAGTAAGGTAGGTAAGTGATGTCCTGCGTAATTATATTGCCCTCTACAGGATTCGTCACTTCCCCTGCATTTGTTACATTGGAATATAGTTCCCTTAAGTTTTTAGGTCCTATTCAGAGCTGGTTAATACTCAGGAGAAGGGGGATGGGAAAGGATGGGAGGGGATTATTGTTTTTGAGTGGGGGGCAGGATCATGGCATTTTTCCTGTTTGTTTGGCATTATTGTATTAAGTTTTAATTTTTTTTCATGTGAATGCCCTTCTTTGCATTTTAATAGTTGCTCGCTGATTGTATAGGTGTTCTGTATCATCCTTGTGCCTGTATGGATCAGTGTATCATGTGATCCTGCTTTGTGTTTTTCTTATGTTACTTTAAATTTAATAAAGCTTATTTAATGAAGAAAAAACAGAAATACAGAATCATATGTGCCAAAATGCTGACAGGGAAACACAGAGGAACACCCAAGTTATTAACGATGCCTTTCGGGACTTCTACCAGACTCTATGCCGTAAGGAACCTGGGCCTACTGAAACTAGATACATGTAGCAGTAGTAAATCTTTTTTATTCATCCTTATGAATAAGGGAAGCATTCACTTGAGCAAGGCTTATTTACAATGAATTCCCAGTATCAAAACAGTTAGCATCAGTTTCGGAGTAAAATAGCACAAAAGACAAAACATTAATTTACAATGTAAAAAGTGTACAGCCGTACATTAGAAAAAGAGACAAAGAAAAAACAACTCTATATACAAGTAATCCAAAATTAATAAGCGTCACATTGATTGATTACAGTAGGATAAACTACTTCCCTTAAGGAAATCCTGGATAGCTGTTCATAGCGCAAGAGGTGGAGGAAGTCCTCCAAACTATGCCAACTGGCAAAGCGCCAGGTGGAGACAGTCTTTTGGTGGAGTTTCTTTACTTGTTCAGAGAGGTTATATTATCACCCTTGATAGATGCTCTGGAAGAAGGCTGCTGGGTAGAACGCCCACCATCTATGAAAACAGCAATCATCTCCTTGATCCCTATGGTGGGGAAGGACCCCTGTGTCTGTAGCAGCCACTGTCCTATCTCGCTTATCACTGCTGATTGCAAAGCTTTTGCCAAGGTTCAGGCTGCTCAACTCAAGGGAGTAATCATTTCCCTCATTGACAGAGATCAAGTGGGCTTTATTCTGCAGTGTAGGGACACAGACAATAACAGGTGGTTCATAAACCTTTTTTGGTGAGCAGCACAACCATATCCCCCATCAGTGTTTATCTTGATAGTCACAGAGAAAGCATTTGAAAGGGTGCAGTGGGGATACCTTTTCCATGTGCTGGAAACTTTCACCTTCATTGGTTAGATCCACTCTTTATACCTCAAGGCATTGGCATCTGTGGTCATGTGTGCCAACTCCTCCACACCCTTTCCATTTGGCAGGGGCACCAGACAAGGCTGCTACCTCCCACCTTCTATCTGTGCTGGTCCTGGAAGCCCTACTGAAATTCATATGATTATAGGACCATGCCTATGGAATTTGGATGGGGGAGCATACAGCTCTAGCATACATGGATGACATCATGCTGGCATTAACATGTCCAGAGGAGTCTGTCCCAGCAGTAGTGGGCCTACTGGCTAGATGCAGCAGTCTCTCAGGATAGATGGCCAATGTAGCTAAACTGTTACTGCTACCTTTGGGAGAGGCCACCAAAGGCCTCCTGAATTACTCCTGGGGCTCCAACCAGCAGGGAACAGTCTCGAGTATACATGGATATACTTCTCCTGGGACTTTGCTAGCATAACAGGCTGAACATACCCCCACTCCTAGCAGAAATGGACAAGAACTTGAACAGGTAGAGTCGCCTCCACCTCAACCACTGGTGCAGAGCACATGTTTTTAAGATGATGGCTGCCCCTAGGCTTCAATATCTTTGTGAAAATCTCCCACTTAGGATTTGACCTGAGCTTTTCAAGGCTGTACAACAGAAAATGATTTCCTTCCTCTCGGGAGGGGGGCCAAAATGGATCACTTATCACAAACTAGTGCAACCCCTAAAGAGGAGAGGTCTGTAGCTTCCTGATTGCCTTGAAACATGACACCCATCTGCTAGCACAGACAGCGCAGACACTCCCAGCAGAAGTACTAGATTGGCATCCCAAATGGATTGCATTCAAAACCCACCTCCTAAGAGAAGACCGCCATAGGGTGCTTATGATTGCAAAACTCCCTATATCCTTCACTTTGTACCCCACTCTGGCTGCCACCCAGAAAGCTTGGAGAAGTCATGCTAAGGCCTCAGACTGGTTCCCCCATGCCTCACCCTTCTTTCCGCTGTGGCAGAACCTGGCCTTAAAAATAGGAGATACAGTGTGCCTGTATACTGGCCCAATGGTCCTTGAAAGGCATCCATCAACTTGACCATTTGATGGACACAAAAATAGGCTATTTGAAAATGTTCAGGCAGCTACAAATGGAATATGCACTAGCACCGACACTGACAATACCTGCAGCTCTGACACGCTCTGAGAGCAAACTTATGGTTATGGTAAAATTTTATTTATACAGTGATACAGCCATTAGGGTTCCGGAAATCCCTGTTCACAAGGCTTACCTGTTTACATTATACAAAATTATTACAACTATACATTTATAACAATACAAGTTACAGAAAAAGTACAAAAACAATACATCATAGTTTTACAAACTCATCAATAACATGCATGTTAGCATTTTTAGATTTACATTAATTTCACTTATTACAACAACAACGAAAACTAAGTTCGTGATTCAGGCCATTTTTAAAAACATGATCAGTAGTTGTTAGTTCACATAAAAAAGGAGGAAGACAATTCCAGCTTTTAGCTACTTGATATTGAATGGTTATTTCACTAAATCAATTTTTTAACTTTGGTATTATTAAATCTCTAGTACCAGTTTTTCTTAAATTTAAACCATGTTTTGGTTTTTGTAATTTGTTTTTTTTAAGTTATCTAAAGATTGATTTTTAAATATATTACAAAGCTGATTTAGCCAGATTCCCCTAGCCCGTAAGTCTAATGGAATCCAACCCAAATCCATATACATAATGCAATGATGAGTTTTAAAATCACACCTCAACACAAATCTTGCAAGCTTATTATAAAGTGTATCCAAGTTATTTAAATGTTTTCTTGCTGTATGTCTGTAAATATGCCTTCCATATTCAATAACCGGCATTATTAATTGATTGATCATAATCAATCTTGTTTCTCTTGTCATACAATTTGATATTCGTCTCATAGCTCCAATCTTAACATGTGTTTTCTTTATTAAATTTGTTATATGATATTGGAAAGTAAGACATTGATCTATATGTACCCCTAAATATTTATGTTTCAGTTTGTTCTAAAAACTTACACTCTTGTGTCTTTATGTTTAATTTTGAAATTCCCTTCAAGTCCAATGCAAATGACATAACCTGTGTCTTTTTACTATTAACTAATAAACCCAGAGATGAAAAGTGACCTTGCATGATGCTAAAGTCACTCTGCAAGTTTAGTTCTACTTCACTTGTAGTTTTTCCCTCTGCTACTAAAACCGTATCGTCTGCATATAGATGAATTTTTGAATATCCAATATTCTTTGGTAAGTCATTTAAATAGACTATGAACAGGAGGGGGCCCAGGATAGATCCCTGGGGAACCCCTCTTGTTACATAGCCCATTTTTGACTGGCGTCCGTTTAGGACAACAAATTGTGATCTTTTATCAAGGTATGATATAAACCAATTACAGGTTTCTTCCTCCACCCCTATTTTCATTAATGAGTTTATCAAAATACTATGGTTTACTAAATCAAATGCTTTAGATAGGTCCACGTATACTGCACCCACTGACTTCGCTTCCCCGAGAAGGGTTGCTATGAGATCCAAAAAGTCAGTGAGTGCGGTAGCCATGGACCCTACCCTGCCTAAAACCATACTGTTGTTGGAGTCAATTTATTATATTTTTCCAAGTAGTCCATTAACTGATCATGGACAATTTTTTCAAATAACTTGGATACTGTGGACAACAAGGCTATTGAACGGTAATTTGAAACATCCTTTGGATCCCATCCCTTATCTATTGGTAACACTTTGGCTAATTTCCAACTAGAGGGAAACTGTCCCTCTCTTAAACTCCAATTAAAAATGTCCCTTAGTATAGGTGACAATTCCATAGCAGCCTCTTTTAATAATTTATTATCTGATCTATCTGGGCCACGTGCTTTATTTATTTTTAATCTATTTATATTTTTTAGAACTTCTTTGTTTATCACTCTCTTAAACCTGAATTTGGGTTCTTTCTCATCTTGGGGACTCTCACCCTTTACTTCAATCAAGGTATTAGTTTTAGTTATGAGATCTAATTTCAGATCGGGGAGGTTTATGAAATAATCATTCAACATTTCTGCAGCTTTATTTGTTTCAAACACTTTTCCATTCTGACTCAATTTTATTTCACTTTGTTTACTATTTGGATTCATAAGATTTTTTATAACAGACCAATAAACACCTGGATTTGTTGATTCTTTAATCCGCTGTTTATAATAACGAGCTTTTGATTTCCTGATTTCCTGTATTACTTGATTCCTTAACCTTTTGTATTGTTCCCAAATTTCACTGTTTAATGTTTTATTTGTTTTTTTCCAATAATGATTTCTAATCCTAAGCATTTTTTTTATTTTTACAGTTAGCCATGGTAAATATTTTATTCTATGATTTACTTTTTTATATGGGGCAAATTTATCACAAGCATTAATAAACATTGTTGTAAATTCTAATACAGCCTCATTTAAATCTGGGATAAGAAAAATCCTATACCAAGGGAGTTCCTGAAGATACTTTCTAAATGATAAACTATTAAATTTTAAATAACATCTTTTAGGTATTTGTGGTACTGATTTTATGGGAATAGAATTTTTAATTGTAGAGAATACACACTTAACTATATTGTGATCTCCTAAACTGGGGGCACATACACTTTTCTCCAAGATTGTCGATTCAGGTGAAACAAACATCAAATCCAAAATATTACCTTTACTTAATAAGGAACCTTTCCTTGTAGGTGTATCTATAGTTTGTATCAGGTTTAAACAGCTCATTGATTTTTCCAACTTTGACCCCTGGGACAACCTCAAGCTGCATTGAAATCACCAGCCAGAACTACTTGTAGTTGACCCAGGTGTTCCATTAAAACATGTGAAAATTTGTCAAAATGGATAGGGTTTATTTTAGGTGGAGAGAACTACTCCAATAACCAATTTTAATTCTTGTATCTCAATTAACAGGCATTCAATGCCCTCAATTGACCCAGAGAACAAAATTTTGGAGTTACCAATTGAATGATTTATGTACACCAGAACTCCTCTCCCCTGTGTTCCCCAATCCTTCCTAAAGTGGTAGAAGTCCCTTAATTCTATTTCTTTATATTCAATTCCCTTTTTTAACCAGGTTTCCGTTAACATTATTATGTCCGGCTCTTCATGTTCTACCCAGGATCTAAAATAGTCCATTTTATTTATCATACTTCGAGCATTATCTAAGACCATTTTAATTACAGGACCTGGGTTCAATTCAATATCTCCACAGAGAGTCAAGGACAATAACAATGCCCGGTTACTTGAACAGATATACCCTGCTTGGATTACCATGTCCTTAACATGAAGTTCTTCTCTAATGAGGTTGAAAGGGTTTCATCGTGAGGTCAGCTTAGCTGTTTGTAACTTGAAATTATTAGAACAATTTACATGAGCACTTGATCTTTTCATCAAAACATCAGTTCTCATGATAACAAATAGCTGAACCACACAGACCAAACCCACTATCAACCCCATCGTCTTAGATGACATCTTTTTCATTTTACAGCTGTGTCCAAATACAAAAGAAATAATCTATAGATGCCTGTTTATAAAAGTAAAAAACAATCAGAACAATAAAATTTTTATTTAGGTAACAGTACCTTACGTAAGTCAATGTTACCAAAATCTAAACCCCAAAATGGAGATTTATTTAAGCATTAAACATCTTATTTAAGGTTACCATATACTGCTATATAAGTGTTTATTAAGATATGTTTAGCAATTGTGGTAAACTTAACAAATAATATACTTTCAAGAGTAACTCCTCTGTCACTAATTACTATCAGAGATAATGCAAAAAATCAACAATATATTTAGAATAAATACTTTCTCATTTAATACTCTAAGCTTCTTCTAAAATCAGTCTGTAGTCTCAGATACTTTAAACAATAGTTTTTAATCCGTTACCCCTGTTTTATAAGTTTCCAGATTACCTGCTTTTTAAAATGTTACAAACTTATTCCCGTTTCTCTTCCGAGCGGCGCTCGCGCCACTCACGCTCATGCCACTGCACTCATACAGTAGCAGTGCGAGCCTTTTATGTTGTTACTGCCCCTCCTCCTGCACTGACGAAATTAACAAAAGTCTCACCAAGCACAGCTGATGACACTCTCCGAACCTCAGTAATCAGGCTCTTGCTAGCAGGGCTGCTGCAGGAAAGAGCTTAGGCACAGAAATACACTCACACACAAGCACAGAGTTCTTTTAGTCTGGCTGCAGTTGCTGTTAATGTGAGATGTTAACGCAGCGTACCCGTTCGTTTTCTAGCAGCACAAGCCTTTTATGTTGTTACTGCCCCTCCTCCTGCACTGATGAAATTAACAAAAATTCGACCAAGCACAGCTGATGACACTCTCCAAACCTCAGTAATCAGGCTCTTGCTAGCAGGACTGCTGCAGGAAGGAGCTTAGGCACAGAAATACACTGTCACACACAAGCACACTTAGGCCAATACAACAGATTCCACAAACAAAGCAAGTTGGACAGTCTGAGGAAGCAGCTCCCCATAGCCTGCTGGACCTACAGAGTGCTCCTAGTGCTGATGTCTGACCCAATAAACTGATTAAGATCCAAGTAGAGTGTGGAACTGAATATCCTCAGCTCCTACAGGATTGGAACACTTGCTGAAGAAACCTCCACCTAGCAGCACGTGACACATGAACCAATTTACTCAGTTTAAAATCTACCACAGATGGCACAGGAGCCCTCAGCAGCTCTACAAATTGGGGATGACAGGTTTAGACATGTGCTGAAGGTGCTCCATGACAACTGGAAGCATCACCCACCTACTTTGGGAGTGCCCTAGTTTATGGAATTTCTGTAAGGAAGTTCAGAGTATGATCAGCAGTTTGTTTGACCCAGGCATCATGCTAACTCTTGCATGGTGATGCTGGGCCTTACTGATGAGGAAGGGGAGCAACTAGTCTCATCCCTCCATCAAGGAGCTGGGTACCAGGAGCCCTCATCACTACAAAAAGGATTGTCCTTCACCACTGGAGAAAGCAGGAGCTACCCCATCTTTCTGAATTGGTTCTTGGAACTAGGAAAAATGGCCAGCTTTGTGAGGCTACACTACAACATTACCAACAAAATGGAGACCTATATGAAGATGTGGGTCCCTTACCTGATAACGAGCTTCTGTAAAATTCCACAGGGACACTTTATGCCACCCTGTCTCCTACAACCTATGCATGGTGGCAGGGAGTAACACAGCCAGAGCTTGAAGTTACATACTGGGCACCTGGATAGGGAGGAGGTGGCCCCCCAACACTCCTCAGTATCTATCAGCAGTCCTCATTACTCCCCTATATCCACATTCCACTGTTACCACCTTAGTCCCCTACACTACAGTATCTGATACGGCCTTCCAATGTTCCCTTTTGTTTGAGCATGGTGAAATATCTATGTGCAGATGCTGATTTTACATCTGTTAGAATTAGTGTCATGCTGGCCTGGTGGAGCTGAGGGCTGAGGCGCTGGACACCTTACTTTGCACCTTGCCGGTGACCCGGGTTTGGGAACAACCTCAAATCACCAGGGAGCCAGTGGAGGGGGAAGAAGGGAGCAGGATTGAGTTGCCAAAACACAGCTCTCCCCTCCTGAGGTGGTTGTCCACCCCCCCATAGTTCCGCTCCCATTGGGTGGATGTCTGATGGGAAACGTAGGAGGAAGGGGGCAGCAGCAATTGCCAGGGGTGGGATGAAAGGGACTAAGCCAGTACCCAGTGTGTTTGTGTGTGCCTCCGTGCACATGCATGCATGTGTGTGTCTGCTGGGGTCCTGGGGTCTGGGGAGCAAAAAGGGGAAAAACTGCAAAAACTACTGATGGAAAAAAAATTAGAATTTCAGAGAGATCTCTATAATTGTTCACTATAATTGTACTGGATTGAGTTTACCCTCTTGTTAGAGTTGTACGTCCATGGGGTTGTAACCCTAGCTAGGAATTTTGACTTTGTGATTGAATGTTCATAGGTATATGTTGTTGTTGTTTGTGTTTCTGTTAGGCAATAAAATACAAGTTATTAAAAAAAAACTACATAGTTGTCTAACTGGATTGGACTGTAATACACATTTAGTATTGATCTGAAATTTGTAAAGGAATTGTTTGGACAGTATAAATTATTGTGCTGCTGCATTCTGTTGAACATATGATTTAAGTTTATCTATGAAAATGTTAAGCTTAGTGACTCTTGATTTGTGTTTCATCAATTTATGCAATAATGTTCATCTGAAATAGTTTGATTACAATTTAATTAATTGAAAACAATTATTTTATGACACTTGCATCTTCCAGGAACACCTTTTTTAGATTCATTGTATAGAATGTGCAACACATGGCTCAACTTTAGAATGTTGACGCAGGGCTTGCATCCAGCCCTGTGTCAACCGCAGTTTTTGATGCAGCTGCACCAAAGCCCTTTGACACAACACAGCCCAATTGTACTAGGGCTGGCACAGTTACATTTTCATCACTTTACAACAACTAGAGCCAAAACTGTGGTGTAAGCCTCCTAATATGGGTCCCCCGATGGCACAAAGTTAGACCGGGGGAGCTGATCTAACTTGATTAGTTTGGCACAAGGGACTTGTGGCAGGGGGGTTGCAACAATCATTGTTGTAAAATTGCATTGCCCACAAAGTTTGATGCAAGCTGCCCCTTGCATCAAACTCTCAGCTCCAAGTCCCTTGCGGCAATCTGACCACATTCTAAAATCGGGCCCATGAAGTTTAAATAACCAATAATCTACTATTAGCTTGTTTGGTCAAATAAATTAGAAGACTGGGTAGTAATATGGATTTTGATTCCCAACTTTGCAATTTCATTACATACAGTAAATGGGAGCTTCTGTGCAATACTTTTTACAAATTGTTTTAAATATGTTTATACTGCCTATTTATTGCTGCAGCATGAGTCATTTGAGTGATGGATGCCTTGGTACACCCCTGCAGATATTTTCTTTATGTTCTTTATTCATTTGTTTGTGGGGTAGTCTTATAGAAACATAGAAGTTGTCGGCAGATAAGGACCTCCGAGCCCACCCAGTCTGCCCTATTTTACCTACCTATAGTGCCATCGCAGACCCTATTCAGTGTCCGGGTTTTACCCCCCTGCCTTACTTCCAATATCCCATTGTGTCTGTCCCATGCATTCTTGAATCCTATAACCATTTTAGCTTCCACCACCTCTGCTAGAAGGCTGTTCCATGTGTTCACAACTCTCTCCATGAAGAAGTACTTCCTCACATTTCCTCTGAGCCTCCCCCACCTCCAGTTTCATATTGTGACCCCCCCTTGTCCTCAAGCATCTTTTTTTTGGAAAATAAATGATCCTTCCACAGGTTCACCTACAGAAACTTTGTAATGACTTATATTTCCTCTAGATAGTCAAGTTTGATAATCTTCACTCACTGGATTCAAGCTCCTTTTACAGGAACAACAAAGATGTTAAAACAACAATGTTGCCTTCTGCTCTTATTAGCCTGTATATAATACTGGAATTAGGATAGAGGGTGTATTTTTTGACAAAACACCATCCAAGAATATGAACTGCCAAAACACAAAAAAACAGACTGCACACAGGAGTTCTCAATAAATATTTAATACCTAATACCAATAATAAATACAACCCGCATCAGTGCATAAAGAACAACTCACTGCAGACTGATCCCCAGGCACATTAGGAGTGTCCTAGCTCCTTCATCTTTTATTTATTTTATTTATCAAGTCTAGGATTACAAATACCTGTGAGCCAAGGCTCTTTTACAAAGGTTCCACGTCAGAGAAAATACAAATTATGGTGGACATCAAGACAGACCTTACAGCAAATAGGGACATTGAATACAATTTACAGATTAATACAATTTGAGGGCAACAATGTAAGCAAAGCAGCCAGTGGCATTTGTCAGAGAAAACAGACAGGAGACGAGAAGTGCCAGAGTCGTAGAGAGAGGGAAGAAGGGAGGTGGAGGCTAAAGGATAGGGCAGGGGGGGAGAAAGAAGGAAGGAAGGTATGGTGGGGAGAGGGTAGAAAAGTGCAGCATTGGGTGTATCAAGATGAGTGGTGTGTCCGAGGGGGGGTGGGGAAGGCAGAGGACCACTAGAGCAGGCAGGAAAGTTGAGAAACTAGGTTAAGTTGGGCAGTCACAGGAGCTGTTGGTAGTGAGATAGTCCCGGAGCCTAGTTTTAAACATACCAATTGTCAGGGCAGAAGAGATGGTGGGGCTAAGGCCACTGAACCAGAGTGGCACTGAATAAGCAAAAGAGTGTTGTCTCTGGGAAGCATGACAGTGGGGGACTTTCAGTAGCTGCAGCGTGGATCTCCAAAGGCACCGTTTGTTGGTTCGGTGTTGTAAGAGTTGAGACCCCAGGAGGTGCAAGGCCAAGGTAGATTTTTTTTGCCATGGAGCAGGTGAGAAACTTAATGTGGTTGGATAGTTGGAGCCAGCCAGTCTGGGTGTACAGGTCACATGTGTGGGTGAGACAGTGGGCCCCTGTAATGAGCCAACATGCCTTATTTAAGGCAGTTGAGAGATGTCTAAGGGTTGTGGTTGTGGCTGTGGCTGAGCCATAGATGATGAGACCATAGTCTATTACAGAGATCACAGAGCTCAGGACAGCAATGTTCAGAGCTTCTGGCATGAGGTGTTGTCTGTGTTTGTAGAGAAGACAAAGCTGTGTATTCACAGCTCTAGCAACATTGTCCATAAGAAAGATTAGGGTCAAGCTGTATCCCTAAGTATTTGAAGGATCCCACCTTTTCTAGGGTGTTCCCCTGGGTGGTGTAGCTTATGTAGGTTATGGGAGCTGCAGAAGAACATAGATTTGGTTTTCTTGTGGTTGAGGACCAGCTTATGGTTAAGAAACCATGTCTCTACAGAACTGAAACCAAGTTGAAGGTTGTGTTGTAGTGTTGCAGGATCTTTGTGGGTGGAGAATACAACAGCATCATTGGCATAGAGAATGATCTGTTCAGAGCAGTGGTATGGGAGGGAGTTTAAGAAAAGGCTAAAAAGGAGGGGGCCCAGTATGGACCCTTGTGGGACACCAGAGCGAACAGGCAGGGTATCTGAAAGAGCATCAGCGATTTTTACTTTCTGTGACCGGTTACCCAAGTAGCTTTTAAACCAGAGGGCAGAGTCAGGTGATAGCCTGATATTCAGTAGTTGGTCAATTAGTAGTCCATGGTGTACTGTATCAAATGCCTTGGAGAGGTCAACGAAAACGGCCCCTGTGAGCAGGCCATTGTCCAGGGATTTGTGCAAAGCTCCAGTGAACTCAAGAAGGGCTGTAGTGGTGCTGTGACCTTTCTGGAATCTGTGTTGTTGTGGACATGTATATTGTATTTATCCAGGTGGTTGGTAAGTTGATAAGCCACAATGCACTCAAGTGCCTTGGAGAGTGGGGGGAGTATGGAGATAGGGTGATAATTTGAGTGATTCATCTTATCCCCACTTTTATGTACAGGTGTCATGATGGCTGTTTTCCATAGGTCTGGGAATTTTCCACAGCTGAGAGAGAGAAAGGTTTATGATTTTAGTTAATGGATGAATTACCTCATCGAGGGTGAGCGACAGAAGCTTAAGGTCCAGGGTGTCGTTACTAGATCTAGATTTAGAGATGGCTGCAGCAATATAACGGTGAGTTTCATTTAGCCTTACCTCCCTGAAATAAAAGAGTGGATGGTTAGACTGTGGGGCTGAAGAATTAGGGGAGGAGGCCCTGTTTTTGAAAAAGTCATGGGGTAGGGCCATGCTAAGGTCTGAAAAAGCTGTGTTAAAGGTGTTAGCGATCACCTTGGGGTCGAGGGTTGGGGATCCATCAACCATTAACATGGCTGGAGAGGTTTTTGGCTGCTTCCCCGTGACATCCTTGATATTATCCCAGAATGCTCATCCATTTCCCCAGGTATTGGTGAGAGAGTCTTTGTAATAAGTGGATTTCGTAAGCTGGATGGCTTTTGTGCAGGCATTTCGTGCTTGTTTGTAATTTTGGATGTCCAGTTGTTTGCCAGAAGCCTTGGCAACTGCCCAAAGGTGGTCCCTTAGTTTCAGCTGAGAGAGAAGAGCTCCAGTGAGCCATGGGTTACAGAGAGAGATTTAGTTTTGTGCCTTTTAGCAGGGGCAAAGAGGTCGCAGGCTCTGTTGAAAATTGAGATGACGTGATCAAGAGCCAAGTTAACATCTGTTGCTACATAGATGGGTAGCCAGTCTTGTAGAAGCAGGTGTTGTTTGAGATGTGGAAGTTTTCCATGGGGAAGCACTCTACTAGTGATCATTTTGGGAGGGGGCTTGAGGAATTTGTTTGACCATGCACATATGAATGGGGAGTGGTCACTGAGAGAGTCTGGGAGAACGGTTGTACAAGAGATCCTTGTGGGGTGAGTGATGAGGACCCAATCCAGGAGGGTGCTGGTGCCAGTCTTGTAGTTGATCCTGGTAGGGGAGTTGACCATTTGCGTGAGGCTAGCAGCAGCAGAGATGCAGTCTTTATGGGCACTGGCACTCGATGCTAACCAGTTTATATTAAAATCACCTAGTAGAATAAGTTCAGTTTCTGGAGGATGGGAGTTGAAGTTTAGGACATAATTGAAGCCATGTTTAGGATCCCTGGGTGGGATGTAAATGGAGATAATAGTCAGGACTTTATGGTTAGGACCTAGGACGATTTTTTTTGGCAGGATCTGGGACGAGGCAGGAAGTGATGGAGTTGCAACAGGGTGCCACAACAGGGAGTCTTTGATATAGATTGTGCAACCACCACCTTTTTTGGATACCCGGTCCAGCCTGTGGACATTATAACATTGTATTGTTACTGCCAAGTCAGGAACTTTAGGCGTCAGCCAAGTTTCCACCACAGCAAGAATGTCAGGCTTGTGTTGGCATATGAAGGCTTGAAGTGCATCCAGCTTTGGCAACAGGCTGCAGATATTAATGGTTGCAAGGAGAAGGGCACCTGGAGTTTTTGTGTGTCCGGAGCTGTTTGGGCCAGGATTGGGATGGATGTTGCCTGAGATGAGCAGGAGGAGGACGAGGAGGAGTTTTAAGGAGCAGGGTCGCCGCTCCTCGAGAGATAGTTTTGATCGTTGTTTCCAGAGGCAGTGGTTGCCAGGTTCCAGGTTTTTTCCCATGTGGACGGCAAGGTGGTGCAGTGTGCAGAGGTGGTCACACTTGTTGAGAAAAGTGGTAGGAGTAAGTAACCAGGGATATCTAAACGGTGGGCCAAGCACAAGTTTCAAATGGAAGTGGAGGGTTCCCTAGGAGTAGCAGTGAAAACCTGAGTAGAGGGTAGCGGGGGTGGGGATGGCTGGGACCAGGGAGAGAGAAGAGGGGGCAGGGCAAGGAGGAGGAGGAGAGGTGAGAGAAAGGCAGAGAAAGCCCGCAAGGCTTGCATGCTAGTGCAGTAGGGATGGGGAAGGGAGTAGAACAAGAGGGAGTAACTTTGCTAGCAGGAGGCAGATAGAAAGAGAGATTGAGAAAGAGGGAGCTTCAGTCGGTAAGCACTGTGGGGGATGAGAGATGGGGGGGTAGGGAGAGAGAAGAGAGGGAGATTAGATATAGGTGGGGTGTGTGGGGGGGGTAGCTCAATTTGTAATTCTTGGCCTGGAGGAAGGACTGACTTACAGAGGAGGAAAGGCAGGTGGAGTAGCCTGAACAAAGGCCAATCAATCAGTGTAGTTTTCGTGGGCCTGTTTGGGTCAATTAGCTAGCAGGGGTGAGAGAGTGGGAGTGTCTAAGGCTTATTTAAAGGAGGCCTGGGTGGGAAGAAAAACCACCACAGTAGTAGTGCGGTGGCAGAAATTACAGCTGGCTTCTCATAAAATGTCCCCCGGAAGCCCGCCAAGAAGGGTCTCCAATGGAGTTGCAGCAGCTGGCCGGGCAGACCAGTGTCCACTACCGAACTGCCACACCAATTGGGTTGCAGGAGAAAGCAGCTTATGGGTCTTTCAATTTCAGTGGTCGTACCTGGGAGCTGTGTCCGAGCCGCCGTTCCAGGAGGTCAGCAGGAAGGTGGCGGGTGGCGGCTGAGATTGTGGCTGTTCCGCACCGCTGAAGGGGTTCTTGCACCCACTCGGTGCCTGGAGTCCTTAGCCTGTGTGAGAAAGAGGAGGGGAATTAGTTGGAGGAGTAGACTGGTGACAGGGCAGGGAGCTTGGGGTGGGGGTGTTGAGGATAAACACAAGTAGGGGATTCAAGAGACAAAGTTGAATGCATGGCGGTCATACAAAAGAGGGATTAAGGGTGGGGCAGCAGAGACAACAGTGGTGGGGGGGCTAGCCAAGGGTCTGAGGTCAGAAGATTAGGCTAGGCAGACAGGGGGCAGGGAGCCACAGTCAAATGGCATTCAGTTTCAATGCTGCTGCTCTACAGAGCAGAGAGAAGGGACAGGTAGGGGCAGAGAAAAGAGTTCAGAAATTTAAACTGCAGTAATCAGGTCAAATCAGGTCAGACAGCCCATCTGCGGGCTTCCCAAGCTGCTCCTGTGGCCCTGGCTCTCTCCAAGCAGGCCACAGCTAACAGACCACCCGAGTGGCCCTGGACAGATTCAGACAGCCCATCTGTGGGCTTCCCAAGCTGCTCCTGTGGCCCTGGCTCTCTCTGAGCAGGCCACAGCTAACAGACCACTCGACTAACCCCAGACAGATGCAGACAGCCCATCTGCAGGCTTCCCAAGCTGCTCCTGTGGCCCTAGCTCTCTCGGAGCAGGCCACAGCTGACTGACCCCTGGACAGATTCAGATAGCCCATCTGCAGGCTTCCCAAGCTGCTCCTGTGGCCCTGGCTCTCTCTGAGCAGGCCACACCTAACAGACCACGCGACTGACCCTCGAACAGATTCAGACAGCCCATCTGCGGGCTTCCCAAGCTGCTCCTATGGCCCTGGCTCTCTCTGAGCAGGCCACAGCTAACAGACCACCCGACTGACCCCCGGACAGATTCAGGTACGAACCGGACCTCCGAAACTCGTGGTTTTGAATGCCGCTGTTTTGACTGGATGCCCAGTGGAGGAGCCAGGCACTGATTGGCAGCTTTGCTCCTTGGCTGATTTTCCAATGCCTGGCACTTCCTGATCTCAGGGAAATCTCTTTCTGTGCTGTGTTCTGGACTGAATTTTTGTTAATGTAATCTACATATGTTATGCATCAATTGGTCTTACTTTACCTGCCAGCTTAGCTAGTCTATTACAAGCCACTAGTCCAGCCTCTCAGAGTTACTTAGTGCTTGACAAACTGTATTGTATAGTAGCTGATGTTTGACTGCTTGACCTAGCTACTGAGCAAGACTGCTGCAGTTTTCCATTTCTGCCCTACTGATGAACTCTGCCCCTTCCCCACACTGGTCACTCTGCCAGTTATTAATTTCTGCCCACTTGTAATGCTGTCTCTCTCTAAACACCTTACTTTCTTCTCTGCCTTACTTATAAACCCTTTCTTACACCCTCGCTGCTGCTGTCCTCCTCAGATGACCCCCCCCATTAACTCCTCTTCTAGCTCTAAATAATTGCCCTGCATTTACCACTTCTTTACCTCATGCTTTGTCCTTCCCCATTGCCTGCCCTCCACTGAGCTTGCTATTGTATTCTAGCTGTAGTTAATCCTCTGTGTTTCCCTCCTTGTTCCACAGACAGCCCATCTGCGGGCTTCCCAAGCTGCTCCTGTGGCCCTGGCTCTCTCCGAGCAGGCCACAGCTAACAGACCACCTGACTGACCCCCAGACAGATTCAGGTACGCACCAGACCTCTGAAACTCGTGGTTTTGAATGCCGCTGTTTTGACTGGACGCCCAGTGGAGGAGCCAGGCACTGACTGGCAGCTTTGCTCTTTGGCTGATTTTCCAATGCCTGGCGCTTCCTGATCTTGGGGAAATCTCTTTCTGTGCTGTGTTCTGGACTGAAATTTTTCACCCCTTCCCCACCTCCTCACAGTATTAAATAGACCCTTACTCCACCCCTTTCCTCACTCCACTGCTGCACATTTTCATGCTATTGGCTTCCCTGTCTTCAGTACGTGACTTGACCCACTTTCTCACCGCCCCTTTTTAAAGCAGTCCCACCCACAGGATCATACATTTGCTGTCAACTTTTTCTTCAGCCACTCCATCTAACTCCTCTCAATTACTGATCTACCTGCCCTATTGTAAGGAACCTCACCCTAATTTGACTATATACCCTTTCAACTATAAACCAGCTAGCAGTTAAGCAGGCCAGCAACACCAAACAAACTACTATGGGGTGAAACCACCTACTACTACTCCTCACTACCTGTTTTGGCATTGCTGGTACCATATACGAATTTGGACCCCTACCTCCCCACTCTGAATCCTCACTGGGTGCAAGCTGGAAGAAAAGTATACTCATGGCCACTACCACTTCCGGTAATGATAGGCCCTTTATCCTCCCGCACTTCTCATACACAGTTATCGCCAAGCCAACCTTCCAGACTGTAACCTTAATGGTTAGCTTCCCCCTAATTTAACACAGGTGCATAGACACCTCCCCCACCTGAAGCACAGGCGACGGAAGACACGAGGGAAGATAAACATCACCCTATGTGCCAGAAAGGTTATCTTTCTGCTACTGCTACTGTCTGGCAATGTTCATTTAAACCCTGGACCAACAACCCTTTTGAGCAGGGGGTCCATACAGTGAACGGCCTAAAGATAGCATTGCTAAACATCTGCAGCCTGACTGCCAAATTCGATCAGCTCCAGGCTTGGATGACCATTCATGCCCCTGACATACTCTGCCTAACTGAAACCTGGCTGTCGGGTAGGATCAAAGATGGTGAGGTGGCCATCGAAGGATTCCAAGCATTTTGACTTGATAGAATAGACAGGAAAGGTGGCGGCTGCCTCCTATATGCCAGAAACTCAGAGTTGCTCCGTCCTCCCCCATTTCCAAAGTTGTGGAGGATTATGAGCTACTAGTGGTAAAAATACAAGTCAGCCTAAAAGGCAAGACCCTTACCATCGCCACAACCTACCTGCCCCCCAAGAAAGCCAAGGAAGGCCTTCCTCTTGTTATGGAAGAAATTACCACACTCAGAAAGGGCTCAGAACTCATCTTGACCGGTGACTTTAATATTAACTGGTTATGTAAGGAGGCGACACCCTCCAGAGACCTAATCACCTCCCATAATCTCACGCAACTCATAACTCACCCCACCAGGAAGAACTACAAGGCTGGTACCAGCACCCTCATTGGCTGGGTCTTAGCTAGCTCACTGACTCAATTCTCTGAACTCAGAGTTCTCACGGATGTGCTGAGTGACCACTCCCCAATCTCCTTTATATGGACCACTAAACTTGCCAAAAGCCCACCCCCGCCTCATCGAGAGCAGGGTTCTGCAGAAAGGCAAACTTGGATCCCTCAAATTGGCCCTGTCTGCCTACAACTGGTCCCCCATCAACAAGGCACCTACGCTGGACCAGGCCCTTAGGTTTTTCACTGAGGGCTTCAATTCCATCTGTGATATCTATGCACCACGCACAAAACGGAAAATTCGGGGGGAGGTTAACAGCTTGTTTGATGGCAAGCTCCTCTCCCTCCTAAAGGAGAGGGACTGCCTCTGGGAAAAAGCCTCAAACTCAGGCAGCAAGCATGACCTACAGTGCTACAAAATGGCTAGAAATTGGTGCACCAAACTTATCAGGCTCGCAGAAGCCAGTTTCCATAAGACCCAGCTTAACAACACATGGGGAGATGGAAAGAGGTTTTGGGACAACATATAGAACATCCTTGGTAAAGATCAAAAGCAGCACCCTAAGATGCTCAACATTAATAACTCATCCTCCTCAGATCCACTAGCCATTGCTGATGCCTTTAACCAGGCCTTAACAGACCTGTCCTCAGTGCTGCCTCCAGACTACCTTATGCCTGTGGAGGACCAAGGTTGTGCCAACCTGCTCGCAACTAACCTCCCAGTCTTCTACTTTAAGAAGGTGATGGTGAAGGAGGCCCTAACGATGGTCAGGAAAGTCCTAGGCAAAACCAGATTGGGGAGTGATGGGCTAGAGATGAAGTTACTATCTCTCACCCTTGATGTTCTTATGATGCCCATAACAATGCTATTTAATAAATCCTTGGCCCTAGCTCAATTTCCCAGAGGTATGGAAGCAAGCCCTGGTAAGTCCAGTGCATAAGAATGGCGACAAGGCGCTGGTGTCAAACTACAGGCCAATATCTATCCTCTCCCCACTATCCAAAGCTTTGGAAAAAATCGTGGCAAGTCAACTCACAGAATACCTCAATAAGTACAATCTGCTGTGCTCAAACCAACATGGCTTCAGGCAAAAACACAGTACCACCACGGCACTGCTGGAATACACTGACTATGCGCACAAGACGCTGGATGATGGCAAATTGGTAGGGTCCAACTTCATTGACCTCACCAAAGCCTTCGACACTGTCAATCACTTTCTACTAGTACTCCAGCTCCAAAGATTGGGTGTGGCACCAAACGCCGTGAATTAGTTAGATGACTACCTAACACACAGGAGCCAGCGAGTCAAAATCAGGCAGACGTTATCCAGCTCCAGAGATGTACTCCTAGGAGCCCCTCGAGGATCAATTCTAGGGCCCCTGCCTTTCAGCCTCTTTGTAAATGACCTACCCACAGCCTGTGACACCAAACTTATTCTGTATGCGGACGATGCCGTGCTGCTGAGCAGCAGCACCTCTCAGGTTGCCCTACAAACAGAACTACAGAACTCTTTCAATAAACTCGAGGACTGGTTCAGTAGGCAAAAGCTGCTACTAAATTACAAGAAAACCAAGGCCATGCTGCAATCCAGCCCCTACAACAAACACAAGCATGCTCCCCTCATAATCACCAACAAGGCTGGTGAGCAGATTGAGCAGGTGCACTTGTTCAAGTACCTTGGAGTCACCATTGATGACTCTCTCACTTATACACACCACGTAGACTCCCTTGTCAGAGTGGTAAACACAAAGATTGGGGTCCTCTATAAGCATAAGAAATCCCTCACCCCCGGAAGCACTCTGAATAAGTCTCCAGCTCCATAATCTCCACGATAGACTACAGGCTGGTGGCCTATGGAGCTGCTACTGATGAAGTGCTCAAAAGGGTCCAAACTGCACTCAATAAGGCATGCCGCCTCACCCTGTGTGCAGATCACTACACTCATACTTGCACCCTGTATGAGCGTACAAACTGGCTTAACCTACAAGACAGGATCAAATACTAAACTTGCCTCCTAGGAAAGAAGGCACTCCTTGGAAAACCCCCACCCTGTATAGGAAACCTGCTTGAGGCTTCTCTCTCAACACACATCACCAGACAGAGGAAGAATGGAGCACTGTCCATACCATTCCGCCGAACCTCACTAGGGCAGCGTGCTTTCTCCTATCGGGGCCCCCCTCTGGATAAATGAACTCCGGATGAAATTACAAACAAACAGCCTGTCTCAATTCAAAGTAGGCCTCAAACAGCACCTAATGTCTAACTCAAAATGCACCTGATTCTCAGGCCCCACTTGATAGACAGGCCTACCCCCAAGGTACACCCAGCAGGGCTACCTAGAGAACCCTGCCTCCATTCCAGCCTAGGCAAGGGCTTGTAAGCTATCAGTCCTCTTTAAACGCACTTGGTACTGCCCTCCCCAACCCCCACACACCACACTCAACAAAGCCCTCTGAGCTGCCCCCATCACAGCCCCGTTTCACTCATCCCACCACCTCTCGCCTCCGGTTGGTTCAAACCCAACCCCTTGTTTCACTGTCACCCAGCCTCTCGCCATCTGGGATAGTGTTAAACCCTATGCAATTACTCTGCCATAGTCTATCAACGGATTTGGAGGTTTCCAGGGGTGTGCTACCTAGGGCAACCAATTAGAAATAGCTTAGTATGAGATCATGTGATGAGCTGATTGAGGGAAGACATGCAGAGCAGAGCTCCTGGGCCCGATCGATTCAACGGTACTATAAATTTCAGTTTAATCTGTGGTAGTTGCGGAAACAAAGCAATTACTCTTTTACAGTCTCCTCCTAGCCTTTGCCGAAACAATTTTTTTTTAAAGAAAATCCGATCCTGTACTTACGGAGTTTTGCGGCATACGAAGCCAGGCGCAGCATCCGAGATGGATTTTGAAACCTCTGACGGCCTAGATTCTCGAGCCCTGGCAACAAAATGCCCAAACCCCCATCGCCTGTCCCGGAAGATCAAGGCACAGCGCTGATAATGTCGTGGAGGAGGCCAGACATCACCGACGATATTACGAAATTAAAACTCTGCTCAAAGGTTTAGTTGCTGACTTCTCGACAATAAAGCCTTCACTGCAAGCCTTAGCTCAAAGAATGGGACGGAAGCGATATGGCATCTCAGGAACACAAATCTGTTTCTCAAGAACAGGAGCTAGTGACTATATTAGGCAAGTGAAAAATTAGAGGAACGATCGAGATCAGGAATCACAGAAGTAGAAGGAATAACTTAATTTTGGTTGGCTTGCCCAACGATCGGAAGGACCAGACTGTATTACTTTTATCCAGAACATGCTGATGAAACTCTTAGGCCCCACCTTATGGCTGATTCCTATAACTTGAAAGGCCCATCGCTTCTTTAGAGAGTTACCTCACCAGGACCCGACCGAGGGTCGTAGATATGTATTCTTCCTAAATTTTAAGGAGAAGTCACACGTCCTAAATAGAGCTAGAACACTTAAAAATTTACAGTGGAACGGTGCGCCCTTGTTAATGTTCCAGGATCAAACCCCGGCGATTCGGGAGAAACTGAAGGAATATGGGGACATAAAGAAAAAGCTTTATTTGGCTGGCGTGAAGTTTAGGGTCCAACACCCTGCCACTTTGGTCGTGAAACTGCAATCTGGAGATAAAAGATATCTAGCGGCGAAGGAGGTGACAGAAGGACTGAGACAAGAGCTCCCGGATCTGTTTAAATCGAAGACCTGAAAAGGCTCCACAGGATGTGTACTAACCAGTTGGGGTTCTTTATAATGCTCTGGACATCTTTAATGACAGCTCAACAGTAAGGAAGCGTTCGCTTACATTTTCATTTGGAAGGGGGACGAAGGGACATGAATGCAAGAAGAGAAGAAGCAGACTAAAAGGAAGACAAGGGGAAAAAAGAAAGGAAGGAAGAAAATGGTTTCTTCGTCCTCTTTACCCCTTCACCATCCCCCTTTTTATCTCTCCCCTGCCTTTCCTCTCCTCCCCTTTCCCCTCCCCCCACCCTCCCTCTCTCCCCTTTTTTTTTTTGCTGCATTTCTCCCTCTGAAGACTTGAATAAGAGTGTAAATAGTGTCCTATAGAGCACTCATATTATATTATTTTTAATCTGAGCCAGAGGTTTAGGAGGAGATTACTTACCCTTTGCTGAAACTGATGAATCATTAAGATGGCTCAGTTAGGCTGCAGTGGGATTTAGAGGTGTATTGTAGATTTATAATATATTCTGATGTTAACTAAAAATTAGGGGATTAGGTTTGAAGTTTATATCTTCTACAGCCAGGAATATAAGGATCTGTTCCTTTATGTTAAGTCTTTAAGTATGGTAGGGGTTGTTATAGTTATGAGGGTAATTTGAAGATAGGTCTATGATCAGGGAGTAAGAAATTATAAAGGTGAAGGTGAGATTTTAGAGGGTCCGGGGCATGTTCACCAGAGAGCCTATCTACATATCCATTTGAGATAGGAGGTTGATCTAAGGATCAGGGCTGACTGGGAGGATGGTGGGAAAAGGAAAGAGAGAGTACAAGGCTTCTATATTTGTTAAGGCAGATTCGTGGGAATGGACTTCGGGGTAAATAAAACTGCATGATCAACATTAAACATAGAAACATAGAATTTGACGTCAGATAAGGATCGCTTTGGCCCACCCAGTCTGCCCATTTCCTACCTGATGGATAAGCTGCAGATTCTAGTTAACCAGCAGCCTATCTTACCCTACCCCCCTAGAATTGCTATATGATTGTCCCATGTCATGTTGAATTTCACCACTGTTTTTGACTCCACAACCTCCTCTGGAAGGCTGTTCCAGCCATCCACAACCCTCTCTGTGAAAAATACTTCCTTAAATTACCTCTGAGCCACCCCCTTCTATCTTCAAATTGTGCCCCTTGTTCTGCACACTCTTTTGAAAGATGCTACCTCTTGGACTTGTTCGTTCCCTTGAGGTACTGCAAGTTCTATCATGTCCCCTCTCTCTCCCTCCTTTCCTCGAGGCTATTAAGCTCACTTAGTCTTCATATGTCTTCCGGTGCAGACCCTGCTCCATTTAGTTGCCCTCCTCTGGACAGCTTCCATCCTGTCTATGTCTTTGTGGAGATTGGGTCTCCAGAACGCCATGATCCTCAGATGTGGTCTCTGCCAGCTGTGTCTGTACAGAGGATAATAATACTTGTTTTCTGCTGGTGATGCCTCTCCCTATGCATCCCAGTATCTCCAACCCTCCTTGCTGCCCTCTCCATTGCTTTACTGCCCCTAGTTCATCTGATATGATTACCCCAGGTCCCTTTCCATTTTGTTGTTGTTAGTATCTCATCCCCCATTGTGTACTCTTCCCTGGGTTTTTATTTCCCAGGTGCATTACCTGTACACTTCTTAGCATTGAATCTAAGCACCATACATTTGACCATTCCTCTAACTTGCCAGTCCTTCTCATCCTTTACACCCACCTTGTGCATCGCTCTGTTGCAGATCTGTGTCATCTGCAAGAGACATACTTTCCTTCCAGTCCCTCTGCAATGTCGGTTTATAAAGATATTGAGAGGACCGGTCCTATCTACTGAACCCTGTGGTACCCTGCTAACCCCCTTTTCAGAGTAGACTCCATTTACTATTACTCTCTGTGTCTGTTCTCCAGCCAATTCTTCCCAGGCTGTCGTCTTGGGCCCCCCTCCCAGGCTGGCTGGCTTGTCTATTAATCTTTTGTGTGGACTGTGTCAAATGCCTTGCTAAAGTCTAGAGTGAGCCATGTCCACAGCCCCTCCTGATCTACTATTTTGGTCACCCAGTCAAAAGAAATCTATCAGATTTGTCTGGCACTTGTGACCTTCCCACTGTGAATCCATGCTGCCTTGGGTCCTGTGCCTCTGGCCTCTAGATATGCAACAATTCTTTCCTTCAGAAGTGATTCCATCATTTCTCTCACCACTGAGGTTAAACTAACAGGTCTAGTAGTTTCTGATTCTGCCTTGCTCTGACTTTTGTGAAGGGGAATTGATCTGCCCTCCTCCAGTCTCTCAGGTACCACCCCATCCTCCCATGATTTGTTAAAGATGGTAGTCAGTGTTGTTCACTAGTTCTATCCTTAGTTCTTTTAGAATTCTGGGATGAATCCCATCAGGCCCCATTGCTTTGTCCACCTTCAGTTTTAAGAGACTCTTTCAGAACTCTTTCTTCTGTAAATGGGCTGGTATCAACTTCTGTATCCAGAGTGTTTCTACTGTTTGTTTTGGTACCTCCCTCTTCCTTTTGTAAATACTGAGCAAAAATATTTTGTTTAGTATCTCTGCCTTTCACAGTCACCCTCTGTCCCTCCTCCCCTTTATTACTCTATCCCTCCCTTGGTCTTCCTTTGCTCCCTGATGTACCTATAAAGGTCTTGTCTGTCTTCTTAACTGGGTTGAGCTACCTCTTTTCCTCAGTTTGGGCCTTTTGCTGTTCTGACTGCCTTTCCAGCTTTCCTTTGCTTTTAACTGATACAGTTCTCTGCCCTGTTCCTTCTGTGATTCCTTGTGCTTCCTGAATGCTTTCTTTTCTCTTGAACCTTCCTGCCACTTCCTTTGAGAACCATAGTGGTTTCTTACCTCGTTTCGTTTGTTCATTTGCTTTACAGTGTTGCTTGTTACCTCTGTGATGGCAGTTTTTTATTATTCCCCATTGTTCTTCCCCCTCCTTCCTGCCCATTTGCTAGTGCATTCCTTTAGGCACTCACCCATTTTGGCAAAGCTCAGCCTCCTAAAATCCAGTTCCTTTGTCTTTATTGTTTGGCTTTATTGCTGTGTTTGTGTGAATTATACTTTCGGCGTTCGCTTAGTTCCCAGATGTTTCTACTTCATCTGTGATCCTCTTCATCGTTTAGAGAACCAGGTCTAAGATTGCTCCCTGTGAGACTCTACTAGTTGTTAAGGCATGTCCTGTAGGGCATCCAGAATAACCCCACTCTTAAGTGGCTATGCACTCCAGTTAACATCTGGCACCTCAGACTCCCATCAATATCCCTTTATCTGCCTTCTAAGTATGTTTTTATTTCCTTGTCCATTTCTCCCGAGATGTGGTCTAATAACCCCTGTGGATTGTGGTGCATTGCCTGCCTCCGTTGACTACAGTTCTTCTTCTCCTCCCTGTTACCCTTTTGTTCTGTTGCTTTTGATTTCTTCTTATGTAGAGCTAGTCCTCCTCCTCTTTTCCCTCCTGTCCTCCTGTGATAGTATCCTGGTATGTTACGTTCCAGTCATGGTTCTGTGTGTGCCTTGTTCTGTGACTCCATAATATCGTATCTTCCTCCTAAAGGCCACTAATTAGAACTTTTACCCAGACTACGGGTATTGGTACTCATTCTCTCCATTTTTGATGGCTTTACCTTCTGGCGGCCCCCACTGGCCTTTCTACCTTGGTCTTTTCTCATTTATACCCTGTTTTGTAGGGGGGCTTGGTTTCTTCTGCTTATCAGTGCCTTGGCTAGTTTGAAGGCTTAATGAAGCATTTAAACCGATTGCTAGACTTTGTCTTCCTGACAGATGCAGACCATCCTGCCAGTATGGGCTGGTGTCCTCCGGTGAGTTCCCAGTCCCCAGTAGGCCAAACACCTGTGTCCACCATTTTTTAACCATTTGTTATTGCATGGTTTAAGCACCCTTGCCTCCTCATGCCACTGACAGGCACCTCTGAGAAGATACTGTGTGTTTCTTGTCTTAAGCCCCTCCCAACTCTACAAAGTCCTTTTGCACTGCTCTAATCTCATGATGATGTCATTTGTCCTAGGTGGACGTGATGTCCAGCCGAACTCCTGCAACTGTTCTCGGTCCTAAGGATGCTTCCTGTCCCTCAAGCCATGGCACCAGGCAGCTGTGCGTTTCCTTGTTCCCCAGTTCTAGCCCTAATAATTGAGTCCCCACCAGGAGTCTTTCTTTCCTGGTGCTTCTGCCTCCTTCCTGAGGGCCTCCTTGTGACAGTTGTCCTTTCCCTCCTTAGTCTCCTCTGTGGGTGCATCCTTAGAGGAACTATGCTCCTTGGAATGGTGTGGATTGTGGAGTGTAACAGCTGACTGGGTGTGCCTCTGTTCCACCACCTTTCCTCCCTAGGCCTGTGGTCCAACTGCTGTGCTTTCATAAATTATCACCTGGAATGTTAAAGGCCTCAGGGCAGAGGAAGAGAATGGTGATATTAAAGCACATCTACCAACTCGGAGCCCAGATTGTGGCCTAAGAGACTCACCTTCTAAAGAGGAACTGGGCCTCTTAAAAATTATGGGTAGTATGTTCGGAGATTAGAGCTAAAGCTTCAGGAGTTGCCGTTTTGATTGGAAGAAATTGCCTTTATAGTTTTACAACTAAAATTATAAGATTGGGAGGATCTATGTTCTGGTATATTATGGGCAAATGTTATCGGTTTCTCTATGCTCCTACACCTCCCAGCCTCTTTTTGCCTCTAGAAGTTGATAGCCCTATTTCCATCCACCCTCTAATTTTTGCTGGGTGGCAGCTCTACCGACAGTCAGTCGGCGTGGCGGCGGGCGGCAGGCGGTGGATGCTGTCGCCCACCGCCGCGGGGGGAGCGGTGGAGGGGCTTCGTGGTGGGTGGGGGGACACTAGACACCAGGAGATGTTTGGGGGTTAGTTAGAGACATTCTGCCCGCGATCGGGCTTTACGTCCACTGACCACCAGGGAGTTATTCGGGTTGGGGAGGGGTTACATTCTGCCCGCGATCAGGCACTGGGGTTTTATACAGGTTCTGCTCCGCGATCGCACTGGGGGTTGAGTACAGGTTCTGCCCGCGATCGGGCACTGGGGGTTTATATAGGTTCTGCCCGCGATCGGGCTGTGGGATGTGGGGGGACATGTACGTGTACTGCCCGCGATCGGGCTGGTGGGGGGGCACAGGGAGCGAGTTGGGGGCCAGCCAGGGGTGGCAGCTGCTGTGTTGCAGCCTGCAATGCAGCAGCTCACCTGTGGGTGGCCCCGACTTAAGCTCTTTTTGGCTCAAGCTTGTGCGGGAGCAGCTTGGGATTAGCGAGACAACTCTGCGTAACCCGACTGAATATCGGGTTGCGCAGGTTATGCATGGATCCTCCCCCTCCTGTTGAGCATGCATTCATTTGCATTGCTCTCTTGCGCAACCTGGTGCCAGTGGCGTAACTGCCTCCTGCTGAATATCGCAGAATGGTGCATTTTGGACTTGCGCATGGCGCAACCCTTTTGAATATCTGGGCCTGTGTGTATTAATATTTATGCACCTCAGAGCAAGGCCTGTAGAGTGGAACTTTTTAGGAAGGTTCAGCCATTTCTTTGCAAAGCTCGAATGGTCATTTGGGGTGGGGATTTCAACTGTGGTATTCAAAAGTGTGACAGGGGTCTGCAGATGGAAAAAATGTTCTGTGACTCTAATGCTTTAAAAGGTATTGTTACTGCTGCCCATTTAGTGGATTCTTACCACATGTTTCATGCTACTGGAGGCTTTACTTTTTGTAAAGGCCTGTTACGTACTGGGATTGATTATCTTTGGGTTTCCAACTCGATACATGTTACTCATTCTGGTATTGTTGATTTAGCCTTCACTGACCATTCGACTATATATTTGGAATGCCAGTGGGGTGAGAGTCTCTCTTTTGAGAAATCATCCTGGAAGTTGAATGTTTTTTTAATGAACCAAGCCCGTCTTATTGATGCTTGCAAATCTTTCTGGGCTGCCCGGCTTTCTGTATCAAGTCTGTATGATTCTTTGGTTGATTGGTGGAGGGAGACCAAGATAGAATTGAAAACTTTTTTTGAACGAACTGCAGGGTTGCACCATAGAACTGATTATTTATGTTATTTGCAGTGTAGGAAACATTACCATAGATTGATTTCCCTTGCTGATTCTACTGGACAGGATTTTAGCTTCCAGATTCAGCAGGCAAAATCTGCTATGTATCGGTTTTAATATGATAGAATGAAAACCCTTAAGTATGAATTACGGTTTGGTACGGTGAGTGCAAAACAAACATTTAGCCCTTTTAAAGATCATAAGGTTATCTGTCAAAGAAAATGTATGGAGGAATTAAGAGATGCTGATGGGAAGGTGTGTCGTGATAAGGCTTCTATTCTGCATCTTCATTCTACATATGTTAAGGATACTTTTGGATCTCCACCTCAGATGTGTTTTTTGCATTCTTATGTTGCACGGATAGCACCCCAAACTCTTTTACCAGAACAGGTACAGCGGCTTGTAGCTCCTGTTACTATAGATGAGGTTCATGCTGTTATCAAATCTGCTAAAACTAACTGTTCTCCTGGACCTGATGGGCTTCCAGCGGAGTTTTTCCAGACTTTTTGTGATCTTTTGGCTCCAGTATTACGTGATTTATTTAATGTTCTTTTAGGTTCCCCTATCATACCTGACTGGTTGGTGGAAGCAGATTTGGTTCTTTTATATAAGTAGGATGATAAAAGGTTACTACTCAACTGGAGGCCTATCTATCTGTTTGTTGAACTCTGATATTAAGTTTTTGAGTACGATTTTGTCCCTTCGGTTATCACAATGTGCTCGTACTCTTATTAGTTCTGTACAGGGCTGTAGTGTTCCTCATTGTAGTATACATGATAATCTGATTTTGCTCCAGGAATTGTTTTATAGAGGTCAGAAGCGGTGTATCTCTGGTTTGGTGATTAGTCTGGATCAGAGTAAAGCCTTTGATTGAGTTTCCCAGGACGATTTATATTTGGTCTTGGGTCACTATGGGATACCTGCTGACCTTATTTCTTGGCTTCAGAAATTGTATTGTAATGCTACCATAGTACCAAAAGTTAATGGCTGGAAAGGGGACAGGATAGGTCTCTGACAGGGTGTAAAACAAGGCTGCCCTTTGAGTCCCTGGTTGTCTGTTTTTAGCATAGATCCCCTCTTACGCTGCATCCTTAATGATTCTCAGATAATGGACATATCTTTAGTTCATACCCTTCCCCCTTTGAAAATACTTGCTTATGCTGATGACTTAGTTCTTTTGGTGAAAGAATGTACAAATGAAGCCGTTATTTTGCAACAGCTTGCTGATTTTTCTAATACCTCTGGCTCAGGTATTAATATGGATAAATGCTCTGGTTATCAGTTTCCCTCAGATGCTCCTAGACTTGTTCAACATGCAGGTATTTCAGTATCTATGGATCCGGTTACTATTTTGGGGCTGAAGTTTGGTTCCGATACTCTGGCGGTTGTAAACTGGGAGAAGAAACTAGCAATAGCAGAAGGGTCACTGACCCTTTGGGTTCACAGGCCTTTGTCTAAACGTAAATGGATCTTGTTGTTAAAGACTTTGATTGTTCCCCTTTTTCTTTATGTTAGTTATATTTATCCCCCGCCGAAGGTTTTGTATACTAAATTGTGTAGTTTGTTTTTTAGGGCCTTATGGGGTAGCAGATTGAACCCGGTTAAGAGGCATATTACTTATCGGACTATAAAACAGGGAGGTTTGGATATGCTCAATCCCATTGCTTTTTACTTCAGTATTTTCTTTCATTTCAATGTTTTAGAGCTTAAATCAACCTCACTGTATGAATTGGATTACTTTACTGATGGAATGGCTTACGCCCAGTTTGAGGGCATGGGAACATAAAAATGCTAGAATGTTTTCTAGGTTAGAAATTGTTCCTCAAGTTATTAAGGAGATGTTTCAACAACTTATTCTTTGGAAAGTTGATTCTAGTCTACTGACATTGAATACACAGAAGGCAGTTTATAATGCTATTGTTCAAGTTCACTGTTTGGAACCTTTAGATTACCCTACTGTACAGAGCAGGATAGTCAGGACAAGTTCTTGCAATTGTTAAATCCGAGATTGCCAGTTTTTGTCTGGGATTTGGTGTGGCTGACATTGCATGGTAAACTAAATGTTAAAAACAATAATCGACATAAAGTAGTTCAAGAACGGTATTGTTTACAGCCTTCTTGTTTCCAAGTTTTGGAAACTCAAGAACATTTATTTTTTAACTGTAATTATGCACAACAGTTTTGGCATTTTATAGCTGATTGTTGGAATTTACCGCAGTTTGGGGTTCTTACTTAATCAGGAACTGACTTATGTTCCAGGAACTTCACTCTGGCAATCTTCTTCCATTTCCACTTTGCAAGTTCTATTTGCTATTTTGAAATATTACCTCTGGCAGTCTCGGAGCGAGTGGGTACTACAACAGCACCATGTCCCATATGATGCCTTGTCATTACTGATTACTGGAGTGCTTCAGCAGGTCTATGAAGCAGATTTAAAACGCTTTTCACCTCACCAGTCACATTGTTTTTGGCAAGCATGTGAAGTTGTTCTACAATAAGCTCCATTCTGGTTTCATGATTTTTGACTTAGTTAGGCACTGAGTTTGATCTATTGTATTGTTATTCAATTGATCTAGTTATTTTTTGGTTGTGGTAGTATTGTTTTTGTTTTTATAGTACTTTATTGTATATACTGTATTTGCTGTTTTGAATCTTACTTCCCTTTTTCCCCACAAAATTCCCCTACTCTTTTCGATAAGTGCCATGGGATCTTTAGCATCCACCTGAACTACCACCAGTCCAGGCAGATGGGACCTCGGTTTAACATCTCATCTGAAAGACGGCACCTCAGAAGTGCAGCACCCTTCTCATGCTGCACTACAGTGTCAGCACTGGGATATTAAACCAAGTGCCAAATGTGGGAACTGAACCCACAGCCCTCTGATCTACAGGCCTCAGAGGCGAGTGTGCTACCTACTGAGCCACTGACACAACAGTTACTTGTTTATTTACAAAATAGGATGAATGTCTATCTGCTCCAAACAATTCAGCTGAAACTACAGCTTTATTGTTAATAAACCACATGTTTAGTCACTGGGGATTGCCAATGAAAGTGGAATCTGATAGAGGTACTTCTTTCACTGGCAAAGTTATAGACAGCATATGGAAAATACTAGGATTTCAAAGAAAGTTACTGATGTCCCATGATCCACAATTATCTGGACCGGTGGAACATGCCAATCAAACATTTGTGTTTATACTGAAGAAATAGATTAGCTCATCAGGAAAAGATTAGGATGTAAAACTGCCCCTTGTGTTAAAGGCTATACATGCTACTCCAAGTAAGTCTACAGGCATATCACCTTTTGAAATGGTGACAGGCAGACAAATGGTGGTACCTTTACATCTTCTGTACACAACAGGAAGTGTAAAATGATCATGTGTCACTACAGCACATGAATACAGTCTGTAACTCATTTAAGACAACACCTGCAAGAGACCTTTGTATTTGCTCAAAGGAACTTACAGAAAAGTGTTCAAGGTTTGAAGTCATATTATGACAGAAGAACTAAGCTAAATATGACAGGGGACTAATCCAAATGAATATCAAATTGGAGACAAGGGGCCAGATATTCAAAACTTTTCCCCAGGGCTAAATTAGCACTGCCTGATGGGCAAACTTGGCCTGGAGCACAAATCATGCTATATTCAAAAGGAAATAGCCTGGTGCAAAACCAACTGAATATAGCAAGCAAAGGAAGTCAGATGAATAGGGCCAGGAGTGCAGGGCCAAAATTGCCCAGAAATAAGACGGCACTGAATATAGCAACAGGGAAGTGCACACTGCAACTGCAGCTCATTAGACTCTGGAGCAAGCCAGTGTTGCAGATGGAGAACATTGTGTGTGACTGCACAGAGATGTCAGATATATATTGCAAACAACAATGTAAGCCACACACTGCAGAACTGTGCTATGCTGAAGTGAGGTCTGCCCCGGGCTAACCTGACTGCACAATGCTAACACATTAGCCCGGTGCAAACTAGTTAGCCCGGGGCAAACGGGAGCTATATTCAAAGCTCCCTTGCAAATGAGCCTACTTAGGTAATCTGTGGCCAAACAGATACATTTGCATCCCATTAAGTGCGGCTTAGCATACATTACCATGCAGTTTGCCCGGTGCTACTGCATGGAGCACAATGCTCCCCCCTTTTGGTCAGAATGGAAGTACAGGCTGGATGCTGCAGGCCAAGGCATGCCCACAGCATCCCCTGTTGGTCAGAATAGAAGCACAGGCTGGAAGCAGTAGGAACTGTGTGCTGGCAGGTACAAGCAGTGCATACAACATACCTACGCAGCACTGCGAGCAGTACATAATGATATATATGTAGATTTGTAGTGATCTATAACTATAGATAGATACAGAGACACGTGTGTGTGTATATATATATATATATATATATATATATATATATATATATTATGGTAGCACGGTAGTGCTACCATAGTTACGTGTTGAGTAGCTCTTTAAGGTTAAAGGGTGAAACTTTGCACCTTAATAACTTTATCATCGTTCAATGAATTTGCCTGAAATTTGGCAGATTCAAGTCATAACCATAGACTGTGGGATCAGCCAACTTTTGTACCGGTCAGATATATGGCTGCAGAGTTATTAAGCAACATTCGTGTGCACAATTACGTTTTTTTGCACATTCTTTGCTCGCGCCTACAGGTCGCACGATTTATGCAACCAGTCTAAAAACTTCAAGGAATGTGCGGCCAGGATTCCCAATGTGCCTTTTGAAGATTTTGTGAAAAAATATTAAACAGTTCAAAAGTTATTCAAAAAACAAATTCCCATTATAAGTCAATGGGAAAAGTTCTACACTTTCGCAAATGCACTTTTTAGTGTCGCAAATCTGTTTTTTTTCAGTCGGTGATCAGAAAAATCCTTTGCATTTAAAATTGGGACCATCTAGGGACACAATTCCTTTTGTGTTTACCTAGTTGAGCCCTGAGGATGCTAGGTATGTCTTTATTTTGGGGGTAAACACCCCAAAAATATGTTTTTCAAATTTCTGAAAAAAGTAGTGTCACACGTGTGACACTTTCACAAATTTTTGTGAAAGCTTTTGCAAATCACGACACTACTTTTCCAGATTATGGCCAAAATGACAGGAGTTCTTTGCTACCCTGCTGCAAAAGAACGGTTCAGGTCTTTTGTGTTGAAATTTGGAGGAAAGGCAGCCAACATCTCACAGATGTGCCTTTTGGTGGTTTGGTCACGAAATATTGCATGGATGTCAAGTTACGCTACTCTGAAGTTCACATTTTTTCCCATATACTAACATGGTGGCGTATGGCACGCCTTTCAGTGCTCGTATCTTGGAAACAGTGCGAGATACTGAATTTTCATCACAACAATGCATAGCCCAGAGCAGAAACCTAGCCAGAAAACTCATGAATCATACGAAATTTTAATTTTTTTCTACGTCTTTCGGTTCCTAAGATAACCAATTTTGTATTCCAACAGCTCATTTTCTGCTCTGAGACCCATTATTATGCATACATTCTTTGTACACACTGTGTTTCTCTATGCAGCTGTTGGGCAAAACCAGGGTGTGTGCTTCCATTACTGTTACAGTTAGTGTTCCACTTGTGTTTCCTGCACTCCATTTCCACTCCTAACTCTGTACACCACCGCAGGCGTACTCCTTTATATTCTCATTTAGGCGTGACGACTTGTGTTCAAGCTTCCATTTCGCTTTCCTTTGCATTATTTATGCTGTTAACGTTACCATTTGTGTTTCCCATTGCCGTTCGGTGACCATGCACGGCATGGTTTCCATTTCCTTATGCGGTTGTGTCTCCTTTTGCGACACTCTTCACTTTGGCGTTATTTTGCACTTGTGTTTCCATTAACATTTGCTTTACCATTTACGTTTCTGTCACCATGTGCGCAACCATTAGCGGTTGCATTTTTCTTGCACTTACCGTTACTGTGTCACAAAACAGCACTTGCTGGCTAGCCCCGAGCTCCCACCACCACATTCCATTCATTATTTCTACTGCAGATTCTCAAAAAGAAGGGAAATCAGAGGCAAAAAAAATTTAATGCATCAGTTAGTGTTGTTCCACAGTGACAAAAGTGAGGAAATTTAATGTTTGGTTGAACCCCCCTTGGACCCACCTCCACACTGCCCCCCCAGCCAGCATCAGGGTGTGCTTGGGGCTTGTCGGTCCCAACTCTCACCCCATTCTCCTATAGTTCACCACCTCAGCTTCTTTACATTATGCGATGGGGTGAGAAAGAAATGACCCCAACGCACACCCCGATGCTGGCTGGGGGCAGGGTGGGTGGGTCCAAGGAGGGGGGTTTCAACCCTAACATCGAATTTCCTCACTTTTGTCACTGTCGAGCAACCCTAACTGATGCATTAAACAGAGTTTTTTGCCTCTAATATATGTAGATAGCTATACACACACACACACACACACACACACACACACACACAAAACCAGTGGTCACATGTACCCTGGATGATGCCTCCACCCCACACCAACAGAGGCAGCCCACAGCAGGTGTGGGTGGAACACAAGTATACATGGGGCAGGCATAAGGCAAACCTGCTGGGGATGGGGGATGTCAGCTGTAGGGTAAGTGGGCTGTGCAGCGCAGCCATCCAATATGTAGGAACCTGGGCAGACAGGCTGGGCCAGGCAGCCCTTCTCAGCCATCATGGTCCCTGTTCCCACATGTGTTGGTTCCACTCCCTGGTAGTCCAGTGGTTTCCCCACCCCCCCAGCATGAATCCAGACCCCCAATTTAAATAAAAATTAAATCCATTTCCCTGGTAGTCTAGTGGTCCCCCCACCCTCCAGCATGAATACAGACCCCTGTTTGAAATACAATTAAATCAGTTTCCCTGATAGTCTAGTGGTCCCCCCAACCCCCAGCACGAATCCAGACCCCCTTTGTAAATAGAATTAAATCCGTTTTGGAATAATTTCCCTAGTAGTCTAGTGGCCCTCCACCTGGCCGTGACACCTCACTCATCCAAATAGCTTGCCAGAACAGAGCCGGTGACTGGATCTTCCGCCTCTCACAACCACAGCCAGCCGCCGACTGAGGTAGGAAGGAGTGGTATCCTTCCTACCTCAGTGGGCAGTCAGCCATGGTGGTGAGAGGAGGGCTGAGCAGTTGCTGGCTCTGTTCTGGGAAGCTATTTGGATGGGCAAGTTGTCACTGCCGGGTGGGGGGGGCCACTAGACTACATGGGAAATGATTCTGAAATGGATTTAATTCTATTTACAATGGGAATCAGGATACATGCTGCGGGTGGGGACCACTAGACTACCAGGGAAATGATTCCAAAATGGATTTAAGTTTTTTACAATGAGGGTCTGATTCATGCTTGGGGGGTGAGGGACCACTACACTAACAGGGAAATGGATTTAATTTTATTTCAAACCGGGTCAGGCTACATGCTGGGGGTGGGGGACCACTAGACTAACAGGGTAACGATTCTGAAACTGATTTAATTTTTTTACAACAGGGGTCGGGATACATGCTGGGGGGTTGGGGGACCACTAGACTACCAGGGAAACAGACTTAATTTGTTTACAACGGGGGTCGGGATACATGCTGGGGGGGTGGATCACTAGACTACCAGGGAACTGGCATCATGGGGTAGATACCAGGGATAGGGAATTGTGCTTTGGGAGGGGGTACCACCACCACATTACCACTGGCCTTTTCTGAGTGGCATTCAGCGCTGCGCTACAGGTTGCACTAATGCCTGTAGTGCGGCTCTATACTTCTGAATATGCTGGTGCACTGGCATTCAGGGCCCCTCCCCTCATTCCCTCTCTTGCATACATTATGATTTAGCATCAGTGCTAACACCTAGCGCCAGTGCTAAATGTCCATTTCAATATAGCAGTTGGGCTCAAATTGTGCGATAGACTAGCACAATGGATTTGAGCCCCACACTAAACTTTGAATATTTGGTCCAAGGTATTTTATTTTAACTACAGCAGAAAAAAATGTTAAAGTTAAAAAGTTTCTTCCAAGTTGGGAAGGACCCTTTTTAATTAAAGATAAAGTTTCACCTGTAGTATACCAAATTGAGGTCAAGAAGAACAACACTGCTGATGTGTTGCTTACATGGGTTCATATTAATCAGTTGAGACCATACCATAAACACAGACAAGTCTGGTATCACATCTCAAGTTACAGTGAAAATGATGAATAATCATACTGTAAATGATGACTGAATTTCTAATTCTGATACCGATATCCGTGAATAACAAAGAACAAATCATAAGTTGCACCACTTGTGAAATGTATGTGATGATTTTGATGTGCCAAAGACATTTGCTGAAACAGTAGAATGAAAAATGTACATATGGTGAAGCCTGCCAGGATGAAGCACGTCGTCACAGGTTTACTGCATGACAAAAGGGATTAACACCCATTGAAATTGCATTGTTTGCTGAAGTAACTCTATTGCAGAATTTTGCAGTGCTGCACGCGTCATCCTGGTGGGCTTCACTGTAGTTGTAATCATATTAAATTATTTATCAGCATTATTTTCTTATATAAAACTCTATATCCCTGATGATGTCACTTTCTGATAATGTCACATTTTGATGATGTCATAAGATGACATGCATGTTGATGTAACTTTTCTATTATGTTATGCAATTTATGATTCTCCCAACTCAGATGTAATATCATATGTGATATTTAAACTGTATACCCATAATACTAAACTGAAATCTGATTTTCTGTCTAAAACTTGCACAAAAAAGAGTTGTACTTACTTACTGCCTAACAGTTATGATCTCTATTTTTTTCCTGTTTAGAGTGTCAAGAGTTGGGACTCTGTTTGATTACACTCCTTTCTGAATTTCTGTGGTTGGGCCACTCTTTAGACATCAAGGAATACCCAGTTCTGTTGTCCTGCTGTTTTGGTCATCCTGCTGGTTCAGATGTTCCATTGTCCATGGCCCAGTACTAATACTGACCCCTTCTTCAATCCCCTGCCAAGGATATGCTCTCCATGGGCTCCCAGCCCATAGGCGTGGGAAACCCGGGCACCAGACAGATGGCACTACCTCTACTATCACCTGAGAACCTAAGCTCAGACTCCCCATTAGCAAAGCATGGCATTAGCAGCCATCCATTCAGAATGTGAGAGCTCTTCAGCACTGGCTTCTGATTGATTCCTGCAGTCTGCTTCTGTGTCCATTCTAAACCAAACATAATTCTGATTTCCATGCTGAAATTTGCCAAGAAAGAGCTGTAATTACTTTTCTCCTTGACTGTTAAGACCCTTATCCTTCTGTTTAGAGTGTTACATTTAGGGATGCTGTGTGATTACACTACGATTGAAATTCTGTGCTTGTGTCAGCACCCTACATGAGTGGCCGATCGCTTCTCCCTACTGAAGTTCCTACTAAGTCTCATCTTATATCCTCTTTAAATATTACAAAAGCACTCTGAACTGATATGACTGATGTAACATTGAGTACTTACTTGCATTAACTGCATTAATTGTTTTTTACTTGTGTTATTTGGCTCTATTGTAAATATCTCTGTATGCATTGTACCATTTGACCCAGAGCTAACCAGATCCGTCTTGTAAATGAGCTTGCTCACTAATGTTCACCTGGATAAATAAAGATTTTGATTGATTGATTGATAGATATAATAGGATTGCAGTTCTGAATTAGAAAAATGTATTGTTTAAGAATAGATTTTTTTAATTCAACAGGGGAAGATTTGTAGCAAATTGTTAATTATAAAAATATTTTGTCATATTGGTTATAGTGTATGGTTATTTGGGTGTCATGTGATACTGGGACATTGGTGACTTGTTTAAATAGTGAGTTGTTTAAAACTTAATATAGTTCTATTTACCAGAATGGACTCATGTGGAAACATTTTTTTTTATTTTTTTAAGTGTTACAAAAATCTCCTTCCAGCGGAAGAGAACCTGCTGGACTAAGTAATGACTGGTACAGAGGACAAGGGTCTGACTTTAGCCAGGCTGATGAAACTGTTTCCATAGTGACGTTCAATTCAAATTGCTGGATAACTGATAAGCAGATTAAGCAGGTTAAAGCTATGGACCTAATGTTTGGAAAAAAAGGAGTCAGTGTCCTTTAATGTTGGACATATATTTTTGTTTGTTTTTAAAAAAGTGAAAAGTGCTACAGGTATGGGAATAGCACTGTCCAACAGCAAATGCTCTGATAATCACAGGCAAAGAAAATGTTGCTAAGATGATGGTAGGGAAACAGTGTGACAAGGCAGGGGCATCACCAGCAGGTAAAGGGAGGTCATAATTCCATTGTACAAGACACTAGTGAGGCCCAGGGACACTGGGTTTCTGTTTTCAGAGAGAAACAAATTTAAAAACAGAATCCTGATTGGCCCATGGTATTTCGTCACTGCTGGCCTGTTTCTAAAAGTTTGTTTGAAAGAAAAAGTATCTTATTTTAGGGTACAGGAAGACAGTATTAAGAAGATATAATTTTTAGAAAGATATCTACTTGGAGACAATGTTTATTGCTTATCATGTGAACTATAGGCTTTAGAGACATGGAACTTACATCAGAATGTACAAAATGACATGATGAATCTAAAGGCCTGTATATTAACATATGTATCTCATATCCTCCAGATATTAGAGTGAAAAATAACTTTGACCTTACGTTTCTTCATTTCTTTTCAAATTAGCACTATACTATAGAGGGGTGGTGCCAGGGATAGGAAATTACAATCCCCCCCCACACACACACACATTTGCAATGTCCAATCAGAGCTGATAAACCAGAATATGTGATGGCATAATTATGGAAATGTGACCAACTTATACATAACTAAACAATCTTAAATTTGGTTTGAATCCTTTCAAACTAGCTGCTGTTATTTTCTGTGTCTGAGGTCACTGTATCCAAGCTGAAAAGTCCTTAAACAAGAGCTTGAGCCTGTCCCTGAGTGTGTACCAGAGGTCTGCTGTGCCAGTGTGAGAAGAGATGCTGTAATTCTAGCAAGAGCCAGCACCACCAGAGTGACATCAACAGCAGAGATGCAGATTCTCCATTATTTTTGAATCATGAGGAAAAACCCACATTTTGTACAAACTCCAAGTGTCTAAGTATCACTTTAATATTTTTTAATTTTTAGTGTAGCCTAGGACATGGGAGGATACATAAGGGAAATCTTCTAGCATATGCAAAATATATAGGTATGCAAGAATAAGGTTGCTATTTTCAACCATTTACTAAGTCTACACACTGTGTCTGGTAGCATTTGCTTGGTTTTTTTTTGAAAGTTTTATTACTTTGTATTTATTCTGCCTCGTGCAGTGTTCACAAGATTTGATGTCTATGAAGTAGTGTTTACAAGAGTGGATAGCTGTGCAGTAGTGTTATTCATTTTATTAGTTGATATTGTACAGGAAAAATAAAATCTATTTTTATACCATTCTGATGTCACCTCATGCTAAGGTCATTTACAAATTATTAGGACCTAAATGCAGTAGATTGTGTAGGAAAATTTGCGTTGTTTTCTATTGTTGTGCATGATCCATAAAGCAAGGAGAAAAAGCTTGAACCTGAGCTCTGTGGAGCTAAAGGAACTAAGAGAGGCGGTGGCTGAACCTCTGGCAATTCTGTTTAATCAGTCACTGGAAACAGAGGAGGTACCCAAAGACTGGAGAACAGCAGATGTAGTCCCCTTGTATGAAAGCTGGAGCAAAGAGGAAGCAGGTAACTACAGACCAGTCAGCCTGACCTTGGTAGTAGGTAAGATCATGGAAGCACTACTGAAGGAGAGACTGGTGGAACATCCGGTTGCCAACAGACTACAGGACACAAGGCAGCATGCTTTCACTGGGGGAGGTCATGCCATACCAATCTCATTGAATTTTTTGACTCGGTGACAAGGTAAGTGGATAAGGGGAGGGCAGTGGATGTGGCCTATATGGACTTCAGAAAAGCCTTTGCCACTGTGCCACATAGAAGGCCATTAAACAAACAACCTGGGGAATATGGGAGTGGATAGGACAGTAGTGTGGTGGGTAGGTAATTGGCTGGGTGGCAAGATACAGAGGGTGGTGGTAAATGGCTGTCATTTCACAGAGGGAAGAGTGACCAGTGGGGTACCACAGGGGTCAGTGCTGAGACTAGTTCTATTCAATGTCTTTATCAGTGACATTGCACAGGACCTAGAAGGCAGAATTTACCTGTTCCCTGAGAACATGAAGCTCTGTAACAGAGTGGACATGCCAGAGGTTGTAGACAGAATAAGAAGGGACCTGCAGAAACTTGAAGAATGGTCAAGGGTTTAGCAGTTGAAATTCAACACAAAGAAGTGCAAGATAATATATATATATATATATATATATATATATATATATATATATATATATATATGTAGCACAAAACTGTGGAACAACATATCAGTTGGGGGGTGAGGATATAGCATGCACCAGGCAGGAAAGGGATCTTGGAGTTATCATCTCTGATGACCTCAAGGTAGGGAAATAGTGTGACAAGGTAGCGGGTAAAGCAAATAGGATGCTGGGATGCATGGACAGGGGCATTACCAGGAGGAAAAGGGAGGTCAAAATTCCACTGTACAAGACACTAGTGAGGCCCAGGGACACTGGTTTTCCATTTTTGCGGAGAAATGACTTTAAAAACAGAATTCTTATTGGCCCGCAGTGTTTCCGCACCAAAACAGAACTTGTGTTTGTTCACGGAGTGTCCGTAAATTGCAACCTTTAAAACCCACAGCACAGCATGTGTTTCTTTTCTTGTTACTGTTTGCTGCTATTCTGATTGACTCTGATACTGTTTGCTGCCATTTTGATTGACCCGCGATACTGTTTGCTGCATGCTGAATAAAGTTTTCAACTCCGGAGAAATCAATCCTCATGCTGTGGAAAGATTTGAATATATTTTAATGGTATTTATGTTGCTTTTCAACTGTGGAGCTCATCTGCATCTACAGTGATGCGATGCTGCAGCTCAGGAATCTCTCACTGGCCTCTTTGTATTTATTTAAATTTTCCCATGTCTCTCGAGTGCTTCTGAGTGAGTGTAGTTCTGTTACTCTTAGTTTCTGTAGTGGATTTATTTACGGTGGTGGGGGTGAAATGTAATTTCTTGCAGTCACTCCATGATTTCATGAGCTGATGTGACGCTGGTTCACGTGGCTGTCGCTGATGATGGGTAATGTTTTTTCCTTTCCTCCTCCTCCTCCTCTGTGTGCCTTGAATTGATTTAAAAGCATGTTGCTCTGCTCCTTAGGTGGTAGTGGGGGGGGGCCGAACCAAACTGAACCCAATCCATGAGCCGCTTCTGCTTGTATGTATTTTTGTCTCTCCCTCCTCCTCTCTGCGCCCTGAATATTGTTGGAGCTTAAGTTGTGATGTTTGGGGGGGACGACCGAACTGAATCCTTTGAGGCGCCATTTAATAACATTGCCACTTCTGCTTGGTGTTCCTGTTTCTGTTGTGTGTTCCTGAACGAATGAAATGGCCACAAAGAGGGTAGTTCTGACTTTTCACTTCTATCCCAGGGCATTTACAAATGGAGAGGGTAGGGAGAGTGTTAGAGACGTAGAATGCTGTAGACAAAATCTTGTTCTGCTACAAACATCCTGAACATGCACCCCGGTACACACTACATTACTAGCCAGGTGTCTGGGGGGGTGCTGTTGCTTCTGTCTGTTGGGGAATTTGCTGACTGTGTCTTGTGGGAGGGGAACTGTCATTGTTGGTCGTGTGGGAGGACTGTTTGTTTGGGGTTGTGGCATAGACAGTCTGTGTTTGCTGGGGCTGGGGTGGACAGTCAGTGTTGGTGGTGTGGGTGGGAGTGTTCATTTGGAGTTGTGGGGCAGGCAGTCTGTGTTTGCTAGGGCCAGTGGTGGATGGTCTGTTTGCAGGTACTATGGAGTGGACGGTCTGTGTTTGGTGGGGCTCTGGGGGCAGACAGTCTGTGTTTGGGGGTTGGGTATATGGTCTAAATCTTTGATTTAGGCTGTCTAGTGTGTGCACTGCATACGGTCCATAAGTGGTGGTGCATGGGTAACTAACTGCCAACTGGACTGAGTTATGCAGCTGCTTATTCTGCCCTCTGGTGTCTTTTGCCTGATTTTAATAATATTAGTGTCCTTGTGGAGGACTGGGCTAGCCAAATGTGCTACACTCCATTGAAAAAAAACTCCAGTTCAGTACAACTGTGTCCTTTAATTTTGGTGATTGTGATTGGAGTGGAGAAAATGCCAATCTAGATGCCAGGCATTGGTGGAGGGGGAACCATTGAGAGTGGCCGGGTTGGAGAGAGTGGTTGTTCTGGTGGAGTATGGAGAGTGGTCTTACTGGTGGGGTTGGGTGGGGAAAGTGGCTGTGCTGGTGGGACTGTGTGGGGGGGAGAGGCCATGCTGGTGGGATTGGGTAGGGAGATTGGCCATGCTGGTGGGGTTGTGTGGGAACAGTGGTTATGCAGGTCCAGCTGGGTGGGGAGAGTGGTTCACACTGGTCCGTCGGGGTGGGGATAGTGTCCATGCTGGTCCATTGAGGGGATAATGTCCGTACATGTCTGGGGTGGGGATAGTGGCCAGGCTGGTCCTTCTGGGTAAGGATAATGGCCAATTAGTTCATCTAGGTGGACCATGTCTGGGCTGGTCCACTGGTGTGTGGAGAGTGGCTGTTGAGCTCCATTGGCATGGAGAGAGTGGTCGTTCAGCTCTGTTGGGTTGAAGACAGTGGCCAGGCTGGTCCGTTTGGGTGTGGGGAAAGTGGCCGGGCTGGTCCGTCAGGGTGGGGAGAGTATCTGTGCAGGTGGGATTGGGTGGGGAGAGTGGTTGTGCAGCTCTAGGGTTGGGAGAGGCCATGCAGGTCTATGAGGGTTGGGACAGAGGTCATGCTGATGGGGTGGTGTGGCTATGCTGGGGTTGGGTGGGGAGGGGCCGTGCTGGTGGGACTGGGTGGGAGAGTGATCATGCAGCTGGGGTTGGGAGAGTGGCCATGTAGGTCAGTTGGGGTGGGGTAGGAGAGTGGCCATGATGGTGGGGTGAATGGCCTGGTGGCCATCTTAGTTTTCAGCTATAATAACCTGCTGAGTTGCAGACTTGCTTCCACCTTAAACCTGCTTCACAGCCTTGCCTGCTGCTCTCGATCCTGCTGTTTATCTAAATCTGTTAATTGAATTACTATGGCAGTGATCTAGCATGTTAGTTTTATGTTAAGTAATGATGGTAATATTGTTGTTGTGAGTGTGCTGTTGGAGGCAATGGTTGAGAAAACTGCTGTGCGAATGTGGACACTGTTGGTGGAGAAAGGGCAGGTTCATCAGGGTGGGGAGAGTGACCGAGTGGGTGTGTCATGGTGGGGACAGTGTCTGTACTGGTCTGTCGGGGTGGGAAGAGTGTCTGTGCAGATCTGTCAGAGTGGGAATAGTGTCCGTGCAGGTCTGTCAGGGTGGGGAATGTGTCTGTGCAGCTCCATCAGGGTGGGGAGAGGGGCCAGGCTGGTGTGGTGGGGTTGGGGCTGAAATATTGCTTGCTGTGCTGAACCTGCCTTGCCATCTGCTGCCAAAGGTCAATTGCCTACATGCTTGTCATCATAGTCTGGCAAGTTTTTTTTTTGGCGGGGGGATAGCCCTGCTGCTGTTTAAGTGGGAAAGCAAAGGAAGGAAGATGGGGATGTGGGGTGCATGAGCAGGCTTGCTATCGATGATTTTTGGAGGTACAGGCTTGGCAGACCAGCAGATGTGCTGTGGAAAAATGATTCTGGCCTCTTGGGATGTTGGGAGGGAGGGGGAAATGGGCAGAGTGGCACAGAACCATTTTTTCCAGCATGTATGCCAGTCTGCCAGGTCCATGCCACTCTCTGGTGGTTGTTTGATGGTAGTTAGAGGGACGGGCTGGGCGGACTGGTTCACATGCTGAAAAAATGGTTCTGGCCTCAGAGGGAGGGGTGAATGGGCAGAGTGGCACAGAACCATATTTTTCCAGCATGTATGCCAGTCTGCCGGGTCCGTGCCATGCTCTGGTTGTTGCTTGTTGATGGTCAGCAAAGGGACAGGTTGGGAAGACTGGTACACATACATGCTGAATCATTTTTCCAACATGTATTTACTGTGTTGTACTGCTGGCACCATTTGTCTATCTCGAATGCAAACAGGGTTTTAAAATAAAAATTCATTTTGGTGTGTGTGTATGTGTGTGTATGTGTATGTGTGTATAAGAATAGAGACATACATTCAGACAAAAAAGAAATTTATTAAACCTCATCAAACTGAATCAAATGTTTCACCTGTGCCCTTCAAAACTGTTGTATGAGACAACTTTGCAGTAGTTGGTGAGGCCATAGATTAATTTGGACTGAAAGGATACTGTAGACAAAACTCAGAGGGTATCAGTGTATTTAGAAATGCAGATAGTCCTCCTTGGTTCCCTTCATCAGTTTTGGAGGATGTAGGCATCAGATAACCTAGGGGGTAAACAAAGACGAGTTGATTAAGTTAGATTTCTGTGTTGGACCTTTTGATGGAATGTCTAGTGGAATATTGTTGGAAGCCTGTCTAGAAGTTTGCTGGAAAACTTACCAGTTCACTAAAAAATAAGTTGGCGTATCCTGTGTGGCTGTGCGTGGCTATCTGGAAGTGTTCCCACAAACTTTCTGTGCTGTCTGTTCTCTTGGGTGATGTGGTGGGACTGCCTTGATGCCAGGGCAGTTCATGTTTGCTTGGATGAGGTTGAAGAACTACAGCAATGACTGAGTTCTTGGAGAACTTCCAGCAGAAGTGAAGCCCCAAACACTGTACAGATCGTGGCTTCACCTCTTTGCCTCCCCCCTTGCAGGCACTATATTTAAGCAATAATGCATGACAGGGTGTGGATTGTGCTAGGATAACCTCATGCCTGGGTGGTTGGGCATGAGACCGCAGGCTGAGTGCATCAAATGTCCCCGAAGTGAGGTTATCCCAGCACAACCCCTACCCTGGAGTGCATTATTGCTATTATACAATAGCTCGCTGTTATTTTTTAATTGTATTTTTTTATTTTGTATGTTTTTTATTAGATTTTCAGTGTGGCTATATATCTGTTTCTTAAGTGTACTGTATGGCATCTAAAGCACCATCCAAGGGATCCAAAGCAATACAGTGAGGTTGTGCTGGGATAACCTCACTGCCAGGGACACAGTGACCAATCAGAGACCAGGAAATGTTCTTGTCATTGTATAATAAATAAATAATCTTTGTACCTGATCACTCAAACTAGTAAATTCTCCGGTGCCCCCGACATTTTAATTATGGCGCTCTTGAACATCACACGTTCCTGCTCATGAACTGATGGCACTACCTTGCCCCTTCCTCAATAGTGCCTTCGGCATGGAGAGTGCAGTTTATACCTCCAATGCCCTTTTTTAAATCCCATGAGCATGCCCAGGGCACTGTTGCCCTGCATATTGAGAAAGGGGCAAGGCAGCATTATCGGCTTTCAGTGTTATGAGCAACAGTGCATCATGTTCAATAGCGCCATAATAAAAATGCTGGGCACATATGATGATGTGTCAGTTTGTACTAGTGATTAGGGCACAAAGATTAATTTATTTATGTTGACTGCAGGGTGGATAAGAGATGAAGCCCTAATATGTACAGTGGTCATGGTTTCACCTATGCAAGTAGAACTCCTTTCATGAGGTTGATCACGGACATGAAAACTAAGAAACTCCATTTTCATGAAGACCAAGTCATCAAGTGCCCAGTTTACTGTGGGTGCAATTTCGGATTGGTTTATGACTTGTGAGAGATTGCGAATTTATGTATCTTTCCATTAGCATCCTCATTAATCACCTTGTGGATTCTTTAATTGGATGCACTTTGTTTACAAATAATACACCAATTCAGGCAAACTGTTAGGGACTGAACTGATGGAGTCCACCTTGGCATCTGGTGGTTTGGCTTAATTCATGTCTGAGCTCTGACAGACAAGCTTTGGTACATGGCATTGGGCAGGTACTGACATGATACCTCTGTGGCTGTCACAACTGATGGGTGGGGGCTGCAGTGTTGCACCTGCAGCTGCTGCCACTGCTACACCTGAGGGATAGGACTGCACCTGCTGCTATCATGCCTGAGGGTTGGGGGCTGTACCTGCTGCTGTCATGCCCGAGGGGTGGGGGCTGCTCCTGCTGCTGTCATGTCTGAGGGGTGGGGGCTGCACTTCCTGCCATCACATCCAAGGAGTGGGGGCTGCACTTGCTGCTGTCATGCCCGAGGGGTTGGGGCTGCACTTACTGCCGCCACACCTGAGGGGTGGGAGCTGCACTAGCTGCCGCCATGCCTGAGTGGTGGGGGCTGCACTTGCTGCCGTCATGCCTGAGGGGTGGGGGCTGCACTTGCTGCCACCACACCTGAGGGGTCGGGACTGCAGTGCTGCTACTGTCACCATTGCACCTGATTAGCACTGCAGTGCTGCTGTTGTCTGATTTGGCTGCTGTGTAACTTAGATGATTGAGCAAACACCACTCTTGCCATTTTGCCTGGAGTTGGACATTAACTCACTGTTCAGTGCTTTCAAGGATGTGTGCTGCAACAAATCTTTACGGCTGTTCAGCTGCCACACAGCCCTGGCCTATTGACTGATGCCTGAACCTCGGACAGACTAACCGCATCACATCCTGCATTGTGCCACTGCTCCACTCAAAGTAAGTTGGTGGGTGTCTGCTTCATTTTCTTGGTCAGGGTTGTCTGGTTTGGTTTATTGGTCTAATTGGAAGGAAACAATAGCTATTTGAGGTAGTATTTGGTGACTGGAGTGTTAGTGGCAAGTAAGGCTGCCGAGACAAGTCTCTACCATCAGAGAAGATTACAATGATACATCAAAAGTACTTGAAGGGATAAAGACTCCAACCCTAGTTCGACACTTGGTCCGTAGTGCCCTGGTATCAGTCCTTGAGAATTCTGTATCATCCACTGTGGCAGTGGGTTGTGTTGCTATAGCCTGTTATGTTTACCCAGAGCCTTTTGTGACAAAATATATGGGGTCTGCCACTGTAAACATTTATACCAGCCATGGTTTGGCACAAAGGTGTGTTTTCAAGTGCATGGTAATGAGAAGGGTGCAGGAGATTGTGGGTGGCAAACTGGGCCACTACAATAGGGTCCTACCTCCATGGAACTCTGCCTGAAAGTGCTTGACTTTTAGGGAAGTTGGATCCAAATATGGCTATCGATATTGCCTTAGCCCTGGTGGCCTCCGACAGAAGGTCAGGTTCTGGCTCTGGGGGAGGAGGCAGATAAGCTTAAATATCTAACTAGGTGGCATTTATTCATTCTCATGTTGACTGATGTGTGTCTTTCAAGAGGTGATGTATTAATTTTAAAATTATGTGTTTAGGTCTTAGAAGTGGTGCTGAATGAGATCTGCTGCTGCAAGTCCTTATTTTTTTGAGGTATAGTACACTATGATAACGCTTTGTGGCTTATATAAATCCTGTGTGTCTGTCTGTGTGATCTATGTTTCCTTTGGATAATTATTTATATTATCTTCTAGGTCATCGAATTGCTGCTGCCTATGAGCTGCTACTGCAAGGCGCCATCATCATCTGCATCCTCTAGTCAGAAAGATAGTTTGTCTGCCTGTGACTTGCTACCAGAAGTCACTTTCAGAAAGCTACAGTCTATATTTAGGAAAGTCAGCATTGTGAAAATTGGGCACTCACCTGCACACATAATAGAATCTCTACATAAACATTAACATACAGTACAAGTTGTTGGCAGATGAGGACTGCTAGGCACATCTAGTCTGTCTGTTAGCTGCATACTTGTTTGTGGCCTCTGACAATATATGGTCAATGGCTTTTATCTCCTCTTTGCACCTCTGAGGTTCCCTTATGCATGACCCAGGCATGTTTAAAGGACTCCTAAACAAGATGTAATCAAAAGGGCTCCAAAAACACAGCCTTGTGTGTCAGGGGCTTACCTACTGAATGCAGTGGTCCATTTTACCCTGAACTGGTAGTAGTCCATAGTCGCTAATGTTGAAATGTGTGGCCGACATATAAACAAACTCCTGGCTACTCTTTAAATCCCCAACTGCAGTAGCACCCTAAGATGGAGGCAATGTCTGTACGTGGTTACATCATCTGAGCGACAGAGCTCTGGCATGACAATGCAGGCTGAATGGGGTCTTAAGGATAAAATATGTATGATATTACTTTATTGAAGCCCTTCTCCTCCAAATCCTTTACCTGTGTAGGTGTGAAATCGGTGGTCACATATACCCAGGTCAGAGTTGGAAGGGTAGGGCTTTGATAAAGTAATGTCATGCTTTGTTCTTAAGTCCCCAATCAGTCTGCATTGTCTGCTGGAGCTCTTTCACTCAGATGATGTAATCACATACTGACGTTGCTGCCATCTTACCATGCCACTGTGGCGGGGGGTTTAAAGAGGAGCCAGGGGTTTGTTTATATGTCGGCCACACATTTCAGCATTAGCGACTATGGATTACCACCAGTTCAGAGCAAAACAGATTTGGGAGGGTTGTAGGGGTTTTTTTTTTTGGTTGTTTTTTTAATTTATCCCTAGAAGTTGTTATGTGGTCTGTTTCCCTTCTGCCTTTTCATACACAACTCTGATTGTACCCACTGTTTCATGGTTTTTGTTAAAATAAATAAAGTTGAATTTCAAAATGAGCAAAACAGACCACTGGATTCTGTAGGTAAGCCCCTGACACACGAAGCTGTGTTTTTGGAGAACTTTAGCTTTGCATTTGTTTAAGGTATGCAATATTTGTAACTATCATGGGCCAGCTTCTGTAGCTGATCCCCTTGATTGTCTTATTCATGGAGGTCACAGGTGATCTACTGTCTTTTTGGAACTGTCCTGGGCCACCTTCTGTAGCTGATCCCCTTGACGCTTCCCTTGATTGTCTTACTGGAGGTCACAGGTGATGCACTGTCTTTTTGAAACTGTCCCAGGCCAGATTCTGTAGCTGATCTCTTTGATTCTATTATCCATTGAGGCGGACGGTGAGTTAGCTTCATTTTGTGACCTTCTAGGGCCAGCAGCTGTAGCTGCCTCTCTGGACTCTCATCCACGGTGGCCTGTCATTAAATGATATTGTGTCTTATGAATTTCTGTTGGCAGCTTGTTCTGTAGCTGCTCCCACTTAATTCATTCATCCATGGACTCACAATTACACAGTTTGTGTCTTGTCTGTAGGTACTGATGTAGAAATCGGTCGTGCATCTGATCTCTGATTACGAGTTTCTCAGACTTTACTCTGTACCTTCTAATCGGTCTACATGTGAAATTTGAAATGTCTTGGAATTACTTTTAAACCTGTACAACATCATAGTCTTATGCTGCACCTTTGTGCAGCTTTGTTTATTTTTTAAACTGTGCCTCACTTGCAGTTCTTTGGAGATAACTGTACTACGTGGAAAAATGGCATCTCAACCACCACAGAAAATGACAAAGATCAGTAGTGTCACTGCAAAGGAATGTGCAGTACAATTCAAAGCTTACAGCATGTACAAAGGAGGAGAAAAGATGTTCTGTTGCTTCTGTGACCACATGGTTGATTACACTTGAAGGATACTGTGGAGGATCATTGCAAAAGCAAAAAGCATACAACAAATTCCCGACTAAAGAAAGCCACAAATGCCAGACAGACAACTCTACATACTAGTTTTGGTGCTACAACTTCTGCAGCAGCTGCTCGTGAGGAAATTGTAATGGACACTTTAAAAGCTTGGTGTGGTGCCAACATTCCAATTGCAAAGTTGGATCAGCCCGGTCTGCTAGATTACATGGCAAAGTATGGAAAAGTAATCAGAACACTTCCAAAGGTAGGCACTCTGCATCACAACTACTTGCCAAGACTGAAAAAGCAAATGGAAGAGTCTCTTACTGAGATTGTAAGAGGGAAGACTCTTACAGTCATATGTGATGAATCAATGGATGCAGACTCTCGCTGCTTGCTGAACATTATTTTCGTGATGGAGGGTGGTAGGTCTTATATTGTCAACACGACGGAGCTGACTGCAGTAAACCACTCGACAGTTGAGCAAGCTGTTATGAAGATACTGCAGAAGTACGAAATAGGAAAGGAGCAAGTGATTGCATTTGTGAGTGATAATGCACACTATATGATCAAATGCTTTAATGATGCTATTAAAGGCATAATCAGAGACCACATTATTCATGTTGCTTGTTGGGCACATGTGTTATCCCTAGTAGGTGACACATGAATCAATCATTATGAACTGCTGAACAAGCTGGTTGCCGTAATCAAGTATGCTTTCCAGCAGTCCTCAAAACAAAAGAGGGAATATATTGCATTTCTGGAGGAGAGGTGAGTAGAAAAACAAACACTTCCACCAGTTCCTGTCCTTACTCACTGGAACACTTGGTTTGAGACTGTCAAATGCCACTCAATCCACCTACAGCATCTTAGAGAATTCTTTCAAGATGATTTGAGCGACGCAAACTCCATAAAATCATTGCAAAAATTATTTGAGGAGTGGTTTGCAGAGCTACAGCTGCACTCAACATTCATTACAGAAAACTGCACAGACCTCATGGAGACCATAGAATTGCTGCAGTCGAAGGAAAAGCCCTTGGCTGTCTCAATATATTACACACTACACAAAATCTGTATGTGCTTTGAGACAAGAATGTACAAAACTGGAAAATTTGGTGAAGGAACCGATGAGATTCTCAGCAATTTAAGGCTACGGGGCAAGCAGGAGCAAGTGACATTTTTTCAAGAAGCATTTTCCTTAGCACTGGCAAAACTGGTAAAGCACCTGGATTCCAATCCTTCAGTTCTGGTCTTTAAAAGCTGTCAGATTTTGGACCCACATAATCTCGTTAAACTGAACAGGGACTTCCAACTGTACACTGAGGAAATGCCCCTTTTTAGCTTGCATAACAAGACTGCTATTCAGAAGGATTGGGAACTGTACATTAACAAGGACTTAAAAGAGCTGCCAGAAAGGTCAAACTTTGATATCGGGCAGTACGGTATTGTAATGGAAAATCTTACACCAGTACTAGCCAGAGCAGCACAACAAGCAATCTGGATACCCATCTCCAGTGCAGATGTGGAACGTTCGTTCTCTGTGTATGAGCAAATCCACACAGATCAATGAAGGACCTTGCCGGTGGGCAATTTGGAGACACTGTCTATGCTGATGTATAATAAGTGAGAATGTTTTCTGAGTGTTGTCATGGTTTTGTGCTTATTGTCATAGGTGTACTAGTTTAAATTCAGTTTTATTTCATTTTCCGTGCAATTTACTATTCCGGATCCTGTTGCTGTCTAGGTAATTTGAGGTCCTAGGTAGTCTAAGGTCGTCTTTGATCAGTAATCTGCTTCCCTGCTATTGAGATTAAGACAACTATATTGAGGCCTGTGTAGAGTCAACTCCCTCTCCACCATTCTACCTATTCTATCTAAATCCCAGGTTGCTAACACTTCAAGCAGGCTACACCTCTGTTGCAATACACTTCTTTATTTTATTTCCACTTCTTGCTTATTTATACAAATTTATACAGACTTTAATTGTATTTATGATTTTTGGTGCAGTGTTTTGTATTATACACTACTTTTGTATATGTGTGTATATTTACATAGGTTTTGACAGCAACTCATGTGTATTTTTACATAATTTCCAGCAGTCTGCATACAACACATTTGCACACTTATTTTATTTATAGGTTTTAGTTTAGCCAGTGAATTGCACCGTTCGTATCTGAATAGTTTCTATTTCATTAAGCTGAAGATCATCGTTTTGTTGTACAGTTTTGAACATCTTAATTCTTTACACATTTATAAACACTACATATTTGCACATCTTAATTTATAGGTTTTAGTTTAGCTGGCTAATTGCACTGTTTGTTTCTGAACACTATTTTAATATACCTACAGTTTTTCATTTAGCTGAAGATCACTGATTTGATGCACAGTTTTACACATGTTAATCTTTTTGCACATTTATATTAAAACACTACTTTTTCTTACAATTTTGAAGTTCGTCATTTCAGTGTATTCAGTATATATTCTTTAATCAATGAATCGGATGGTGACTGGTAAAGGGCAAGGCCTGCACACTGAGAGAAGAATGGATTCAACATGATCTGGGTGGGAAGGGGCACTACAGAATTCAAAGAGGACAAACTGACATGTACACATGTGATATACATGCGCAAAATGTATATGTGAATTATTGGGGTGGACAGGGATGGATAACAGTGGAAGGACTGTATACAGTACATATAGGAGACAAAGCAAATAGAGGTAAAGATTGAGTTAGTCTGAATGATATATTACAAGTACTTTGAATGGGTACAAGGGCTGATCTACAATAGCAGTTGTCAAAATAGCTAAAATGCATGCTAGTGGAGTACAAAAATGGTAAAATATGTGTCACAACACAAAACACTGGTAAAAATTGATTTTGGCATTGCTGACACCAGTGTCAGTAACGTTTTTTAAAGTCTGTGAAATGGAATTTGCCTTTCCTCAATCACAATAAACCAGTGTCCCTAGTGAGGTCCCACCTGGAGTACAATGTACAGTTCTGGAGACCTTACCTATGTAAGGACATAAACAGGGTAGAGAAGGTTAACATGAGGGCAACAAAGACAGTACAGGGATTGCATCACAAGTCTTATGAAGACAGGCTAAAGGACTTGAATATGTACTCCCTGGAGGAGAGGAGGGAGAGAAGGGCTATGATAGAGACATACAATTACCTTACAGGGAGGAACAGGATGGAGGAATACACTATTGTCCATCAAAAAAGATGTTCCAGGACTAGAAGGCATGGGATGATGTTGGATGAAGGGTGATTAAGAGGAAACATTAGGAAGAATTTCTTCACAGAAAGGGTGGTGGATAAATGGAACACCCTGCCAGAGGATGTGGTGGGGGCTGAAACAATCACAGGATTTAAGAATGCATTAGATAGACATAAGCGAATTCTGGAGGTCAGGGATAAGGGGCAACAGACTTCTAGAAAAACGTAAAGGGAACATACAAGCTCAAATGGCAGACTGAGTGGACCATAGGCCCTTATCTGCCGACAGTGTCTCTGTATCTATGACATAATAAATAACTGATATTCCAGCCTGTTTTTTGGACACAGAATAAATAACTGTGAACAGCAGTTGTGGAAAGATAAAAAAACGCTCTGAAGACAGGTTAAAAGTGAAGGAGGGCGGCAGTGTGGAAGATCTTTTGGAGCTGCCACAGCACCTCCTATTGGACAAAAAGTAAATCTACACTTTTGTTCCTCTATGTTTATTTACCCATTTAAAAAATCATTAAAATCTAGTTTTAAATGTATTAAATTAACCTTTATTCCTACCTTTTCTGATAAACGAGCCATTGTATAATTGCAATAATTCACTCCAGGGTGTGTATCTGAGGTATAATATCCCTTCTCTGGTGAGGAGTTCACTAAGCCTGCATCCTCATGCCCAACCACCCGAGACGTGATGTTATCACAGCACGATACACACCTTGTCATGCATCATCACTTAAATGAACCACATGTGGTAGTGATACTGCTAATATACTGTAGACTGGAAAGTGATGAAAACAGTGCCTGGATTGTGTGGGAACCCTCGATGTCCATCTTAATCATGAATGTACCTTTTAATTTAAATAAAAAACTATTCCTATTTTTTTAAATTATTCATGAACTGCACCAACCTTGTCTGTGTAATATTATTACCTCACACCACCCTCCAACTGATGCAACTGCACCTGTTCAGTCAGACTGGATAGGCCATTGGTGATTTTCAGCTGGCAGTGTTCAAAACCTCCATTCCTTAGGCTCAGTGTCTTCACTGTCCCTACCATTAACCTCAGCAGTGGCAGACCTCTCAGCTGCTCCACTTATTCCATCAGGAACTGTCTTTCAACCACTCTCTGGATTACAGTATGTCTTCACCCATTCTGCATAAATCTTTCACCTAATGACTTCTAATCGACCCCACTTTGCCAATATGTCCGCTACCCTCCTCGCCCTTATTCTTTTAAATTGAGCTTTGTCGATCCTGCTTGCTCCCCATGAAGTAATTGCAATATATTTGTACTGCATATTATATGTATTTAGGGATGAGTGGGCTCTTTAATATTAATGCAGACTTTTTGGCTGCTTATGACTCAACAGGCTTTTGAGCCGGAATCCCAAAAAAACTGACATGCATATACTCCTTGGCAGAAGCAACCATGCTATCTTGGCATATTTGTTAAAGTTTGGTTAAGTGGTTTTACAGAGCAGGGTCAAAACAGCAAAACTCACTTATTTTAAAATGCTTTTTGAAGGAAGGAAGACAGAAAATTGGTACCGATTTAAAAACTGAAACATTTGGGTACACTGCATCTTTACACAAAGGTAATGCCACAGCAGTTTGGGGAGTAATATATGGAAAATAAAAAAATTATGAACTTGTGAAATGATTGCCTGTTGCACGTGTGTACTAGCATTTTCACAGAATTTTTGGTATAAGGTGTATTTATAGGATATCACTCAAATATGAAATGTCATTGGAGTTCAACCTTTAATCCCATGAAATATCCATAATCTTATTTTATGGGATTGTAAGGATAAGAGCTGCTGTGACTGGTGATATTTAAAAAAAAAAAAGTGAAAACCTCCCTCCCATCCCTACCCGTGAATCACTTGTCTCCCTTCCCACTCTGAGCTACGCTTTTTAAAACAATTATCACAAAACATAACCCTCTCCACTTTGGTCTGTTTTCACAGATTCTCCCCCTCCTTGCCACCCTTAGTGACCTCTTATTACATTTAAACCCTTTGCCCTACCCCATGCAACTCCCAACTCCATCTCCACTTTTGGTCACCTCCACAAGCCCATTATTTCAAAACTTATACCCTTTTACTTCCTTCTACAACCAAGCCCCACAATCATTAAAAATACAACCCTTCCATCTTTCCCTCTGGAGACCCAACTCAATCCCCATTTCAGGTCACCCTTAATGATTCCAAGTGACTGTGATACAGAAAGCTAATCCCTGCTACTGCCAACTCCCCCCACCCACACCCCAACCAGCAAATGCAGCACCTGCAAGCAGTAAATACAGTACTGTAATTCCAGCCCTGATGCCGCAAAGACACATCCTCAACAAGTTAGTTCAGCATCGGGAGCCCAGCCCTGATGTCCCAAACACCTCACATGACCAGTAAATACAGCACTGGGAGCCCATCCCTTGTGCCCCAAACACCCTACCCCAAAAAGTAAATACAGAACTGGGAGATGCCCTTCCAAATAGATACAAATATATATAATTAGAAAACTGTCCACATCAACAAATAAAATATGATACAAAGTTCCAAACATATAAAAACAAACACTGATGCTACTTACTTCATCCAAGTTATATAAATCTAAATTGTCTTCCTTTAATTGATATATTAACTCACAGTTCTGAAAAAATATAAAGTACAAGATCTTAAATATCCTGACTTGCAGACTGCCCTGTTGTTTAAAGACGACCCCAGGTTGAAGTTACTCAATCAGTTGTTATACAGAGAGACAGTGAATCATAGTTGTCAAGTAGACAAGCAACAATTGGTTCTGCCCACGGCCTTTAAAGATTTGGTACTGAGGTCCCTCCACAATCACATGGGGCACCTCAGTATTGACAGGACTCTCGACCTAGTACGATCTTGATTCTACTGGCCCAAGATGGGGCCGATGTTGAGCACCATCCACGTAAAGACTTCCATTTGTTGCCTGCAAAGGAAAGCCTTACCTCAGAGGGCTGCCCCCCCTTGTTAATATTACTACCAGCACCCACATGGAACTGGTCTGCATAGACTTTTTGTGTTTAGAACCTGATCAATGGAATATTGGCAATGTGTTAGTGGTTATGGATCATTTCACACGGTATGCACAAGCTTTTCCAACTAAAGATCAAAAGACCTCTACCATGGCCAAGGTCCTAGTGGAAAATTTCTTTATCCACTATGGTGTCCCCCCAGCGGATCCACTCTGACCAAGGCAGAGACTTTGAGAGTCAGCTAATCAAAGAAATGCTCTCTCTATGGGGGGTGTGGAAGTCAAGAACCACCCCATCACCCACAGGAGGACCCTCAACCAGAATGCTTTAACTGTATCCTTCTAGACATGCTGGGCACCCTCCATCCAAAAGGCAAGCCTAAGTGGAGCCAGCAGATTAGCACCTTGGTACACGCATACAATTGCACCAAAAATGATGCTACTGGGTTCTCCCCCTACCGTCTCATGTTCAGGATGGAGGCCCGACTGCAAGTTGATGTCTGCTTTGGGGTTTTTCCAGATGGAGTCCGAGCTGAAAACTACCTGCAGTATGTACAAAAACTGAAAGCTTGATTGAACCATGCCTATCAACTGGACCAGACAATGTCCGCCAAGAGAAATCTCGCCAACAAAGGGAGGCATGATAAGAAAGTAAAGGCTCAAGAGCTACAGCCCAGAGGCTGTGTGTTGTTACACAATTTGGGACTACATGGTAAGCACAAAATTGCTGATATGTGGCACCATCTTCCCCATGTAGTAGTTGGAAAGTTGGATGATTGCCAGTGTACAAGGTGCGCCCAGAGAATAACTCCAAAGCTGTCAAGACCATGCACCGTAACCAATTACTACCCATCAGTCAAGTTACTATTGATGCTATGCCAGCATACATTGCCTCCCCTGGGCTGGTGACTCATGCTGTGGCAAAACAGAGACAAAGTCAACCTACCCCCAGTGGTTATAGAGTTAAGGGTTCCCCCACCGCAGGCCCAGAATGATAGTGACTGCCAATCACATCTGATGAAGGTGACCATGCTGATGCTTATTATCCTTCATATGAACTGAATCAGCTGTTTTAGGGAAATCCTATGCTGAATCATGGGGATGAAGCTGGGCCTTCTGGACTGCTTAACCTGCAGCTTCATCCTTGGAGCCAGTGCTCCCTGAAAGTGAACTGCAAAGTATAATGTCTGAGGCTGCGGACTCTCTGTGTTTTGTTGAACTGTGTGAATTGCCCAAAGAAGGGTCTGATGGTCTGAGTCTCTCTGGTGACAAACCAGAACTTGAAGAGCAGTATGAGACATGCTGACAGCCCCCTTTCAGTGCCCCAAAGCCTAATTGTGTCTGAATCTTCTCAAAATGAGCCAAGTGTTGTGGAACCAGAGCCTACAGAACAAGGAGCTGACAGTGCTCCAAGTCTGGACATTCCCACCCATGCAGAGGCACCCCTCACAAGTGACAAAAGCTCCATGACTAGTGCTGAAAGTACAGAGACTGTGGTGGTCCCCCCCCAGAAAGACTGGCCAAGCTGTCAAGCCAGTATTGTGCTTCAGTTATGATTCTCCCCAGAGGCCAGTGGATTTGCCTCTCAATGTGGTTCACAAAGGTGTTTAGGTTTCTCAGAGCTCACTACCCAAACTGAGCTTAAGGACCAGTTCCAGGTTGATTGCTTTTCTTCTTGGTATGTTGCTCCTGCCTCACCCAGCCCCAAGTTAGCTGATAAGGAAAGGCCCACTCATATATTGTTTAATGTGCATGAAGTTATGATATGATTCAGTATTATAATGTTCATAGGATGTTGCTGATTCCACTATGATTATTACCTGTATGAAACATGCATAAGTATTGTCAATATGGATGTAGTAATGTGAAGTGTATTTAAATGTATAGTAATGTAACAAGCTAATGATATAAATGTCTCATTTATATGGTATTTTTGATATTGTGATGGTACAGACTTGACATGGACGCCAAGTTTTCTCCAGGCAGGGAAGGGTGTAACCCCCCTACAAATGGGGGTTCACGAAAAGTCTTCCTTGAGCTTGCCTAAATGCTCACTGCCAGGCTGTTGTCCAGCATTTTAGCAGTTTAAGTGTTTTTGGCAGAGAGTGCCTGTATAGCCTCTGTGTATTGTCTCATTAAGAGCTGCCTTCTTGCAGTTATAATTAATCTGGTGGGGGGCTGAGTGTTTCCATGCTTGAGTCCTGCCTGGGCTGCCCGATAATTGCTCCATTTCTGCCATCACTATTTGCGCAGAGGGAGCTCTCTCTCAGAGGATGTAACTGTTTGATGAATATCTATAAGAGTGGTATAGATATTGTAGTTTGTCTAACCTGCCTTTTTTGCAGCATGGACCATTTCTGTTTACCTCCACTATCTTGGCCTTGGACTGCCAAAATGGGCCAATCGGTATCTTTGGGGACTTTAAAATGGAGCCTGTCCCCAGGGGTTTTGTGGGAGCAAAATTCTGTAGGAATAGTAGTTTTGGGCTTTTGGCACCTAGTCTGACCTGGAGGGGGAGCCCTTGAACTGACTTGACATACAGAATCAGCCAACCAAACCATTTGGATCCTGGGAAAAGTCCCAGGAGGCTTGCAGTTTCTGCCAGATCTGAGATGGGAAGAAAAGGAGTAACAGCTTGAGATAGTCGAGCAGCAGACCTGTGAGAATTTTGCATGGAAGAATCATGGAGAGGCCTGAGTTTTGGCCTGCATGCCTGCCTGCTGTCCCTGAGAGGGGAACCTGTGCCTCTGTCAGACTGAATCCAAGTTGGGAGAATGAATTAAGCCACTGAATTGTGACCAGGCTCCTACCTGAAGAAGACAGAAGATTTGTTGAATGCGATCGGCCTGTCAGCATTTCCAGCTACCTCTGAACTCCGGATTGTGCAGAAAATCTGTAATTGCGACTGGAGATCCATTTGTCTGGTACAGTGGAATTTCCTTACATGTGAATGTGCTGTGTGCTGTAGTGGGATGTGATTTGTTTCCTCACTGTGTGTCTGAACTGTGTTTTGCTTGCTGGATGCTGCATCCAGCTCCACGGACTGAAATCCGTATTCATCTCCATTTGGCCTGGGCATTGCCACACTGGCCCAGCCAGAATACCTGCTAAACAGAGAAATTCATCGACTAGAGACCTGCCTGGGGATCAGCCCCCTGCTGAATGCCTTGAACAGGAACAACACCTCAGTGATTCATGTGGGCTCTGCTTCTCCTGGCATTCCAGCTCAACAAACTGCAGTTTCAATTTCGTCCTGCCTATGTCCAGTATTGGGTATCGTAAGTAACCATCAGGGTAGCTCCCTGCAACAACAACAGCTAAATCTAAAGTGGTGTCATCTGATTGTCTTGTTTCTTTTTTCTTTCATGAATTGAGCCCTCCAGCTCTGGATTACAAATAGTGTGTGTTGTGCATGTTGCTTTCTTCCATCACAGGGCCCCAACCAGCTGCAATGCCGGCCTACCCCGGGCAACGTTCCTGGCTAGCCCACCATTTTCCTACCTGGGTACCCAGAGTGTGTGACTGTGTAAGGACTCTGAAGTGCATGCATAACTGTCTGATTGATTTAGTATTTAAGCCAATCAACCTGATTACACCCCTCTCTTCTTCAAGTCCCCTGAATAAATCAGATCTAACTCTTTTTGCATTTAACCTGACTGTGGTTCCAGTTTGTGCCAAGAATACTGTACTGTTGCTATTTGCTATGCATAAACTTGTTTTACAGAGGGTCCCCAGGGCTGAGCTAGAGGAACCAGCCCTGTTAGTAAGTGCAAACAGTGTGGTTAATTGCATGGTGGATAAGGGTCATTGTGAAAGTGATTATTGTATATTGTTCCAGTCACTAGAAAGGACAGAGGGGGGTTACAGTGTCCCTTAGGGCTATGCCCAGGTTAGCTTGACCACTAACAACCCTGACATCCAAGTGGAGGCACCCATTTCAGTACCCAGGCCCCTTAACCTGCAACTAGCCAAGCAGGCAGGGGTAGTAGCCCTTGGGATCGTGACACCTAGGGGGTTACGTCAAATTTTGGATTTCTGTAATTTTAGTATAATTTTGATAGTATTCATGGAAATGTTACAAAAATTAACAGGTATACAAGTTATCACTACATTTGTATATGCACATAGTTTCACATTTCTGGCCTTAAATGGGACTGATTTATAGCCTGCCAAACATGTTGCCAAAATATAAATTTCAGTTAGTTCCCACTAATTTTAAAACTACATATTTAAATTTAACCAGAGCTGAAACATTTAAACTACTATACTACAAGGTCATTCCTGAAAAAGTTCATATTTGCAGCTTTAAATGGAATTGAATTAAAAGTGGTCAAACTTTCACAACATTTAAAAATTTAATTTTGCAAGAATGTAAACTACAAATTTATCAATCAATCAAGTCTTAATTTATCCAGGTGAACACCATTGTGCAGGCTCATTTACAAGGTGGACCTGCACTGCACAAGGTCAAGAATAATATTTTTATGTATAGATAATAGACATATTATACAGAAATAGAAAAAAATACACAGAGCAATAAAAAGTATTTCAGGTATAGGGTTAACAAGGTTAGGGAGAATGGTATGAGAAGGGGAATTGAAACATTCTGAAACAGCCAGCATATTAAAACATTTTCAAACAGCATGGAAAATCATTGGTCGGGACATATACAAACTTAAGGGGCAGATATGGAGGGGAAGGGAGGGGTACAGGACTGCAGCTGTTTTAGGAGGGGTGCTACGGTAGATGGGCTGGGGACATATATGTTAGGAGTCTGAGGGTAAGAAAGGTAGTGGATTAGCAGAAAAAAAGGGGGAGTATAGGTGGAGACAATCAAGGGGCCGGGTTAGGTGGAGATGTAGTGGGCAGGTAAGCAGTAGGCACCCTAGCACACTAAGCATGCTAGAAACAGCTGCATAACTCCTTAACAGCCTTGGCATACAAGGTCTTGAAGGTAGTAAGACTAACAGGGAGACTCAGTTTCATAGATTTCTGTAGTTTGTTCCAGAGTGAGGGCAACACAAAGCCTATGGCTGCTCTCCCAAAGCATGTATTGGCCCTAGGTACCTTCAGTAGAAGCAGAGAATAGCTTCTCAGTGTGTAGCTGCCTACCATGTATAATGGCAAACAGTCGGAAATGTATTGGGGTAATTTGTTGGTAATAGCTCGGTAAGTCCAGAGAGACGGATTTCTATTCCTTCTGTACTGAAGGGAGGTCCACCTCACAGCTGCATTTAAGGAACAGTGGTGGGTGGTGATAGGTAGGCCAGTTATGAATCTCAAGGCTTGGTGGTAGAAGGTGTCCAGTTTAGTAAGACAGGAGGCATTACATTGACTATAAATTAAATTGTCATAATCAATTAGGGATAGAAACGTGGATTGAACTAACTGCATCTTGACATCTTTGGTCAGGAGGCGGTTTATTCTGAAGAAGGGTCCAAGCCTCTGACTCAGCCTTTTCAGCAGATCCTCGACATGCTCCACGAAGGAGAGTCTGTGGTCTAGCCGGACCCCTAGGTACTTGAATTTCATAAACAAAGTCCAACCTCTCTCCTAGTAAAGTGTTTATGGGAGGTAAGGAGTCAGAGCTAGCAGGGTTCACCGAATGAGTAGCCAGAGAGAACATCATAGCTTTTGTTTTTTTGGCATTGAGTAAGAGTTTTTTATTCAGGAGCTGACTCTGCAACAAGTTGAATTCTGTTTGTAAAACTCCACAGGTGGCTTCCGGAGTTGGGCGGCTTAGGTACAACACTGCATCATTAGCAAAAAGGTGAATATTGGCCTCCTTGATGCCAGCATCAATATTGTTTATATAAATGGCAAAAAATAGAGGCCCCAGGATGAATCCCTGTGGAACGTCTCTTTTTAGTGGTTTGAGTGGCGAGCGCTCCCCTTCGGCCTTGACCTGCTGAAGCCTATCCGTGAAGTAATTATTGAACCAGCACAGAGAGGTTGGGTCCAGACCTATCACTTTTAGGGTGGAAAGAAGCAGACAGTGGTCAACAGTGTTGAAGGCCTTGCTAAGGTCCAGGAACATGGCACATACACATTTTTTGTTTTCTAGCTGTCATTGCCAGTCATCAGTCACTTTGGCCACAGCCGTAATGGTACTGTGCTTGGCTCTGAAACCAGACTGCAGAGGGTTTAGAAGGTTCTTGTTATCTAGGTAGGTTCTCAACTGAGCATTCACAATTTTTTCCAGCAGTTTAGACAATATTGGTAGGAGAGATATTGGCCTGTAACTATTTAGGTGGCAGGGATCCCCTGATTTAAACAGAGGAATGACGTGGTCAAATTTCCATAGGTGTGGAAGAGTCCCCTGGGACAAGGACAAGTTAAATAGGTGTGTGATTGGTACAGCTAGTATGTGGTATGCAATCTTTAAGAAGTAGGGGTCGAGAGGTTCAGCACCAGCACTTTTCTTGGTGTACAACTGTAGAAGACTACTGCACCATCAGCATATAGCAACATGCAACCATTGCAGGATTTAGGGATGGAATTGAGGAAGAGGGTAAAGAGCAGGGGGCCAAGTATAGACCCCTGCAGGACACCTGTGCTAACTGCTTTGCATGTCGAGATAGAGGTATTTATTTTGCCTTGTTGTGTCCGATTAGAGAGGTAATCTTTGAACCAGGCGATGACCTCCACAGCAAAGGAAAGTTAAGGGATGGAAGGGTGTGAAGTAGGAGCTTGTGACTGATAGAATCAAATGCTTTGGCCAAATCAACGTAGATAGCCCCTGCCACAGAGCCATGCTCTAAGGCCTCATGGATAAAGGTAGTGAGTTCAATGAGGGCTGTGGAGGTGCTATGGCCCCTTCAGAATCCATGTTGTTCATGACAGAGCAGGTCAAATTTGGATAGATAGTCAGTTAGTTGATCCAATACTATTTTTTCAAGGGCCTTAGAGAGGGGTGGCAGAATTGATGTTGGCCAATAATTGCTTGTGGCTGTGGGATCGCCACTCTTCAGGATGGGCGTGATTAATGCTCTCTTCCAAGCTGAGGGGGAATTGGCTAAGGCATAAGGACAGGTTGAGGATTTTTGTGAGATGACGTAATGTCACATCCAGCGAAAGCCGAATGAGTTTAAGGTCCAGGGAATCAGTGCTGTACCAAGAGCTCACCAGAGCTTTGGTGAGATGGCGTTTTGCCTCGTTACAAGAGATGGCTTTTAGCCTAAAGGGGGCATGGAGGAAGGTGGCTGAGGTGAAGTGGGGGGGGTGGGTGGTATGGTCCAAGGAGTCTGGTGGGAGAATATGAGAGAGGTCAAGAGAAGGAGGAGTTGAGGGCATCCACGATACCAAAAGGATCATGAGTGGTAGCTCTATTTACTGTAAGTTGAGCAGGGGTAGTGGAGACAGTTTTCCCACAGAGATCCTTTATATTGCTCCACAATTTTTTTCCAGAGCCCCAAGATGAGGTGAGGGTTTATTTGTAGTACGCAGTTTTGGCTTGCTTGGTTGCCCATGTGCATTTGTTACGGGCCTCCCTGTATCATTGCCGATCCTGCGGGAGCTGCGAGTCAAGGGCCTTGTGCCATAGGTTATCCCTCTGGCGCATTTGATCAAGTAGCACTTGGGAGATCCAAGGTAGGTTTCTTTTCTTATATATTTGCTTGGTGAAGGGTGCAAAGATATCACAGGCCCTATTGAAGGTGGCTATAAAGTAGGTGAGTGCAGCATCCACCGATTGTGCGGTGCATATAGGGGAAGCAAGGTGAGACCTGAAATGTGTTATGGTTCATTTTTTGAGGTGTCTATGAAGAGTGATGTTAGGGGTGGGGGGGGTGAGTTTTGTGGACCATAGGCAGGTCACGGAGGAATGGTCACTGATCGAGTCCGGGAGCATAGTGACTTGGGAGATGTTCTTGGGCCTGTTGGTGAGGATAAGGTCAATGAGGGTTGAGGTCCCTGTTCTAGTGTCCAGTCTGGTCAGGGAGTGAACGACCTGGGTGAGGTCACAGGCTAAGGCTGCGTCCTTGCTGTGAGATGAGGCATCTGACAGCTAGTTGACATTAAAGTCACCGAGTAAAATGATTTCACTCCTAGGTGAGAGATACTGTCCAGCACAGAATCAAAAGCAAGCTTGTGGTAGCTGGGGGAATATAGACTGCCATTATGTAAAGGGTTTTACCTGGGCTGCCCAGACTGAGCTTGACTGTTAGGGTCTGGGCTTCATGCAAGAGTGGCAGTGCATGGACCTCCAGGTAGCAAAAGGAGGATCTGACGCAGATGGCACAGCCACCTCTCCTCTTACTAATTCTGTCAGCTCAGTAGAGGGTGTAGTCACTAAGGGTGAAAGTTCCATTGGGTATTTTATCTGAGAGCCATATCTCTGACAGTGCTAAGACATCAGGTGAGTGCTGGGCAATCCAGCCCTGTACGGGGGTGAACTTCTTAGGGAGGCTGCAGATGTTGAGGGTAGCTAGTAGGATGCCTTTTCATTTGTTGTTAGATGAGACAGTAGGATGGGTTGCTCCAGGGTTGGGGTGTATATTACCTGATAGCCGCAGGAGGAGGAGAGCATGTCGTACAAGCGCTATCCTACACAGTTTTGTTGTGACACATTTAGTTTGGTAATTGGTATGTCTTTTATTGTGTGTGATAGGTACAGGGAGGGTGCGTAGGAGGTGGGTTATCATGATGACAAGGGGTTGGGTACCAGGAAGAGTGGTAAAAGGATGAGTAGGGGGTTGTGGTCTGTAGGGTATCAGAGTAGCCGTACAACGAGTGTTGCATGTGTGGGGGTTGAATATAAGTGCTGGGAGGGAGTAGGTACATGTGTGTTGATGTAACATGGAGTAGGTGGGTTTAGGGGTGTGCAAAATGGGACCATACCAGGTAATAATATGTTGGCCAGCAAAGTGGCTGTTTATTGTTAGTCTCTTGGTGGGGGTGGTAGAGCCATATGGGGATTCATAGAGGCTATGAGGATAGTTGTCCGGAGAAGTGGTAGCATATTTACTGTAGAAGTGGTTAGGTATTTGGGATTGGGAAGAGTGGCCACTAGTGGGGAGCTGGTATAAGCTGCAGGTGGAGAAGTCGGCTGACAGGTTAATTTCAACAGCACACTTGATGCGTCACTGCCTACTTGCCTATATAAGTAAAAGCAGATCAAGGGTGGTGGTGGGGGTGGTGGGGAGCCGAATTCGCAGCATTTGGCAGGGCAATCCTCCATAGGAGCTGTGCAGCACAGGTCACGATCAAACGAGCAGGGAGAACCCTTTGCAATGGAGATTCTGTACCTGGGCAAGTTTTCGGTGCTGGCTGTGGGAGAGGGCTGAATCCAAGCCCTTATGACCTCCTTGTTCATCGGGGGTCGGCTGTGGAAGGAGAGTGAGAGAGACTGATTAAGTAGGTAAGGGGAGGGGAGAATAAAGCAGGCGGCTGGTCTGTATCAGGATTTCAGCAGGGTTTTTGCAGTCTAATTAAGGTGTTTGCCGCCAGCCAAAGTAAACTGAACTTCCTTAATCCCACTGTATTATAAGCACATTTAACCTGCATCAAATGTTAAACAAGCTGGGTTCTTCAGGAGAACTTAAAAGAAATGCCAGACATAATTTTCACTGTAGCCAGGAATAACATTAGAAGCAGTCTAAATCGAATTAAGGTAACCTAATCTGCATTAACTGCTATACAGGCTGGATTCTGTAGCCTTAATTGCACAGACTGAGGCTTACAATGATAAAAGCTGAATAAAGAAACTATCTTCACTTGTACGCCGATAGTTAATTGTTCAAGGAAAAAGGCACCAAGTAGGACATTTTGAAAATCCTCCACAGGAGCTGCGCAGCATGGGTCGTGATCAGGCGAGCAGGGTGAACCCTTTGCAATGGAGATTCTGTACCTGGGCAAGTTTTCAGTGCTGGCTGTGGGGGAGAGATGAATGTGCATTGTTAATGTTAAATTCCACAAAAAAATTCTGGATGAAACATAGAAACATAGAATTTGATGGCATATAAGGACTGCTTGGCCCACCTAGTCTGCCCATTTCCCTACCTACAGGATAAGCTGCAGATCCTAGTTAACCAACAGCCTACTTCCTCCTACCCCCCCCAATAGAATTGCCTTATGTCTGTCCCATGCATTCTTGAATTCCCCCTGTGTTTTGACTCTACAACCTCCTCAGGAAGGCTGTTCCATGCATCTACAACCTCTCTGTGAAGAAATACTTTCTCACATTACCTCTGAGCCGTCCCACTCTATCTTCAAATTGTGCTCCCTTGTTCTTGCACACCTTTTTCTGAAAGATGCTACCCTCTTGGACTTTGTTGGTTTCCTTGAGGTATTTGAAAGTTTCTATCATGTCCCCCCTCTCCCTCCTTTCCTCGAGGCTATACATCTTAAGCTCCTTTAGTCTTTCTTCATATGTCTTCTGGTGCAGACCCTGCAGCATTTTGGTTGCCCTTCTCTGGACAGCCTCCACTCTGTCTATGTCTTTGCAGAGATTGGGTATCCAGAACTATACAGAGTACTCCAGATGTGATCTTACCAACTGTCTGTACAGAGGGCCAACAGCTTCCTGTTTTCTACTGGTGATGCCTCTCCCTATGCATCCCAGTATCCCCCCAGCCTTCCTTACTGCCTTCTCACATTGCTGGCCCACCTTTAGGTCATCTGATATGACTACCCCAGGTCCCTTTTCATTTTTGTTGTTGTCAGTATCTCACCCCCCATTGTGTACTCTTCCCCTGGGTTTCTGTTTCCCCAGCTGCATTACTTTGCACCTCTTTGCATTGAATCTAATCTGCCATACATCTGACCATTCCTCCAGCCTTGCCAAGTCCCTTACCCTGTGCAGATCTTTGTGTCATCTACAAAAGAGACATACTTTTCCTTCCAGTCCCTCTGCAATGTCACTTATAAAGACATTAAAAAGGACCGGCCCCAGTACTGAACCCTGTGGCACCCCACTAGTAACCCCCCTTTCTTCACTGTGGACTCTGTTTACTATTACCCTCTGTGTCATGTTGTCTAGCCAGTGTTTTACCCAGGCTACCACCCTCAGACCCACTCCCAGGCTGGCTAATTTGTTTATTAATCTTTTGTGCAGGATTGTGTCAAATGCTTTGCTAAAGTATAGGTAGGCCATGTCCACAGCCCCTCCCTGGTCTACTACTTTGGTCACCCAGTCAAAGAAATCAATTACATTTGTCTGACATGACCATCCCCCTGTGAATCCATGCTGCCTTAGGTCCTGTGCCCCACTGATCTCTAGGTACTCAACAGTTCTTTCCTTCAGAAGTAACTCCATCATTTTGCTTACCACTGAGGTCAAACTGACAGGTCTGTAGTTTCCTGCCTCTGTCTTGCTCCCACTTTTATGAAGGGGAATCACAATCGCCCTCCTCCAGTCCTCAGGTACCACACCATCCTCCCATGATTTATTAAAAAGTGTAGTCAGTGGTGTTACTAGTTCTTCCCTTAGTTCTTTTAGAATTCTGGGGTGAATCCCATCAGGCCCCATTGCTTTATCCACCTTCATTTTTAAGAGTTCTTTCAGAACCCTTTCTTCTGTGAAAGGACTAATATCAACCCCCCTATCCAGAGTGCTTCTATTGACTGGATTACCTATCTCCCCCTGCTTTTTCATTGTGAATACTGTAGTATTCGTTCAGTATCCCTGCTTTTTCACTGTCGCTCTCTGCCCAACCACCTTCCTCTTTATTCAGCCTCAGTATCACTGCCTTAGTCTTTCTTTGCTCTATAATTTACCTATAAAAAGTTTTATCCCCCTTCTTAACTGAGTTGGCTATCTTTTCCTCGGTTTAGGCCTTTGCTATTCTCACTGCCTTCCCCGCTTCCTTCTGCTTTAACTGGTGCCGTTCTCTGTCCTGCTCCTTCTGTGTTTCCTTATACTTCCTGAATGCTATCTTTTTCTCCCTAACCTTACCCACCACTTCTTTTGAGAGGCATAGTGTTTTTTTCTTTCATTTTGATTTGTTTATTTGCTTCACACAAAGGCTTGTTGCGTCTGTGATGGCGGTTTTGATGTTTCCCATTGTTGCTCCACCCCACCTTCTTGCCTGTTTGCTAGTGCTTTTCTGAGGCACTCTTACAAAATCAGCCCTCCTGAAGTCCATTACCTTCACTTTTGTATGGCTTGACTCTATAGCTAAGTTTATCGTGAACCACACTGTTTGGTGGTTGCTTGTTCCCAGATGGCTACCCACTTCAAGATTGGAGATCCTCTCTCGTCCCCATTTGAGAGTATCAGGTCTAAGACTGCTCCCTCCTGAGTGGGTTCCAAAATTATCTGTCTGAGGCATGCCTCTTGTAGGGCATCAATAATGGCCCTGCTCTTGGATGTGGCTACAGCAAAGGTGCTCCAGTTAACATCTGCCATATTCAGGTCCCCCATCAGCAATATCTCCCCTTTCTCTGCCATCCCAAGGATGCCTTCTATCATTTCCTTGTCCATTTCCTCCCCCTGAGACGGGGGTCTGTATACAATCCCTGTGCAGATTGTGGTGCCATTTCCAGTCTCCAGGGTGACCCACAGTGCCTCCTCTCCTCCCTGTTTACCCTTTAGTTCTGTTGCTTTGATCCCTTCCCTTACATGAAGAGCTACTCCTCCTCCTCCTCCTCTTCTTCCCTCCCTGTCTCTCCTGTAGATTGTGTACCCTGGTATGTTGACATCCCAGTCATGGTTCTCTGTGTACCATGTTTCTGTGACTGCCACAAGATCCAGGCATCCTTCTTCCATCAAGGCCACCATTTCAGGGAGCTTTTTTACATAGACTACGGGCATTGGTACTCATTACCCTCCATTTTTTTATGGCTTTATTTCTTTTTGCCCCATCCCTGTCTTTACTGCCTTTGTCTTTTTCTCCATATTTCCCTGCCCTTCTCCCTATTGACTGCTCTATTTTGGTGTTTACCTCACTAACTAGCCTGATTTTTTTGGGGGGGGCTAGGATTCCCCTTCTCCTTTTCAGTGCCTCCCGACATGGCTAGTTTAATTGCTTGCCAATGAAGCAATTAAACCTATCACCTAGGATCCTGGTTCCCCTCCTGGATAGATGTAGATCATCATGCCAGTATAGGCCTACATCCCTCCAGGTGGAGTCCCAGTCCCCAATGAAGCCAAATCCCTGAGCTCTGCACCAGTTTTTCAACCAGTCATTGAATCCCATGGTGCAGAGTACCCTAGCCTCATCCTTGCCATAGGCAGGTAGCTCTTCTGAGAAAGTTACCGTGTGTGCTACTCGTCTAAGGCCCCTCCCCAATTCCATAAACTCCCGTTGCACTGCTTTGATCCCATTTTTGGCCAGATCATTTGTCCCTAGGTGGATAATGACATCCAGCTCACTCCCACTTACAGCTGCTCCCATGATCCTGAGGATTCTTTTCCTGTCCCTCCAAGCCCTGGTGCCAGGCAGGCACCTTACCTCCCTTTCCCCTCCCTCCTCCCTCAGTTCTACCCCCCACCAGGAGTTGTTTTCTTCCTCTGGGTTCCTGTGTCACCCTCCTGAGGGTCTCCATTGTGGAGGTTCCCAGCATCCTCCTTAGTCTCCACTACAGATGCCTCCATAGAGGAACCATGCTCCTCCAGAGTGATGAATGAATTGTGGAGAGGCACAACTGGAGGGATGCACCACCACCCTTACCCTCTCTGAGCCCACCGTGGACCAACCACTCCTCTTTTTTGGCAACCTCTGAGGTAGTGGCAGTGGCCTGGGTGGGGGAGCAGGTTTCCCGAATCTTTGCCAGGTCAGCATAGAGATGAACAACCTCCTCCCTCAGACCAGAGAGATGCCTGCAAATAGGGCAGCAACGTAGTCTCCAGAATGTCTCCTAGAAGACTGCTGCTCCACAGCCAGTACATTGCACCACTGCCCACATGCCTGTGTCCCTTTCTGTTGCAGATGCTTTTCTTTTTTTTTCTTGTTTTAGTGTGTGCAAGCTTGTAAGTGTCTTTACCACCTTCATCTACAGTATATGCTATAGTGAAAATGTTACTAATAATTTTTTTCCTTCTGCAAAACTAAAACTGCTTAACCAATGTGTCCAGTTGTATTAGACGCCAATATACACTAACTATGGATATGCATGTCAGATATTAACTCTATGCATACAAGAGCAGAAAAGTTACAAACATCAACATTTTTGAATGCTTTCATAAAGGTTTGAAAATATTTACATAGTACAATTTTTAACCCCTGTAACTTAAAAATCTCTTATCTAATTCTCTCATTATTTAGATAATTCTACAAGCATTAGAAAAAGGCTATCCATACTAATTTCAGAGTTATCTCTCCAAACGCACCCAGAGGGTAAAGTGGGAGGATAAAGTCTCTAAGCTAGCTCCACTTAGAGAAGGGGTACCCCAAGGGTCTATCCTTGGCCCCCTTCTTTTTACACTGTTCATTAATGATCTGCACAAAAACTGCGGTAGTAGCAGTGCTATTCAGTACGCGGATGATGCAGTCATTTACAGAGGCTCCCATAATTTACCCGAGCTGCAGACAGCCCTCCAAGAAGACATCCACCTGATGGAGGACTGGCTAACTCTGAACAAAATGGTTCTAAACACTAGCAAAATGAAGGTAATGCTCTTTGGCCCTAGGTCCCTGGGAACAGAGAGGTCACACCACCTACAACTCCATTCCAGGGTGGGTGAAAAACTTGAGGTGGTCTCCTCTACCAAATACCTTGGCCTTACCCTGGACCAAGATTTTACCCTAAAGAATCATGTAGATCAAATCACAAGAGCCATACATGTGAAATTAGGCATCCTCTATAGACTAAAGGACCATATCATTCCTGAAGCCAGGGCAGCCATTGCCACAAGCTGCATTCTCCCAAAGCTCACATCGGGGCCCCGATCCTCCAGGGTGTGGCCACGATGGAATTAGGAAGGCTGCAGACTCTGTACATAAGATAGTCTGCTTTGCCACCTTGTCTCACCCTATGACTCACCACTGTGAGGCCCAATCCAGGCTCAGGTGGCCGCCGCTGATGCTCGCTAGCTTACCCTTCCTCTGCCTTACATACAAGATATTTGGTCCTCTCTCCCCAGCCTGGTTGGGCTTGTCAGGCAAAACCCAACCCACGGTGCCTGCGCTCATCAGGCCAATCTCTCCTTGAGGTCCCAAAGATTAGGACCAAAGCCGGTCTAGGTCCTTTGCGACACCGCCTCTTCCACCTGGAACAACCTCCCTTTGAGGTCCGGGCGGTGACTGTTTTAGCCCGGACGCTGCTGAAGGGACACCTGCTCTATTAGGAGCATATGTTCATGCCACAGTACCTGACCTAGCTCAACCTCTTGAGCAGCTCACTTGCCCTCCCAATCAGCCATCTTTGCAGGACATTTGGTCCTCTTCTCTTTGAAGGGGTGCACTTAGGTCCCTAACTTATCTCCCTTCCAACCTCGTGCTTTATCAGCTAACCCTAGGTCTACAGATGCTGCCCACTATTTCCTGTGGACCTGGTATCTAATCTACTATTTAGGATGCTTAAAGCTTAACATGCTCATTATTTGTTACCTTCATGCTTTCCATTCTTTTGCGTCTGCAAAGATATGTACTCCTACTTTTAAAATACTATTCCACTCTCCAGTCTGTACTGAAATGTTACCTGTTTGTTGTTGTTGCACCCGGGTCGCCCCTGAAAAAGGGACTTCTATGGGCCCAGTGGGCCTACCCGGTCATCAAAATTCAATAAATAATAAATAAATTTACACATGTCTAGCTCCAATGGTGCGTGAGTTATATGCAGATGAAATGTTTTCATGAAATTTCCTGAAAAAAATAAAATGACAGATTTTGAGCACATATAATTTTGAGACAATGCATCATATTGTCATGAAATCTGGCAGACTGCTAGAACATATATCATCAAGAAATCATGCCAAATTTAAGATCCCTGACTCCATAGATGGTTAAGGTATATGCAGATAAAAATGTTCATGAAATTTTGCACAAGTAATAAAACAACAACATTTGAGCACCTATAATTTTGAAACTATCCATCTGAATCTTTGCTACATTTCGGTGAAATTCCATGGATTCAGAGTTTTCCCATTCTGCACAGCAATAAACCCATCCCACCCCTTCCAATCCCACTACCATAATGTAGAAATCTTTTCTCCTTCTCTTTCCAGCCCCAACTCCCACAGAACTCATGGACACCTTTCCTGCCCCCAGTACTACACCCTCCTTTTTGGATCATTCCCTTGAGCTGTGACCAGCACAGACATCTTCTTACCTCCTCAGCTGACTGCTTCTAATTCCGATTATACCATTTTAGCTTTATAAAACTGATGAAAATTTGGTACTGAAAAAACAACCCTTTCATTAGTATTATAATGCTAGAATGCAATAATTACATTTTCTGGGGTATAGCCTTCCCTTCACTGTCTAAAGTGAGCTATCATTTCTTGCTACCCATATTTCTCTGTCATGAATGCAACTGCTACAGACCTGCATTAACAAATAGTTATAATTGTGAACCTCAGTGCTGTGCAGAATTTAATGTAATTTTTTAAATTCCACCAAATTTTGCCCGAAACGGAATGGCAGAATTCCATGCAAAAAAGTGCAGAATGAGTTTTTTCACAACTGATCTCAATATCGTCTGCAGAAATGTTTGCAAAATTATTTTCCATGGAACAAATGCTGTTTCATGGAAAGTATTTCACAGATAACAGCAGGTGGAATTTTGTGGAAGAACCAGTGAAATTCCAGTGGAAATTCCACTGGCAGAATGGTAATTCCTCATTAATTCTGCCAGCAGAACTCTGCATTCCACTCAGCACTAGTGAACCTCTGTGGGTACTTATTTAATGAACCATTTAAATGGTCATGAAAAAAACATTGGCTTAATAGATATACCATGACTGACCTTGCAATAATATTCATTACTTGCTTATTGGTAGCAGTAACAAAAACAATCTAAGCAGATTGATGGTAAAAAAAAAATGACAGTCCATGCCACATTCAAACGTTAGGTATAAATATGTTTCATTTTTGATTGATACAAGTTGACTAACAAATAGAACAATAGTTATGTGGTGCTGAACCGTCATTACCTTGATTTTTCCCCCCATGCTAATAGAGAACTGTTTTGCATCCATATTATTCAATAGTCAGTGTTTCACTCTTGCAGATATTGATATACAATATAGAGAATAATGCATGGGTAGCCATGTACAACAAGGCTGTGTTTCCATCAGGGGGTTCTGAAAACATCACTGAACCTTGAAAGTGAACCACAAGAGGTCCCCAAAGTTATCAGAACCGCTCGATGGGAACACAGCTGAGTTGTGCTGGTTGTCTGCAAGTTATTTTGTATAGTATGTGGTTTGAAACAAAATAAAAACCTGCTGTTTTTTATTCCCAAGAAATCTTCAGTGTAATTATTTATTACCAAAAAAAAAACCCAGAAAGCCACCCTACCTCAGCTGCCGAAACCCCACCCAGGTGAGGAATATGTTTCTGTTTTGTTTTTTCTTTATGAAGCAACAGAAAATTTGAGAGTATTGTGGAGGCACCACAGAGAAGGAACAGTGGGTCAAAAGAGGGGTCGGGGGAGGGGCAAAGAAGACAGCTGATGAAGGGTGGACTCTAGTAGGACCTAGAAAAGGAGGAGAAGCAGTAGGCAGGAGGGAGGAGAAAACACATAGTAAGGCTAAGAGGTGGTAGGAAACATGTTTGCTGTACTAGCAACACATGGGAAAGAGGACACAGGAAGACATTGCACAAGGGATAGTACTCATAAACAGGAGGGAGTGAGGGGCATTACTAGTGGAGAGATTAAGCATGGCATGGCAGGGGGAGGGATAATACTCAGAGGTGAGGAGGGAGACGGAGGTTGGCAGTCAAACAGGAGGAGGGGGAGGAGTCTCAATTGAGAGTGTCAGGGGGAAGACACTGAGGCACATGGTAAAAGTACCATCTTGAGTGGCCCCAGAAATGAGAACTTGGGTGGGGGGTGGCAACAGGCACAAGGAAAGGAGGGAGGTACACTACCGGACAAAAGTATTAGAACACCCCCATTTTTTCCAGTTTTTATTGAAATTTAAGCAATTCAAGTCCAGTGAATAACCTGAAATGGTACAAATGTAAGCGGTAAACTGCTAGAGGTTAAAATAAAAAGTTTAGGTTAGCAAAAACTGAAAAATAATGTAAATTTCAGAGTTATAAAAAAAGGCCTTTTTCAGGGAACAAGTAATGGGTTAAAAACTTACAGCTGTTCTGCAGCAATGGAAGTAAATTAAGCCTTGAAAGTTGATGCAAACAATTCCTACAGGTATCCCAACTTTTGTTGATTACTTGATTACAAACCCCCTGTATGTATAAAAGCAGTGTTGGAACAGACTGTTATTACACCCTCTGAAGCATTATTTGGACAATATTGCACTGCAGGATGTAGTACTGTATATTGCTATCATAATGGCGAGAAAAAGGCAATTAACAAAGGAAGACAGACAGACCATTATAACCCTTAAAAGTGTAGGTCGTTCCTTTAGAGAAATTGCAAAGAAAGCCAAGGTGTCAGTGAGTACAGTTTCCTACACCATCAAAAGGCACTTGGAAACTGGAGGCAACTCTGACAGGAAGAGGTCTGGCAGACCCAAAGCCACAACAGAATCAGAAGACAAGTTTCTGAGAGTCAACAGCTTGTGTGATAGGCGGCTCACAGGACAACAGCTTCAAGAACAGCTTAACACTGGTTGAAGTAAGCAAGTCTCAGTTTCAACTGTGAAGAGAAGACTTCGAGCTGCAGGTTTGACAGGTCGAGTGGCAGTAAGAAAGCCATTGCTAAGATGGCAAAATAAGAAAAAGAGGCTTGCCTGGGCCATGAAGCACTGCCAGTGGACTACTGAAGACTGGAAGAAGGTCTTATGGACCGATGAATCAAAATTTGAAATCTTCGGTTCATCACGCAAGGTTTTTGTACGCCGTTGAGTAGGCAAAAGGATGGTTCCTCAGTGTGTGACACCAACTGTCAAACATGGATGAGGAATCGTGATGGTCTGGGGCTCTTTTGCTGGATCCAGAGTCGGCGACTTGCACAGAGTGACTGGCACCCTGAACCAAAAGGGCTACCACAGCATTTTGCAGCGCCATGCAATACCCTCTGGTCTACGCCAGTTGGTCAGGGTTCATCCTACAGCAAGATAATAACCCAAAACATACCTCCAGGCTATGTCAGAACTACCTTCGAAGGAAAAAAACAAGACGGTAGGCTTCAAATCATGGAATGGCCAGCACAGTCTCCAGACTTAAACCCATCAAGCTGGTTTGGGATGAACTGGACAGAAGGGTGAAAGCAAAGCAACCTACAAGTGCAACACATTTGTGGGAACTTCTGCAACAGTGTTGGGAATAACTTCCTGAACAATATTTGATGTCCATTGTAGGAAGAATGCCACGAGTGTGTTCGGCGGTTATATCTGCAAAAGGTGGCTACTTTGATGAGTCAAAAATTTAGATTAAATTTTGTTAAACAAAATGATTCTATGATTTTTTTTATCTCCATTTGTTTATTTGTTCTATGCTTTAATTTCAGAGTACATTGAGACATTAAACTGCGTAAATTTCAATAAAAACTGGAAAAATTGGGGTGTTCTAAAACTTTTGCCTGGTAGTGTATACTGGTGTTGGGGAACTCTATACTCAAGGGGATCAGATGGGGCAGCAAGGAGGAGAGGCACAGTTGGATATGGGTGGAGTCCATACCTGGATTAAAGGCAAACAAGGCTGGACAGGCAATCATAAGGTATGTAAGGAGGGGTAGGAGGAAACCACACATTGTGGTACATGTGGGGACAAATGACCTAGTTGGGGAAACAGTGGAGGTAACAAGGGAGAGGATTGAGGAAGTGGGAAGGTTGTGAGAGGAGACTGGGGAGTGTGTGGCCTTCTCTGAGGTGCTCCCAGTACCCTTCGAAAGCACAGTGAGAAAAGAGGATTAGGGAGTTTAACACATGGTTGGTGGCATGGTGTCGAACTAAGGGGTATGGGGTTGTGGGTGGCTGGGGCAGTACCTGGGATAACAACAATCTGTTTGCAAGGGATAGGCTGCACCTGAGTGGGGAGAGGAAGGAGGTTTTAAAGTAAAGACTGGGGAGTGACAAAGGTGGATTTATCCTAGATGGGGGGTGGCAAGTGGACAGCAGGTAGGCAGGGATCTGATAGAGTGGAGTCACAGCCTACCCCCAGGCTAGCAGAGAAGGACTCGGGGCAGCCAAAAAAAAGGAGGGAGTAGAAGGTGACACAGATTCCCTCAGCAGGTCAGCCCTATACTTCCAAAGTGCCAACCTCTGAGCGTAGAATTGTGAACAGTGAACAGTACAAGGTAACCCTCTTGTCTGTTTTGTGGGTTCAAGTCACCTTAGTGTCAAGTTCTGGAGGGAGTCAAACTGATAACCTCTTTGTTAGCATACCCAATTATCAGGCTCAGATATCTTTGCCTACGGGCACCTAATCAGATATAACAAAATTAACCCTTAGAACTCTATGCAAGACCTTAGAGAACTCTTATCAGTCTCTCAGTTTGGTATCACAATAAACTCATACACAGTGTCAACTATAACCTTCAAAGTTTCACTTATAAAAAAAAGAAATTTCAAGGCACTCCAGGCAGTTTCTTTTTTTTAAATATATATCTTTACTTTAAAATGGATAAAACAGGACAACAGTAAAATTACATAACAAAATATCCCAACACATACAGCTTTAAAACAAACAGGTTTAAAAGTGCAGATTCCTACAAATAACACTCAGGCAGGTCTCATCTAATGTATGCTTACTTAATCTTTCAGTGCTGTGATGTTCTTCATTCTCAGTTAGAAAATGAATATGAAAAGTCAATCTGTAGGGTCTGCTCAGTATATTTAAACAGCAGCCTTGAGCCGGCCTTCTCGCTGAGGTCACCTAACTCCTCCTTTTGGTGTATTAAACTTTATATTCCATAACACAGGATGTCCAAACAAGATATTTGAAAAATAATAGATGACAAAATAAATCTCCTCTTCTTGTGTTGACTAGTCAAAACCAGTCTGTGCTCTAGCTTCACGCACACATCAAAAGTCTCTTTGATGTAATTCAAGGGCTATCTTTGGGATGGTTATTGGACCTTCCAAATTAGTCTGGGTCCGGCTTGGCCCAGACATCAAAGACCCTTTGATGTAATTGCTGGCTATCTTTGGGAGACACCCAAAACACAGGTTTGCTCTTTCCTTAATGACACCTAGTGCAGATCAAAGGATTTCCCTGAGAACGTCATGAATGGCTAGTTTTTTTTCCTAGGATCAAAGCAAATTGACAAGGTAATTGCATCTCAGATATCTGTAGTTTAAAATACCTCCTGTCCTTTCAACTTATCCCTGGGGTTGTGTCAACTTCAGCAAGACAGTGGTTTCTCTTAACACAGTCCCTCACACATTTTTTTATATTTACAAAAACTGATAGTGATCAGAACCAGCTGTCCAAGTGTGACAATTCCTCCCTACCTAGACTGAATCTGAGGGCTCTATCCCCCTGCATGGGATGAGCATCCCAAATCAGTTCACTCTTCATACACCCTGGACAACCCATCCGAGTTCTGATTTTGTTTTCCAGCCCTATGTAGAATGGTCATATCATATCCTTGCAAAGCAAGACTCCATCTTAGTAATTGACCATTGTTTTTCCCCATCTGTGTCAGCCAAACTAGGGGGTTGTGGTCAGTCTGCACCACAAAATGCTGCCCATACAAGTATGGCTCCAGTTTCTTTAGGGCCCATACTATGGCAAGACACTCCTTTTCCACCGTGGAGTATGACTGCTCCCTGAGAAGTAACTTTTTATTCAGGTAGACTATTGGGTGGTCCCTCCCTTCACTGGATGTCTGGCTCAGTACTGCCCCAATACCCACATCTGAGGCATCAGTCTGAACTATAAAGGTTTTACTAAAGTCAGGACTTGTCAAAACAGGAGCACTACACAGTGCTTCCTTCAGTCTGGTAAAGGTTTCCTCACAGGCTGGGCCCCAGGTAATTTTCTTGGCCATCCATTTCTTTGTCAGGTCAGATAGGGGAGCAGCCAGGGCACTGTAATTGGGTACAAATTTTCTATAGTACCCTGCTGTCCAGAGAAAACTCCTGACCTGCTCCTGAGTTTCTGGTCTAGGCCATGCCTGGATTACCTCTATTTTTATTTGTTTAGGACAGAGCAGTCCCTGGCCTACCACATGCCTGAGGTATGCCACCTCTCCCATGGCCACCTGGCACTTCATGGCTTTGACAGTGAGCCTGGCCCTCTGTATCCTGTCCAGCACTACCCTAAGGTGGGATAGGTGTTCCTCCAAGCTGGTACTAAAGATGGCAATGTCATCCAGGTACGCCATGGCATACTCCTCAGCACCATTTAACACCTGGTTCACCAACCTTAGGAAAGTGTCCGGGGCATTCTTCATTCCTAAAGGCATTACTTTGAACTCAAATAAGCCTATCGGAGTGATGAAGGCCTAGCTCTGTCCGTCAGCTCTACCTGCAATACCCTTTCATCAGGTCAATGGTCGTAAGGTAGGTTGCCCCACCCCCCAACTTGTCCAGGAGTTCATCTGTCCAGGGCATCGGGTTGGCGTCTGACTTTGTGACTGCATTCAGTCCACGATAGTCTACACAGAAATGAGTCGAGCCATCTGGCTTGGGTACAAGGACTATGAGTGAGGCCCAGGGACTGTAGGATCTCTGGATTACCCCTAAATCCAGCATCTCCTCCACTTCCCTCCTAATGTCCTTTTGGACAGCCTCTGATACCCGATATGCTGTCCGCCATATGGGTGTCTGTGTCCCTGTCTCCACATCATGTGTCGCTAAGGGGGTTAGTCCAGGCTTGGCGCTAAACAATGGGGCAAAGTCTGCTAAAACCTCCCTTACTTTCTGGATCTGGCCCAGGGTCAGCTGGGGAGAAAATTTTACTGCCTCCACAGAGGACTCCCACTTACTTTCTTCCAGCAAGTCCAGAAGGGGGTCTCCTTCGTCCTTGCCCTCCCCATGACTACACACTGCGAACACCATGTCAGCCCTATTTGCATATGGCTTCATCATGTTGACATGGTACATCCTTTCTGTCTGTCTATGGTCAGGTAACTCCACAATGTAATTCACGTCATTTACCTTCCTAACCACTTTGTATGGTCCTGCCCACTCGGCTTGCAGCTTGTCTTTCTGGACCAGAATAAGGACCATGACTTCCTGACCCACCATGTACAAGTGAGCTCTGGCTCTGCGGTCGTACCATACTTTTTGTTTCTGTTGGGCAATTGCCAGGTTGCTCTGGGCTGTCCCCATAAGCTCCCTCAGCCTTTCCCTAAACCGTAGGACATAATCCATAATGGGAGTTCTCTGGGTGGTGTGCTTGCCTTCCCAGTCCTCCCAGATCAAGTCTATAGGGCCCACGTACCTGGCATCCACATAAGAGTTCGAAGGGGGAAAATCCTGTCGACTCTTGGGGCACCTTCCTGTATGCAAACAACAGGTGGAGAAGGTATTTATCCCAGTCCCTCCCATGCTGTTCAGCAAACACCCGGAGCATTGATTTTAGGGTACCATTGAATCGTTCCACAAGTCCATTGGCTTGTGGGTGATACCCCACACTTCTTCCTTAAACATTTCATTAGGTCTGACATGAAAGAACCCCCTCAATTGGTGATTACCTCCTGCGGAAACCCAACATGGGAGAAAATCCCAAGTAAAGCATCTGCCACTTTATCTGTCCTCAGAGAGGATACGGTGACTGCCACTGGGTACTGGGTGGCATAATCCACCACAGTCAGGATGAATCTCTTCCCTGAGGAGCTGGGGGTATTTAAAGGCCCCACAATATCCATTCCCACCCTCTGGAATGGCTCCTCTACTATGGGCAATGAAATAAGGGCAGCTTGGGTTTTCTTGCCTGCCTTCCCTATTTCTTGGCACCGGTGACAAGACCTGCAGTACTCCTTCACCTGCTGGATGAAGTTAGGCCAGTAGAAATTCTTGGCCAACCGCTGCATAGTGCGCACAATTCCTAGATGACCAGACAAGGGAATATCATGGGCAACCTTGAGCAACTGCTCACAATATCCCTGGGGAACGACAAGCTGCCTGCCTAGCATCCCTCCCTCTGTCTGTACTGTCTGTGTATACATAAGTCCATTTTCCCAATAAACCTTATGTCTGCCATCACCTTCCTGTGTGCTCTTCAAGTCTGCCCAAGCCCTCAGCTTCTCTAAACTAGGGTCACTCCTCTGAGCAGCTGCAAACCCCTCACACAGTCCCAAGGCATGGGACAGGTCCCCTTCAGTCACTAAACTAGGGTCCTTAGCACTAGCGTGAGGGACCTCAGGATCACTGTCAATCCCAACCCTCTGACGAGGGGTCACCCCTTCCTCTTTGAAGTAACCCACTGTAGCTGTGTGGTTACTTGCTACCGGGGAAATTTCTAACCCCTTTTCATCAGTCTCCCCATCTGGAGTCACAGGCTGGGGAACCAGCCTCTCAGTGGTTTCCACGCTGGTTTCTGTGGGGTTCAGGGAACTACAATTTTCCCTTGCCACTTGGCTCTGAGTAACTGTACATACCACCCCCTGCTGGAGATTGTTACCCAGGATCACATCCACTGCTAATGTGTTGGCTACAGCCCCCTGTTGCACAGTTCCCCTTGCTTCTCCCCAGTCCAGGAGAACACTAGCGAGGGGCAATGTTTTCTCCCCACCAGTAAAGTCCTGTACAGTTATGTATTTATTGGGTATAAGCTGACCAGGCTGTATCAGATCCCCTTTTACCAATGTCAGGGATGCTCCTGTGTTCCTTAACCCCTGCATCTGTACACCATTTACCATGACTGTGTGCATGTGTTCCCTTATGTTTACTGGCATGCTTCCAGGGACACACAAACAACCCACTTCTTTTCTGGTACTACTTTGTGTATTATTGCTTGCCCTTCTCGGACACTGTCTGGCAATATGCCCAGTTTCTTTACACAGCCAACATGCATTTCTTACTTCAGATAAATCTTTTCATTGAAACCTGGGGCTAACTGGTTTCAGTGGAGGCAGTGAGGGTTTTAGCTGCTCTGAAGGCTCGCTTTTCCCTTTCTACACTGCCACACCCACCCCATTCGCTCTCAGAGCATGTCTGCTTTTGGCATAGCAGTCCAAGAGTTCAGCAACCTCTTGCACTGTTTTTGGATCTCGGTCCTCTAGCCAGGTTTTTAGCTCTGTTGGGCATGCCCAATAAAACTGTTCTAATAAAATCACATTTTCAATTTTATCAACAGAGTTTGTCTCAATTCCTTCCCACCAACGTTTTAAAAACTGACATTGTTTCATGGCTAGCTCCTCATAGCTCATATCAGGGCTTCTCCTGAGCTTACGGAATTTAGCTTTGTATGATTCAGCAGTTAATTCAAACTTTTTTAACAGTGCAGCTTTTAACTTGCTGTAATTGTCACTGTCCTCATTGTCCATTTGACCCAATGCATCCCGAGCTTTCCTGGTAAGTAGCGGGGATAGCTGGAAGCTCCAGGACTCTAGGAATTTTAGCCTGAATACAAACTTTTTCAAAAGAATTTAAAAAAGCATCCATGTTCTCCCTTCTTTAAATTTGGCTATTAATTTGAAGTTCAATGTGTAACCCAGTCCTGCATTCCCAGTTAAACCCAAGCCACTTACTTGCTCTGGTGCTGCTGGTCAGAGTTGTAGCTTCTCCAGTCTGTGTTGCCACTGGTGCTCTTCTCTCTTCTCCTCTGCCTCTCTGTGTTCTAGCTCTCTCTTCTCCTCTGCAGCTCACTGGGGCTCATGCTCCTCACTTTCTGCCTCCCTCTGTTCTCACCCTGCCTCCAGTTCCATCCTGGGCAATTCAATTTGCAGCCCGAGTACCTCTGTATCCAGGATACTGGTGACCTTCCCCTGCTGCTGTGGCCCTCCACTGACAGTGGCCCTGCTGTCCTCCTCATTGGCTTGGGACCCCTCACTGGCCGCTAGTCCTGCCACACTCGAGGTCTGGTCCCTTTCAGTCACAGTCTGTGACTCACTGCTCTGGGTATCTGCTACCATCAGGGCCTCTATGAGGTTCTGCTTTTTGGCTGTCACCTCGAACAAGACTCCTTTGTCCTCACACAACTGTTTTAAGTGTTCTACAGTGTGCCTGCTGTAGCTGGAAGCCATATTCATCCCTGACTGTGCTAATCTGACTGGCACTTTAGAAACAAAATAAAATGGGTAGGAACTTGACTGTAAGCCAAGGGATATAGTTCTGTTTCCTTTTGAAATAAAACACTGCCTTTCTTTTTTCCAAGTAAGCTGAACGGTCTCAAGCGGACACACTGAACAATGAAGCTTATACCACCAAACTTTATATGCCACTGCTGAAAACCAATCTGTCACAAATTTCCTCAGCAGGTCAGCCCTCTACTCCCAAAGTACCAACCTCTGAGCGTAGGATCTGTGGACAATTAACAGTACAAGGTAACCCTATTGTCTGTTTTGTGGGTTTGAGTCACCTTAGTCTCAAGTTCTGGAATGATTCAAACTGCTAACCTCTTGTTAGCGTACCCAATTATCAGGCTCAGATACTTCTGCCTTCAAGGTGCCAGATATCTTTGCCTATGGGCACCTAATCAGGTATTACAAAATGAACCCTTAGACCTCTATGCAGGACGTTAGAGAACTCTTATCTGTCTCCCAGTATGGTATCACAATAAACTCATACACAGTGTCAACTGCAACTGTCAAAGCTTCACTTATAAAAAAATTAATTTCAAGGCACACCAGGCAGTTTCTGTTTTTAAAATATATATCTTTACTTTAAAATAGATAAAATAGGACAACAGTAAAATTACAGATCAAAATATCCCAACACAGACAGCCTTAAAACAGGTTTAAAAGTGCAGATTCCTACAAATAACAACACTCAGACTGGTCTCATCTAATGTATGCTTGCTTAATCTTTCAGTGCTGTGATGTTCTTCATTCTCAGTCAGAATATGAATGTGAAAAGTCAATCTGTAAGGTCAGCTCAGTATATTTAAACAACAGTCTTGAGCTGGCCTTCTCTCTGAGGTCACCTAACTCCTCCTTTTGGTGTATTAAACTTTATATTCCATAACACAGGATGTCCAAACAAGATATTTGAAAAATAATAGATGACAAAATAAATCTCCTCTTCTCATGTTGACTAGTGAAAACCAGTCTGTGCTCTTGCTTCACACACACATCAAAAGTCTCTTTGATGTAATTCAAGGACTATCTTTAGGATGGTTATTGGACCTTCCAAATTAGTCTGGGTCCTGCTTGGCCCAGACATCAAAGACCCTTTGATGTAATTGCTGGCTATCTTTGGGAGACACCCAAAACACAGGCCTGCTCTTTCCTTAATGACACCTAGTGCAGATCAAAGGATTTCCCTGAGGACGTCATGAATGGCTAATTTTATTTCCTAGGATCAAAGCAAATTGACAAGGTAATTGCATCTCAGATCTCTGTAGTTTAAAATACCTCCTGTCCTTTGAACTTATCCCATGGGATTTTTGTGTCAACTTCAGCAAGACAGTCACCCGCCCCCATCCCCCCGACCTTTATTAAATAGTCTTCCCTGTGGCTGCCCCTTGCCTCCAACTACCCTCCCCCTCTCCTTACATCCTATCCTGTCCCACTTGCTAAACCCCTCCCACTCCTCCTGCACTCTCCTACTCACAGCTAGCTTCACTGGGTGATTTGCTGGAATCACGCCTCAGTGTACTCTCAGCTCCCTGGCTTCTTTCTCCTATTTCCTCTTTCCTACCCTGTTACATCCAATATCCCTCACACCCTTACCTCTCTCACCTAGCTATCATGCCTTCCTGTAACTATATTCTTCTGCCCCTTCTTGCCCTCTCCTTGCTTCCTACACTGTGTCATCTTCCAATTACTTCCTATCCCTCTCCACACTGTACTCTGGTCCTCATGGCCAGCTACCCTCCATCTAGTACGATTGCAATCTCCCCCAAATGGTGCCATCTGGCTATGGATTGTATAATAATGAATAAAAGCGATGATGGCCTGGGGGTGACTTGGCATCTATTTCTGACCAATGCCTTCACTGGGTTCCTAGATGCCTGCACTGGACCTATTCACATAATCAGCGGAGACGCATTACTATCTATACTATGAATTACGCAATTGACTCTCAAACTTCTGCTCCTCCTTCTCTTAATGTCAGGTTGTGTACATCCAAATCCTGGCCCTATCTCCCATAACACAAAAAAGCCAGCCAACATGGTGGGGACTCACTATTATCACTCTAAACATTTGCAGTCTCCTACCTAAACTGGCCTCCCTTCAAACCTTTACCAGCCAACATAACCCTGACATCCTGGCCGTTGTTGAAACTTGGCTGACACCTAACACCCCTGACCATGCCATATCGCTACAAGGCTACAAACTATTCAGGCTGGATAGGACCTCAAAAAGGGGTGGTGGTTGTGCTATATACATAAAGGATTATCTCACATGCCTCCCTGTCTCGTTTTCCACCACTGAAACTACTGTTCAACTCCTCCCAGTCAAGCTACTTCTTGGTGCCCACAACAAAGTCCTCACGATTACTGCTATTTATATTCCACTAAAAGATCTAAGGGCCAGTATCCTGACTGTACTTGAATTTGTCCGATCTCAACTTCCTGAGGCCGAGCTCCTACTCCTTGGTGACTTTAATATTAACTGGCTATCACCTGACTCAGGGTCGACTAAGGATGCTATCCTTGCTGCAAATTTAACACAGCTGGTCAATTCACCCACTAGGAAAAACTATAAATCTGGGAACAGCACCCTAATTGACTGGATCCTTGCAAATCACCCTGCTCGAATAAATAATGTTGCCGTTCTCCCAGACTCTCTTAGCGATCACTCTCCCATAAAATGTACTTGGTCAAATAAGTTCAGAAAACCTCCTCCTATAACCATCTCTAGTAGAGTACTACCTTTCGGGCAACCTTACTCAACTCAAGGAAAATCTTAGGCAGAAGGACTGGTCTCCTATGTACAACACTCAAGATGTTGACATAGCCCTTAATCACTTTATCAACATTTTCAATGCTGCCTGTGACTCTTATGCACCTGTAAAAAAACGTAAAGTGAAAGCGCTTCTCAAATCCCTGGCTCACTGCCAAGCTACTGTCACTTCTCAAAGGTAGGGACCACCTCTGGGCTATCGCAAGAGCCACTGGCTCACTGACTGACATCCTAAAGTATAAACAGGCTCGAAATCACTGCACCAAAGAGACCCGCTGGATGAAAAGTTCTTATTTCAAGAATGCCCTCTCCAACTCCTGGGGTGAAGGCAAATCCTTCTGGGACAACTTAAGAAATATCACAGGAAAGCTGGCCAAGTCCTCTCCTACTATACTTACTGTGGATGGTACTACCACCCTTGACCCATTGGTCATTGCAAATACCCTTAATGAGACATTCACTGACCTTAGCGGTGTCCTCTCATCTGACTACTTCTCTAACACTGACACTCCTATCTCCATATCCCCTTCTGCCTCTCCAAACATACCGCCCTTCCATCTCAAAATAGTTAAAGCTCACGAAGTCCATAAATACATAAAGAAGGCTATATCTAAATCCTGGACAAGCAGTGACTCTATTGACCTTAAATTACTGTCCCTTACTTTGGATGAAGTTCTACTCCCCCTCACCAGATTATTCAATCTCTCTCCCTCTGCTCCAGCAAGTTCCCTAGTAAATGGAAAGCTGCAAATGTCACTCCTGCGCACAAAAATGGTGACAAGTCCCTGCCTGGCATAGACCTATTTCAATACTACCTCCCCTCTCAAAGGCTCTTGAACGTATTGTGGCAGACCAGCTTACTGACTACCTGCAGAAATATAACATCCTCTGTGCCCAGCAACATGGATTCAGACTAGGACATAGCACATCGACAGCCCTCCTTGAATTCTCAGGCGCTATCCACAAGGCCTTGGACAAGGGACTCCTAACTGGAGCTGTGTACATTGATCTAACGAAGGCTTTTGACACGGTACATCATGGCCTACTCATCAGTCAGCTGCAATCTCTTGGGCTCTCCCTGGGCTCAGGGGCCTGGATAAAAAGTTACCTCACCCAGCGCTCCCAAGTTGTAAAAATAGCAGGTGTGCTCTCAGAACCTAAGCCTGTCCTCTCGGGAGTTCCAGAGGGATCCATCTTAGGCCCTCTCCTCTTCAGCCTTTTTCTAAACTCCCTCTCTAAATCCTGCTTCGAGCAAATTATTCTCTACGCTGATGATGCTGTGATTCTATCCTCTCATAAAGATCCTATCCCCTTATGCCTTAGCCTCCAGCATGCATTTGCCAGTGTTGAAAAGTGGTTCGTGGCACATAAGCTAGTTCTAAACCATAAAAAACAAAATCCATGCTTTTCTCAAGTCCACAAACAAGAAAAGGCAACACCACTCACCATCAACACATCCTTGGGATCCACTCTTGAACAGGTGGCTACTTTCAAATATCTTGGAATCACCTTTGATCAGGGCCTCACCTTTGCAACTCATATCGCTAGTACAGCCAAAACTATCAATCAGCAGCTCGGGATACTGTACCGGAACAGACAGCTTCTCACCTTACCAGCACTGAAGCTAGCAATTCAATCCTCAATCATCTCAATTGTTGACTATGGCCTAATTGTATATGGGTCTGCCTCCTCACTATTGCTTAAACGACACAACCTCCCTAACAAGGCCTGTCGGTTGCTTACTGGCGCTCATCAACATACTCACACCTGCGAGCTGTATGCTGAAACTGGATGGCTTCAACTCTCAAATCGCCTAAAGTACCTTACCTGCCTTATGGCTAAAAAATCCATTTTGGGCCTCACTCCACCTTGCATTCAAGACCTGATATGCCAGAACACAAGTGTTCGACCCACCAGAAGATCAGAAAATCAGCCCCTTCAGGTCCCCCGTTGCCGGACTTCCCAGGGCCAGAGATCATTTGCCTATCGTGCCCCCTCCTGGCTAAATGCACTCAGCACCTCTATTACCTCCTCTACTTCTTTAGGTGCGTTTAAATCTAGCCTATTCTCTCACCTTGCCACCTTCAACTCCTGCGACTGCTTTGACTAATTCCTCTCTATTTAAGTTGTTGCTCTCCAGCCCTCTTTACCTGACAAAGGCCTGGTAGATGATTCCTTTCCACTACCTGTGGTTGGCTCCTCCCTCCTTTCATGTATATGCCCTATCTTCACATTACCTTCCTGCTTCCCCCCCTCCTCATTTGATTGCTTATTGAATTAATGTGTTTCACCAGTTAATTACTTGTCCTTGCACTAATGTTTTTTGATATTTGTTCAGTCTATGTTTATAGCATTCCACAATGTACTTGTGTCATTCATTGAAACCTTATTGCTTGTACCTAATTTGATGCGGAACCTTTGTAAAAGAGCCTTGGCTCAAAGGTATTAATTCCTAGTACTTAATAAACAAATAAACAAATAAACAGTCATTTTTCTTGACACAGTCCATCACACATTTTTTTATATTTACAAAAAATGATACAGTGATCAGAACCAGCTGTCCAAGTGTGACAGAAGGGAGGAAATGGAGGCCAATGAATGGAAGGTGGCAGGATGGAGGGTGGTCTCACCAAATGAAAGAAACTTAGGCAACAAATCAGCTGAGCTACAGGCACTCTTAGCAGTGTGGAGGGTGGATATTGTAGCTGTGACAGAAACATGGGAAACTGAGCACTGGGACTGGGATCTAGCAATCCCAGGATACAAATTATACAGGAAGGACCATAAGGAGAGGAGGGGCAGTGGGGTGGAAGCCTATGTGAGAGACAGGATCAATTGCACAAGGGACAAAGGAGAAGAAAGGAGAACAGAGGCAATCTGGCTACAGCTCCTAGACTCAAGGGGTAGGAAACTGAGGTTTGGGGTGGTATACAGGCTGCTGTCCCAGTCTGAAAAGCTTGGCAGGGAATTAGTGGGACAAATCAGAAAGGTATGTAGAAAAGGGAAGGTGGTCATCGTGCGGGATTTCAACTTGCTGGGGGTTGACTGGAGCATTCCGGTTCCCTAAAGTGCTCCTGGACACAATCCAGGAGGATCTCCTGACATAGTTGGTCAGTTTACCTACTAGGCTAAAGAACACTTTAGATCTAGTACTGTCAAATGAGGAGGCAGTAAGGGAAATAAAGGTGGAAGACGTACTAGCTGAGAGCGATCACAAAACAGTGTGGTTTAATATCATGATGTGTGGGGAGCCAGAGAAATCAGTTACTCGGTTGGTAAACTTCAGAGGGGTGGACTTTGGCAGAATGCAGGAAGTTCTGAAAGGGAAACTGGAGGGCATAAGGCAGGAGATGGATGCAGAGCAGAAATGGGATATTATTAATTGGGGGATTACAGAGGCAACATAAGCCTGCACCAAGACACAGAATAAGAGGAGCAGAGCAAGAAAACTGTGCTGGTTGAAGAGCGAGGTAGCAGAGGAGGTGAGAGAAAAATGAGAGGTGCACCAGTGGTATAGGAGGAAATGGAAGGAAGTGGACAGGAAGGAGTATGCAAGATGGTCCAGGGAGGTGACCAGAAAAGTGAGAGAAGCCAAGGTCCAGAGGGAGCTGAGATTAGCACAGGGAATTAACGGGGGGGGGAGATAAACTTTTTCAGATACATCAGGGAGAAAAGGAAGTGCAAGGAGACAATAGTGTTGGGGCCAGTATTATTTGGGCTCTTCATATCAGACATTGCACATGGGGTGGTGAGCAAGGTAAGTCTGTTTGCTGATGACACCAAAATCGGAGCAGTGGTGGATGGAGGGGAGGGATGGAAGCAGCTGCAGGGGGACCTAAGCAAGCTAGAGGAGTGGTCAGAGAGGTGGCAGCTGGGTTCAATGCAAAGAAGTGTAAGGTTATGCACTTTGGGGTGAAGAACCCAAGGAGATAATACAGGCTGGGGGGTTAAGCTGGGAATCACTGAGGAGGAGAAGGATCTAGGGGTAATGATAACAGGGACCATGAACAACACTGCCCAGTGCAGGAGAGCGGCTGCAAAAGTGAACTAAATGCTGGGGTGCATAGTGAGGGTTTTTTTGTCCAGGTAAAGAGAGGTAATCTTACCTCTCTACAGGTCACTGGTAAGACCACACTTAGAGTACTGTGTGCAGCTTTAGAGGCCATACCTAAAGCGTGATTTCAGGCTACTGGATGGGGTGCAGAGTGGGGCAACAAAGATGATATGTGGAATGGAGGGGAGAGACTATGAGAGCAGGCTGAGAGACCTGAATATGTACACCATGGAGGATAGAAAGGATAGGGGGACATGATAGAGACATTCAAGTATCTGAAGGGAATCAGTAAGGATGAGGGCAGATGGGGTCTTTAAGCTAAGGAGGGAGAGGGACACCAGGGGGCCTGGGCTAAGAATAGAGGGGGAAGCTTTAAGAGGGAAATGAGGAGACACTATTTCACAGAGAGGGTGGTAGCATAATGGAACGCACTACCATAATGGGTGGTATCATGTAAATCTGAGAACAGCTTCAAAAGGGCATGGGACAGGGAACAAGGGAGATTGAGGTGGGGGATATGGGGGGGTGGCAGTGGGATGATAAAGGAGAGGGGGTGGGGCAGCTGCAATCTAGGGATGCTAGCTGCACACTCGAGCAGACTTAGAAAGGCCGGGTGGTCTGTTTCTGCTGGCACATTCGTATGTTTGTATGGTGTTAGGTGAGGGTCTGAGTTCTATGTATTTGGGGAAAATGAAAGTAAAACAGCAGCTGGAACAAGTTTCTATTCTAGTTAAAAAAGCTTTTGTACCACAGAATGGTACAACAGCATTCTATGACCTTTGAACTGTGGTACTGTACCACAGCTTTTTAAATAGAATGGAAACCAGTGCTCAACAAGTGGTAACCATATACTATTTGGAGTAGATTTTTAAGTAAGGATATGGGGAAACCAGATTTAAAAAACTTTAATTTTTCATTTAATAGTAAGGACAGAGAAAATATGGGGGGGGGGGCCTGATGTATTGTTTCTTCGGCACAATACTTATCCACTGAAAAAAAAATTGATAACCATGGGTAAACAATTTCCAACTTTCTGAAAGCAAGTGGATTCCTTGACTGCAAAATTACTCTCTTTTTTATACATATCTATTGAAGCCTTGCAAATCACAGTAACATTTGACTATATCCAGACAGTTGTACAGTGACAAATGTTTGATGTCATAAAGTAACTTGTTCGGCTTCCAATACGAACACACAAAAAATACCAGCAGAGAAAGACCTTAAGGTCTACCAAGTCTGCTCGGTTGTGCAGCTAGCAGTCCTTATTTTGCAGCTGCCCCACCAACCCTTGCTCCCCCTCCCTTAAACCATCCCATCCCCTCTTGAATCCCCCCCCACTGTTCTACTGGCTACTACCTCAGCAGGCAGTGTGTGCCACAGATGTTTGTCCTTACTGGAGCCTACTCAGGAAGTGATTCCTGCTTCCTGTAAATCCACCTATAAAGGTGGACTTGCATGGGGAGGAAGAGAGTGGGGGAGGTTAGGGTGGGCCCAACATCCCCCTCTCAGGAAAATAATCAGGTAATGCAGGAGACTCAGATTATTGAACCATGGTCTGTCTGTCTCATTTATTACCTTCACCCCATTTTGTACTCAAAAAAACCACCTGAAAGGAAAATGGACCCGGACCTGTATGCAGGTAAAGGAACCCCAGTGTTTAGTTGCCAGCCGATAACAATATACCAGTGCCTTCCGTACCCCTGCCAAAGAACTGTATCACAGAGTTCCCTCTATCTAGGAAAAAGGTTACCCTCCCTGACCTTTAGTTCGTCAACCTCCCCCCTTCAGTTCTGTTCAGACCGTTCAAGTAAAACTTTCCCACTTCTCTGCAGCGATGTGGTGATCCCTAGTCTGAGTCATGCTCCTCTGCGGCGATCCCCAGTCTGAGTCACACTCCTCTGCAGCACTCCCCCAGTCTCAGTCATGCTCCTCTGCTGGTATCCACACTGCAGCCCCTCCTCAAACCCATCGGTGATTAAAAACCTGCAGAACCAACAATTTATCATTAAACAAAATCACTCTCAAGGTGCACAGTTAAAATGAGCTTTCCAGATTGCCCAATGATATGGAGCATAGATTTTGCAGAACTGCATGACTTGATGGTAGATCCAATCCCTGATGCATGCAATGCTCTACTGAAAATAAATCCTTTTTTTTCACCAGAGTGTCAGCCATTACAGTTTGGTAAATATCCTTTCTCAAGATTCCTTAAGTTGCCCTCATTTTGTTACTTTCTCATGCTTTTTAAAAACTAGTGTCACAATTATGTGACAGTTAATAGAATGGAGTCCAAACATATAAAGTAAAATCAAGTCAAAGGAGTCCAACTCTTCAACACCGATGACAACTCCCTGATCAGCCTAATCCATTAATTCCTACCATTTGCTGTCTCTTCTAGATTTTTTATTCCTTTCTTCTCTTTTATAATGGAAAGAAAACGACTAGACTACATACTTCAGTGCAGTGCCTTTCATACAAATTGCATCTCAAAGAGAATTACAGGCCAGAATAGGGAGGAGGGGTGTTGATGCCAGCAAAGGGAGAGTCACACATTGCAGAGATTAGAGGGAGATTACAGTAAAGTTAAACATAGTGAGTGACCTTATGTGATTTACTCAGTGTAACACAGTAAGTGGCAATCTCCAGGCTCACAGCTATGTGCTGAAATCACAGGCCATGTCTATATGTATCTCTTTGCACTGCTGTAAGTGGTGCAGAACTGCTGGTCCAATGCCAGACTGACAAATGTACACTTTACAGAGCCCTTCCACTATGGGCATTCCTATTTTCTGTGGTGGGGAGGGAGCAGGAACTCTTCCAGTGTTGCAGTGCCTAATATGGATGCTCCCCACTACTGGCAATGTTGCAATCTATGCTGCGCCTGCAGGCCTCTAAGAAATCTTCACACACACACACACACATCACCTGGTCTCAAATTGCTAGTGGCACAACACAGTACTGCAGGAGCCTTAAGTGTGGATGTGAGATGGGAGCAATTGTGCTAGTGCAGGGGTTCTCAAATGGTGAGGCCAGCCTCCCTGGGGAGGCCCCAAGCTATTCCAGGGGAGGCTCAAGCAAGTCTTAAAAAGTATTATATTTCACTATTGAAATGTATAGATTTTGTGTGAAGGGATAAGGCAAACTGAAGGAGGATAATAGTAGGTGGATTTATGTACTTATTAAGAAGTCTGTGACCAGGGAAGGTACTGTACACTGAGCCATGGCTTATATCAGGTGTACCCAGGGAAGGGTAGTGAGAGAATACAGTTCAAAATATAACTGCAAAACACTTAAGCAATACAAAATGAATAAAAGTGCAAACAAATTAAGAACAATAAACTAACAATGCAAGGAACAATTGATCAATTAGACTGGCAGTGGAACTGTCCAAATACAAGAGTAAACCATACAGGTGCTAGGAATAATAGCAGGAGGGAGCAAAATGATCCCTGAGAAGTAGCTTAAAAGCAGGGTGACGGGGTGGGAGGCAAATGTCAGCAGAAGATTATTCCAGTTAGAGGGAAAAGAAAAAGCAGTCTGCTCCATGAAGGTATGGCAGTAAGGGGCAACAATGGTTTAAGAGTCAAAATATTGGAGCAAGTAGGTTGTCCTGTTTTTTTGGGGTACAATGTTTAATAATCTGACAACCAGCTCTGCAAAGAGGTTCCAATTTTATTCCTGATGTACCTGTGAAAGTAAGCTATTTTTCTATGGGAGGCCCACAAATATTTCAGTATTTTAGGGAGGCTCAAGATCTTTTCCATGGCTTAGGGAGGCTCACTATGACGAAGTTTGAGAACTGTTGTGCTAGTGTATCTCTCTCCATCACAGTGCAATGGCACATATCACATGTAAGCATGGAATGCAGACAAAGAAGTAAAAGCCTCCTCCAAGGAATGCTGTACTCTGGCCCAAACAATGATCAAAAAAGAAACAGAAAGGCCAGCCCCAGTAAGACACATGGACACACTAAATAAAATCCAATGAGGAGTATATACCAGCATACAGTATTGTGAATTATATTTTTGTGCAAATCTCAGTAAACTCACAGTCAGCTCCCAAACTCTGCATCTACAAATGGCCATGGCAGCCCCCCACCAGGTCCTTCTGATGCATTTCATATTCGGCAGTCAGAGTGTTTTTTCTCAGCTGTTTATTGTGGTCAGCACAAGTTTCTTGCATTCAGTGCTTTATTATTTTGGCTACATTTTTAGTTATAAACAAAACCACAGAATTGTAATATTTGGGTGCGGCCAACTGGCGTGGTTCAATTATACCATTTTGTACTTAATTCAAGTCAGGATGTCCGAATCACAAAGGGGGCATGGAGCAGAAAAATGGCCCAGGACCAATTTGTCTACTCTACTGGAAAACATGAATGGAGCCAACAAAAGACACAGAGCAGAGCAGTTATTTGATACATCAACAAATGATACATGTACTGAACCAAACAGTGTTGATATAGAGTCTCCCTCCTTGAGGAAGCTATTTAAGAATCTGGAGGACCTGTTAAACACTGGGACTAGCCTCATTTATAATTGTTCTACATTAACTAAATACCTTGAAGTTAAAAGGATCTCATGTGGTCTTCGAATCCTTAGAGTGCCATCACTTAACCCAAAATTTTTTAAACAAAAATTAGAATGGGAGACAACACTAAGTGAGTGTTCAACAGTTCTGATTAAGATACTAATTAAAGAAGACAATTCAAATCTTGAAGAGGTTCAGGAAGGATCTAAATCTGTCAAAGAACAAATTAATAAATATGACAATAAAAGTGCTGAGTTTCTGAAACTAGAGAAGGAGCTTAAAATTGAGAACTGATAAATTTGAAAACAAAAATAAAAAAAGGAAAATCAGTAAGTTCCAAAGGGATTTAGAGGACTGAGGACTATGCAAATGGGCAAGTCTATTAATGGGACAGACCTAGAAGTGCCAGCAGGGGGAGATGGCATTTTTAGAAGCCACAGTCTATAAAGAACTGGTTAAAAAAAAAAGGAAGGGCTGAAGGCTCAGGAATTAATTCCTCTGCCTCCCAAGAAAGGACAGTAACTTTTTCTGGAGTAGAGGAAGATGGGGAAGAGGTGTCTGAGGATAGGATGACTGCCCTCCCACAACAGAAAGTACAAGCCAAAAAACAGAAAACACAAACAGTGTCCAACAAGGTGGGGGGGGGGGAGAAAAAACACAATGCACCAAGAGCCAATCAGGAAGTTAAGCAGGAATTCAAATCAGAAGAATTGATCAGTATCTCTGGTGTGGACTTAACTCCATCACAATTGAGTGTTCTATCCAAATGGTTACATTTTATCTCCATTGTGAAACCTAGCCACTTTCAAGTGACTGTTGAACTTTTCAAATGATTTAGGAAGACTGATTTAAAGCTTCATTTTGATTTAAATAATGAAGGCAATGCTGTCTCTTTAAATACTGTT